>OY776104.1:15792885-17042885 GCA_963675205.1 Catocala nupta
CACAACGGCCGAGTAACAAAACATTAATTGAAGAGAGCAGATGTGTGTAGGGGTACTACACGCATGATTTAATATATTGCATTTATACGTTAATAGGAGTAATTTATGTAATGAAATATATTACGCGCCTAAAGAGTTTCTCCGAAGTTGAAGGTTATGGAGATTAAACAGTTGCCTTATTATATTAACCATCCTGTACTTCGTATCTTAGGAGTTTGTAAAAGTCTGAATCGTACTGCTGAAGGTAGGGAGACGTAGTAGTCTTGTGCCATCGATCTAGATAAACCAGTAGTCTAGGTGTTCAACAACTATGGGAATCGCTTACCAGCAAAAAAAGCCAACTTTTTTCTTCTCTTTTGTAATTATGCGATCGTATGTCATTTTAAATGTCTAAGATTATGCGAAAAAACGCATAGAGATTACTTTGTTTGTAAAAATACACAACATCTCTGAATAGTTAAGAGTTAAGACACACATCACCCACATTTTGCCAGTCATATTCTAAAGAAAATAAAGGTTCTGGTGGAGGTAATGGGAATATCACATGATTCACATGTGAAATTCAGGTCTGTTAGGCGCAGTATATTATATCGTAGCCACAGAAATATTTGGGCGAACAAAAATTTCCTTTGGAGAATTTTACACCTTACGAGTAATATATGAAGACAGCGGGTGTATTATCCTTACTCCTATAAGCAGAATGGGTTACAGGGTTAAGTATGTGTGGGAAAATTTTAAGAGCCGCACACCAGTGGCTTTTCCCACAAAACACAGAAATTTCTCGTATTAGGTGATAAGCGTGACAAATATTTTGCTGACCGTGGCGAAAACCAGCGTTAATTTTTTTCTGATTTGTGCTAAGCCGAGTCTGCCCCGATAGCAATCTTTTGTATACCTATAATATAATGTAAATACAAAATCTTTATTTTCATGTGTTTTAATACTTTTGACTGCTACAAAAACACTATAATGTTTGTCTTATTAATATTGTGTATGTAGCTGTAGGTACTTATTAAAATAAATATACGACTGCCGCACCATTGTGCATTGGCTATATTATTGTCGCGGGGCTCTTCATAAATATTACAACACTTCACAAAACAGCAAGACAGAACACCTAACATACTATTGCATGATTACAGTTTTTTTTCCTGACGTCATTTTAACCATAAGTTGGCACCCTGCTAGTATCCTTATCGCTCATCATCCTTCATTTTACACAAGAGCTACTACCAGCTGACTAGTTACTAACCAAGATCATCAATAATAAAAATCATCCACATAACGCATTCATATTAGATCATGGATCACGTCTATAATCGTACGAGCAACCTTAAAAGCCACCAACCGGCTAGAAAGATCTCTCTCATCCCTAAGGAAACAGGAAACGTTGTATAACAAGAGAGGTCTAGGCAAAATGGTGGGTGGTGGTGGTCGGCTGCCAAAGGGCGTTATCAACGTGCATTGAGATAAACAAATGTATGACGCTCGAAAGATCTAAAGTTTGGCAGCGGTATAGTGCTGTACATATTGATTAAAATGTGTAGTTTAATTGTGAATGTGCGCGATATCAATATTTATTAAAAATGTGTATACTCATACAGATTCACAACTGTTCATAGATCCTATTACCTGAATAGTATATCGATGGCGATTTTAAAAGAGTGGCCCTTATTTTCTTGCCTGACTGCCCGGTGACTAAACTCACTAACTATAAAACTTCGACGTTTATAAATGTTACTTTGTGAGCTAAATGAATAAATTATTTTTGACTTTGACTTTGTTTGTGGGTGAAGGAACGACAAATATTGATTTATTGCGATCTTGACATGTTATGTGTATTTGTGTTCCATTCACATTGTTTATGCCATAATGAAAATGGTACTTAGGTTACATCAAAGGGACCGTTGGTTATTCGTTTTATAATTTACTAGATTATGCTACGCTCGCGGAAATGTAGGTTAGGTTAGATACAGTAGGTTTTGGATGAAAGGTACCATACGTCATTTCCAGTTCCCCTGATAACGAGTATGCGAAATTACATGATGATCAGTCGAGTAGTTATGGCGTGAAAGCGTAACAAACGAACTTACATTCGCGTTTATAATATTAATTATGTAGTAAAGATGCGAGTTTATTTTTTTATTTTACTGTACATTCTCTAGGGAAACGTATATCTAAGTTATATAGAAAAATGGGCTTAACTGACCCACATATAAACTCAACAGCCTGCGTCATTATTCAAAACAACAGGACGAAATCTCATTACACTTTCATGACCGATAGACGTAAAACGGCGGTGACAAAATGTCGTATCCATCATTGCGCGTTACATTGCGTAGTAACCGCGAGGCGGGTTCATGAAAATTCATGAAAACACGCACTGTATGTCCGTCACGTTGTTATGTACGGGGACGACAATGTGTCCGATGGCTGTTCGAATTTCGTAGTGATTGGATTTGGGTTAAATGTTTTTTGGAATATTGTTAAAGTTTCGTTATATACCTACTGTGAAGTCAGTAATTTTTTTATACATACGTAGACTCACATCTGTTTGCCGGAGGGATAGGTAGAAGTTTTCAGTTTTCATTAGCTACGATCCTGGCGCATGTGACACATTTATATCCTGTACGCCTTAGGACTGTGTTTTTTGGTACTAGAAGTTCCAACAAAGCCAGACCTAAGTCGTCTAGTTATTTTATGGCAATTTCCTCTATTAACTAATATGGCAAACAATCTTTCGACTCGTATTATGGAGGGGTTATATGAACCCATGCCGACTCAGCAAGAAAGTAATGCCTGTATCGCCAATGATCAATGGTATCTTGCTGACAGCATAGTGTCTTAAAGTGCTGTACCTCTTCAACCCTATGCGAAATAAGAGAGTGGTGGCCTAAAATGCTTTTCTCCATTCCGATAAGACGACTCCTCTCGCGATAATTAGCGCAGCAATAGTATAAACATCTTCGAGAGATCCTGAATTTTCTTATTTATACATTACTAGGTTTTGCGCGCCTTTCCTCCCGCGTGGTACCTACATCAATAAAACGTAGCCTATGTCCTTTCCCTGGTTTTAAACTACCTCTGTATCAAATTTAATCCAAATCGGTTGAGTGGTTTAGCCGTGAATAGGTAACAGATAGACAGACAGAGTTACTTTCCAATTTATAATATTAGTAAGGACTTATTAAATCATATTTGACGAAATTTGATTGTAATTCACCTCTACTTACCCCTTCAGAGAAAGACGCGTGACACCACGTATGTATAAAAAAATTAATAATGCCTTTGTCAAGCATAGATTATTATTTATTATCTAACGTTACATAATAAATCTGACTATTAGATAGCTGTTAACTAACCACATATATTTTGTACCGTGCGTGGATTGCAAATACAATGCACCTATTTTAGAACTTACTTGATACCTCGTTAGAAAGGGAGGAAACATCATACCAATGCTGAATCAGGTTGACACTTACCTGGAAATGAAGAAGACAACAAATGTAAACAAATAATATTTAAAAAAATATCTATTATGTATATAATAGCAACATACGACCTTTAAAAGACCAGAATGAGTGTTTGTGTCATTGGCAAAGAGGTATGTATGTAGCATTAATAATATTCAAAAGATATATACAAATATATACTTAGTTGGATATGTATTGTTATATAAGCGATACAAGTGGTGATGACACTAATTCTGAACGTTTGTTTACTATATTAAATTAATTATTAGATAGAGTCTAACTTTTTCGGCTGCGCTGCAGTAGTAAATGCTACTGCTGTGTTTGAGATGTCGAATTCGATTCTCGGTTCGGACAAATTGTTGTTACGATTTCGGTTAAAACTTTTCAGTAGCAGCACTGCAGCTGTGTATGTGAGGCAGCAATATGCTTGTTCACTATAAAGTGGAAACTAAAACGAGCGTAATATGTGAGTGATGTGTCTTTGCCTACCCCTTCAGGAATATCTGCGTAAAACTATAAATAATAATAATAATAATATTCTATTATTTTACGCACAACACCATCTAGCCCAAACTAAGCAGAGCTTGTACTATGGGTAGGTACTAGACAATGAATAAACATACATATATATACCTTTTCTTTTTGTAATACAACATCCATGTCCATGCACTCAAATGATTGACTTGTGCAGGAATTGAACCCGCGACCTCAGGCGTGGCAGTCGGTTACACTAACCAATACGCCATCGAGGCCGCAATGTATGTAGGTACTCGAGTATTTTAGAGATGTATTTGGGAGTTGTTCATCCAGTAACCAATCTATTGCAGTCCCCTGCAATAGGCTGATTGATTGAAATATGAGCATGTTAAGATATCCAAATATATTACGTGGATATCTTAACATGCCGTATAAAATACTTGAGTTTTAAGAAAAATGGATTTCATTACATACATGAAATCATTTAAAGATTTTTTTAATAGGTGATTTATTATATTTATTAGATGGTGTGGTATGGTGTCGCATTTGGCACGAACGAAATATTAATGTGCAAAAGAAATAATTACAGCTCGGACTGATTATATCTCTGTAATCATTCATTTCGTATTCCCCTGATTCCTCCTCGAAAAGAGAACCGATATTAATATTCTTTTTTCATCAACGATATAGGAAAGATTTTATCTATAAAATACATAAGTAATTTTTCTTTTATTTATTCTATTATTATCCACCAAAGTAAACTTTGATATATATTATAGACTAGATGTGCATGCAGTTTCACCCGCGATTATGATTACTGTGCCGCTCCCGTGGATTATAGCGTGATGTTATATAGCCTATAACCTTCCTAGATAAATAGGCTAGCCAATACTAAAAGAATTTTCAATTCGGACCAGTAGTTCCTGAGATTAGCGCGTTCAAGCAAACAAACAAACTCTTCAGCTTTATAATATTAGTATAGATATTCATGTTTTTAATAAAAAAACATGAATATCCATGTTTTTAATATTGTTTTCGTTGTAGAAACATCAGTTTACAATACGTAGTTTTTGCATATAATAAATATCAGCCCTGTCTGTATATGTACCATCCCAATGTTGGGCAGCCTGCCTCTTCTCGCTGTCAGAAGGACATATTTTTCTACATCTGGCTTTAAATTTCACATTTCTTCAAATCTGTTCACGGATCCAATCCATAGCTCTGTTGAGATATAGAGCTATGGATCAAGCCGGAGGAGAATACGAACAACTAAATAGAAACCCAAACACAGTACAGTCAGACAAATGAGCCTAATACAGGACCGTTGAGTCTTGTAAACAAATAAGGTTCCTAATAAACACAAAATGCCCATTCTTTCAAAGTAAATGAGTTTCGTTTAGTTCATGTTCTGGCCGTCCCGAGGGGCCGGTGGAAAAATTACCCGTCCGGAGAAAACAGCGCTATCAAACATCCTAGCTCACACTCATCGTTTTTATACGCCTACGCGTAAACTATGCGCTTCTGTTTAGCTATAGATAATTTAAGTGAAACGAGATGAGAAATATCACGCATATGATATCAGAAATAATACTAGTATTCTTGTTAAAAGTTCTACAGGTATAGCGTGTTTCAGGAGTGGGTTGACATCGGTATTGTATGAGTTGAATTTGAACCCACGACCTATCAATGACAGATCCAATATTCTAACACGTTTATCATAATGTCGGCATAGCCACTCTGTTTCAGGGTTAGCAACACATGAAGGGTAGGTATGACTAATGCAGTAAGCGCCTGTAGGCTATGGTAATTGCTGACCATTAGTTAATATGCTTGTATGCCACCTTGATAGTATAAAAAGGAATATGCGGCAGCAAAACGTTGTAAAAAAAAATGAGTGGCAATATTACATATTATAAATTTAATTATTTTTTATTCTTTTGATCACATTTTTATGCAGAGGGCTACTAAACAATTTTATTACTAAAATAATGTATGTTTTACTACAGTCGAAATTTTTTTGCTAATAATTAACCGATGGATTGTAAAGTGAGATACAAAACTTATCATTTACAAAATCTTTACGATCTACTCTTTAAAGTCCATGCGGGCGTGAGGCTCTGTACGCAACGATAACATAAACCTTTGTCAGCCCTAATAATATATAAGAGTGGAAGATTTAAACACGGCAAAAGCAATCGAAGATTACATGGAACATTAGACGCGGCCGTTTGTCTCGACTCAATAAGATTACCCGGAGGATTACAAAAGGAACGGCGATCAATGCGCACAAGTTTGAGGTCGCAGCTAAGGCGAGGTACACGCTGTAGCGGCTACGATCGGTTACAATGCGGTTACAGATCGGTTAAATTACATTAGACAAGCTGTGACTGAATTATAAAGAACTTCAGCGCGTTTTCCTTAACCATATCTTCTGTATAGTATAACTACATCAAGTAAACGTAAATAGGTATATTTAAGTGCGACATTTTGATGTTATCTATTAGTATTTTTATCTAACAATACAAGGATTTTCTTTTATCGTGTAATAAATAATTACAAGGATTGTGTTTAGAATTAGTTCGAAGTTATCCGAACCGAAATTCGAAAGATCAAGAGCATGTATTAGGTAATTGTAACCGGTACTGTAGCGTGGCTCCGTCCTCAACGGTTCAGATTACGAGTACTACGACGTGTTCCGCATAGTACGCCGGTAATGTACGTGAATGTAATACAATTTGTTACATAATGCCAGTAACAGTTATGGAAACAATCCGACTATACAGTGCACTACATACGTAATGATGTGAGAGTATTATTGCTCTATTTTCGGTATGTAATACCGCCTATAATTAGTCGCGAGGCAACGATGTAACGCTTTATAAATATACATCATTGCGCAACTGTGATGAGTTAGTGTCTATTGTAATGAGGAATGTTGTTTTATACAGAAATCTGTCAACGTATTCCCGTCGTGATAGTCCGGCAGTGACCTCGCGATAGCTTTCGATAGCATGAACCGTCTGTTTCGGACGCTCCCGACCTATTTCAGTCCGCCGGCCAACAGAGCTACACGCTGAAACAATGAAGTGAGTGCGGAGGAGAAAGATGGCGCTATGTGCGAGGCACGAGATAGAGAGGGACGCGAACGCGCGCCGTCGTCACACAGCGAGCACGCTTAGTACCCGCTGCGTTCTATTTCTGATCGTCGCAAAACATGTCTCGGAATTCGTTTCTATGTGTCTGGGAACATCAGAAATCATGTGACTAATGATCTACGAGCTAAAACTGTGGACATTGGGGTGGTATGTGAAACTATCGAGGCGTTAATTACATCGCGGGATCGCATCGTACTCGCTAATTCCTGTCGAAACGTTCTTTACAATTACAGCTTCATTCCAACAATGACGTGTCCCACCTCTATAAAGGCACCTTGTGCGGTGTTGATATTAACCGATATGACATAAGATAATGAATTCAGGGCCATTACATTGAGTGACATCGCGGTGTTATGCAACTGTTGTTCAAATTATTGCCGTTTGCCAAATTGGATGTAAACATATCGATCGTTTTTACGACAATGTGGAAAGTTTTGCGCAATGAAAATGTAAATTAGTACATCCAATGTTGATTCAGTTTTACAATTGTCAGAACGGGAGGATTCAAGGTGATAATGAGTAATAGAGTGAAGTAATAATTATTGTCGCGTGGATAGAGCGAGCGTTCCGCAGGCGGCGCGGAGTGTTCAGTCAAAAATATCTCGTTTGTTTCACGTTGGTTACTGTACTGGTTATATGAACCTACAACAGCTGTAAATAAAATGATGTAGCACCTAACCAACGCGCCGGTGTACCGTATGTTGAAGAACATTTTGGTTATTTGTTTTACACGTTTTGGAGTAAGCCGGTCGTCCGTCTTTCGTTAATCTAAGGTTTATTTTAATCTCAACATTAATATTATGTACGAAAATACCTGCTAGCGTTCAATCATAAGCGGTTTGTACCTGGTTTGTTTCTGTTGCGCACGAGTTTAGAGTTTCGCTCTAGGTATACACTATACAGTTTACGGTTTATGTTTCCGTTAGCTCCGTTGTTGCCTAATGGGGGCGTGCGTGTTCTCCGGCGGACACTTCTTCATTCCTACGAGCAGAATCCGCCAACAAGCCATGATTAAAACCTAACAGTTCAGTACAATATTCGGCTCGACTAACAGTAAAGTAAAAAAATAATTACGTGCTATCGTAATGGAATTATCCACACGAGCTTCCAACCGTAAATCATCAGCTCGTAAACCAATAAGTTCTGATAAGATATCGGTGGAAAAGTCCGAAAGTGTAGCAAACATATTTTCACGGGAGGGAAAAAGATCACCATTTATGTTTATGTAAGTCAACGGAAAATGGAAAGGCATTGCTACATAAGGAGCGGAAGTAGTCGTATTCCTGTTCCTAGTGGCGGGCGCGGTCCGGGGGCGGGTAGCGGGGCGAGGGGCTCGGGATCGAGGGGTGCGGGTGACGTCATCATGGAAATTGATTCGGAGGCGAAAAACGGGGCCGCAACAAAGGCGCCGCGTCCGTCGGCTAGACATAAATTAGTGGTTTATTTGTTAAGTTGGATGGAGACCGTCTTTTATTCTACGTAATGGTTCTGGATGTACACGAGGATCGCTTATCATGTTACTATTTAGGCCAATGCTCGGATCAATAACGGCGACCTTGATTTTGACGGCGAAGAAAATATAACATCGGATTGTGTTACCGAAAATTGTATTAACACAAGTTTATTGTTGTGTTAGCTAGATATACAGAATGCAGTGTTAGTTGGGCGTGGCGGATGTGGCGATAAAGTCAATTAGCTCTCGTCGTGTAAAATAATGCAAAGAGGAGGTCAACGCACAGTGGGCTCACACGCGAAAATTACAGACACACTAAAATATCTCGTGAATTGAAGAGACTATAATTAGAACGGACAAATGTTATTGGAAATATAAAAATAGTGATATTCAGTTTCTTTGGGTTTCACAATGGGTTGTTTGCATTTAAAATAGAACACGCTTTTGTAGTTCTGAAAGCTTTTGTGCAAAGATTATTATTTTCTCGAGCGCAGAATCGTGGCATCTATGTTGTTCACTTTAACGTTTTTCTTTTATTATCTACTGTGTGGAGGCAAAATTGAAATATCATACAAAATATGCACACACCTATACTATTGTACAACGTGTTATTCAAAATTTTACATTTCAAATATGTATAACGGAATAAACCGATATTTTCTATGGTGTAATTATATATATATTAATACGTGAAGCAAAAACTTTGTAACCTTCTTTACCAAAATTGTGCGAACGGAGGAGTATGAAATTTGGCACAGTTAAAGTTTATATGGAGAAGGAGGGGCGAATCCTGATATTTTTATAAAATATGCATTAGAAATACATTAAATTAATGAAAAAGTACTACACGCCTACAACCATGCATTTGACAAACGCAGTCGAATCGCGTTCGTAATATTTTGGTATTGTTCGTCTGACGTCGTACAATTCTTCGTAACTATGGTTACATATACCCTATTTATATGTAATAAAGAATAAAGAAAACAAAGTAGCAAGCTTAGGAATATCGTCAATGAAAGAGTATAGTTAAGTATGATACCTATGTTTGAAAAAATATATAGGTAAATTAAACCTGTGTAGCCTTGGCGAAATCTACATGAAATGTGAATATAAGGGTAAAATTGTAGACAATAAAACCTTAATAACGACCAAATTAAATTTTTTATTGAAATGTAGTCGAATTTTGACCACTAGGCGACCGCTAGTTGTTATTAATCTGAATATGATTATATCGCGAGCCCGTACAGTGAAACTGTCCCACTGGGCACGTGCTATCGTCAACAATAAGAGCGACTAAAGCTATAGTTACTAGACTGACTAAATGTGAGTATCTCACAAAATTTCAAATGTTCACATTTCCTTCATCATTTATTATATAACAAGGTGTATAGCAAAATCTAGACCTTAAGTTCTTTTTACCAAGTCAGTTATAGTCCTCGACATAAGAAACGGATTATTAAACAAAGTTCTAAAACTACCATTAGAATTAAAACTTTCTCATTATCATTCTGTATTTATGAATTCTCATTAAATCAACTAATTTGTCTACCGTTGTAAATACTTAAGAATGAATATTATTTTTTGATTAAAGTAAATGAAAATCTTTCGTTGCAAACTCTTGCCCTTGTCATAAACTATTATAAAAGCAATGTCAAATTCATATGTCTACATTGTCATAACACGAAATTTTTTTACTCCTTGTATTGTTACAAAACATCTAATTGAGTACAAAAAGTTCTAAGAAATCGGCATAATAGTATTGTGTACATTCATGTTTGTGAATGGATTACAGTTTATAAGCATATAATAGTTTCAATCTATATGCCGCTATTGAATTTACAATACTCTATGGTAATGCGAAATTATTACTAATGCTGTTCTGCCTGTTGAGCATGCAGATTGTAATATACAATTTAAATTTTATAGACAGTTCAATAAAGCTTAGCATTATCCAATTCAAAATGTATAATTAAAACTATTTTGTATAGAGGCTTGTCATGGTTTTCTAGGTTAAACGGTTGCTCAGTAGCTGCGAAACCAGCCTGATTTTGTTTGACTACCTTATATAGAGGCTAAGGAATATAAAAGTTGATCTAACTTTTATCTACGTCGCAAACAACACCTTAAACACATTAGAATAGAACTTATTATTTTTGTATTTGTTATTTTATCTTACTAAGAGTTCACACTCACAGCTACTGACGCTTTTAGCAACAAAGAAGGAATGTGGTATAGGCATCAATTTTTATATACCTATGTGGTATATATTGCTCTTTTATATTGTAATAAAACATGCCATTTTAATTCCTCTATCATAATACAATTTATTTTGCTTTATGAATCCCGTGATTCAATACACTAATTGACACTCCCAGGAAATACAAATGCCACACAGTCTATTGAAACTAAGTACAGCTAAAAAGCAAGCTGCCTTCTATATAATCGATGGAGTTATAAAACTATCACTGTGCAAACGTAATACAGTGTTTCCTATAAGCTTTTATCTTGCTATTGTAAGCAAGAGCTAGATATACAAGTAGCTATGATGGTGTTATTATCGGGAGATAAAAAGAAGATTCAATTTTAGTACACAGGACGCTGAAAAGATTGGCACCACGCTTCGTTGGCGGGTCGACGAACGCAAGATGGTGTTGTTGCTACACAAATGGATGCTGATGTCCGGAATTTCGTACTTAAGATCTCTTGATAGAGATATGAAGTTAAAAACGGTTTATTCAGATGTCATAGAACTGAACCATATGGTATTTGAGAATTTTACAAAGACGCCTCTTTCAAGCTATGCTCAACTCATGTATTTGTGTACATAACATGTTGACTCATTCAAAGATATTTACTTTTTGAAATAAATAAGTTTAACTTAACAACTATCTACCTACATGTTGTATTTAGGATACGGCACCCTTGGTATGTAGTCCAGCTTGCGTATCATGTGTATTTATATTATCATCATATTGATGTGCTATTTCGCTAAATTAGTCAGTAATAGTGTAAGTCGATAATTTTCTTAGAGCTGGTCACTAAAGAATAATATCGATATGACTGCCTACCTATTGTAGTCTATCAAATTATCGGCCAAGCTTTCCTGTTGCGCGTTAAAAAAACTCAGAACTTCTTCAGAAACTCAGACTTTACTGTTTCCTGTTAAAAAGCAGGGTATTTGTTAACATTTTAGTACCTACATATGTATATTTTATCTTTTAATTAAGAGTGGGTCATATGCTTTAATAATCCTAATACATAGTTCGTTTTGTTTAGGGCAAAATTAACAAAGAGTCGTAGCTTGCTTCATAACTATTCAAAAAATGTGTAAACCCTCGGTACGTATGTACCTACTACGTACGCGCAAAAGAAAATATTTCTATAGTAGCAGTATCTGGCTACGCTTGCCATAACCGACTACAGAATAGTCATATTATTTTAGAAGAAATGTATAAATGTTTTTAAGGCCTTTCAATACAAACGAAGTACGCAATATTATAAGTAAATTAAGATAGTTTTACAACATCATTGCTCAAGAATGTAAATCATAAATAAGCAATAGGTCAAACTAGTACAGGATTCGAACCTGAGACCTCGGCGAACGTGGCATTTCAATTTTAACACGGTATCTGCCACGTGTATAAATTAACAGGATATTATAGCATATAATTTAATGTATTAAGAACACAACGAATAATTGAAAATAGTGAATTAGTATTAGTATTTGCGAATAATAGCAGTGATTTCGATGATTGAGAAACCGGACCAAACACGTGAGCATTCGTACAACTTGTTTACAAATTAATTTACGATGTTTATCTAGTACTGTACTTATTATTCTAGACCAGCACTTATTTCGGCAGTCGCCCGCAAAATTGAAAAGAAGTAATGTCCTTCATGCTTTAACTTTCTCTACAAACATGTATGATCAGTTTAATCATAAAAACATCAATTTCGTATTTCATTTATAGGGATTACTAGTGTTAGTTTATAAATAATCATTCTTAACAATCTATCCCTATACAAAATGTTAACATTAAAATCAGTGTAGACATTTAAAGGCAATGGAATAGTCAGAGAGGCAGCCACTTTCACACTTATACATTTGAATGGATTTATTATTATTTATGCTATACATGGCATGTACATATATTTTTAGAATATGACAGAGGACAATGGCATGCCATTCGATCACTATTCACATCGTATTACATCATCTATACGTCATTACGTATGCGTGTACGACAGCAGACATTGTCGAAATATTTCTATCAAGTCGGTGTCTTGTTTTTGTAAAAATAATTATTGTAAATAATATCAGTCATTAATTCTGTACATAAAGTGAAGACCTCTTCTAAATGTTAAAAGGGGTAAGGCCCCCCACCACTCTGGCACAGTGGCAGACTTCACATATCCTCGAAAACGTTATGGAGAACTCTTAGATATGCAGGTTTCCTCACGATATTTACTTTCACCGTTAAAGCGAGCGATGTTTAAGTATTTAATACACACACAACTTCGAAAAGTCAGAACTGCCTTGGGATAAAACTCGAAACCTTTGCGTGGCAGTCCAGTTGTCCTACGGTATGCGAATTTGAGACATTGTGTTTATCTATACTTTGTACTAAAGGAGACGAATCAACTAGATTGTTTGTAGCACGCATTAAAGTGTTTGCTCTCTAACTCACTCAGTCTGAGCTGAGCACTTACTGCAATGACACGTTTTAGTGCAACACGCGTGTGATACCTGGTGTTGCAAGCGATTAGGCTAAGATAGGCTTTTAACATTAGGTGACACCCTTTATTGCTATTATGTATATTGTCTAAAGTCTAAAGTTATAAACGTTCAAAGCTACCATTATGTTTTGTGCTTAGCTGCCTACGATGGCATGGTTATAAAAGATAGGAACTATATTTTCTTAAGAATACAATCTACAATTAGAATACTACCTATATCGCAGGTAACTTTACAAACATTCAAACAACGGACACAAAATATACTCAGACTTGTAACAACTGTTTGTGGCACTTAGAATTTTTTGTCCCGTGTGAGGATCGAACCCAACACTTCGCTCAGAGGCAGTGGCCACTTAAACCACTACTACATGCAGCCCCTTTACTGTACGACAATAACTTAACATAAATATAGGTTAGTATTACTCATTATCGTTCCGGACCGAAGGTTATCAACTTATTGTTGTTAATATGAATCATTTACTTAGTCATAAAGGTTTCCATAAAATAACATGGTATAATGGCTGTTCACAAACCATTGTGCCGTTTATTAGTAATAGTATTTCCTAATAAAATTATAAACAAATGTTTCTTTCTTTATATAGTCACTGTCGGAATGGACAAAGTGTCGGACCGTCATCTAAATTTAAAAAATATTTAAATGAAATCTAAACATGTTCAAACAAAACTTCAATATACAATAATGTAGTATGAATTCTGCTAGCGCCTAACTTATTTATTTAATTAAATCATAAATTTTGGTATGTATCTATGTTAATCAGCTTGCATTTGTGTTAGCATTACGTACGCAATCGTTGACTGCGGTTGATTCCTTGGCAAAACAATATTGCTTTTATCCTTGCCAGAATATTTTCAGTAGAATACCAAAGAACAAGGTTTTAGGAGACTGCGATAGACTATCTCAAATAAGTGGAAACTTAATCATAGCATAGCTGTCTGAGCTCTCGAGAGTATACGAGCTTAAGCCTACGCAACAATTTAAGCGTTCCAGATAAATACAGGGTGGCCCAAATATCGTGGATCAAACGAACCAGAGTGATAGAGGAGGCGATTTCCAACAAAAAATCTTTCTACAGCATGGTCATAACTTAATTGGATAAAAAGTGATGATCATTTTTGTTTTTTTCAAATAAACTACCGATTTATTTACAATTTCATTAATACAGAAAAAAGTTGATAAAGAACAACAAAACAAAAGGTGTTGTATTATGACTAGATAATGTATCATTACCAAAAAAAATGAATTGCAGCTCTGGGTACCAAATTTAAAAAGCGATTCATTTTTTCCCGTCAATTTTGAAGCATTACAAAAACTTACTACTCACTTTGAGCGCATCCTGTGAAAAAAGAAATGTACTACGGAAAAGTGACCCTGTATTTAATAAACTTGCTGATTTAATGCTGATTTAAATGAGGTATAACACTTTAGTGTCAGACTTTTAGTTCAGGTTTTATGCGAGTTTTTTTCATGTCAAGGAGCAAATTTGTTAGAAAGGAAAATTTGATTAAAAATTATGTAGTACATAATTCAAAAACCATCTTGAAATAAAAGAACAACAATTATGAGTTGATAATTTTATTAAATTATTTACAGTAAGTGTTCAAAATGCCTGCCTCTAACCATTCCTGTATTAAAAAAAAGCTTTTTACACTAACCATTTAAATCCTTTGTCGAAAAAGGTCTGGCGATGCGTTATCAGTTCAGTTCAGGTAGAAGAATGCCGGGCGGAGCGAGGCCGGCGGGGTGGGGCCGGGGGAAGCGCGTAAGCGTCTTTCTTTGTTTGTTAGTTACTCGCTTTCTGCCTGTGACTACGCACACGTATTCTGCACTGTGACCTTGCCTACCTGTGACTTACGCATCGTTATTTGACTTGTCTTAGATTGCCTACCTGTGACCTACGCTGTGTGAACCGGACTTTGTGATCGCTACGGATTGGCTAGATAGACGGAAGATGGCTGCTGCGAGGAGAGAATACACCCAAAGGGAGTATGCAGAAATGCATTACCTTTATGGCTTCTGCGACGGCAATGCTCGGGCGGCTGCCAGGGAATATCAACAACGGTACCCTAACCGAGACCGTTTCCCGGACTACAGGGTCTTTTTGCGCGTGCATAATGCGTACATGGAGGGAGTCTTACCCGGTACGCATGCTCCGAGAGCAGGTAGACCAGTGGTAAGATTTGACAATGAAGAGCAAATACTGCGAGAGTTAAGATTGTACCCCGGTATTAGCCAACGCCAAATATCACGAAATCTCGGGATCCCACGTTCGGCGGTGCAGCGTATTATAAAAAGAAAACGATATCATGCCTACCACGTGCAACGAGTTCAAGCTTTGCTGCCAGCTGACTATGAACCTAGAGTGAGATTTTGTAGAGAGATGTTAAGACTACACAGAGAGGATCCGCAGTTTTTCAATAAAGTGTTATGGTCGGATGAGTCAAGTTTTAGAAGAATGGGAATTTTTAACATCCATAACTTACACTACTACTCCAGAGTGAACCCACATATCATCAGAAATGATCGATTCCAGCATCAGTTTGGTATTAATATGTGGGCTGGTATCATTGACCAGAAGCTGGTGCTACACGAAATGCCACCAAGGCTAAACGGTGCTGTGTATTTAAATTTTTTACAAAATGATTTGAACCCAACACTCAACGAAGCTGAAGTTCCGGAAGAAATAAGAGAAGAAATGTGGCTGCAACAGGACGGTGCCCCGCCTCATTACGCTCGATCAGTTCGACAACACTTGAATGAGCGCTTCCCCGACCGGTGGATTGGTAGAGGCGGAGTTATTGCATGGCCGTCCCGGTCGCCCGACCTTAATCCATTAGACTTTTTTATTTGGGGCTATTTCAAAGAAGTGGTATATCAAAGAGAGAACAACACTGAACAAGAATTACGACAAAAGCTCGAGTCTGCTAAAGTACAAATTATGAATAACAGACGTGCTTTCCGGCGATTACGTACCAATTTTATTAGGCGGTGCAGATTGTGCATAATGGTTAGAGGCAGGAATTTTGAACATTTACTGTGAAAAATTAATTTAATAAAATTATCAACTCATAATTGTTGTTCTTTTATTTCAAGATGGTTTTTTAATTACTACATATTTTTTATTAAAATTTTCCTTTCTAACAAATTTGCTCCTTGACATGAAAAAAACTCGCATAAAACCTGAACTAAAAGTCTGACATTAAAGTGTTATACCTCATTTAAATCAGCATTAAATCAGCAAGTTTATTAAATACAGGGTCACTTTTCCATAATACTTTTATTTTTCACAGGATGCTCTTAAATTGAGTAGTAATTTTTTGTAATGCTTCAAAATTGACGGGAAAAATTAATTGCTTTTTGAAATTGGTACCCAGAGCTGCAATTCATTTTTTTTTGTAATGATACATTATCTAGTCATAATACAACACCTTTTGTTTTGTTGCTTTTTATCAACTTTTTTCTGTATTAATGAAATTGTAAATAAATCGGTAGTTTATTTGAAAAAAACAAAAATGATCATCACTTTTTATCCAATTAAGTTATGACCATGCTGTAGAAAGATTTTTTGTTGGAAATCGCCTCCTCTATCACTCTGGTTCGTTTGATCCACGATATTTGGGCCACCCTGTATAAGTCTCGAAAGTCTCTCCTTTGGCTAATAGTATCTCTAAGCGTGACCATGTTACCGTGCAACTTTAAATAAAAGGACCGAAACAAAGCCCCTTTGGTTAGTAGAATCCATAAGACAATAAGCAATCAGAGCACATTTACTGACATCATGTTACGTCATTATTCTGGTCACAGCCTGTGACTTGGCTCACGACATTAATGATGTCATTGCAACCTTGTGTTAAGTGGTAGCCAAAAACCGACAATAGCATTGAGTATTGAAATATAAGAGTAGTTACACAAATGATTGTTCTAAGTCCGGTTTATCGTTAATTATATGTTTGTTCTCCGGCGACATAATGTTTGTTCTCCGGCGACATATGGCTTATCTATAGCTCTTGCGCGAGTTATTTTTAAAACAACAGACTATTTTTACTTTCGCCTTCTTCTAAAGATCCTAAAGAAATTGTGCATTTTATGTAACAAGAAATAAAAATCTATGTCACACTCTGGTCCATAAACTATCTTTGTAAAATATGACGTATATTCATTGAACAGATTCTAAAAATCTTTCACTAATAGTAGCCTACTTTTTGGTATTCAGAATTTCTTGACAGTGTAGGGTACACTGTCAAGAAATTCTGAATACCAACTTTTTGTTCGCCAACAAAAAGTAGGCTCCTCGAGTTCAAACCCGAGAGCCCAAGCTGAGCAGTCTCATTCACTACATAGCGCCACCGAGTTTTGTTCCATAACCGAGGCACAACGCGCGACGGTGGTAGGCACTATCACTGCTTCGTCGAATCATTTAAAAGTGTACAAGTAACATCTAAAAACATCGCCATGACACACTGTTTGAACATAATTCTCACATTAAACCGGCATTGAATTATGAACACGGACGCCGCGGTCACGTGTTACTACATTACTCATCGATGACGTGTGACGGCGTCGGTAACCATTTCTGTCACCTGATGTCACCGCTTGTCTGCTATGTAT
Source organism: Catocala nupta (assembly GCA_963675205.1). NCBI lineage: Eukaryota > Metazoa > Arthropoda > Insecta > Lepidoptera > Erebidae > Catocala > Catocala nupta. The sequence continues at coordinate 15,810,808 of OY776104.1, forward strand.
GATACACTGAACAAACCACTGCATTCTGTAGTGATAGTCGTGTTTTAACTGTAACTTGTGTATTTTACCGTTATTTTCTGCTGTTGAATAATTCGGAAATTGAATAAGCCTTGTATTTTTTATAATTCCCGCGTTAAGGATCAAGTGATTTCTCGCGGTGGCCTTTACAAACATATTATTTAGCAGGCAAAAAGTACACCTAGACGCAGAACAACTATTTATATATCATACAAATAATTGTTCCAAGTGGGATTCGAACCCGTCGGCAGCAGTTACTCATATAAGTAGTATTGTTTTAGAACTGTTCTGCTGTTTTCTAACTTTTGCAGGTCTTTGGTATAAAACACGTATCTTTCTCTCCTTGCTTTGTTGCAGTCGGACAGTTTCTTTTGACGATCAGGCAACGTATGTTAATTTTCTGCTACAGATGTGTAAATAAAAATACAACTATGGGTCCAGTTTCTATGGTAAGAAACAAGAAGGAATCCCATTCAAATCATTTAACAGTTGCTCGGTCGATTCTTTAATAAATTATCTTTTCCTTTAAACGTAAGAATAACAAATAGTTAATACATAAATCAAGTAAAACAGAATAATAAATAAATATATCTGTTGGAGAATACACGCGTGTAATTAAGACCAGAAAAACGCCTACGTTAGGCTATTATAGCATACCTCGCCTAGAGAAAGTAATAATAATTGCACCACTAATATTAGTTCCAGAAAAAGAAAAATACCTTTTCATTTTCCATCACGATTGCTGTTGACCCCGTGTGACCTTTCCACTGTAAGGGCGGCTGCTTAGGGCTTTCAGCCGAGCAAAAACAGAGGTAACTAGCTCATGGACACCTCAAGGTATGCACGACGGTGTGGCTGAAGGGAAGGTTCCAAACCCACGTCACCAGCGTCACACGGAAGTGATATACTTTCGGTCAGAGAGGTTTTATTTTTAATTAAACATGTAAAAGCATTATGGCGTTATGTGATAATTTACAAAACAACATTTTGGTTACTGAGAATATTAGCTGCCTAAGTTTTCATTGCTTTTAATGACGTTCGGGCGTTTAGAATATATCGTTCAGTGCACATCAGAGCTTTTGATGCGTTCATCACTAAAATATTGAATTTTAAAAACGTTGACACGAGAAACAGCAGCTGATTTATCGGAGTCGCATAATCTAATCATAATTATGCGTGTTGAATATCTCAGTTAGCATACATGTAGGAAACTCTTTGCCTTATCATGTGCCTAAAATAACAAAGAAAGTAAAAAACTGTATACCAATTACAAAAGGCAGTCACTATAAAACATTCACACAATAAAGGCGTAAATTAACTTCTTAATTCAGTTAACTTTTAAAAACATCCTTGCAAGTAACAAGTCCATTATAGTTTCAACAAAGTGTTACTTTCAAGAGTATTACACAAATTAGTTCGGTCGGCTTTCGGAGTTAACGTAAACATTTCGCGTGCACGCGATCAAGTGCAATAACCACGGCTGTGCATTAACCATATTATTCACTCAACGAATTCCATACTATTGTAGTATAGTAACAGGCATTATGAATAAATTGTGTACGGAAAAACCCCTGAAATATGACTGTCGGCTGCGAAAAGATAAATGTCGGTTTTTATTTGATAGTTTACCCAGCAAACTGCGATTTGAAACTCTCTTTTTGTGACTACGTAATACGATAATTTCCTTTGGAAGCATTTACTTTTATTTTGAATATCACGCGACCGAAATTGCGGCCAGGCAAATAAATCATTGTGGATACAATTACGACGAAAGATATTAGGGTTTTAAAACAAATCCTATGGCTTGAAGTTTATTCTATTCCTTAAGAACATTAGCTATAAAAATAATTACAATTATATTGTTTCTGCAATAGACTCAGCCTCAACTCGGATGGTCATTTCTTAATAATACAAAGTAAAGCATTAAGGCAACTTGTCTTCTCAAATAAAATGAATGATATCATCTTTAATTTCGCCTCTGTTATGAATATATTCGTCATCTTCCGTGTTGTTAATAGGTAAAATCTATCAACTCTACAATATGAGATAAGAATTGTGTTGCCTTAGCAGTAAAGACATAAATAGATCATTACAAAGATGAACTACAATGTAACTAAATAAGCATGCATAATGAAATATTTCAAGCATTTTGCCATTTGACACGCATTGCTATATGATACGTATATAGGTAGGTATAGAATCCTGGCGGAAAACTTGCTTTAAGTTTAATTACTATATAGCCTTCAAATACTAGAATAACCAACATCTTCTGCAGTTTTTAGCGGAGATTCTGTTATGTCTTATTTCTCTAAAATACCTAATACTCTATAATATAACATTATATGTTATAATACCTAATAAATAAATTGGCCTTCTGTAACTATAAACCTTCCTAAGTATTACTTAAGAACCTTACTATTTATAGCCATAATTAAAGCCATTGTTATAATTAGTTCAGCAATTATTCACATTATTTCCACCTTTATACATTGCAAACTAAGGTCACATACGGTCTTTAACTTAAAAACCATAACATATACGTACACGTATTAACCCTGAAACACTATTCAAGCCTATAATTAATTATGGAAGCCTTGAACACAAGTAAAAAGTTTTCTATACGTACCAATATCCGATGGTACTTTTCACACCTAAGTTTAACATTGAAACCGGTTTGGTAAGCAATAAATGTTGGAAGCCATCGGTGTAAAACAAAGGGCGAAGGAAAATAGGTTCGAACACGAGATAGACGTGACCGAGCATCATTTGTGCGAGCTGTCAAACGCAGACATATGAGGGTAGGCTAGAGAGCAGCGATGACGTCAGAGAACCCGCCTCGCCCCATTCCACCGCCGGCCTTCTATCGAGATGCACGTTTGATGAGTGAATTGTTCCGTTACGTGCAGAATATTAATCCAGCGGTGTTCAATATCAAACGTTGAAATGTTTCTACGTTAGATCGGAAAATAGTTTAGCGTTAATAAAAAGACCAAGTCTTTCTTGCCTAACGAGATTTGTTTGATTATCAGTTTCTTTGTATCGTCATCTGAATTCAAATGGATAACGATATTTTAAGGTTAGAACTCCTCGTATCGACTGTCATAAATATTTACAAGTTGTAGAATTTATGCCATTCAATAAGACAGTATATTTTGTATTGTAAGATTGGTAACCAAAAACCTTTTAACTAGATTAACAAACACGTAATCCACAATGGCGTTCATTTATAGGCCTCGTCCTTCGTACCGCGGTATCACATCGCAACATCGTATAGCTAGTGCATCGGCCCTCGATTACGGCTAATGCGATTTGAGTTACCTTGCTCTCTGATCCGTTCCAGTTTAGACAAGTTTGTGTAAAGGCTAAATGGCCTTACCGGAAAACTCTATTAAACATTAACACTGACTTTTACAAGTACATTTTTTATAGTTAAGTGAACATTACGCCTGCATTTCTTTGAAGTCTTAGACAGAGATGTGTAACATCTTAGTACATTTTGTTAGTTATGTTTATAGAAGTCTGGTTTTGTAGAGGACAAAACTGTGTCTACTAATAACCGTCTCAGAGTACAGTCTCAAAATCAACGGCGTTATTGCAAATTAACTGACAGAAAAATATGAAAAGAATCTACTTCACTCCGGATTTTTAACGCGCGTAAAAATTAACAGCTTCGCTTGTCAGCCATTTCAACGCAATTTTAAATGAAATGTCTAGCAATATTAATAATAGAAGTAACGCTAAGACTTCGTTAACAGAACAACGTGACCACTGTTAACACAAGACACACATAAAATTGAGAGAAGTATCAATTAAAATTGCCGTTCAGCTCGATAATAAAACGCATGGTTTACTTCACAAACTAGACATGTAAGAGGCCATTAAAATTAAAACAGAATTGAGAACAACATTATTTTACGGCAAATATTTAAAATGAATTCCTTCATTCTTAAATGCAATGACTCAAGTGTATTGTGATGTGAACACACCACAGAATAGTTAAGACGGTAGAAGAAAGTGTCACAATTTTGGACGGGTGAATGTGAATTCACGCAATAAGAGTACATAGAAATAGTAGATCTATTACGAACTAAATAGAGTATAATTTTAAATAGCAGAACAAAGTGACGTTGGAATTAAAGGTAATTAAAAAAATAATTTCATGAATAAGAATTTAAAAGTGCTTGTTTTCGATTTGACAACGTATTTTTGAGGACAGTTCTTCTCGTATGTCATAAAGTCCAGTGCCATTTACATCTGATTGTAGTTTCACATGGTCACGTTTAAGATGTACAGAGATTAAATTTCATTCATCCAGACACTGATGCTTATTTCAATTGTAGTACAAGGTTCGCATAATTCGAGACGTGACGGCATCCATTTGAATTAATGCAAAAGGTACGTTGGCCGTCAATGTTTGGCTTGTAGGTGTGCAAACATTTCGACATAATAATATGCTTCATACTCGTCATATCTAAGCTGGTTACGAAGTTGGGCTATTATCGAGAGTGGTAGCCAGACTACAAATTATTCGGATTGGTTTATAGCTTGTGATAATATTACTGATATAGTATACGTTATGCTAAGATATGCCAATATTTTTCAATTACTCTTAGTATAAAATCCTTTAAAAACACTTCATTACTCTTATTGATTAGTTCTTTGTGTCACCGCGATACAGGATTTATTCCTACAGCGGGAGTTGTCTTTTAAAATGAAAAATATTATAAAATAATAAGCAGATATTTAATTTTAAATGTCGCTTACTTTAAGAATGTAGCCGGGGTCGTTACAAATAACGGGTCCAAAGAATACATAACCAGATTTGAAACAAGTATTTGTGGGTCACACAATCTTTTGTCTCGTATAGGATTCGAACCCAAAATACATAGCATAACCATTTTAACTATTTAAATCATTACGTCAATCGTGCCATTATATTTGTGTTGCCTTATTTTATCATTACCTAAAACAAGCTGTACTTACAATGACATATAAAAAACTTTGTAAAATACGTTTTACAACATAACTGCTTTACTTTTTTATTTTAGCATGAAAAGTTTCGTGTCATTTTCCTCGGCCTACCCAATTTTGCTTGCAAAATAAGGAAATCCCTTTTATGATTACGGTCAAAGAATAACAAACGAACGGAGGTCCTTGCTGATTTACAATTTGAGTTGAACCTAGGACCTCTTATATTACAAATGCAAAAGTTTTGTAACATCATTATTATCTAGTATACATATACATAGATAGCATTGCGCCTAAACATTGGTAGAAGACTAGGCAGCGATGTATCACACGCAAGTTTTAGCTAACTATATATATATGTATATATTTTTTAAAAGGAACTCTCTCTCTCTAGGAATAATTCCTGTATTCCCCGGGACTTTACAAACATTTAAACAATCGACACAAAGAACATCCAGATTTGGAACACACATTTGTGGGTCACACAAATTGTTGTCCCGTGTGGGATTCGAACCCACAACACTCGGTGCAGTGGCAAGGCGACCACTTAAACCATTATCCAGCTACCACTTAAACCAATATTATAGCCATCCGTGCAGTCTATGTATTGCTCCGTTAGATTCTATGCAGGTACCGAAAATTTTCTAACTACATATGACTTTGCCTGATGTGGTTAATCGAATCCAAAATCTTACTATGAGAAATAAATTTGAGCGTACACTTACGCCACTGGACCAGCAAACCATAAGATATATAGATAGACCATGAAACGTATTGAAAATGTTATATAAACATTTCCGAACCGTTTCATTCGCAATATTTAGTTATTGGGGCCCCTAACCAATCACAACACAAACTTATAACCGACAATAAAGGTCGTCGGGATAATGGGTTCCGTGCAGTCTACGTAATATATTCGTGGGACGATTTGTGGATCCCTAAATTGGTAGTCCGCGGCCATGAATTATTCAAATGTTTACACGTATCGGCTGTCCACCATTGTACGTAATTCCGTGTTTATGACGAAGGAGACTGATGAAAAGGTGCTGGGTTTATCGGTAATTGTTATCTAGGTATATTGAAATGTAGGTATGTTACACTTGTTTAACAGTAAAGAAATAAGGAATAAAAAGTGTGTAGTATCGATCTGGTTGTGACATTATGCGGCACGACAGCTATATGCTTGAACAACTTTATCATTTTATTGAAATCATGTTTTAAGGTGCTCAAGGCTTTCTTTTAGAGATCAAATATTTTAGTGGTTAAGTTAATTCGCTCTAAATACAAACAGAAAAATGTTGGTCCCTTAGGTTATGTCTATACTGATGTTATATTAATATAGAAACAAGAAATGGTGTAGAGGATATTTGACCTTATTCCTAAGACTATTCTATTTATTCCCAGTAGAATATCTGACAATTCTCCACCTGCACATTTCAATCCATCGCGTTCGACTTCGTACCAACCGGCGAACATTACAATGTTATCGCACAACTTTGGCATTGATCCATGCGATAATACATACATTTGATTGTACCATTTAATTTAGTTTCAACTTAAAACACCATAATCCAGTATATAAAATGAGTAATAACCCGTTTTAGTCAAGAATAAAGACGTTATTCCGCTAGAAGTAAAGAGGATCATTTTTCGCTTGCATTTGTTGGGTGAACAGTTGACAGGGGCGATCCATCAGACGCGAAGAATTACGTTATAAACGGTAAAATGAAAAGCGACTCTACGTAGGTGGGATAAAATACAAAATTGGTTAACGAACCACGAATTTCTCGGAATACATTGAGTTTATAGAAGTTGTGCGGTTGCCGTAGCTCCGGTACGTTTGATATTATAATAGTTATACCTTTGTTTCAGAGGTGAATTAGTACACTCGAATCGGTTAAATGTAAATTTTATATTATCATGTTGTTGGCCATGTTAAACGGCAATGTGTTGTTTCGTAATAAACGTCGTATGATTGTTATTTTAAACGGTTCATTGATATATATCGGTACTGAAATGCAGTTGTTGGAATCTGCTGTGTTGTGTAACATTTTATGAGGCGTTTATTTTTTGTTTTGAAATGAATGCTTTGTATCACCTGTCGGTTTAATTGAGCAGAAGGCACTGTCGTTTTTTATATAGTCGCCTTCCGTTCTACGAAATAAACGCTAGAATCGCGAGGGGCTCCACGGACCCTTATAAGAGGGGCTCTACGGACCCTTATAATCCCAAAAAGTATTATTTTATTTTAAATAAGACGGGTCTTGCGTTTGCCCACTACCTCAACCAATGTCAGGGGTGGTGTGTACTACGATGGAGCGCGTTTGCCCAAACCGATTCAATCGACCGTTAAAGATTGCCTGATATACCTTAGGGGAAACATTGGTATAGATATCTGTGGGTCATTAACAAATATTTTAACAGTGAAAATATTTTTTAAATATACAACTTATTGATTTTGTTATTAAATATCATGTGTTACTAATTATCAGATAAGTTTAAATAGATTTCGATAGAAGTACATATTCGCACGTTCACCAATGATCTACAAACATTTATCGCAAATAAATACAACTAGAGATAAACGAATTACTGTTACGTTTAAGCAAAAATAGCATTTATATTAAAATTATTAGGGGTTGACATTTATTACTGTAATAAAACTTTAACGGGAGCACGATTATATAATTATCAGACGATCGAAAAACAATACTAACGTGTCGATAATGTACCTACTGGAATATCGGTCATTAGGTGTTATAATCGCCTGTCATCGTAAATTCGCGCTCGCCGTATATTTCATTATGAAATATAATATCGGTGGTTATCAGCTCATTACTGACAGCCGATATTTGCACAAGTCATTTGGGCACTCGGTGTGGGGGTAAAATTTATGTAATTATTTTTGTTGGGTAAAATTGGTCAATACCAATTTTACCAATGTGCACTGTGCACTGCACACAATGTACAAAATGGCAATCATTACTATATCATACGAACGTAGAAAATATGAATCGCTACTTATTTCCTACCTTCTTTTTTTTGTCAATCTTATTGCCTATGGACACGACAGCTCCCTTAAGGCTTGACTAGCGTAAACTATATTGTTAAGCATTCTTACCAAATCTGATGTGGGCCGAGTCTGTTAATTTTGTACAGAACCAAAAAAAAATTGGACGATCCTAATTCTGCATTATTTGCATTTTTACAAACCTACAACTTACCAGTATACGCAATCATTGCCTTAGATTCTACGAGAAATATATAGATATCTATGTATGCGTGTGTGTAAAACTAGTAATCGTCCGTGACTTACTTTGCACGGAATACTTAATACAATAAATTTAATTTAAACCTCCCCGCTCTCCGGCGCGATGGTTGCTAAGTACTACGTTAACGCCTTTTGTACTCGCTTTTACTCCAGAAGCCTTAAGCTATAAGGATGAAATAAAAAACAGACTCTCAATAATACACTTAATCATATTTGGCAGTACCATCAAAATCCTTCAGCCGTTTCAGAGCTCGTTCTGAATAAACATTTGAGGAAAATATCAGAGAGAAGATTCTTCGTAATTCACTTTTAATCGTACGATTTTTAGTTACGACGCATATAGGTAATACTTTATACTATTTATATATGTTTTAAACTTAGTGTATTATTAAAAAAATACTGGTTTAAGGAGCAATATCATCAATCAACGACGTATCATCGAAATATTCATGAAATATTTTGCACTATTTTCTTTTTTGGGGTGCTGAGTTGAGCTTTATACAAGTTCTTTATGTCCTGTAGCCGACCTTGGTTTATTCGCAAAAGAAATATAAGTCTATCCCACGGAAAATGCTAAAAGCATTATAGAATATTTTGTTTATTAAATCAGGTAACATATTGTATCTTAGCCCAGACACTCAACAATTATTTTCTAAATAAAAACGTGAACCGAATTTCTATACACTAAAATAAAAATTCAATATTCGAGTAACGATACCAGAATCCACTTTAAATAATTTAGTAAGTTTTCATGACTACAATTTATGTACACTTTTGCGGTCTGTGTTTAAGTTCCATTTGATGTTGCAATCACAAAGTTCAACGGAAGGACCTTGTGAGTATCGATCTCAAGATTCTCAAGTCAACGATCTTGGCTATTACTTCCTTGGCTTGTCATCATTACACGTTGTAAACACTCTATTAGGCAGAATAAGGTTCGATAAGGTTATAGTCTAACAGCCCTTGGTTGACACGCCTAGATAAAAGGATTGGTACAGCGTTTCAGATTAAGACTGCTAGTTAATTTGCCTATCTTCGTTGAGTCCACTGCTAGCAAAGTTACGCTATATGTAACTGAGCTCTGGATAAGCATATGAGAATCATAATAATTCGCACATAAACTTCGTTTACTACTCAGTTCAAAGTTAAATTTGAATGTGCCATGCTCAAAAAGTTTTCATCGCTTGAAGGTTCAAGTGCTCTCCCTATAATAACACCGAAAATACAATAAATAAAAATATTTTGTGAGAATCACATCTACGCAAAAAATAAAGTTAACGTTGACCTCTCGTCGATACATCCATCTCTGTTCTTCACGGAACAAAAGTTTATTATCTCAGGGAGCTATATAAAAGGGACTTGGATCTATAAAACTGAGGTCCTCACATGCCTAAAGGTAGTAAAAGACTTTTTGCAATTGACGTGAGACATGACGGGGATTGATGGCTTAAAAAGGCTAAAAATAACATTTCGTCGCAAATTACCAAATTGCATGACACACTTCATTGAGTGGTCGTGAATGTAGACAGACTTTGGATGCTGGATTTGCTATAGATAATTTTTTGAATAAATTCCATTACGAGAGCCGGGTAAACCTGCTCCGGATTTGAGGCTGACAAATATCGATAAAAACCCTCGTCATAAAAGATGACGTTGGTAAACCCTGAAGAGATATTAAACAGTATCCTTTTACGTGCAAGGATGTCGTTTTTATTTAATAAAACATATTTATCACACGTATAATTTCCCAAAGAGTTATTAGAAGTACACCATGCCCACATTTCGCCGGCTACAATATTAAAGTAAGAGGCGACTATGTAGTTTTATAATTTCAGAGAACGGCTGCGTACTACATGACAGAATTTCCCCTATATACGAAAATATAAAGCTCTGTCTCGCGATTAAAATTAGCTACAACTAAACCGACTGTCTGTTGTGATAATGTTTTATTTAATTATTAACAATCAATCAATGAGGCTGTTGCAGTCGACTGCTCGACAAGCTTCTCGCAATTAAAGCCAAAGCTTATTGTCACTTATATCAATTTTCACCAAACTTCATTAAAGCGAGTCCCTAAATACATCACGTACGTAGGAGGAATCATAAAACAGAGATACTGCGCAGCCTAAGGTGGAGCAGTAACAGCACTGAGTAATGCGTGACCTCATTAAGGCAAGGACGGCATGGGGACCATAAAATTCCCGTATTAAGCCCTCCATCGAGTTGGTGCAGACATTTATTAATTAGCCGAGACGCCATGACACCAGGAGATTGGCAGTACACATGTGACCTTTAATATAATTAGCACATATTTTTCTGAGATAATTTTTTGTACGACTATATTCGTGTCTATTGCTATTTTTGTTGTTGACATATTTCATGCGTGTTGTTAGGATTGAGTTGGTATGGAATAGCTTTACTTGTGGATGTGTGTTTCAATCAGGTTTGTAAAATGTAACTTCTATAAGAACGGTGACAACAAAAATTAAATAATAGGTACAAATAAGCTCAAAGAGTGTGTATATTACTGAGCATAAACTGCATAAAATATAAACGATTGGTACTATGATTCACTTGCATTTTAATGTACAATTAGACTGAACAAAGGTGAAATGTGATCAAATTATAGTTCTAGTAAAAACTAGCCAGCTGAATTATATTTCGTTGCCGTCTCACTGAATGGTATTTATTGCAGTGATATTTTCATTCGCAATAAACTGCACGAAGCAGTGCATTTTTCTTTCATTTAAAGCTTCTATTTCACATCCAGACTACTATGTCTTTTAATTTATTTGTCTAGAGCGTCGTACGCTACATTTACTTTATACTATTAATATCTATATAAAAAGCTTAAGCCGTTTCAGCTTTTGGTTGTAATTAGTGTTAACCTCTAGAAATTTTTCGTTCGTCGACACTTTGTAGGCGCGCAGAGCGCCATGGTTTACTCATAGCGTATTTTAGTACGCGCTGATTACTTTTTGATGAGCAAAGAGTGACTAACAAGATTATGAGATGCATTAAAAAGACATGACACATTCCACATTTTCCATAAAACATTCTATTTTTCTGTCAGTTAACATAATGGTGGAGCACTTCAAACAAAAGATCATACTGCAGTCATTTTCTGAAAGTGCTCAACACAATTAAGGTGTTAGGAAGTGATGTATAATCTTGATGAATTGCTTTTCTCATTATCATTAAATTACTTCTAAAATGGACTCGGCACTGAATGTCCTTTGTTTGTTTGGTTGAACGTGCTAATCTTAGGAACTACTAGATCGAATTGAATTTTTTTTTTGTTGAGTAGCTTATTTAAAGAGGAAGGTTATAGGCTATATAACATCACGCTACGACCCTAGGGGGCGGCGCAGTAATCATAATGGCGGGTGAAACCGCAGGCACATCTAGTCATATTATAAAGCTGAAGAGTTTGTTTGTTTGTTTTTTTATGTTTGTTTGTTTGAACGCGCTAATCTCAGGAACTACTGGTACGAATTCAAAAATTCTTTTAGTGTTGGATAGCCCATTTATCGAGGAAGGCTATAGGCTATATAACATCACGCTACGAACAATAGGAACGGAGTATCAATGAAACATGTTGCAAAAGCGGGGAAAATTGTCTTATGTGAGGCAGACGAAGTTGCTCGGGTCAGCTAGTTAATGATGCAATGAATACGATTCTATAAAGTATCGCTTTGTCAAAAGTTTAATCAAGATTGTATCTTACACCAGTAGTAGAAACTTAGTGAAGTGAGGACGGAAGTCCTGACGTTAAATCTACTAAACTAAAGATAGAACAACATTTGAGACCGCCGAGAACGGCGGTTTACAAAATGCTAATCTCGCCTCGAGCCGGTGGATATTGCGGCATTGTCTCCAACCGTTTTCACTATGAAAACTTTAATTTTGACTGTTTACTTTGGCAGCCTGTAGATAGCGGTCCGTTCTAGCATCGCTCTCGAACGGTAATTCAACATCAGCGTCGATTGTTACGTCTCAATTAGAACTGTTTGTGTTACGAATTACAACACTTCGTTCGTTCTGTTTTGGTTCGTTGTGTTTCAGCTGATAACATTTCTGTACTAAAGGACTAATTAAAAAGTTGATAACACGAATAATGTTTTCGATCGAATGCCTTCACCTCAGGTTGACCTTTGTGAGTGAAATGTAAAGATTTCTGTAAAAGTCCTCGTTGGGGTCAAATAAAGAATTTCTTGACATTTAACTTACTGACCTTTCTCAATCTAGGGAACGTTTTAACTAGGTGTCTGACAGCTGTTGAGTTCACAAAAGACTTTGTCAACACCATCTTCGATTATTCAACTTTGACATTGCGCTGTATATTTTTACACAAACATTTTATAAATCAGAGTATCCAATCCGATGAATAACAGTGGAATAAATGGGGGCGGTCCGTTAGTGTAGATAGGTATCGCAACATTTTCCAAACAATATCGATGAGTGTGCCCCGATAGTGTCACTATGATGGGCTTCGATGCCAAATAGTGGACACTTTGTAATAGATACGATGCTCTGTATTTGCGAAAATGCCTATTTCGTGTTTCTCTGTAATAGGATTGAGTCGACTGGCAGCGAATATTGAGAGAGAATTAAGGATGGTAAATATCATGTACGTGAGGTTTCATAAAGGCGAAAAGGAAAATATGCGTCTCACGAAAATGTCGCAGTATCTCCTTATCTTTATCTTATACGCAAATGACTTTACGCGTAAAGAATACAGGAGATGAGGATCAATCGCAAGGCAGGTGTAGAGAGACAAATGAACCACGTGCGCACGGCGACGCTGGGAGCACGTAGGACCATCCCCAGGGATTTACCCGTGTCAGATCCCACCGATTGCGGTCGACTTAACTAGGAGCGGGAGTGTAAACTCAACCTGAGATCGTAGGAAAACTTTTGTGTATTGTTATGACGAGATTTACGGCGTCTGCTCCCTTTGCCTTTAACTTCGTTAAGTACATTGTTGACAAACTTTGAAATTGGATAATGCAAATTCCAAACCCTTAAAAACAGTACCCAAATGAAACAATTTTGATTTGTGTTTACAGGCTTCTACGTGTTTTGTTTAAAATGAACGAGAATGCATTCATAGTTTCACATTCACATTACTTTCTGTATACCGCAACGAAGTCTTTGTACTAAAAATATACATTTCAAAAGTAGTGCGTGTGTATAAAAGTATTTTTATCAAAGCATACGAATGGAAGATCGTTAGAAGCGCGAAAACCCTTTTTAGATTTGAAAGCTGATATAAATACGTCGCATGTAACCACTACTCGTAAAACCATATCTAATGCACCCGTATCAGGTAGACGACTTGTACTTGTAGACTGTATTTTACCTACTATTGGTAAATAATAACTTCGTGTTTATGTTCGTTTACCTATAGATAAGGATGTTAATATAAAAGAAAAGTTTTATATCCAACATCCAATTCCAGACCGAGACTGAAAGTTCAGCGAACTCAGATTTTATTTTTAAGTCGGCAATATGTTGGTAGTTTGTGGATTTAATTTCAGCTAGACTCGTCATTAAAGACATTGGACTGCCATTATTGGACGCATTGTCTCCATAACGGACACCGACATTTTATGAATGGTTAATGAAGTAACGGTAGTAGAAGGAAGTGAACCAAACGATATTATATCTAAAGAGCTACTTAAACAAGTTATTATCAGCGGTTCGAGTATAAGCGACGAAGCTATTAAGGAAGCTGTTATCGGAGACATTATCGAGGGTGCAAAGGATAAGGAGGCACTAGCCACGCCTGGCCACCTGGCCGGGAACTTTAGCGATAACCGATCTGATAACGGTTTTGACAACAGTTCAACAAAATTAGACATCGTTTCAAGAAAAATAAGACATTCGTTCAACAATTTCCGTTGTAATCAAATTAGGTAATTGTTTGTTTGAATTAAATGAAGTAATTCGAGCATTATTAGAATGAAAATACTACGGAAAACAGTTTTGACATGTTTGACTTTGTTGACAGTTGTGTAGCAGATTTTGACATAACTGGAACAAAACTAAGACGTGAAGGTCGCGGTTGAACAAATAAATAAGAAGTTTAACTTCTAAAAACTATCAAAGGTGAATCAGAATGAGAATCTGTAGATGATGAAATATAAAAAAAATTAACTAAGCGATGCATTTCAAATGTTTAGCTACATTGATTGATATTGCTTTTGTGTTCATGTAAATATTTGACTTGAAAATAAAAAGTCCGTTCACGTAGGACTTTCATGTGCGTAAATTTGGCGTATCGTGACTCACAAGTTTACTACCGACGAATTCTTTTAACATTGAAATGTAGCTTTATATTTATAAAGAATTCGAATTAATTTAACAGCTATGAATCAACTTGTCAAGTCATCAAAGAGCAAATAATTTCTCTTCTGCGCTTATGAAATTCTGCGGTCTACGTGGAATTTACTAATGAAAGCTACAGCGGTGTAAAATGTTTGTGAATAAAGGAGTCGTGGAGGTTTTGTACTTTAGTTAAAACATCATTTATTTGGAAATATGAACAACATATATATACAACCCACAATGAAGACATTCAGAATAATAATGTGTACCTATTGTATCTCTAATATAATATGTAGGTAGAAGTTATTATGTAGTCAAAGCTTCGTTACTGCCAATTTAAAGGCTTGTCCAAACATGGAGCGACAAGCTAGGTTAGCGTCAAGTGGCGGTCCTAGGACACAATTTATGTACCTTTAGTGAGGAGGTGTAGGTATGTTTGCTTGTGGCATTTACTTAGACAAACCGCGTGCTGTTACCGCTCGAAATTTGGATACACTCACATTCTGAAGGTTTTGGTTGCGCTGCTCTTGATGAATTGTTGGTATAAAAAAGGATTAAATTACTAAATAGATACGTTACCATCTGTGGTCGATGTGTAGAGCTTCTTGCATATCTCCTGCGGCCCACCGAGCGCGTTGATCTTGGCCATGCCCTCGGCGCCGCGAGACTCCATCAGCTCGCGCAGCTGCCGTAGGCTGACGCCATATTGCGCCGAACGCCCATCCACCGTAGCCATGGTGCCGGGCTCGCGGCCGCCGCCCGCACCACGCCCGACAACCCTCTAGCTCTGCAACAAGCAACAACAGATCATGAGACACGAGAATCAATAAAAAAAGCAGTGGGAAATAAAACATGTTGTGGGTTTCATCTCAATACTAAGCGTCCTTTTTGTTCATGCTCATGGCAGATTTGATTCACGTCAATACTGCTAAGGGTGGGATACGACCACGTAACCATTCGTATACAAGACTATTCAAGACTTGCCGCTGTTTCAGTATGTCGGTGCCAATGCAGTGTAGTCCCGATAAGAAAGAAAAGTTACAAAATGTACTTTATTATCTGTCACGTGAACGTCTTGTTTGGGATAAATGGAATAGCAACACGAGTCAAAGATTCCAGCGTTTGCGTCACTCGAGCAAATAACTTCCAAGAAATATCGTCTAGATGACAATGCCAATGTATTTGTAAATAAATTTACAGTTCCCTGGAACACTGATGTACACTTTCCTTATATTAAGACCTTTATTCAGATAATTTACGATATTGTGACTGTAACGAGTTTCAGAAATCGGTGACGAATCAGACATCAATAGAGATGTTTCAGCCACTCTAAATGTATCATCATCAGGTGTAGGGAACCGGCGCTATATTTTTGCGATATTCTCATTCTATCAGTGGAAATGTGGGCGCTATTTATAGCACTATAAAACTTCCCGTTGGGTGCACTTTACTGTTGAACGGTGCATAATTAAACACCCACCCTTGTTCACCCTGGTTCTTCACACCTACTGAAGGGGCGGACTCGTCCCACATAATTACTGACAACGCTAAGGATATTGGATATAATTACTTTTACATGGGCTCGCAAGGATTTATGATATTACCTGGGCGAGGAGCGTTTTGAATGACAACTTGAAAGCTTCTACCATAAGTTAAGGAACAAAATTATTTTATTCAAATGTTGGCATAATTAACAGGACTCGGAAGTGGATTTTTAATTCTATTATTGTTGTTAAAACAAAACTTGTTTATTGGTTTATATTAATAATAATATTGTTTAATATTTTAGAGGCTCTTTATTCTTAAGCATTTAAACACATTGGTATTGACGTCGGGATGACTTCAATTATGAGAACCGCATTGGTAAACGTTAGCGTAACATTAATATCGACCGTGAGAGTCAAACTCAAACCAAGGATTAGACAAACTGTTGCTCATTTTTTTGTATTAGAAAACTAACAGTAATAGCACAGTGTTAAAAGAAGGCTTTTTCCACTCCTTCTGACTGAGCGTGACTATTATTGTCTTCAAAAGAATGTTGTCCTGTTACAAGCCAACACAGATGACGACGCGTTTTTTTGTATACCGCAAGTGCGAATCGACCAAATAATCTTTCATCTGAAATAGATTTTTTTTTGCCGAGCAATCGGGCCTATATTACGACACAGTCTTATTTTCATTAATACTGTCATATGCCGATGTCATGATTCATTCTTTAATCCATCATTACAACGGGGTCAGCTGCAGATACACCTGCGAAGCCGTTACTCTGTTTATGGGGCCATAAAGACATCAGATGGTTTATTACGTTGTCATACATAATTTAGCAGTTAGGAGGATAACTTCACGAAATTATGTTAAGAAATATCTATAAATGTTTCCGTTCAACAGAATCGTTGGTACAAAATGTCACAGCCAGTTCGATGACACTTTCATATAAATAATAAAATCATCGAAGTTGTAAATAGTCTTTATCGTAGTGTTACGTTTACATATTTACTGCTGTATATTTATTACACAGCGTCACGCTTATTTTTCTTATTTTTTTAAGGATTAGGTAAAGATACATTACACATCCATTTCATCCATTTTAACTGTGTTTGGGTTACATACTATTTGCAGGCGTTCATTACAGCAACAGAATGCCGCACGAGTTCTCAAAAACCTAATCAGACATCTTAGAATGGTTGATTACAGCTGACCATCCGAAGATGAATATCTACAATCTAGTTTGACGTCATCAACGGAGTTACATAAGGAGCGAATTCCGACTATGAAATAAATGTTTAATCTTAAAAGGCGATTTATCATACAATACCTTGTCTACAACCGACCAAAAATAAGACATTAACCCATAAAGCAAGGGGTAATTAGAATGCATTTAGAAGAACTGAAGTATTCTTAACTTAATTAACTGTAAAAAATGTCGTTAAAACCGAACAAATGTATTCAAGGGCCACGAGTAAACACATTATGTAGAGTTAAAACTGGTACAAATCCAGGTACGTTTCAATGAAAAGCTTCTATAAAAAAATTCTTTTACGTAAGTACAAAGTGGGGCATTTAAAAAAGCCGTACGCACAGATCACTACAATAGCCGCTTAGAAACACGGTTGTCGGGCGGGGCTTGCCAAAAAGAGAGGGTTAAGTACTCCATAAACTGTACTGAATACACAATAGGGGGTGTGTCTGCGGGGGCAGAGGGGGTTCGTATCCTCGTATTTTATATACGTAAGACCAACTCGAGCGGAAGTTATTGCTGACGTGTAAAGTTAAGATGATTGCAAATCGTGTCGTTATTTTGTTGCTCCGTAGATATGTAAAGCGAAAGCGGTGTGTAGATTAAAGCCTCGTTTTATTCCTTTGTGCTTGCTTTCTTTTCATTTTCTTATTAAAAATATTGGTTGAATTTCACGTCGAAGTTAGAAGTACTTGTGTTAATATTGATCGAAGCCAATGGACTAGCAACCCGTCCCTATATAATTTATACAGTACGGAACGTTTACCGAACCTATTTTCGGCACTTGATTTACATTTATATAATATTATATTTCGTTGGAGGTTCCTATCTGTAGCTAAAATAGGCTTTCGTAATGTTTTTATCTTTGATAATATTGTTATATAATTAATGATTTCCTGTTTAAAAGAATGTGGATTAGTTAATACAATATATAAAGAATTAAAATTGAAAAAGGTAATCGTGTAATTAGGTAATTAATGAAAAATGTTTTGTCAAGAATGAGCTAAAGATAAAAAACAATTACCAATGTTATTGTTTTAAATTATAATTAGTTAAATGTATACAGGGTTACAGGAAAAGTCGTGCTAGATCCGTTAAGGGCGCGGAGTACCCATCATTTCTGACTTATTTCACTATGAAACACCCTACCCTAAACTTAACCCTTTTCGAGATATTCGACTTTTAATTTTTTTTATCGAAAATTGCCGATTTGTAGGCTACTAAATTAAATTTTGTTGATTTTGTGTGTCTTATTATTATTATTATTGCATTTTTAAATGTGTAATAAGATGTTTTACGACGACAATCATTAAAATAGTGCATAAGTTAATTGAATAGGCCGTAGCAGACAAGTGAAAGTTAAGAAATATAAAAAAATATTAGAATGTTTATTTTTCTCTAAGGGATATCTAAAAAATATATTATGGCAGTTGTTCGGCAGATGTGTTTTAAAATATCTACGTTTCATCAGCTATCTAACGAGGTATAACAATCTAGGATTTGTATTACATTTCGTGGAAAAAGTAGTTTGGACGCTCCAGGTAGCAGTTCTAACGGTCCCGCGCCTATTGTCTTTCAAGTTAAGACGCACCGTGCGAGCGAGACAAGTTACGATTTATGTAGGTGTGAATGAAAGAAAAAATGTGTAGAACCCGGTTAGGGCTGGGAATGCAACACGGGATATTGTTTTGGTAGTCAGTCTGCTTTTGTGCTTCGTACATAGTAGATGTGATATCGCTTTGCTCTTTTTCTCGACTTGGCTGTGATTCTGGACTATTTCTTATGTTTTGTGACTACTGTGCTTGTTAACCGGACTCTGATTTGTACTTGTGATACGGAAGTGTTGAAGATGACGTCCTACACACCTGAGGAATATGCTGATATGCTTATTTGTTACGGATACCGCAATTGTGTGTCTGCGCAAGCTCGCAACGAATACATAACTCGCTACCCCGGTCGTCGAGTACCGGATGTGGCCGTTTTTGACAGAGTTTATCGAAGACTTCGTGAAACAGGCTCTGTTTTGAAACGAAATACAGACATGGGAAGACCACGAATTGATGACGACGAAGAACAGGACAATGAGATAGTGCAACGCTTTCGAGCGGATCCGACTACTTCCACTAATATTGTTGCCCGTGATCTGGGACTTTCGCAATGGAAAGTGTGGTTTACAGTGCATACTGCTGGCCTATACCCGTACCATTACACGCCGGTACATGCTATTGAAGAAGGAGACCCTGCGAGAAGGTTGGACTTCTGCAGATTTATGCTAAATGCCGACGTAGAAGACCCAGATTTTCTAAGAAATATCTTGTGGACAGATGAATCCAAATTTGATAAAGATGGCATAACTAACTATCACAACGCCTATTACTGGGCCCCAAAAGAACTAAGGAATCCCAATAAGAAAAGAGTGAAGGGGTCCCAACGAAGATTCAGCGTGAATGTGTGGATGGGCATTATCTCCAATCATTTGATTGAACCTTACTTTCTCCCGGACAATCTAAATGGGGAAAGCTACGAACATTTCTTAAGAGGAGACTTGAGTAATTTGCTGGATGATCTACCACTTAACTTGATCAGGGACATGTGGTTTCAACATGATGGCTGCCCTGCCCATTTCAGGAGCAGTGTCAGAGACTGGCTCGACACAAATTATCCAAACAAATGTATAGGTCGAGGTGGGCCGTTGCCATGGCCAGCAAGAAGCCCGGATCTAACCCTCATGGATTTTCATGTGTGGGGGCGCATGAAAAGACTTGTCTACAGCGAGCCAAATGAGGACAACATTGACCACTGGAGTAGTGAAGACTGGTCTCCGTAGAAGGATGCGACAATGTATTAGAAACAGAGGCGACCATGTTGAACATGAATTGTAGAGCAAGAAAAAGTTGTGTGAAAACCTGATTTAATAAATGACATTTCATACTTACTTATTGTTTTATTTTACTTTTTAGGGCTAAGTATTAATTTTCTTCTCCACTGTCGCCTATGAAACTTAAGTTTTTCAATGAAATTAAATAAAACCCTAGATTGTTATACCTCGTTAGATAGCTGATGAAACGTAGATATTTTAAAACACATCTGCCGAACAACTGCCATAATATTTTTTTTAGATATCCCTTAGAGAAAAATAAACTTTCTAATATTTTTTTAAATTTCTTAACTTTCACTTGTCTACTACGGCCTATTCAATTAACTTATGCACTATTTTAATGATTGTCGTCCTAAAACATCTTATTACACATTTAAAAATGCAATAATAATAAGACACAAAATCAACAAAATTTAATTTAGTAGCCTACAAATCGGCAATTTTCGATAAAAAAATTAAAAGTCGAATATCTCGAAAAGGTTAGGGTAGGGTGTTTCATAGTGAAATAAGTCAGAAATGATGGGTACTCCACGCCCTTAACGGATCTAGCACGACTTTTTCTGTAACCCTGTATAGGTTCATGAACCAAATCTTTGGCATGCTGATATCATTTGGTCTCCATTTAAACGCTACATAGAATTGTTTGTTGGGTAATTCTAATCGAAGCTGGAACCGCTCAAATCCATTCGTCTGCATAATGCCTGCCCATTGCAGAAGTAGTTGCACTTATATCTGTATTATTATATTCGCATATTTCCTCTATATATATATATATATATATATTCTCTGTTTTAGCAGTATCGCCTTTGAACTGTATGCAATCCGGTGGCGTGCTTTTGACGATTATAAAGTCACTAACCAAAAATGTTCACAAATTTTTCAGCACCACACTTGGAGAACAAAACAAAATTATAAGCTAGTGTCTTTCACAATTCGAGTACATACTATTAACCCCCAGTAAAGAAGGGGAGGATAGTCAAGAGCCACCCCAGTGAGGGTTGCCAACAGCATCCGAGTTGAGTGTCGTTGAATGGCCAGCAATTAGGTCGACATCTCGACATCGCCATCCCGGAGGCTGCGCGCCTACGAGACGCCAGAATCTTTGCCTTGTTCAACAACTTTATTGGATTTTTATTGGCCTATAAATAACTTACTCTGCGTAATCCTATGATGATTTGTTTAAGAAATGCTAATGCAACTAAATATTTATAGTAAGGAATGAGAAACTAAATCATGACATTACTATGTAGACTGTGTAGAAAAACATTTCGTCTTTTCTTGAGCCTAATAGTATTTAAAGCTTCGTCTAAATCTTCTGAGATTGATTACGGTGATCCGAGGATATACGATCGTGCATTCTTGCGTACGGTTTTAGGTATTTAATTTAATTCCTGCTTCTCAATGAAGAATAACGTTTATACGTTGCATTCATATTTATTAATTGCCGCTATTTTAATTATAATTTTTGGGAACAGCACTTTTTCTGGGTGAAAGGACCTTACGTCCTTTTTACTACCCCTGACAACATGGATGCGAAATTTCATGATAATCGATGGAGCCGTTAAGGGCGTGAACGCGTAACAAACATAGACGTTACAGTAAAGATTATACAGTTTTAACTATGAATCTAACTTTATGATAAATACGAAAATCTTTTTAATTTGCGTCGAATAAGAACAACGAACGACTTGATTTAAACGAGATAGTTTAAAAATTGCACATTTTCCCTTACGCTCGGCTTTTTTAGCAAAGTAAATAATGCTGTCGACCCGCTAGTCGGTTGCATGTCTTTCCAATCACATTTTCGTTATACCACGCGAGTTGTACAACTTTTACCGTAGATTTATATACTGCACGTTTATATCAGCATTTACTAGGTTGCCTTGAAGTAAATATTTATGTCATTTTGGTGTTTAGGGCAATGTCATTGCAGAAAGTGGCAATATGTAAAACGTTGTGGAATGTATGTGTGCACATCTTTGAAGATTTGGTATGTATGTATACGTAGTCTTTGAAGACGAGAATAAAGAATAATATAAAATTATTTCTTAAAATGAACTACCTACTAGTGACTAGCACCTACTGCATATATAGTATTATTTGAGGACGTATTCAAAATGAATTTTATATATTCTCATAATGTACTATTAGAAAGTCACACTATGTGGTGTATAACACACTCCTGCCAACCCTTTCGGGTACTATGTATCTTTGTAAAAATATTTTCCAATATTTTCCTTAAACCTTGCCCAGAGAGATTTTATAAAAAACATTCTTTATGAATAGCATAAATCTTTCGCACTATACGCAAGGAAACTGTTATAAAACTTCTCTGCATATAAAAGCATAGTGCTTATTTTAACGCGCTAAATTTATAGTAACCCATCGAACACATTCAAATATAAGTTCAATTCATAATTAAATATCAGATCCGGCTAAACTGTACACGATAATCAATTAATGTCTACGTCCATTACTACAAGCGTTCTATTTCTGTTAAATCATCAAATAAATATTTCTATCAACTAAATAACCGGCTGTGTACACACACGGACATGTTTGATTGAATAGAAGCCTATTGTTATTTTATTTATGCAGCATCCAAATATGTGGTTACCTTGTACCCTAAAAACTAAATAAAAAAGATAGTACTTTCTTTTTTTAGATTGCTGTCTGATTAAAACACGTGAGGCGGCAATTTTACGGTAACAATTTTTAGTACAGTAACAATACACCGTGCTTTAAGGTATAATAATGTCAGCCCTGTCCCACTGCTGGACACGTGCCTTTACTCAGTATAAGAAGTTCACAGTCCATCACCCTGGCCCAGTGCGAGTTGGCAGACTTTACATGTCTTCGAGACCGTTATGGAGAATTCTCAGACATGCAAGTTTCCTCACGATGTTTTCCGCTAAATATCGCTTTAATAATATTTAATTATTTAATACGCACATAACTTCGAAAAGTCAGAGATGCGCGCCTTGGTATCGAACTCGTAAGAGAATAGACGGCAACTAGAACACGTAAGAACTATGTATTAACATTCAATCATAACTGTCCATCCCATAAATAAATAATTATTTATAGCCGCCATGATTTCGACTGTACCGCCCGTTCCACATCTGGCACCATTGTAACTAGAAGCTGAGAAGTTCTGTACTACAAATAACTTCCATCAAAGCACCTCTGTATGAACATACCTACTTATGTTCGCTGTATGCAACTTACCAGCAACATACACTCAAAAACTAAATGGTTTCTTTGTGTTAACTACATTATTCACTGCACACAACAGACTGCACAGATGGCGTTAAGCGTTCTACTGCCGCTGCGTCGAGTGTTGTGGGGTCGATCCAATTCGATCAAAAATTGTGTGATGTACAAATATGTAGCTTTTTTGATTCTGGGTGTTCTTTGTCCGTTATTTGAATGTTTGTTAAGTCCCCCGCGACACAAGAATTGTTACAGAGCAGGAGTCTTTACAGGAATTGTTACAGAGCAGGAATCGTCTTATTAAAATAAATAAAATATTCGCTATTATATTGTTCTTAGGTTCTCTAATAACATACGAACTATAATTGAAATTAAACTACTATATACGGATTTTATCGCGTTGTTTATTTATCACTGTATTACAAAATTTTGAAAATATTACTCTACTACTACTACTCCCCGTGACCATGGCTGCTGAAAAGCAACCGAAACGTCGGGGAAAGTGTAAACCAAAAATAAATAGATTTAATAGTTTAAATAATTTCATTAGCTTATAAATTAGTTAAATAAAATCAATAGTAGTAGTAGTGTAATATTTTCAAAATTTTGTAATACAGTGATAAATAAACAACGCGATAAAATCCGTATATAGTAGTTTAATTTCAATGAATAACATTCGCGTAAACAGAAGACAATATTATACGAACTATAAGTTACGGCCACACGTCTCTATTAAACTATGTATACGTATTTATTTGCCATCAACGCATACGTTGAAAGCAATTAGAAGACGGGTTCTACAGTCCACATTATAAAGTACCCTAAGTGGGTCAATCAACGCATTTCTAGGCAAACTTGGCACAGGCAGGGAAACAATCTTGATTGAAAGTGCCCCTAATCGGTTACAGGATTAATCGGTGAACGACGTCGCTGTGCTATGATTAATGATTAATGGAAGACCCGTGTGATGTATTAGCTACAAGCGTTGAATTTCGTGAATAATTATTCACTATAGGATGCCAAGATATCAAAAGCTAGGCTTCCTATATAATATCTGGCTCTGTAGTCACACGAGATGTTTGAATATTACAATGTGGAATGAAGAGACGTGGTAAAGATTGTATAGCAACACCCAAATGACATGAAATGGGTGGGTTTTAAAAAGAGATTGATTAAAATAAGTTTCGTCCTGCAATTATGCGAAAAAACATCACTAAATATTTACAAGCCCTATTCCTAAATTTACAAGCCAATACATACAACATACAATGGTGACAAAATTTAAGAGAAAGTAAAACACATTTAGTTTTGCACTATTATAAAGTCTGAATGTCTACTACAAGCTATCAGAATCTTGCCAGCAGATATGAAAATGTTCATTTGTGTTATATTTCTTTCATCACATCTAAAATCCCTAAGGTCGTGTAGAAGTAATAGGATATTCCAATTTTACTAAGCTCTCGTTATAATATTTTATAATCTATACAAGAAATAGTCACTGAAGACGTACCCGAAATGACTTAAAGTAGTCAAAAGTAAAGGTAATAACGAAATATAAACATTTGGTACAGCCAATTGCAAGTTCGCAACATCAAAGCGACGTCGTGACACGACTCCAAATATTTGCCAACTATAAATTACAGGGATGAAGCCGGCATATAAAATGTGGGAACTCTGTTAAATTGTCTTCTTGGAAATTGGAGCGTGCACAGCACGTCGTAAAACATACACATGAAAAACTCATAACAATGTTTTGGACAGCCCTGTTGTACAATATATGCTTTTTGTTTGGCAAGATAATGAAGCAGAAATGCAAAATATATTTGTGAAGACCTGGAGACTGAATATGAATGTTTCATGTATAACAATTTCTTGTCTTTATTTTCCCTTTTAATAAGACTCCTGCTTTTCGTAATTCTTCTGTCGCAGGGAAATTTCCAAAATAAAATCCAGCTTTTTGAAAATATATTATAATTGGTTTAGTTTATTTCAGCAAACAATTCTCTATACTATCACAAAAACCATTGACACAAAACATCGATGCAAGCATCAAAAGAACGCAGGTCCGTATAACAAACTTGAAAACAATTCAAATTGTAAACCAATAAATTGTGATACATCGGAAAACCACAAATCACTCTACGCAAATGGTTTTCGTATACCAGAAAGAAAAACATCGGTAGCTTTGGCTTTTACCATTCGAAGGTCGAAGTAACACCTACATTAAAAAAGAATCGTTTTGATATACGCCTGAATCGCGTGCTACCATGGCTTTATCGGCACCACACCTGAAATTTCGCAACTGACTAGTTATTAACTAAGGCTAGTCGATTTCGCGGAGCGGTTTCATCAATTACCGTCAAATATAGAAGTTAACTAGACATTTATTGTGGCTATCTTGATTGGTGATGATTGAGGAATTATGGCAGTTAATATATTTTAGGTGGGTACACTGAAAATGGAACAGACGTTATTAGGTGCCGAACTAATGGTCTATTTTGGAATGTTGCATTGTTTTTTTGTTTATTACGATCAGTTATTTGTAGATCTGGATACAGGCTCTATTACCGAAACGTATATTTTTGTATAAAGAATGAGTAGTATTTTATAAAATTTTCTACTAGACTAAAGCAGAGCTGGGGTTTTAATATTGAAAAACTTGAAAGTAAAACAACCTGAAGTGCAACATCGATAACTCTTCGTTGATGTTCACGATGCTCTTATTCAGAGTATTTCTATTTTTCAATCCAATCTGCACTCGACTTGTAGCGCTTGAGTCAACTTAATTTTTTTCTGTTTTCATGAAAGGTAGTATGAAACGTAGATGCTATTTATGGACCCTCATTTTCGAAACACAACATTTATAAAATCGTGTTTTACGCTACCAATTTATGTTTATGCCACTGGATTGACAGGGCAGGCTCTTTTACTCTAAATGTCAATTAACTTAGTCATAAAATATCAAATGTCCCTAAACCTATTAAACTTGTTATTGAACACGCGAAAGTTCTCGCATCAATAACAAGTCCGCTTGCAAGCTATTTAGGGCTTATGAACATAAGCCCTAAATGGCGTGCAAGCGGACTGGTACCGTGGATCGATGATGTCACGTCCGGGAAGCGTACGGCTCTGAATAGGAAGCAGGGAAAACAAAGTTTAAAGCGCCGCAGTTCGAAAGAAGTGTCGTAGTTTCCGATAGTAACAACCGAAGTACCGGTGTTCGAGAGTGTTACAAAGAAACTCTTATGTGTCTCCCGGGAGTTCAACCCTAATATTGGCTGTCTAATAAAGCTTGTGTTCGACTCAATGTTATTTATTAAAGCATCACATGGCCAACTCTTATATAGAAATCATCGTTACATTTCTATTTAACTTTTAACCTGCATTTTGTTTTTCAGTTTATCTGCATATATTTATTAAATATTCAGCCAAAGACACGCAATTTTGGAATCGGCAACAAAAAAGTAGCCTAGTACTAATTTTTATTTTAACGACTCTGTTGTTTTGTTTAGTATTAGTTGGTCGTTTTTAAACTGCTAACAAAATCATTTATTTTATTACAGGTATAAAAATTTTATATTAACTGAAAAAATAAGAGGACTCCATAAGGTCTCAAATATAAACCTGGTTCCGAAATCAAGACATTTCCATATAAATCCCACCAGAGAAATCACAATACCATGTGTCCTACCTGGTCACACCTCAGCATTATCAAGAACACAGGAACTTGTCACAAGGCTTCCAAGTTAATGTAACTCACACATCCAAATCCAATTTTCTAAGCAATGATTTATCTTTATTCATGGTGTCATGTCCTATTCATACGGTACCCGAGGATACGTGAGGGGAAAGCCACAACGCTCTTGTTATGTACACCACGTACAAGCTGCGACACCTTTATTTAAGAATATGTACGCGTAAAACGCTTTATAAGATCTCATATTCTCGCATTTTGTGTATTAAACAAACACAGTTTCAATATATTCACGGAAATCGTAATAAACTTTACTCGTAAAGATTTTGTCGAAAAATATATTTTTTATTAAATTGAGAGACCACTGCCCATTGAATTTGTTTTAGTTGCTCTTATTATGTTTATTTTTCGTTGTCAGATAGTCGTATCTGACTGTGGAAGCTTAGCACAGAAACCGTTAATACTTACCCTGTGGGACAGGTTAGCAGTTTCGTCGCCTTTTTCAACCGACTTCAAAAAATTTAATCTGATGAATTTGAATGCGTGTGTTTTTATGTTTATTATCTCAAAACTTTTTTCTAGGTGAACCGATTTTGATGATTATTTTTCTATTTGAATGCTGGCGCTTTTCATTTGGTTCCATTTAATTTTGATCAAGATCTGACTATTGGTTTTTGAGTTATCTTTAAGGATGCGTATTTGGCTACATTGATGATGTTCTCATTTTTGGCAATATAACACCAACTCCATTAATAACAATAATTTTATTATTCACAAGAATACACAATTATTTTAACTTTTTAGTGCATTTTCTGTTTTAGAATATTTTTTATTGGTCGGTTTTCTTTATTATTAAAATTTTGTTTATATATTCATTTCACCACAATAGCCAAGCAATCCAATAACAAACTGCAGACTAAAACGGACTCGCCCGCAAATATCTTACAAAGGAAATAAATTCTTAACTTGAGAATTTACCCTCTTTCGTCCAATTCTATTGTTGCCGAGTCGCAATCAGGTATTGACTTTAAAATTCAACCGGTGAATACACAACACACAAATGCACTTACGACACTCTACATTGACACACATATTTAAATGGCGAATGTGTTTACTGGCAAAACGAAGCGTTCAACAGCAGAATCACATTTTGGACTAATGAATCGAGTGTTTGCAACGACGCTTCTGCGAAATTTTAATTGGACATTGCTACAGCCAAAAAAATATTTATCGTCATTTTCATGGAGCTATTTAGCACACATTTTCAACGCATTCAATTAATGAAAATTGCTGTTTGATTATCCTCATTAACGCTTCAGTAACGTTTCAAATTACCATTTCATGCAATATTTTCTGGGCAAGTTGTTAACATCAGACAATTTATAAATTTATCCAAAATTTCTGATACAATGCCAATAACCCCAAGCAATAGCCATCAAATATAGCATCGAGGTGCCATGGTACGGTAAATTGTAAGGCGGTAGACTCCTAGTGTATTCGGAGCACGATCGCCGGTTGATGTCAGCGTCACCGCTAATCAGACTATCTCGTGACTGCTCTCCCTGCGGTTTCGACGTGTGCGCTCGTAACGGGAAAATCGGGGATGGAAACCGATCGCAAAAGGACATGATAAAAGCTTCAACTTGATCTGTTTTTGATGTAATTCAAAAGGGTTTTCGAGGGTAGACCTGTATAGAGTACTATTTATGCTTGCGGAAATTTAGTTTTATGTTAAAAGGGTAGCATATTTTTGATTGATTTATACGAATTTTAATCTACAATCGCAGCATAAGTTGATAGTTAGTACCGGTCACGGTGCTACCGGTGAAAATTTAGTTAATTATAAAATTCAAAGAACTATATTAACGGCGCACAGTTTTCGTTCTTAAAGCCAACATGTATGTATTGACACACACATGAATGCAACAAAAGCTCGATTTTCCATCCTCGTTCAGAAACCGACACGTTTATAAACATTCCGAGCACGTGCCGCCTCAGTTAAACCAAGGCGAACTAATCAGGACTTGCGCGCTTGACCAGAACTAAGTTTCTGATTACATTACTTTGTCACCGTGTGGCAACCTAATATATATGTAAACTGGACAGCTTTCCCAATTTGTTTTATCGGTCTGATTAGTATTGTGTATACTTACTGGTTATTTTATTTGTATCCAATCTAAGCACTGTCTGCATAATAAAACATAAACTAAAATGAAGGAAGTTTTTGCTGTCATTGCAGCTAATACAGATAACAACTTTAAATTTCAACAAGAAAAAATATCAGATTCGACGTCATATAAGATCTAATTACAATCTTGCAATGTATAAATTAATTGAGTAATAATCGTGCTAAGTTGCTGCTGAATATACGTGCTTAAAATAGTAATTTCTATAAAGAATATTAAACAGTATACCTGACTTGCCCATCCGAACGATTGCAAAAGAAAACGTTTGGCAATGCCGAATCGTTTCAACGAATTCGTAATGCTTCGCGAAGTAGGCATTTTTGGCGGGTCAACAATAAAAAGAGGCGATTTCGTCATTGCATATATTGGCTAAAAGTACGCGTAGAAATTAACTTCAGATCTGCCAGAATCGGTAAATCTTTTTAATACTTGAGAGTAACATACACACTTTTCGTTTATGTTTCGGTCTTCATCGAGAAGGGTTAGTTTTTATAACCTACTTTCTTAAAAATAAATAAGATAACATTTTTCTCTCTTTTTAAAGCTATTTCTGTCCCATTATAAGACGGGTGGATTCATTAAAAGTTGCACGATCGACATTTTGTTTCAAACAGTATAAAAAGTTCAACCCCTGAAGGCAAACTGGATAATTAACCTGTAAACCTAAAATGGGTGCGCTATAATAAATATATAAAATCGCAAGTATAAACTGTCAGTTGGTTAACCTTGTTGGCGGTGTTAACCATTTTGTAATCGGCCGCCTTGAAATAAACCGAGTCTCCTTTGTATTAATGAAATGTATGTTAACAAGGCAGGGAAACTGGTATTTTATCAACTTATTGCACGTTATGAAACCTCTTGGTAGAGTTCATTGGCCGAGATAAAATTACTGACATGAATGAATAAACCAGGCTTTACCATTTAAATGCTCCATTCTTGTTTTCACGCGAGGCATGGTCATATGAAAGGAGAATAAATAAGTTGGTCAGAACATATTGGTAACCTGATAAAAATTTGGTGTAGGTGCTATTTTGCCTCTGTTAGGTATCTACATCATTATTATTGACTAATACACACACTAATAAGTTTGAACCATAACATAGATTTACGCATATGTATGTGCGTGTAGTATATTTTCAAAGCGAATATCATAATTTAAACTTGAAGAAAAACAATCAGAATCGATGCCAATGTTTTTTTTCTTTCTCATGTACTCGTATAACTTGTATAAGCAACTTAACTCATTGACCATATTTCGGACGCCGGCTTCCAGACACAAGCTGTTATCATTATGTCTCGATATGATTTAGCTGACAAGTTATGCAAGAGCAAAACGCTTCAAATCATTACATACGCGATAACGGCAATCGGAGACATTCTGGAGAAAGGTCGGATGTTGAATACCAAAAGCATGCTTCTAGAATATAATCAGAATGATTGAAACATGAGAGATATGCAATAGTGATGTTTTCCTTCTTCTGGAAACAAGTGTGACTGCATGGATTACGTAGTCGTTTAAGAGGTCGCCTCGCCAGTGCTACTGAGTTCGAGTGTAGGTTCGAATCCCACGCGAGATAAAACTTTGTGTGATCTGCTGATGGTTGTTTCGAGTCTGGGTGTTCTATGTGTCCGTTGTTTAAATGATTGTAAACTTGCCCGCAACACAAGGCCTTATTCCTAGTGTGGGAATTGTCTTTAATAAAGCTAAAAAAAGCTTAAATAAAAAGAATATAATCAAAATGAAACAAGAGATATGCAAAGAACCTAGCAAATGGAAGTCTGTGGTCTCTGCCTACCTCTTTGGGAAACAAGTGTGAGACTATGATGTTCGTGAAAGTAAATTGTAGTGGTTAATATCGATCAAGATGATTACACGCTTGTCTTATTTATATTATGTATTGAGTGGTTTATATATTTATCGTGTGTATATAAGCTATCATTGGTAATAACGATGATACCATAGCTGAGCCTAAACAAACATGATCGTTTAACTGTAACGAAATAATGACGAATCCTTTCTTTTGTACGAGTAATTGAAGGCAATTGACTTGACATTGACTTTGTTATATTGTTTTTTATTGAATACTTTGGATAAAAGAAGGATTTTGCAAGAAGGATTTTTTTATTTGTAGTTTGGTCAAGCGTGGTAAGGAGTCAAAGGAAAGGCATCGAATTTTTGTTTTGCACGCACATTTGATGAATAATTTTTTGGTTCTACTTAATGAGGAGCGAGTCTAGACCTATTGAGAACTTTCCAGACTACGTTTTGCTTTTAAGAATTTCTTAATGGTAAATCAGGCTCACGATTGGGCCAGATGCATATTTGAGCTTTCGCTCGTTTCTACTGTTTGAAAGAAGTATGGTAGAAATTAGTTAAGAGATGCGTGCTAATTGGCCATCACGCCAAATTTAAGTAAGAGATAACTTGAACAACACTGGTATAATAAAGCCACTCCTCTCCCATATCTCTTCTTCTTTTTTGAGGCAAAGGGGCTTGATATTTTGACAGTGTACCAGTAAATAATTCAAGGTTCAATTTTCATGGTACATTGAGTCAATACGACAGCAGTACCATAAAAGACATAAGTGTATGCATTCACGATTGTCTTCACTGTGAGTCAACCAATTGTGTATTTTTTGCCAACAGCAAACATGTTGGATGACTTTCCTTATAAGAAACATACATTTAATAAGATCTCTTTAAACGGTTAAGTATAAATAAATTCATCTTTGCTTAATATGGTTGTCGTAAGAAATTTGCAATGTAATGTTTTTATTCTAATTTGAATCTAAAGCCTTGTATCTGCTGAGTTGGTTCCCAACTGTCCAATCAAGTCAAATTTATAAGAACATTAACTATTCAGATGATCTAGACATACGAATATAAATAGTATAAGACACATTCAAAAACCTATTATAGTAATCATAGTTGAATACATTCTCGACAGTTGGAATCATCAAATAATGACGTGTAACTACGAAAGTACAACGGAGGTAACCAAGTACATCCGACGAAAAAATGAGTTCATAGAACTTTCCCGAATACGCAGTAGACCATGACTTGAACGCAGTTTACACTTTTGTAAGGCGACGGGTTTTTATAACAAATGTCTCACAATAAAGCATACAAGCTTCCAGAAGTTCTTGGCTGATTTATGCTGTCCCTTGAGAATAACATTGGTTGCAGACAACAACATTGAATCATTGTTCCAAAATAATACCAACTCTCGTATAAAAAATTGACTATTAATATTTATAAGTGCAATAAAAAGGATTTATTGTCTGTGTTATCATTAAAGAAACCAACAAAATGGACTGTCATAAAATACAACTAAGAAATTGCAAACATTTCAAGTTTCCACGATATTCACGATCTATAGAAGCTCAAACAAAATTTATCAAAGCCGTTGGCAGTCGGAGGCGAGAATTCAACAGTTTTGTAAGCATTCAGTCACCAACATTAATGGTGTCAGCCATTGTTCTGTTATTCATAAGCAAGCCGCAACTAAGTCAAACTAACGTGCAGTCACGCAGACCGGCTACACACGAGAACTTAACAATATCCACTACAACACAAGCACCATTCCAATAACTAGTTTGCAGAGCGCCGTACACGCTTAATTGATTGCAGCTTGGTTAACCGGCTAAGGGAGGCGGGAGGGTTCTAACGAACGTGTACGTACTGTTACTCTAAACAATAACGTATACATTACTACTAGTTGAATGGAACTGTCTTGAAGAATAATACGTTTAATAAATTCCGACATTTCCTTGGATTTGTACAAATAAAGATCTGGAAACAATCCTTTAAATTTGAGCTGTACAAGTTTCCCATTGTTTTTAAAGAAACGCTTTTGATAACAATGGGATTTGGGAACGAGGGAAAATTCTGCAGTGAATGATTAACGTGTGAGTTGATGAGAAAGGTAGGGGAACGAGCCTCTTTGTTGTGGTGAACGCTTTTAAAACTTAATATTCTTCTTCAGCTTCTAATATTTACAAATTGCTTTTAAGTCTATTTCAATATTCTGTTGGAATTTCTTCCAGACTTTAAAGAGATACGATCCTTTACCTCGACAGAATTCATATCTTGCATTTCGTTTTAGTGAAATGTATGAGACATTCACTGCATCACGATATCGATTTTGCCATAAACCGGCTTTAAAAATAAGCTTTTCTAAATTGATTTGATTTTGTAATAGAAATCATATTTGCGAAATTGTTCGTAAAGACATCGCGATAAAATTGGACATGTTTTGAGTAGAGTCGATCTTGTAATTGGATTCTGATTTTGAATCGGCTTTATGTTGTGATGGGCGGTCAGCTCGGAAGATTGACGATGATGAAATTTAATTGGATCGTGCGCCAGAAACAAATTCTTCGATGTCACTAGCCTCGGATCTAAA
Source organism: Catocala nupta (assembly GCA_963675205.1). Taxonomy (NCBI): domain Eukaryota; kingdom Metazoa; phylum Arthropoda; class Insecta; order Lepidoptera; family Erebidae; genus Catocala; species Catocala nupta. The sequence continues at coordinate 15,844,512 of OY776104.1, forward strand.
TTGCTTTTTGAATGACGCTAGTTCAACCCTTTTAAATGGAAATGCAATGCCTTCGTATAGAATTCCAAAGAGGCATTATCTAAATTTTATTAACATAACAACATCGCGGCTTAGCCTTCCTTCAGAGTATGCCAAAGGTGTATAATATGCAACTTTAAAATAATTAAAATATTGCATGTTAGTAAGTAAATAATGAATAGACAGAGACATATTGTATCTTTAAACGTCGAATCTTTACTTCCTTACTAATATTATAAATGCGAATGTGAGTTTGTTTGTTTGTTACGCTTTCACGCCGTAACTACTCAACCGATCATCATGAAATTTTGCATACACGTTGTCAGGGCTACAATACAAGACATAGCGTCCTAATAAGTACTGTTACTAATCTAACCTGACCTACATTTACGCGAGCGAAGCCGTGGGCCAAAATCTATTTAATTATAAAAAAGAAGTCAATAAAATCAAGATCTTCATTAGTAAGAAGTAAGTTTAAGTTTTAAACAGAACGACGCAAGATGGTTTATCTCGAACCATCTTGCGTCGTTCCATTTAAAACTGTATACCAATATATTCTTCTAACAAACGAAGTTGCAGAAGAACGCTCGATTACGAAAGTCTATCCTGACTAATGGACTATGCGGATTCCAAGTGCGGCGCACGGCCACAATTTATCTTCCATCTCACCACGCGGCCATGTTGGCGAATGAGATAGAAACTGAGGATTACGTCGAGCAGTCGACATATTGTAATCGATATCCGTCTAATCGAACGAACCGCTGCGCATTGTTAGTGCAATCTAAATGGGAGCTCAGTTATACATTCGCTGAGTACTGAAGTGGCTTAATTCGATTTGCAAGAACCTCGGCCCGGATCTGACCGTGGACGTGATATATATGAACAAAGGTCTCGCTTTATACTTGACTCTATTCTATTTAATAGGGTAGATATAGTGTTATAATTAAATTTTAGTATTTCAATACAAAGTTCTTGTATACAATTTAAAACAAAAACTATTTAAAACAAAACCAAGTCCTTCTAAAGACTAGGGTGTATTAAGACTATACGTCAGGTATGCTTAGGCACTATTTTATCACATATATAAACTCCTTAAGTACTGCTTAGAAGGTAAGTAGCAATGCATCTGACACTAGAACCTCAACCTGGTTCTGGAACTACACAAATATTCACTTATGCTTTTATAATAATATGATATAGTTTTAAAATATAGTAATATAAATGAAAAAGCCTGCGACGTTGGAAAACGAAGACACATTCTAATTAAAAGTTAATTTGTAAGAACCAAACGTGTATAACGGGCAAGTGACCTCGAATGAACGAATCGATAGAAAAGAGAAAATTGAATTTGAATTGGAAACGTGTCGCCGAGTTTGGCGCGAGACACAAAAAGAACTGACGTATCGACAGATGAAATACGAGTGGCGAACATGTAGATGAGCATGTACAGACAACCATAACACAATAGGAGATGTAGATTTTTGAGTTACGCGTAGTTATTATAATTATAGTTACTGTCTATTCTGCATATAGAGTTGATCGTATTCCCAGGTTAGGGAAAGTGGTATTGGATTATTAACCTCCGAGTCTTCTTCAAAGAGGATAATGAAAACACTATGTGGGTCTGTGGGTCTGTCTGTTAGTGACCCTTCATAACTCCGGAACCACGGCACCGATTGACAAGTAACTTGGTGTGCAGACACCTTCGGGTCATACCTCGGTCGAGTTTGAATATGGGCCCTGTGTGTCAAAAGACCCCCGAGATATGGTGGTCATTTCTTTTCATTACTTTTACATTTAAGACGAAGAGGTTGAATCCTGGGCTTTTACACCCATCTCGTTCTATTTCGATTGCGGTGCAAGATTTATTGTACCTATCGGTAAAAATAATGTTTCTATACCTAAAAACATTATTTATTCAAGAAGGGACTCGAACCCTGGACATATATGTTCAGACTTACGCAAAATAGATCCAACAAGACACTAATCATAATCCTAACTAATATTATAAATGTGAATGTGAGTTTGCTTGTTACGTTCTTACACCTTTACTACTTTTCCAAGGAATCATCATGAAATTTCGCATAGGTACACATTGTCAGGGGTACCTACTGAAAAAGACATAGAGCACCTTCCATCCAGAAAAAGGTATTGTTTCCGCGCGAAGCCGCGGGCATAAGTAAGTAATTTATAAATCGTACTATAAATTAAATTTTATGAAATTTGACCCAGCATGTAAATTTATTTCTAATATCTAATTGGTATTCGAAACTGATGTCATAATTTGTGTAATTATCATATTACTCATTTTGTATATTTACTATGTATTTGAATTAAATTAGACGAACATGACACAGATATGTCCTAACATGACACCGAATCGACATGACTAATAATTGAAATAAACAAATTTATTTTGACCAAATTATAATACACATCTTTACAAATAAAACCTAGACGATTAGCATATTGATGATAATTTAGAAACGTTACATACAACAAGATGCAAACGTGGTCAAAAGTGTAGCCTCGGTTGTCATATTCAATACCGTCTAAGCGTGGTAATAACAACTCCGACATCATTTAGGTGATACTTGATAATTATATTGTCGAACTGACAGTCCTGGCTGCGTTCGGCGCCGGTTGTAATTCGGCACGAATATTAATATTAAGTTACTATTGTCTGAAGTAAACGCGCGGCGCGTAGTATTTATTCCGTGATCAGTGTCTAAATTTTCAAATTGACAAATTACGGAATTAAGTATTTGGATTTTGCCAGACTATACTGTAGACCAATGTAGTTTATTTTTTTTAAGAATAATAATTATTTCTATCATTGTTATCTTTTTTGTTGTAAGAAGTATATGGTATCAGTTTCGATTTTCAGGGTTCCCAGTGTTATAAAGAATTTATTTCAAGAAATTCAGTAGGCTTGTTCCCTATGACGAAGAACTTAAAATCTGGCATAATAATGGTGTAATACACCTCAGCTTCGAATACATCGGCATGACACTATGGATATATTTTTATGCGGACAGGCCATCCTTATTCAACATCTTATCAGAGACTAAACACATGGTTCTTTCCATAGCGCCAAGTATAGCTGCTTTTGAAGTCATAAATGAGAGTCCATATCTCAGTACAAAATTAAAGAGGGAAGGTTGATAGGCGACTGTACTTGAATATAATTATATTATGTAGTTATACGTACCACGAGTGCGTGTCGCACCCGTCTTTCCGCCGCGGCGTATGGCTCCCTATTATGCTGCAGGCTGCGAACTGTAACAAGGAAACAAACATCTATTATTAACGAACAGGAAAAACATTTTACGTTTCAATGTTCCTTAACAATGACTGTAAAAACAAACTGAATTGGAGACTGTTTTGATCGCGTCGTTGAAGGTCTAAAAACAGAACACCTTTGTAAAAATTTATAAAGCGATACATAAGGATGATCTTTACCTCAGAGCAACGATTTTGGAAAGGTGCCTTTCAGTAGGTGAGAATATCATTAAATCGGCTCAGAAACTGCAAGTCGTTCTTGTTAGCAAATTCGTTTACGAGTCTGTAAAGCGGGGACGTTCGATTCCTACGAATGCTAATGTTCAAAAACTTGTACTTAGCATCAGTGGTGAAGGAAAGACTTCTAACTCTATGTGTCTGATGTAAATTACTTAATTTTAGTTCAAATGGTGAATATAATTCATACATTAAATGTGCTAATGAGAGTACTTCTACCTAAACTATGTAGAAACGAAAAAGATAACACTTGCCAAATCATATTATTTTTGGTTAGTAAAATTTTCATCATACTAGTTTTAAAAATCATTGTATATGGTCAGACAGTGGTAAAACTAAATTTAGAGGTACCATCAAACAGATTTAAGTGTCAATCCCAATCACGCAGGCATTTTAAATAACTGAACAGCTATATGCAAAGAGCAAATCTAAAACTACCTTCAATAGAAATAATACTGCAGTACGCCTGTAGTTTCATGTCTATTTCCGTCAGGAATTCATACAAGACAAACTCCATTTACCAGTTTCAGTTAGGTAACCATTACATGCAAGCAGCCCGTTTTATATATAGTGGCAGCTGGAATTCTGGTACGCTTCCGTGTCTCAAACGATGCAAGCATTAGGCCGAATGACTAATTGCAATACTTTGCGGTAGAAATTGTACCGGATACGGTTCCCGGGAATAACTGGCTGTACACAAAAGGCACACGGATGTAATGGTTTAGTTGAATGCAGTTGAGTGTAAAGTATTTTAGCGCTGGAAAATGGATCAGTATGAGTGGTTTGAAGCAGTAATATTTGACGGATTAAAGTAACCGTTTGATTACCGAGTTAAAAGGTAACCCAGGATATCTTTAATGTCTGTCATTATGGAACTATTGGAAATAAATTATAACTGTACTGTAAAGATAAAGGTATACGGAAACCTGTATCCAAATATTTTCAAAAGTTGCATGAGATTTATCAACTCAGGTTCGAACGAGAAAACTTTGTCGTTGACTAAAGCCTACATGTTGCCACAAGCTTATCGAATATCACAGACCAAAGCCCGATTTAATGTGGTGTTGGTACCCGGAAACCGAAAAGGAAACACCTACGGGGCTTCAAAATGAATAAATCAAACTTTTTAATGGAAACGCGGAGAGAGAAATATTTTTAACGAACATTTTCCAACAATTATTGAGTCAAAACTGTTTTTAAAAGGCCTCACATTTATCCCATTTCATTTTCGGCATGCGGATCAAACCGGAAAAGCTTTTAAATGACGCAAAATAATTGCCGTGCTATAATAAAAATCTGTATTTATTTTACTAATGTTTGGCGATTATTATTATCAAAACAATTATTCATTTAGTATTCAATAACCTAAAATCTATGTGGTATTACGAACACAATCTTTAACTTGAGCCTTGAAGCAGCTCTACAAACCTAATTTGAAGAAACGAGAAGGAATGCGAGGAATAAGACCGCGCTGTATCTATCCAAGTAATAAGACAAAACATGCCTCCAACCCATGTACACATAAATCACAATAGAACAGCTTTCAGTCCAAATGGTACCGAGTCCCAGTATGCCTTTGTCTCGTGCAGGGTACATCTCAGTGCGCCTGCATTTAAAGCATTCGAATTGGCTCACCGTAGTGGAGAATTAATTCTAGTAACTACAGCTGGAATACCGCCGGGTATTACAGTTTGCACCCAACTTACTGTTTGGAGTACAGATTACGGGTTAATGGGATAATATTCGCCAAATAACTCTGGGCAATTTATGGGAATGTGCTAGCGAAACTGCCGAATTGGAGGGTTCAAAGCATTCTTCGTTCGAGTGTAATGGCTTATTAAACGTAAAATAAATAGCGATTGGTTTTCAGTTTGTAAAAGCATATGTTTCATTCCAAATTGTAGATATGAAATTACTAAAGCACGTTGGTGCAATGAGCTTTAGTAATTTAGCTTTGCGATAATGTATAAGTTTTGTACCCGAGATAAGAAGACTTTTTGCCATCGTATGGAGCCAAAAAACAAATTAATATTGCAACCGTTATTTATTAAATTAATCTGTACGAAGTGGCGAGGTGCGAAGCTACTCGGTAGCTTACTCATTTATTTCATTGGACGGCACCTAGGGAGACAAGTACAGATCGAACTCACGTCCACTGCCAATTAATCTGATCTTGTGTTTTACACGAGAGATTTGCTGTAGATTATACTGTACTACATAACTATAAAATATAACATAAAACGCTAATCTCTGTACTGCACTATACGTATAGACATGTTTCGGCTTAAATTAGGCTTCAGGTTTATCCAATATAAACTCAACGACTATGCAACCTGACTTATGAAAATCTATATAATAATAGATTACAGCTTTGCATTGTATTCCAAGATAAGCAGTCTCGGAACTATTTGAGGCGATGTGGTAACACTTGAAAAAAGGCAACCATTAGTATTTGGAACTAAACCTTTTTTACAGTATTGGCAACGCGTTATATATCTACTCTTGACATTATAAACTACCATTAGACTTACCCTAAAGAAGGGCCCTCCCTACCTTTTGGTTTATTTTGTTTAAAAAGCCATAAGAATTGTTTAGAATAACCTAGTTAAGTTTTGTGACATGTTTTTCTATTATATTAATTATAATATACACTTCAATATGCTCATACACTCAAGACTTAATTATAAGGCCGCTGTATTATTTACCAACATTACCGCGAGTTATATATTTAGAATTTTTTAGTTAATTGAAAGTGTTAGTTATATTAATGGAAAAGCCTTGTAACTAGAATTGTTAACATTACAATTACCTCGTTTGTGAATATTTTATTCTTAACTTGTTTTTTGGTAACGTGGTGTCTGAAATTTATATTCTTTTTTGTGTGTTGTTTACAACCATCAGCAATCTCGAGCCTTAACGAGTGTTGACTAATGACACAGCTAAGACCGACCACTCAGCCATTTTAATCCAAGTAAAAGGCGACGAAGGCTGTGGCTTGTCAATTGTTGCCGTGGTGTGCCACGATGCTGGTCATATAATTTTTTGACAGAACATACTAAGAATACTAATGAGTCCAATCTGATGATTCTATTCCGTGTATTTTCTTAGTAGAAAACTAAAGAGAGCTTCGTAGAAAGCGATTGACACAATTGACACAATGCTGCAATGAAAATGTTAAACATAATATTCTCTTAAAAATGTTTAAAGGTACCTGGGAATGTTCAAAGATCTGATCAAGGGAGAAGATCTAGTGTGGAGTAGGTAGACTTACAAATATTTGTCGAGTGTTGAAGTCACGTTTAGTATGACCAATAGTATTCTTTCTTTCTAATTTTATTTGGATAAATTATAATGTAAAAGCGGTGGGCCTATATAGATAAGTCCTCATTAGTTTATACATATTTCTCTTTTAAAATAGAAATACATAGGCAAGAGCAATTTGGTGCTTACCAAATAGTTTAAGAGTAGACTTTGAGTCCGAATTATAATGGCCACATACATAATTCTGTATTGTTAGTTGATACAATCGACTTAAAGGCTTAACCTAGTAGTATTTGAACTTAACTTGGACATAGTTTATCGCTGGACATGTTTCTGAGCCGTCACAGGGTATTTATTTATTGGCTTTTTATATAGCGGTAAGTCAGGTGCGAATAAATTGCCGTGGCATGTCGATAACGCTTCGAGTTAAGTCTCGTACATCGTGGCGTGCTGACTATGAGCTCGGGGCTGACTTGCAGTATAAAAATGCGAATCTCTTCGCGTCGCTTCTACAAATAAGAATGATTCCGTACTCTGTGGCATGACCTATGAATATTCGTCCACAAGTTTGTATGCCAGTCTTTAATTAGAGATAATTTTATTTCGAACACATCTGTCCAGATAACATTATTTATTTCAATTGTAAAGTAAATAAAAATGTAATGACTGATCCCAATTTTGATTAAGAACTAGATAATTAGTGCATTAAGTTCTTTTATTTATAGAAAAATGTAATACGTCAACATCACAATTATTTGATTGCGGGATAGTAAATTAAATTATATTTACATCACAGAAATAGGTTATAAAGACAATGTTTTAATTGTTATCTAAGCAAATAAGTATTAAATGATATGCATTTAAAAAGTAAACGTAATAAATCAATGCAAACATGAAATTACATTAACAAGTATAAAAATATTAATAAAGTAATTAAGAGTATTTAGCTCAAGGCAAGTGTGCCTGACTCTAGATAAAAAGATTACGTCACTATGGTAGGTAAGTTACTTCGTTCGAGTGCCTTCGTTTCCGATCATTATACGATTTATTTTATATTATAATAATATTGTATTAAATCTATACTAAGCCTGTAAAAAGAGTAAAGATTCGTTATTTGTAATCGATAAACTCTGAAACTACTAAACCGATTTAATTAATTATTTCAGAAAGCTACTTCATCTAGGAGTAACTTAGACTATACGAGTATAAGGTCACGCCACGAGCGACAAAAGCGGAGTAGTAACCATAAACGTGGATGAATCCGCGGGGACAGCTAGTTTGAAGATAGCTTGTACAGCCATGATCCCTATGGCAAGCTTGCGTATGTATCGATGCATTACGAGAATGTGTTGGTCGAGTCAGGAGTGAACACTTTACATCAACCAACCTTCCTAGATAACATACGCAGATTTTTCTTTTGCTAATTTATGAAACTATTGCAGCCACTAACACAGTTTCTCTGCATGGGTGCTGCTTTTAAAAAGCAACATATCAATAAGCTCTGGAATCCATACTGCCATCTCAATAATACAAGATTATTTGACTCGACACGTGTTATTATCTGTGATTTTCCGTAAGATAAATAGACGTCCTCAATCAAAATACTCCTAATTTGAGCTAAGAATCCTTTACTCTCATAAACTTATACTAACTACAGATAGTACATTAAATAGATAACTCATTGCACTACCGACATTAACCCAATCGTAACACAAGCGCAGCGACAGAAATGTGACACAAAAATAGCAGCTTGCTAATCATTAAAACACAAACTTGTACTACTATAACTTGATTTCTAAAACAATTTTACACTGGGATGTCAAACAGTACTTTAAGAGTCGTCAATCTATAAAATACGTCTTTTAAACAAACACCTCGCCGTACAATTTTCCTTTCAGTTAAGATAAAAACTAAACACGTAGTAATGTGTTATTTGCTGAGCGATATATGTGACATTACACGTCTTGTTTTTCACAGTGACATGTTATCTACACACTGCACAAACATTGCTGTAAGACTGTTTGCTTCTACTTTTGCTTCCTACTACTATTTCAATTTATTAGAACACTGGCGTAATTGCCTGGATTGTCTTTTAATCCTTCTAAGCGTATTGGTATTGTCTATCTCTTTCTAGGTCATGTTCTATATGGTAATAGTTATAGAGAAAGGTTTGAGCTGCATATTCATCTTATTTCATGAGAATGTTTTTAGTTTGGGTAATAATGTTCAGCAAATATTTCATTTTTTCAAATACTGCCCTTTGAACTGATATGGAGTGATTAATTTAATATCTGAGAGTTTAAGCTAACGAAATTAAAATAATATCATATTTTTAATCAAATTTGATTCCATGATCACTATTTTTTTACTGAATTGGCATACAGAATATCGTATAGGTGATTAAAATAAGTAGGTTATGATGAAATTCCTAGTGCCTTTTAAAATACTGAACATTTAAATTAAGATTCACAATACTTATTAATAACCTTAGAACATATTTATAAATTGAATAAGTTATTTTTTTGTGCACAAGAATGATAATTTGACCAAAGAATATAGCCAAAAGGACTCATTATAAATATTATAAAATTGGATCTACTAAAACGTTTAAAGAGACGCAATCCTCACGTGGTGAAATGTCACTATAATGATCACGATTTGTGTAATATAACTGGTACATACTATTGCAGCTTCGGACGGCAACACTTTAAGTATTTTATTGCTTTCTAGCTTCTTCCAGACGCATTTATTCACTCACAAAGATATTACCCAACCAAGACAATTACTACAAGAGGCTTATGACAAACGACATACCTATTATTCTAGGAGACAAGTAGAGAAACCTTTATTATATAAAAGTAGCTTATACGATTTGTAGTAAAATCACACATTGTAGCAAAAACACGTTATCCATAGCCTTTAAAAACAGCTTATATTATAATATAAGAACTGTACAGACTTGTTCTTTATAGTTTTGTCACTTTGTAGCTTTAACATTGAATCTTCGAATATAAGGCAGACTTAGGCACCGACTAACTTTAAACAATTTTTGGTTCGATAAGTGTATTAAGCATAGACTTAGATGATTATAACTGAGATAGGTAGGGAGCTAAGAAAGCTGAAGGAAAGGTTATAAGTGAGTGTTGAGATGATGGGTAATAGAGCAAAGATACTTACAATAGTATTAGATGAAGAGTGCTGATATCACAAGCAGTTGTTCTAGACGTGTATGTACGATTCTACGCGAGCAATGCCATAAATTAAAGAGCTTTTATAAACAATAGCTTTACGTAATAAGGATTAAATAAATAAAGCATTCACGCTTCTAAATGCATATATCCTTCGATAAAACTACATAGAAATACACCAATGACGTGTTTGAAGTCCAGCAGATATTAACCTACAAGGATATTTTTACCATTAGTTAGATATTTTCCTGTTCTGTATCCACAAAACATATCAGACCACATGGGTATGACGTTCGTAATAACATTTGATGTCACTAAACTAATTTAGAAAATATATTATTATTATTTATTTATTATATTATAGTATTTTATTTGACAAATCCTTGAAAACTGGCGCAATAAAATTGTTGAACTTTAGGTAATATTTCGTGCTTTAATTAGTTCTGCGCTCAATGGGGATTTTAGACGTGGTTTCGGACCCGACACACAAATGATTAAACTTGCCGGTCGTTATGTATTATGGGCAAAGTTATATGTATAAACTGCTGATTTTTCGCCCGACTTTTAATAGTGCATAGATTGACGGTATCCTTGCCGAGCTAGCATATAGCCATGTATACAGTTACAAAATAACACAAACAGTAGATGAAATCTGAAGATAAATTTTACAACCGGTATCGACTTAGACGTTTTTAGAAGCACGTTTTATGGAGAGACATTTATAGAACTGAAGTCATTTTAAAATTATAAATAGAATAGAATGTTAAATAAACAGAAGACTACTTACATAACATTAATAATATAATGAATTATAAAACTCTGATAAAACCAGTTCTAATCAAAAACAGTTGTCGCTAAATAAATTAGAATTGGTACAAATTGTGGGCGTTTTATCTTCGGCCGGTGTCGGTTGCGTAAACGCCGGCCATGACTGTTTGCCGATGATCACATCCAGTCAATGCTGACCGGTACCGTGAGCTCGGCTACTGCCTGCGCCGCTGGCGTGCAGGCGTGAATCACCGCGTGCAGCCTTCGGTGATGTCACTAGTGACGTCACCACTAGCTTGGTACCCCGCCCCCACTGATATCGCCACACTCCCAAGGAATTAATTAATTATTCAATGAATTTTCAACTCGTATCGAGGTCACTATTTTATTTTCAACGGCGACGCTGTCTTAACACGTAAATGAGTACTATTACGGTTCATATCTCAAACAATAGGTCGTATTCGATTACTGTATGACCTCCTTGGCAAATAGATGAGATACGATCGATGCCGAAGACGAATTCGTGTGACTCACATCTCCAGAATACCCGCCCTTGTTGGCTCGTTGTATAATTATTGTGTCTAGACTCCCGGCGACAGCCAGGCGACGTCTATGGAAATATAGCGACACTGACAATTCTACCCCTAGTGATATGTCGAATACATGATGGAAATGAGGTTACCACAGCCTGTTATGCTGATGAACCCATCGATATGATTATTCGACAAATCTGAGTAAACGGAACGACATACCTGAAAATATGATGAGTGCAGTAGCAAGGTAAGAGAGTGCACAGGACGGAAAACACGAAGAGGTGGCGTTCCCAGAAGAACTTCTTATCTCCATATCACTTCACAGGGGCACCTAATAGTCCTCGAATGCTGAGTTCCTCGCACATCGCTAAAAGCGACTCCGGAATTCCTTTCAGGCATCAAATTTGTCACCTAATTTATCAGGCACTTGACTCATAATTGGTTGTGAATTTTCGCGCGGTACCAAGGGGGCACACATTATATTATGAAATAGTAACGGGGACACGTGCTCTCGCGGCAGAGAGGGACGGATTCACTGAACGTCCTTGGCGAGGGGGCGCGCGGGGCGCCTGCGGCATCAGACGTTTCAATCATCCCCGGGGGGACAGGGACGGGGCTAGGAGCGTGCCGCGTGCGCGAGCGAGAGCCACGATACCGTGCTATTGACCGGCCCGCAGACCACGCCCACCCGGGCGAGACACGGCCGCGCTGATGCTCCAAGTGAAAATCGAACGTCGGCCCGGGCAGACGCGGCGGGAGCCCTCCTCGGCTGCACCACCAAGGTTACCCTACGTACTTACTACTCATGCACTTCCTGGAGCCACTACCCCTGCGTCGCCGTCAGCATGGCAACCGTTACAACTGTTAGCGAATGCCGTTTGTCACTGAATCGCAGGAATCCCATGCAAAATCTATAAAGCTGGCTGGCTTGTGCCGTTCAATATAAAGACTTGGCACGGAAACAATATAGCTTGCCAGAAAAGGACGTAACCGAACGCGAGAGAGGAGTTGAAAGAATAATCGACGTTGAGTTACGACACCCGACATAGGACCTTTCATATTTAATTAAATCCCTACGGAAAGGGGTTTGTGATGATTGGATGAAAAAAAGAAACGGCCAAGCGCGCCTCTGTAACGTACGTTTTTTACTATGAAACCGCGGACTCGGGTGGTTACGTAACTTGTAGTTTAACGATAATTAGTTGGTTACATAGTTTTTAGTTATTTTTCACAGCGTTATTGTAGAATATGTTTGATAAAACGTGTTTAAATACGAAATACATAAAGCAACTTGTTCTTGTTACAAAGCAGTAGAGGTTACGTAACACGAGCCTTCTTTACGGCTTAATAGTGTACGTGAGGTTTTAGCTACAGTGTATATCTGTAATAAAGTATTCTGTGGCCAACGTTTTGAGACATTTGTGGGTTTGTGTTTCGTTTTATAGAGATACAGTTGTATTTAGACTGAGACATTAATACAGATAGGGACGTGAGTCCGATTGTGATGAGGCTATACATCACATGACTTGGGTGTACTATGATCTGACGGCTATATCCACGTCCAGCTATTTGAAAGTGTTGTAAAGATTTTATGATAAGCTTTGATTTACGCTATCCTGTCACGTGTCTATCATGGCAAAAGAGTAAAACAGAACTCATAACAATAATTAAATTAATAGCAAAGTGATACTAAGTTTTACCTCAATCGATTCCCGAGTCGAGACAAAGATGTTCTGGTAGATTTTTCAATAGCAATACGATTTCTGGATGTACTAAATCTGTGACGGTTATAGGTTTGGCAATTATTACATGGTACCTAGTTAGAAAATGTATATTTTATATCACTGCCTTACCTATTAGAGCTTTACCAGTGTGATGTTATATATACACGTAAGTGTACTGCCTAAAGTTTTATCCATTCTGCCTGTTACTTTACTATGAACTCAATATGTGTACACATGTGCCACCGTTTATATAATTTTATACGGTTGTTATATGTTATACTGTCAACGTTATATATAGAAAATCTAAGCTCTTGTCGAGCTGCTGATTATGAATTCTTCTATTTAATTCCGATTCGAGCAAGGAAGCGCTATTGGTTTTTAGGCAGGTCATGCCAAGTAACCGCACATAATCTGAATATTTACCTGGTAAATGTCATTACCTAGGTAAAAAAAGGTAAATTGTGCGTATAATACACCTCTGCCTATACCTTAAGGGTCGTAATGTTACATTATTAATTAAATTATTAGCTATTACACATAAAATTCGATATACACGTATAACACAACAAAACGTTTTTAGGATAATCGAAATGTACGTCAAAACGTGCATGTTAATGTTACGAAAATAAATTACACGTGATATCATTACAATTTTCCTTAATAAACACAATAATACGGACAATATTATGGTTCTTTGCGTTTGTAGAGGGCTAGTTATTACCCGTGGCTTCACCTATGTGATTCTCAAAGGAACACATATCGTGATTGGAAGCATACTATGTGTTAATGGTTTATCTCTATATCAGGTTTATCAAAATGCGTTCAACAATTTACGTGCGATTAAGTAACAAACATACAAAAATGTTCATATACTACTTATAATATTTTTGGTGACGTTACTATTATTCCCTGTATATTAATTAGCATTATATGTCAACTTACGCAATACTGAAAACGCATGCATTAATTAGTAACCGATAGTACTGATCTGACTGATAGACTGCTTACACCAAGAAAATCCGCTCTAAACTCGACGCATCTGTTTGATAGTTATGATACCACATACAGAGAGACAACATTTTATTATAACACCTCTCTCTTTTGTGTCTTAGGTAACAAAATAAAAGAGTTTGCCTCAAGACTTAGAACAGCGGTTATTCTTTAATTATTTCTTACAAGCTCATACAACGAACAGTTTATTTTCAAAGAAGAATTTTTATAAAGGAAGTACGATAAGGGCACCCCATTTATCTGAAACCTTATTAAGGCTTTTACTTTTTCCAAAAACCGCCACACGATACAAGATTGCTTTCCTCAGTTACAAGAAATATATCGCTTTCTCTATAAGTTAAGTATTCGCAGAAACAAATATGGTTTAAATACGTTATTATTTCATATGCTGTGGGCATATTCGTGAATTAAATTATATTCTTTGTTGGAATTATTGTTTGATGTCGTAAACGTTTATTTTAATAATAGAATACGGATGAGAGCATTAAATGTTTTTTGCAGCGTTGGCTATGCGCGGTTAATACCACCATGTTACCAACGGTCATAGGCTTGGGTAATGGCATGCCATCGGGCTTGTCTTAAGCCTGTTCGCCAGTTTAAAATTATTAAAAAATAAGAAGAATAAATATAGCCACAATCCCCGAAGGCTTAGGCACCCATATATTAAAGCCAAATATAGTCCATGAAATAAGGGGCGACTCTCAATAGACGGATTCTGTGCTGCCTACTGAGACCAGTAATCGAAACCGAGGCCTCATGCATATGATTACAGTTTTCATAAAATATTCATAATGCAATAATTATACACTAGCGGAAGGTGCCATAGGATTACTTAGGAATAAAATAGGTACGAAGATATTGCCATGAACTATTGTGGGTGTTCATATTAATTACAATGTGAGCTTTATGAACCATACAGGTGCGATTATTCCCATTGAAATCATGTACAATTCAGCGTACTGAAACTTTGGATTATAGACCGGTGGGCATTACAATATGTTAGGACACTGCTGCCTGTGCAATTTTTATATATTAACTACTTCAATAGGATCGATGCTCGGTTTATTAATTAATAGTATTCGCAAAGTATTGTGAAGTAAGGCTCTTCCGTAATTTGAAATGAGTCAATTATTACCTATCCACTATCGTCTATTTTCTTTTTGTTAGAAATCATAGACTATAGATACACATATCCTCATGACGTAAGGATCATCCTTAGGATGATCCTTACGTCATGAAGAAGATACAAACGATGAAGCAACAGATAAAATTCTTACGCCTGTGTTTGAGAAATAGTAGGCAGAACTCTGCCTACCACTAGTAATATAACTATATGGCGCCTACATTACACTAGCTATTATTTTTAGTCTATAGCCATCTACTAAACATAGTCCCAGTATTGCTACTGAGAATATCTTGACAAAATTCCCAATAACACTGCCGGCCCCGGAGATGAACCTAAGACCTCATACACAGAATTCACTACCGTTACGTCACTGAAGTAGAAATGAACGTATTTTACGGTCATTTCTACTTCATGTAATTATAACTATTAAAGATACAAATTTTAAGGTTTAATTATTGGGGAAATATTGCTGGCTTGACCTGTTACCGGACCCAACTTTTTAAGCTCCACCATATTACCGCTTCCTGCTATTTGGGATGGCCTGTGTCGTTGGTTTTCCCGCATTGTTCCCTTTTTGGTTTCTGCTTACGTAAGTCGCTCAGCGTTCAACGTCAGCAAATTGTATTTTTAGCTCGCTAATCTAAATTTTACAATTAGTTAAATAATTGTCTTTTATTTTATAATATAGCTGTATGCTTAAGAAATTGGATTTACGATCATAGTCAAAGTCAGTCAATATTTTTCCGTATAATGTGTAAACGTTTCCTGGACAAGTCTATTAACTAATATATTAATAATAAAATGCAGAACTATACGTGTGTTTAACGTATATCAGACTGAAGGCGTAAAGCTACTTACTATAATTTTAGCCAACCTTAAAACCTGTCTAACTAAACTAAGAATATAAGTAATTTGATCCGAATTACAAAGAAATAACTCCCAATAAGATACTTCAAGCTAAAAGGAACCTTTTGAAAATATAATATTGAATGATATCACGAGAGTCACAGCACTCCAAAGTTCTAACCACACATCGACCTATATTCCTCCCTTCTGATTTCGGAAACCGGTTCCAATATAACGAAAGAACATGCAATAAAGGGTAGGAGCACACTAGCTACACCTTGACCTACCTGCGGTTATATTCGCTCGAATCGCGTGTACGGGGCATCATAAAAATATTTTTTTACTGCACTGCATTTAATTCCAGTGAATAATCATGGTTAATAGTGGGTTACATTCGGTTGTTTCGTTCATAAGTGGTTCACCATTCATGGTTTTATTAACAGCTCTTTAGTTGCTGGTGACTTCCTTTTGTGTGAAACTTTAGTACTTGACTCGTGTGAATCTTTTCATATTGCTTTCTTACATTCCATACCACAATAATATAAATTATGGTTTTCAAGCAATATATTTTATGGTACATTATTTGTTTGAATATAGATAGATATCTTAACGTTTATAATATCGATTAACACGTATTAAAATAAGACCTTGATTAATTTAGTAAAATTAAAAGACACTAGCTAAATGAATCAAAAGACACTAAACGGTAAACTTTACAACAGTCGTGTTGTTACAAAATAAACCGTACCGAGTTCGACTCGAATAAAAAAAATATAATTCGAAACGTTAATTCATTGAAAAGCTTTTACAATACTACATTATGCAGAGCAAAACCATTAATTACGATGTCGTACCTGAAAGGGAAGGCGAAAAAGGTCGGCTACGAACAATATGGATCCGAAGACAAAATAGGAACGGGTATAGTGAGCACCGAGGTAGTTCAACGTCCCTGAGCCACTGAACGATTTCAGGTCGTTTCAAATAAAATATCGACGATATAATGTACCACTCTGGCCATAAAAATGTTGATTCGTTGTTTAGAAAGATGGTAAAGTAACATGTAAAAGTAAATTCAATTGCGTGTCTCATTCTGCTTCAAATTTGGAGATTAGTCGATGCCTGGTGTTATTCATTTTAAACATACAACCTACCCTTTAATATTATAATATAATTCTAAGTAACTCAAACATTTACAACGGCAATTAACAGTTGTAAGTAAATATGTGTAGGTGAACTTGCCACCAAGTCTTTAATTTATTATTTATAGCAGAAAGAAAAGATTTTCAGTATTTTTTTACAGTATGTTAATATTTTGCGACTAGACTAGGATATTTTCTTATATTTTAATAACCTTACTTACTGTATATTATATAGTTCAAATGATAATTAGTAAGTAGAGATTTTGTGCCTGTTTATATTTGCACGCATCACGTGAGTACTAGTTATCCAATTTAATCAAATTTACCTGACAAATAGGAACTTAAATATTTTTATTATTCGAATGAGTTCCCTAATAAGAATATTAGCTAATTTATTTCCTCAAATGAATTTATAGGACCAGCTAGTCAGGCTAAAACATGTTAATAAAGATTTTCAACACTATCGCGATTACACATAGGTATTCTTCGTCACACGATATTTTGCGGTGTTTTCCTCCACGACTAGACTCATTGAACCGCACTTGACCGTTCAAACGTATCTGGTTACACTAAAACCAAGTTAAAATACAAAGTGAATCAGTATTGGTAACATTAACTACAATAACCTTTACGATTTATCGTAAACAGGGCAACCGACATAGACCAAGCATTCTATAGCAAATATCTGTGTACTATATGTTTTAGTAAGCTGGTTAATATCCGTCG
The DNA here is from genome assembly GCA_963675205.1 of Catocala nupta. Taxonomy (NCBI): domain Eukaryota; kingdom Metazoa; phylum Arthropoda; class Insecta; order Lepidoptera; family Erebidae; genus Catocala; species Catocala nupta. The sequence continues at coordinate 15,862,371 of OY776104.1, forward strand.
AGTTGGCAGCTCCGGTTCATCAGATAGTTTTATTGTTAAATATATTGTTTATTAGCAAAGCTTGGTCCTTTTGTACGTTTTATGTGAGCCATTTATACAGTAATGGCCGTTAAAACGGGACACGGTATGTGGAAATATTTGACTCGTGTTGTTATGCGAATATATTCCAAATGTCTCGGCATTTGAGTGGGTAATGAGAAAATAGTTGTGGTGGAACTCGTAAACGATGTGATTTAATTCCGTCTGATGATATTGTGGGAGATGAATGGGGAAGTGACAGAATGGGCGTTGAAACAGGACGTGGATACTAAACAGAAGTTATATAATATGGCGACAGAACATTGTATGACATAGAGCTATATACTATGTATATTCAATATTAATCGGCAATATGCCGCAATGAAGATCTAGATGGGCTATTTGTATTGCAAATTACAGTACCTATTAATTGGCCTATGTATGGCCTAATAATTTAGCCTATGGCCGGAAAGTGTAGTCGAATGCGGTCGTCAGTCGATAGTTTGTGAAGGTCAAGTAATAAATAATTCAAACCATATTGAACTTCAAGACAAGTCAATCAAAGATCGGTAATAATTTAACAGTCTAGGGACACATCACCTGCCGCTTGTGGGTTTACCTGGTATATCGAAAATGAACTATAAAAACAGACGTTCCGTTATCTAGCACCAGCGACGTTATTATATTTTTTATAACTTTTAAAGAGGCTTAAGCCCGGGTAGCTTTACGAAATTTAATAAAACTGATCTAAGGAGAAGCAAGGTGAATGTTTTGCATATAACCTACTTTATTATCAATTTATCACATATAAAACGAAATTATCGAATCAGATTACAAAAAATACTTGCGTTTATTCTGTTTCCACTAATGATAAACATAATGTATATGTAATTAAGTAGGTAGTGAATGATCACTACGTACTTAATTACATATACATCATTACATCCAAATTCATAATTTGTAAATAAAATATGTAGGTTCTAAAGAAATGATCTCTACAAATTGCTGAACGTAAAATGTTTTTAATCACTTTAACGCGTAGGGCTTTTAAATAAATTCTCCATTTTGATAAACCAATATCTACACAACCTCGGGTGAATCAACAACTTTTCTCGTTTATTTATATATCCAATTCTTATATTTTACCCATAAAACGGAAAGAAAGATTATGATATTCGCAATACGTATAGGTACTTGTATGTTATGTGCTTTTAGTAAAAGAGGTTTTAAGTTAATCGAGTGAGTGGTGTGCGTATATTTTTCAGAGTGGAAAGGTTTCTGAAATTATACTTTACTTGCCCGTATTTTGCAGGTTCTAGGTCGGATAGATCTTTACCTGTAAATAAAAAAAAGAATCGTTAAAATTGAAATGAACATGAATTACATTTAAAAACAACAATTAAAGCTTGTACAATTAAAGTACGAATTTCAGTCAAATGTCATCGAAACTTGAGTGTGCGGAAGTTGCCGGCCGGGTTCTTTATCTAATTATACCACAAAAATACTTGTTTGGGAACACTGAGCTTATCCTTAGAGTAGGGAGTCTAGAGCCCTTACAATTTGTTCTAATAGCGAGCCGCCCCTAAAAAAATCTTGTTATATCAATTGTTGGAATGGCAGTCATAATTGAAAACTTATTGTGTCTGGCCGCCGGTGTGCTGTCCCTCAATAGGTTAATATAGCTATTTGATTTAATGATAAGTAAGAATATTCTTAATACACAGAGACATTTTAATTAATTTCGATTACGCCGATCATTCTACCGACAAACGACTTTCGCTAAGTGTATTTTTATACAATGTAGGTTAAATATTGATGTGGATACATAATTAATTTTAAAAACATTTAAAAAGCATTCAGTAAATACATTTTAAAATCTTAACACGAAATAGCGGTGACTCATGCGGCTATAGGTAATTGGGTGTTATAAAACAAATGTCAACGACCGTTTATAATTGCCATATTGAATAACGAAACGATAAAAAACTAAGAACGAGTTACCGCTAACTGGTTACTCAGGACACACCATCGCATTACAAGTAATTACCTCTAACTATGTCATCAGTGACTCCAATCATAATGCTGATGTATTCGAAAGCTTTTTAAGCTGCGTTTATTACAGTTTATCGGGGCATTTCCATGTGACCAAGCTCAAAAGTACCGGAAATTTGCGTAGATAAAATGTTATAAATAAAATATACCGCGATAAAATTGTTGAATTTCAATTTGAAGCGATCATGTAAACGTATGACAATACTATACATATACTTTTAACTGGGTAGTGTATATATATATATGTATATATATATATATTGATTTGTCGTCTATTGATTCCTGTGTGGTAAAATCTATGCATAGAGTTTGTCAGCTATATTTTAGGCTCAACGAAATAAAATAAATTTATTATTTATCAGTCACTTTTGCAAACCTTGTGTTGCTACTTAGCATTTTGAAACAGATAACCCCGTAATACATAGGACTTCACCCGGGCCAACACTACTAAATCAGCCGCAAATATAAGCGCTAACTTATGCCGTGGGATCAATTCAGTTCATAGATGAAGTATTCAATAAAAAGAACCAAAGCAATCCATTTAACTGAACAAAATAAAACAAATTACTATTCTAAACTGATGGCTCGGTAGAGCGGGCCGCCAATCGATGTCCAAGCGAGGCTTCGTATTAATACACCGAGTTTGCATGTCATACAATTCAATGAGCCCCGACGCGAACCACTGGATCATTCAAAGGGGAGCTCATAATAGAACTACAATAGGAAGATTTATCTTGCTCTCGTGTAGGCAGATAAGATCTTGAGATCTTGTATATTATAGCATTGAATGCGTGAATTTGCATGAAATAACATTTAATAGGAGGACGGCAGTTATCATACTAGGAAATTGTTTAGAACCTGGCTGGTTTTTTACTGTTTAACAATTAAAATATACGCAGAAACGGGTATATCAACCATCTGCATGGAAATATCCATAATAATTATGTGTATAACATAATTTTATTATCTTTTAAGGTTAGGTATTACCTGAACTTTATTTACTAGCAATCCAACAAGGAATCTGTAATGTAATAAATGTACGTATTATTACTAATGTAGGAATTAGGACACGCTAATGTAAATTCCCCAGGTGAATTGCGTATTACGTGGGAGCATTTCGCGCGTAAATCAATTCAACAAACCACAATACCTGACTTCGGTCGTATATGAGGTCTCTTTAATAATTTATAAGTACGTGAAACATCATAAACCGATGTTCCCCACTTACGCACGACAATCTTGTTCGGTAAAATCACTTATTTTAATGACGTGAAATACGCTAATAGAGTTTTTGAATGTGTTTGAATTTAGTCAGATTGAAGGCTGTTTCCTATAAGTTAATTAGGCTCAGAGAAATAATGTTTTTTTTGCAAAGACAATACAAGCAGCCATATTGAAGATTTATAAGTAGTGTGTATAAGACATAATGTTGTGGCTTGTTGTTGTGATTATAAATTGTTTTATACTGCCAAAATTAGTGTAGGACATTCTACAATTACGAAAACCAGCTATAGATAATCTTTATTTTTCATGAACTGTTTATACCGTACCTATTCAGTGAAACAATATCTCGAATTCTATTCACTTCGGCAGTAGTCATAGTAACGACAAAAAACGACTACTACTCGTATTACTGCTAAATGATGCCGATTCAAAAATACTAGGTACTACGAGTATTATTGTCAAAAAATACACAAATTTTCTTTCGATTCAAAAGTGAGTTTTTATGGTGAGGTTTTACAGAATAGCATAGTTAACCCCTTACTTCTTTACTGTATCATAAATATAAATTAACAACACACAATATAAACCGTACCTAATATTTTGATCACATTACGATTACATAAATTAACTATTATAATTTAATTACCAGACATAGTGTGAAATCTATTTATGCAAACGCTGACCAAAAGCTGTTAGTGTTGTCAATTGTAATCTGGTGACGTCACACAACCTTGTAGCAACATAAATTATCATCCTTCATAAATTGCAAGCGATTATACTTAGCAATGTTTATTCATTAAAACTTCCATTCTTGTTTTAGAATAATACTATTGTGAATTGACTTAGAATGAGTATGGTTTTATTGAGCAAAACATCTTAAAATCCATAATCTGGATAGTCAAATTCGTTCAGGTCCATCCAGGCTTACAAAATATATTTAATTAAGAAGGTAGTTTTTGGGATGTGTCAACATATAAACGAACTCGATTATAACATAATTGTTTTTAATAATTCTTTAATATTGTCTATTGTATTAGGTGGACTTGGAATGGTTCAAGTTATTTGAAATATTCAAGTGAATGTGAATTTAGAAATGGTGACCTCGCCTATCCGCCATAGCAAATATTGCTGATTCGAATTCCTAGTGACACGTTACACGTTACGACAGAAAAGTTGTTTTTTAAAAATAACCAAGGCTGTCAGAAATATTGCCTCATCCAATGTTTGAGAGCTTAATAATTAACTGAATAAGAGTTAGCCATGTTTGTAATTATTCTTAAGAATATATGATTTGGCTGCATATCTAATTGACGTTTTTATAACAATAGTCTATGAGAGCAGACAAGACACGACGAATAATTTATTTTAAGTTTTTATTATAAGTTGAAGTAGATGCGGTGCGATGGCGCCGTATGCATTGAATATATTATTTTATAAATATCAAAGCACGCCATACTTAAAATACTTAATATATGGAAAGCGTCGATCTCAAACCGATAAGCGTTATCTTTTAAAGCACTGATTTATCAGCGAATCTATAAAAGATATTATACTTGTGCATTTTAAAGTGTACAATTTGACACATGTATGTCCGTGATATTTTCAAGTAACTAGAACTTTCTTGGTTTGCGTCTGGGAAGATTGGTAGACCTAGATAGGTGGTAGGTACTTGGTTCAATAAAGTACTATATTCTTTAATGCTCTAAATGTATATTATCTGTTAAGTCTATTATTATCCTTTTATTCATTTAGCACAAGGACGAAAGTAGATAACACAAGGTTGTTGATTAAACTATAAAGGTTACTATCGAAATTAAATTGTTAAGAAATGACTTTGTATTCCCTGTGGTCTGATAAATATCTTTGTTCAATTTGGAACTAATTTATATTAGAAATCGTAGGTCTTAAATAATTGGTATAAACTTAGAACTGAATAAATGCTTAGCTTTGCCTTCATTTTGTTTTTATATCACCAGTCAAGATGGCGGGTAGTTTGACGTATAGTTAAGTAATAATTCAATTGAGTGGTAACTAAGTATTAAGTAGCGATATCTTTATAAGTAAGGCTATATGTTCGCACCCTTAATCCGTTTACAATTTAATTATTAAATTTGAGGTATATCGAATTTCGACTGGTTTCTACAGCATTATGAAAACGTACATAATTGTTTTAACCACGGTTGAAGACTATTGAAGTTTTAATAAGCATCTAATGGATCAAAGACGATTTTTATTACGATCATTTAAATTTAATTAACGGCATTTGTCTACGTGAAGCTAGATTCTACGTAGTACCTAACATCGGTTGACATGTAAAATCTGAGGAACTTAACGAAGCGAGGGTAATTGTGAACGGTTGAGCGTACCAGACTAGTTCTCGTTCTTTGTTGAAGTAAGTGTGATTACACGCACTAATCAAAGTGATTACTGCGCGCGTTACTCACGGGAATGTGCTCCGACCCGTGGTTTAATCACCCTTGCCATTTCCCACCTACGTAAGAGCTCTCTTAACTCACGTCCCCTGTCTTCCACCAATCATGGCCAAATGCAGAGCACCTACCAACTCGTTTTGTCGAGTTTGTTTTCCCAACTTGCCTCCGGTAGCCTCGATTGATTGAATGTAAAGTGCAGACGTGAGCAGGATTTCTAAGATTTTTAAGATTACAACATTATGTAAACCCGCTATAGAGCTGAAAATTGCTGGCGCACAACTAACTTGTTTTACCTAACGATAGTGTTTGGACAAGCGAACTGATGTAGAACGCGAATGCTTTTGAAATGTTTACGCTTTTTGCGCCAGTCTATAGTGAGGCACAGTTCTTTTGTTTGAAAAATATCGACAAAATTGTAATTTGATAGCATTTTCAAACGAGCATTTTATGAATTTCACTTTCAGATACCACGCGGAGCACTATTTTATTCTACGCTAGAGGAATTTATATTTATACTTTGTTTGAAACAGTCAATATAAACGAAAATGGATAAAATACATTGAAATGTTGTTATTTATTTAAAAACAATATATTCAGTCAATCAATCATGACCAGGATAAACTGAATGTAGGATATAAATTCTAGAAATGGTTAGTGAAATATTTAACAAAAAAAAAAAAAAAACTTATAACAGTCTAATAAGATCGTCTGTGAGTTTTGTACAATTGTTCTTCTAATAGACTGTCCCTGTCCTTAGACAACTTCACTGACTAATTAGAATTCTGAGCGTCAATTCAAAGGTTTGCTTGCTCTTTCATTTAAATACTTAAGTCGCGTATTCGATTAGTACAAAACAGGTGCTTCTAAAAGTACCAACAATCATGTCATCCTATCGGATGTTAACAAGTCAAAGGCAATTAAATAAAAAGTTAGTAAAGAATAAACATGAGATAGAGGTAAAAGTCTATTTAAGTTGTGATTTGAAAATATTGACTCCCAATAGAAACAGGACGATTTTTCTACACATTTTGAAATGAAATCGAATTGTAGCTTATAAAGTTGTTTCTCGTCTCTGCATTTTCGATTATGGTCGTTAATAATAATCGCTTTAATATAAACTGTACTGGATACAGGTAGCCCGGTCGTTAACACAGTTACTTGAGCATGATTCATGACTCGGTATTTGAGGAAACACGTGGAATTGTTTAAATAAGTAGACGGGAAGAGCTGCAGACAGTATTGGGGTCACTCTATTTTAAGTATACATTGTTAGTTTAAAAATATCCTGACGAGTTTGGCTTTAGTACAAAACCTAGAACATTTAAAATCATGACATTTTCACAAATCCATTTAACGCAGAATATATTCTACTAAATAAACTATCTCGACTTATTTTTTTTATAAACTTGATTCAAAACTGCACTTATATTTTTTTAAATGAGAACCGAAAGTCCGTATTATCTCACATTGAAAAGGTGAGTTCTCAGACTGCGCACATATTGGAGGACACTATTGTTTATGAAGATTGAATATACTGTATAGTATTGAGTCAGGTCATAATGTTTCATTCACAGTGCAAGCAAGTGATAATCAATATCCAATACGGACATTATGGCGCAAAATTTGAGATGGGTACCGCCATAAGACCTAAATTTGAAGCTGGACAGAATATGTTTACACCGTCTCTCATTCCACTGTTAAATATTGCAAACTACCGTATTCTTATGATCTTTCAACATAACATCCGAGCTAAAAATAGTCCACTTGGACTGGCTAAGGCCGAATAAAGTTCACACGGATGAGATCATCAGAGGTCAGTAATTAAGTTTGTACTGGCCCTGAATCTGGGCGGCTCCGAGTCATATCAATTAAAAGCCTCTAAGACTGAATCATGCATACCGCAAGAATTAAGAATTGCCAACTAACTACGTTTTAATTACGAAATAGCATCACTACCCTAGACTAATAGACATTGCTACTAAAACAAGTTGTTGCTTAGTCAATTTCTTGCGAAAGTTTTTTGCGTCAATGAAGTGTGTTACTGGATTAGAAAAAAAACTGTAATGGCCGATTCACTCATTCTGAGTCAGACGACGAAAAAATTAATGATAAGTGTAAATACTGCTGCCAAGTATTTTTCGTCTAGGATTCTTACTTAGAATATTCATGAAACCTACTATATTACTGGGATCGTTATCGTAATATAAAACTTCATTTGAATATGACTCATTCTATAAGTTACTTGAGTTTTGCTTGCGTAATACCTACACTTCAAGTGTAGTCAGCATCACTCTAGGGTCGGCTGAAAGAGAACGCTTTTGGCCTATTGCTATTAAGGTTTGAAATTACTATCGTATTTAAACTTAGAGCTTATAAACGAAAAAAGCATATATATTTTTGATCTTTCGTTTCCAAAATGATTAAGAAAGAACAACGAACCATGTACTCTTTCACGTGATCAAAAAAGTTAGATTGGTGGCAAATCCAATCAGTCTTGAAGAAGCCGCTAGCAACGTACTCGAACAATGTTAGAGGCTATATACAGTAGCGATAGATAAAAGTAAGCAGAACCTCGTCCGTCCACAAGCGCCACAGTAACCCATTTCTCAACTTTTGCAACTTTTAACGTGTTGATGCACAACACTTTTGCTTCATTCCAACAGCAGAATGGAAAATAAACTTATAGATAGATATTTCTGCTATGTCATTTACAGTTGCTAAAAGTTTATACACTCGCATCCTCCAGAGTTGTATGCAGTAAACCGTCGGAGCGTAAGTTTGGAAGGCGCGACTGCCAAACTGCGGTTATTCTTATAATCAAAGTTAGGTGGTAGTTAGAGCGTGATGTTCGGGGTCTATAACTTAACTAATAACAGCTCGATGTAAGTGTCGCACTTTAAATATTTTCATTAATGACTTCAAGTTGCACAGGGGCGGCAGAACTTGCCCGATAAATATTATTGGGTGCGCAAAAAGTTTTAAGATTGTTGATGTATACGAGATCTTTAAGAATATAAATGTAGTGTATTTATTCCTCATCTACAGATGTCTCTTTTCTGCTGGAGAAATGTTATCAATTAAGACATATTAGATGGTAATTTCAGTCACAATTCCCTTTTAACATACTCCTTGTCTAAATGCTCATCGTCATACTTCTATCTGCTCAAGCCATATTTATGTAAATATTACTAACAAAAAGTTCGACATATCCACAAGGCAAATATTACGTACTTTTGGAGTCGAAAGATAAAATGTAGGTAAATAGCCGAACCTTCCCCACCACCCCATTTATGGCAATGGGATCACCGACAGTTTAATAGGTACGGGTAAGGGATTCACGCGATGATCGGATCTAAAAATTTACAGAGGTTTTTCAAACATAGGTGGCATACATATAGGTAGGTACTTTATATTTATTGGGCAGTTCGCAAAAAGAGGGCGAAGCGAGGGAACAATCGAAAAAATGTATACGTAAAGGTGACTGTAGATTGGCTCGATTTTGCCAATCGCCGCCGCGGTCATTGGCGCTCAACACGGTACGTCAAAGTCAATCGAAAAGGGTCGACAGATTTGTTGCTGATCGAGACTGTCATGACACCATTCATCTATTTATTTATTAGGCAGCTGTCTTTACGTCTCGAATGCTTGATGATTAACCATGTCGACGCCCAGACAACATGATAATTTTGCTCTAATACTGTTCTGTATATATTCTGTTATATTATATTACGAAGGGGAACCAAACAAGATTTAAAAAAAGACGTCTATTTAACTACTTAACTCATTTGTTCTTTTGACTTTTAATCGTAGATTATCCATTATAATTTGATTTTTTTTAGTTCATTTATAAACACAGAGACGCTGAGCTTATATTCCCCCAACTCATTTTATGGATCAAGGCGTATAACCTTTATTGTTTAACCTCGACGGTCGTAAAGAAACGCCTCATCTCGCCACAGATGACAATATTAGTCACATAGATTATTTATATCATTATACACGGCGCGAATAAACTGAGAGACCATCTCATTCATATTAGATAACTTTCTGGCCGTGTGGTTTTCTGCTCAGAATAGAACTGCCTCATTCCGTGGTTGTCTTAAAAGGCGTAGATTATAAGGGATTATGCAAAAGGTGACCTGCGTTTACTTATGTATTAAGTATTACATTAAACACATATTTAGTTATCACTACTAATAATGAAATAGTTGGTTTACAATTTTCATATAATGGCCACTAATCTTAAACATCCAGTAGTTAAATACTGTCCTATCAACTAGATACGAAATTGTTGCAGAAATATAAATATCTATATCAATCGGTATCGAGTGTCGATACTGTTAGTTATTCTTAAACATTTTGGTCTTATGTCGGCAGTAGCTCTAGAGAACACCTGATATTAAGACAAATCTGGTTAGATTCAAAAGCCGACCTCGGTACAATTGGAATTAAATAGATCAGATTGAAAACAGAAAGAGTACTTGAATCCAAAACAAAACCTTTAAAGTTTGTAAATAGGAATCACAAACGGACAAAGTCCTATTTAAAGTGGTACATTAATTCTGAAAGCAGTTGAATACTTATGTAGCTAAATCCAACCACTATTTCGCAACAACACAGCGGGCTAATCCTCAACGGACACTAACGTGTTCACTTCCAGAGATGAGTGTTTTAAGCGAAACGTTTATGACGTCATACCGTAGAATTTTAATCCTAGACAGCGTGCCATTGAAGTTAGAAAGGCGCCATTTTGCACTCCGGACTTTAAAACCAAGGTAATGTTTTTGTGTAAATACCGTTCACTTCTTGAAATAAACAATATGTTAGACAAGAAACACAAGGATGAACAAACTTTAATTTTATTACCGCAACACCTCATTGTTACCGAAATGTGTTTGTTGGATGAACTGTAAAAACATTCAGTAATTGAATATTTTTATATAAGACTTTAAAAGCATAGTTACGTTACTACACTCGTGTTGGACATACAAGCCTTTTTATTTCGTAAAGGAATCTACATTATATCTGGTATCTAAATTAACATTTGGCAGATGGACCACTTATCCAAAGCATTAATCATGCAACCAAAATCCTATGTAACAGAAACCTATTTTGTTTATTTGCCGTTCCAGAAAAGTGTACATAGGTACATATCGGCATGCAACACTTACGCTACGGCACCATAGAGCCATTTATCCATAATATTGATATCTCATCATAATTCAACACAGCAACAACATTTGTAGAATGTCATCATACTTAACACACTTCATAAAGCTTCCAAAAGCGTAAAGAGCCTACAGGGCATGGCATTAAGATAATCTAAAACACGTGGCCACAGTTCACTCACCTGTCGTTAACTATCTACCAACATTCATGATGTTCTCAAACATATTTTTGTACAGCGTGGTAGTATTATTACAACATGATAAAAATTACCAAATCCATGGTAACCGGATCTCACAGCATCTTTATATTCGGTATGCACGCAATATAACAATTCTCTATAACTGTCCCCCTTTGCTTTTACCTTCTGATAAATGTGCAATAGGCAGAGGATAGGACAGCTAGCATATGAATAGACAGAAACAATATCTCCTTAAAAAAGTACATAAAACAGCGAATTTAAAGACATCTTATAATAGACTATTTAGTTTTTGCATATGTAAGCAAAAATGCGGAATAGGCGACAAATATACGTAAAATTAGTCCCCTATTACATAAAACATACTCTTTAATATGCTTACGATAAGCCCACTATCTTATTCATTTAGATTTATGTGTATTAGAATCGATACCATTCAGTTCTATTTTTATCATTCTCGAGCCTGCAATTATACTTATTCAGAATGTCTATAATCGCATGGAAGCTTCAGTATGTAAATATTTACCGCTTTTAAATTTACATTGATTAATAATTTCTGATAGATAAAGCTGTCGTATCTGTAGGAATATTTTAAGGTAAAATAACGAACATCAGCATTTCTTCATAGTTTTCGATTCATCAATAAGACTAGACCTAGGACCTAGGTCCTTGAAAATGTGAGTGAAACAGAATCACGTTTACAAAATAAGTAGTAAATGAGGAAGCAATCGTCGGCAATCTTCGATCGTAAAGTGGTGTTCACAAACACATCGATATGATCTAAATTCATCGTAAAAACTAAATCACATCCAGCGCATTTATACAAATAAAGGCGCCAACAAACGAGAACACAAAGAAAAATTTTAATATTCGAGACTAATCGAAAAGCTTTGGTACGGTCCGTGGAATGGGACGTAAAACGAAGCCAACACTTGGGAACAATCGAAGCGGCAAAGCGGGGTTTATTTGTTTAGAGCGCTAACAAAATGGAACAACGAGAAATCGAACAAACTGAGGGGCGACGTTACCGCCAGAATGCTGACACAAATTCACTGAACGGCCAATCCTAAAAGCCGTAGTAGATTTTATAGTTAAAATGTTTCTGAGGGATCGTGTGCTAGCGTATCCGATCATCTAAAGCGTTTTCTATTTTTATACTTCAGTCAAGGTACAGACAGCAAATCACCGAACAACAAAAAGCCGTAACAAGCTATTGACATCCGTATATACTGACGTCACATTAGGTAGATATGCACGTTACTTTCTCTTCTATTATACCTTTAAACAATTAGCAGTTTTATGCAAAAATGTGAAGAATTATTTAGTATATATAGAGTGCTTGCAATTACATAAAAAATTTACATTCACAAAAAACAGTACTCACATTTGTCTTCATACATAAATGAGTATACTGTCAGGTGACAAGGATAAAATACGTTTACTCTTATAACTTTGAGCGATAGAATCTTACGTTAAACACCGTTTATCACCTGAACGATTTGCATAAAGATGACTGAAACATCTTTTTATAGTGCATTTTAAATCTAAATATTTATCAAGATAAGGATATGCTATAAACATAATCTACACTATAAAAAGATTTTGCAGCTAGCAATAACGTTGAAAGATAAACATACCCATATAGTACTCAGCCTTGAATCACTTACTTATAATAATTAAGTGAAATGACACTGATAAACGAGCTTTAAAAAGACCTTGTTGTCACTGAAACAAAGAAACTCCAATGCGAAGTTAGAAATAAGAAATAAATTTATTCGCCAATTTTCATAGATTCTTTGATTACAAAGAGGGAAATATCAGAACTCGGAGACTCGTAACTTGCAATCAAAGTGTCAAAATAAAAACTGATTTACAACACCCCACTCGATGGGGCAAAGGACATTTTTCTCTTTCAATTTCCAAGTAGCAAAATTTTACCCGTAATATTTCTTTTTCTTTGACAGAAAGTGTGCAAAAGAATCAGAGACACTTGAAGTTATATTGCCATCTATAGTTACATTGAAGGAATACTTTTAATGGTCTTTTTGCTATTTCTGATCGTATCATGCTTATACAAACACAAAATTTTCTCAAGCCAAAGGATAGGCTGAGGAGAACTACACCCACATTCCGCCAACTATGTTTTTTAGATCCCATATAAATGGCAGCGACCATGTTGCCGTTTACCGGGCACAGTTTCAGACTCCGCAATGCGTGCAGCTACTGAAAATTTCTTGACTACAATCAGATATTTCTGAAATAGCGTTTGCTCATAGAATAACTAACAACAATTTCATTAAAACAATGTTTATTTAAAATGGTAAAGGTAATTTATATAAGGTAGGTACATATACAAGAAGCTAAAAGGATGTTCAAAAATTATAAACAGAAGCACGTTACAACTAAAAAAACTTCACATTCAAATCAAGTAGGCGCTTCTCATTCTAAATGAATATTTTAACTCCGCAACACGGCAAACATCCGCGGGTCCATAAAAAAATTGCAATGATGTAATACTGGCCGGTGACCTCGAGCTGGGCCTCATTTCACAGCGACACGTGGGTCGTAACGTCATAAAATCACGACAAGTATGCCATCCACGATTATCTTCCAAGTGTTTTATTTAAATCGATGTATCAATATTGGACGGGATTAAACAAATGGCCGAATATGAATAAAATATATACTTAGTAGTGGATTTTATTCAACTAGTAGTAGCATCTATTCTTCACGCCTTTAAACTACCGAAGGGACCAGTAGTCTATGAGACCTATAATACTGGCAGCTATATTTCGATCTCAAGTACCTATTAAAGGTTCTAATTAAGGGCGCGTTTACATACTACGTGCTTTAACTGCAAATTTCTAAATAAAAACTGAGAATGACTGGGGAATCAAGCCCAGGCCTCCGTATTCATATGTGTATACTTGTGCCTCGGGACTGATGGGCGAGTCTAACACTAAATATAAATTATTATGACTTATATGCTAAACGATTCATAAACCAATCTTTATTTGTATTAAACGCCATACCTAACGTAAATTGTACAAGTTATTATCGGTGGTTGCTTTTTTATTATGAAACAGATAACAGGCACGCTGCACAAACTGCCTGCGGTCTGTTGCCGATAATTACATATTGTTGGGCGGCCATCTTGGATCGTGACTCACCAAGCGATCGAGCACTCCTACGCACACCAAAGTTGCCAGACAACGGTCGTCGGTTTAAACAGTACATCAAATTTTATACACATACATAAAATAAAATATACGGGCTTCGCGATCCGGTTGGGTTACGTTAATAAACATGGTGCCAGTTATTTTTGGTCTCTTTCGCACTAAACCCCCAAGCCTATTGTCATCCTTTACTCACATTAATATTGATGCAAGTTACGTAGGTGAATTTCTGAATGCGAAATGAGGTGTTTAAGTTACTTCTAGTTATCGAGGTGTATACTTTAGTAAGCTTGTTAACATAACACAATAATATGTCTATTGCGCGTTGGTAGAACTTAATACTTAATTTAAGGTTTTCTGTTGATCAAACGATCATGGTTATTGCTAACTACATATCCCAAGTTGGATGAGTGGCCAGGGTTATTTGATTTTAGTAAGTTATGTTGGTAGTAAGCTCGCTCTTTATAACCTGGAAATAGATGACATTTATGACTAAGATTTAAATCGATATAAAATGGCGGACGTGGTTTGAAATCGTTGTATTATAAACCAACAACACTTTAATTCGAAATCGGTTTAGTAGACAAAAAAATTTTCATGAGTAGAAAGCCTTCTGCTCGTACCTCCTACACCTCTGCCTAACTCTTCAGCAGTATGTTAACATAATGCTATGGTCAATATGTATCATAATTTTGAACTTATAATAAAATATACAAAATACATACAGCAGTTTATTATGTCATCATCTCTTTACAGTAACAAATGTTAATATAATTATAATTAACCAAAATAGCATTATGTTCCGGTTCTCACAATTTGCATACAATTTAAGAACTTTAGGGTTGCTATACAAAAATATTCCGATCGGCATAGCCAAACGCTGCCGCAGCGACAAAAATGATGCTTGACAATGCTGATCCGAATATTTGTATTTAAATTAACATTAATCGGCACAGCCTGGAGAAAAAGAGTATTATACATATCCGCAATATTATATATCAAATATTTGTAATAGTTCGGGACGTACGGGTCGTCTTCTTTGTTCAACAAAATTTGAAGAATTTTCGAACTGATTCTGCTGTTCCGGCTATGTGTAAAGTGACCATTATTCGCATAAAATAATAATACATTTATTTCACATTATACCCACTTATTTCAATTCTAGCCATTTAGCTTCCTCTTTGCAATCTTTAACACTTTAAGCCTTGGGATAAGCCAGGTGAAATAATAAGCGCGGAGCCTGCCATTTTGTGCGTAAAGACCCCTTGTCTTTTTAAATCATCGATTAGTACTAATTTTCCAAAAGCCCCTCTTTTGGAAAATTAGTATTAACCGATGATATAGCAAATAATTGTCTTATATGAAATAGAATGTCGAATATACTAGATGTCGCTAAAATCAATTTAAAGCATTCAAGCAAGATTCAAATACTTTTTAGAGATTTCGGTTAATAAGGTCACATAAACGTGTTGTACCTTGCGGTTTCATCCGATACTACATTCGGATTGGATAAGTAGTTTCTGAAATTAACTTCTTCAACAAACAAACTTTTCAGCTTTATAATATTAGTAGTACATTCTCATACTAATGAAGTCCGTTCGCGTCTCCAAGATACGGAAGTTTGTTGAGATAATGTTTACGCATCCGTGCACTGACCTCGACGAAATTGCTTGACCACATAGATTGGTCATTAGCATGTTCAGATTCAACGTTTTTTAAAGATGGCTGCTTTATTGTTTTACGAATGATACGGTGATTATACGAATGCAGATGTCCTTACGAAATGCCGGCGACTTTGCAAATATTTACACAACGGATGATACACGAATATCCAGTCTCGGAATAACTATTGCGTATTATGTCAAAGATATTACTTAAATATGCGATAGAGGTGATACCTATTCAGATGTGAAGCTTTACAAACGGTAACCCCTTACTGAAAACCTTATTAACGTGTCGAAATCAAACTCAACTCAACGTCAAGTTATCTCGTTCAGTTATCCAATCACAGCATGACATGCGTTTGATCGTCTGTTAACCAATTGTTGTGTTCATTTGTCTTTGAGAAACCGTGTTTGTAACACTCTGTGGACCGAAATGAAACCCTATAGTTTAGCAGTGTGGACTAATCAACCACTCAGCCGTTTGTACCGTCAAATTACATACAACTAGGAGTGCAGTCAAAGTCCTCATAGCAAAATTAATATATACCCTCTTGCACCAAACTCTAATAATCTTTGTGGTACGATCTCTAAACGTCTAATTATAATTTCTTAGGTCGAAATTTAATTAAACCGCTCTGTGACATCATCTCGGGGCACGCAGGGGTGGGAACAATAGACGTGTGCCTAAATACGTAAGCACATGTATAATGAACCCGCTACCCATGACGCCTGCGTCCGTCCGTGATTATTGTGCTTCTATAACCTGTATATATACTATAAAGGGGTAAATTTTGTTTGTTTGAACTTTGCGTGGGCACACAAAGTGTTTATACAAATAAATAACGTATAACATAAAGTGGAGATTTGAAATCATTATTTCGCTATCCCATTGGATAGCTATCATTTATTTGAAGTTTGCAAAACAATAATATTTGTTTTTAATATAAACTTGCATACAAAATTATAACCAAATGATTTACGGTCACTTTTAAAGATAAAGTGTCATTTTATAAAGAAGAAATATGACGTCAGATAACCTCACGCTACCTTTATTTTGGGAAAGAGAGCATGTTTAGGACCTCCGTGATACGGTGGAAGCATAGAGTCATCTACGTCTACTTTCCAGAGCACGTATTGCGATTGAGGATTTCCTTACAAAAAACTGGAATCATTAGACCAACAAAATCTTATACCTACATAAATTGTTTTCACTCTACCATTCTGTAATAATAAAAAAGGAAATGCCCTTTCGTGAACGCCATTGAGCTAATAGAATTAATGCCGTCTCTGTGTTACGTCATACACGTAAAACAATATTATTTTAGTAATATGGAATTAACCCATATGTTTTATCTAAACTTAGCAACACTTAACACGTCTCTATCTAACCCTAGGATGCATGATATTATGAATGATTTCAATATGTCAACTAGTTATTATCAAAATAAACTGGGCAGCTTCCATAGACGTCACGTAATCAATCGTACAAGATAACGCCCTATGAAATGAGATAAATTTGTCTGAGACGGCTAAATGCCCAATCATTACTCGATCGAAACTGGAATGAACTAATTTAATCTTTGTAATTGCTCTGTTTAAAACCTCACTTAATTTGGTAAACTTTGTAAATAGAACGATTTTACAAACGTAATAATTACGTTTGTCTTTAAACAGACACGAGTATTTTGGTTTTAACTTTCTGATTACTGCTTTTGGATCACATCGGTACTTTCAACGAAACATAAAGGAGAATTTTTAATTTACTTGGTGGTCTCGACTTTTCTATTTTGCATCATTCATTTTGAACATATTATCCACGCACGCTCTTTAGTAATAAAATATAATAATATTGCAAAGGTGACTTAAATCAAATCACTGTATGTATATACCTTATTAAAAACTCTTTGCAAGCTTGAAGGTCGAATATTAGAATTAGAAACACCGCCACAAACGGTCAGTCACCTTTTAATTGTGAGGCCAACACCCACCTGCAATGGTACCTCGAACATGATGTCACCATGACTTTGGCCCCTGACCTCATAGCAACTGACTCATTGAAGCGATAAGACAGATACAACTACTAAAATAAATTCTCACTTATCAAACCACTGATAATTGGGACATCTCTGGACGTGCTAATTATTTGAGTGAACTGACCCTGATACTAAGAGGAGCTGCTAAAAAGATTCATGTGATGGGTCTTCCTGACACTTATAAACAAAGAATTGTTGACGATCCAAATAAATCAGTATTCGATTACATGACAAGTTGTCAACCTTCAGACATGTTTGAACAGGGTTATACAAACACTAGAAATGGCATATTGATCGGCAAAGCCGTCTACGAATAAATTCGGTCGAAAAACCGTTACTATTTGACCATTTAGAACATCTATTTTTCTATCTAACAATCATAGGTTCCCGTATAGTATTTCCGAAGAGAGATCAGTTACCAAAACTCACTTGGTATTTTGCCGGATTCCGCAGAAAATAAAACCTACGAAATACGAGAGCAAACTCGGCTTTGATTGGCAGTTTCGAATTTAGTGTGGATTGAATAGCTGGAGGGCTAAAGCCGGGATAGGATTTCAGCATTAAAATAGGATCGAGAACAAGCACTTCGATGTAGATTTACAAAGACAATGCGAAAAACTCCAGTGATGTGATAAATGGTGAATTTGGCATCTACTTACAGTTTTTATATGTTCTCGAGAGATGTCATTTGTCATAGGCCCTACTGATGGAAACGGAGAGAACATCCCACACCCGTACCGTCATATATTTCCATCCATTTAAACGTTTCCACCAAGGACTCTTTATCTCTAAAGATATTTCTCTAGGTAATAAAATCAAATGGGTGCGTGGTATGGGATTTGCTAAGTCGTAACAGATGCTTTAGGGATTGAATTGTTATGACAATAGATTCGTTATGTTTAAGAGCGTAGCAAGTTTGACATCAATCGATTTTTGGCTTCAACATTGAAGAATTTAATTCGAAAACCATTCAGTATCAATTTACAGCGCTCGCGTTTGATGTTGTTGTGTGTGTTAATATTTATGTTGAATTTATTACGCAAACATGTCAATGTCCCGTCCCCCGGGAATATGTCACGACTTTCACTACAATCGAGTAACGTGAGCCCGTCCGTCACAGTCGCGGGTGGCGTCATCCAATCCGAGGGTCACCAGTTTTCTATTCGCGTTGTGGAGTGACGCACGCGCCGATGACGCGGCGGCGGCGAGTGGTCCGCGCATACGCTTTAAATATACCGTTTCACCCCCCCAACCGCAATCGGTCGCGTAATTAAAGGCATCTGGAACGGCGTCACGGCGGGGTAATGGCCGTCTAGTCGCCATATTTCAGCTGGAATCACCGTCGCATAGCCTCCCACACTCCTCCCCTCCTTGATTTCCAGTCAGGGCACTGCAGCGGTGCATTGCCAAATTGCTCGAGAGGAATATTATTACAATGTAGATTGAATTCTCCTAACAATAGGTTGTCTTAACGTTAGCACTATTAATACACAAGTTTGTTATTTTAATTCATATTTATCTAATAAATTATATGTGTTAACGTACCTTTACTAAATACTGATAAATATTGTTTGTTTCATGTGGTTTTCCTCTTTTGGTACAAAACCTTAACAAAATTACGATATTCATCTAATTATATTGATCACAATATATTAAGGTGACAATTTGTAAACAAATATGAACATGTATTCAATTAGCTTAATACTTGGGCATCAAATACCAGAAACGTTGCAGGCAGTTACTTACAATAAATTCGGAAAAAGTTAAGTCGCTTGATTATCTAGTTGGTAAGAAAAACTAGAAGAACTGTGGCTAATCAAATCATTAGTTGTTGTTGAAGTTGGCAGGTGATTGAAGCTGCTTGTCCAACTTTATGGGGCTGATCAAACGTAAGTAGGACTGCGTCCGGCTGTCCGAGTGAGCGCGCGGCCACCCTACCCGGTCGACATGTACCGTACTTTGCGTTCCAAGAGAAATGAGGGCAAACTGTAGGTACTGGCTCCAGTCGACATTTATGAATAAGATAGAAAAGATTTATACCAATGAATGAATACTTAATTCCGTCTACAAGTTCAGCTTCCATATTAAATTTTGGCAGATGGTTCAGCAAAATATCAATACATAATATTTGTAAGAATAAAATATGTAGCCTCGAAACGCAAGCTATTAAATGTCTGGCGCTTGTAATAAATAACTGCCATTCGTTTTTACATAAGTATGTCTTGCAGGATGCCTATTGTTTTAATATCTAATACATAAAGCTAGAAAGGTCCTTGACATTGTAAGGAAATTAAAAAAGCGGCATTGTTATACCTAGTTTTTTTCTGCTGGTTTCATATAATATAATTTGTAGTGTAGACTAATTACAGTATAATAAATTTATTTACTACAGTACTTTCACTTTTAATTACTTAGTTATACTTAGTAGTTTGTATGCATGGAAACTGTAAAATAGTTTAATATTTAAAATCTTTGAGTAGTTATGGATATGATTGTTAAATTCTAGGTCTGGTAATTACATATATCACAACACCATCACAACCACTGCATTTTAACCCCATAGATAAAAAACATTCCAATCTTTCAGAAGAAAACTACCTTTTCTTTTAAATAAATTATTGCCATTTTCAAATTTACAAGGATACATATTACATATATTTTAATAAATATATTTGCATGCAACATATATTTTAGTGCACACTTAGCTTATTAGGACTGTTATGCTATTTTTTTAGGAATACTTGAAACTATTATTAATTTATTTTTAATGTATAATGTGGAGCCAAATTACAACAAATTGGTATCCAAGAGATGGCAGGAGATGTTGAGGAGGGCAACAAAAGCACTGGGAAGATGAGCTGAAACTTACTGCGGGATCCAATCGGAGGAGAGTTGCTCAAGACAGGAAGCAACGGAAACTACTGGCGGAGGCCTTTGCCAAAAGGCACACTGAGTTGAGAGACATCCTATAGCCAAACTAATCAAAAAATTCAGTCAAAGATTAAACTCACCCATTTTAATGGGCTAAATAAATAAATAAATAAATGTATAATACATATAGAAACAGCTTTTAAGCTCAAGTTTGTTAGCTTATACTGATTTTTGTACATGTTCAATGTAGTAATTTATGTAAAATAAAAATGGTACAAAAGAGATAGAAACATGCAGTGTGTAACAAAGAATAAAACTACATACATTAACAGATTCATGACATTTTTGACAATGGACATATGTAAAATGTAATAAAATATTATGATTAATCTTAAAATACAAAATTTGAACATCAGTGTGGCAATAAATGTCAGGGAACATGTCAGCAGTTACTACATGTTTAAATCTGAAAGACCAACGGCATACATCAGCATGTTTTATTTACGAATAAAACTGATCACTGTGTTACTTTTCAGATGGGTTTATTGAACATATGGTAGGAGATATAAATGTCAATCTGCACAGAAGAAAGGGTGTTTCATTTGAATTATAATGGACTACATTAAGTAAGAAAACTTGGACTTTTAAAATTTTGCACATTGTTCAAATATATGTACATTCATATGTTAAATATAGGTGACTTTAACAATGAGTTGCACATTAATATGATCAAGATATTATGACATTAATATGCAAGTATCAAAGAACATATAATTTTTCTTACAATTTTACAAGCAGAATATAAATGTTGGTATGGCAGTATATACTATGCATGTAGGATTGTAAAAACTTCAGTCACCAACAAAACATTAAAGAAGCCTAAATCCTGTTTTCACTTTAATTTGCTTTCCAGTGTTACAATGATTAAGCGGTACAGTTAATTACTTAGCAGAGCTAAGCTTAATTACAAGCTAGTTTATACAGTGATGTTGGCTTGAATAGAATTTTGACACAGTAATTAATATCTGAAAGGTTGATACTTATGTAACTTAACTTTGAAAATGCTAGCAGTCTTCTGTATAATCCATAATTATAAACAATAAAAAAGCATAAGTCCTTGAACAAAAGAGTTTTTAATTTAACTGTTATTGAAAAACTAGGCAAATGAATGGTATTCCAATTACAAAATTCATAAATAACAAGCTCATTGAAATAGTAATTTTTGGTATTTCAGTTTTCAATTCATGAAATGTTGCCAACTTTTGTTCTGACTGTCATATTGGAGGAAAAGTGTGTATGCTAAGCACTACAAATTTCATTACAAGGCAGTTAAAAATATCTGTAAAATTACATTAATTGGTGGTAATCGCAACTAATTGGCACAAAATTTATGTGACAAGAAAAATCACGCCGACGTAATGTTCAACATTAAATTTAAGTTTTAGACTTTCAGGTTATCTTTGCAGTCAGATATAATGCTTTTTAGTATGTAGTTTATTCTGACACATATGCGAAATATCGTGACGTCATACATTAGTTAGTTAGTCGGAGATATAGTACTACAACACCAGCGTAAGTGCACTTTTCACAGCCTTGAACCTTGGTTAACTGTGCACATAACCTAACCTATAAGTACAGTATTGTATAATATGCACTAATAATACCGCGTTGTCCTCAGTAAAGCCGGTTTGTCTACCGGCCGATAATGCCCGTGTATTTATTTTTACCCGTTACGCACACACAGCTGTCTGGACCGTCTCAGCCCGGCCACCAAGGAAAAATCACTAATTCCACTAACCTATAAAGATGTAACTACCTATTCAAACGTTTATGGGCTCAGAATAAACCTGATTCGCTATATTTGGAACCCGTTCCTCCGGTCCGCCAGAGAAATTGTCCGTCCTAAATTGCAATAGCTGAAAACATTTATTCGACCGAAGTAGAAAGTTTAAATCTGTATAGCCGGCCGATATAAGTGTGCCACTCACCTCGGTAGTTCCAGGCGATAGGTGCACTTCGTCCACAAAACAATTTCCCAAAGAGAAATCACAAAAATTCTGCACAACACGACGAGAGTAGGTACACGGGGCGTGCAACCACTCAATTCACAGCCGGTGTGAAAAATTCACAAACGAATAGTCGTACACTTAGAATCAACAGAAAATACACAGATTACACTAACTTAAAATCTATGATTTCCACAAGAAATATCCGGATGAACCAAAACGAAAAACGCGCCAACTGTCAAACTAAAAAACTACAAGCACCGACACGCCGCGCGTCCGCGCGATCCGAGTCCGCTCTACTGACTGATGAGGGCACCACACACGATCCTTCACGATTCACGATATCTATGCGCCCCATACACTACACGACATTCGGCAAAACGCTACATGCTTCTGTCGCAATTTAATTTTCATTTATATAATATGAATAGTAGCTGTACCGCTATCTCATAATTGATAAAATATTATACTAACGTCAACGTTATCTATATTACAATGCGACAAAATGAGATAACCGTTCGAACGTGAATTCTGGCAATAAAGTAATGCGGCCACGATGAAAAGATCTCAGCGCACTACGAAAATATGTACAAGCCAACACTCATCTATATCCGTACGGGATAGACGTTAGCCAGACGCGCATGCGTCAGTCGGGCCGTGGGTACGACGTCAGTGAATGACAAGCCCTGCGCTTGTATCGGTTCGGTTAACCGATCGATTTCAAAAGAAATGTGGTTTCTCCAGTGAAAGCCTTTACGTACTCACTCGTACACTTAAACGTACTAAGCCGTATTATTCCGCTACACAAGTCCGACAATATCAAATGATAATCCCGAGAACTCAGCAATACTTACGCTTCATATTTCTACTAGGGTCATGAAATCACAAATTCCGTAGCCATCGCGATTGTTTGCAGGATCTAAGTACAGAACAAATACGGTCCGAAATATTCGAACGTGTGCGGCCGGACTTAATTACACTACACTAACCACACAGTGTGCAACGTACTACAGCAAAAAAATGTAATTGAAGTCGTAGTAAAAGCGATTAAATATTGTTTACGTGTGACCGTTGGCCCTGTGTATGCATTAAACTTGGGTTTCGATAAAAATTAAATTATGGAACATAGGTTCAATGCTAACATAAATATCGTACAATGTGTGTACAGTGTTAGCAAACAGATTTGCTCCTTTAGATGTCCCTTAAACTAAAGTAATATGTTTTTAAGTAACCCTTGTGTGTTACTTTTAATGTTTTTGAAGCTGTGCGAAAACGCTGTCCAATGATAATATTTAAAACGATGCTGATTCATTTTTATGTTTATTTTAGTGGAACTCTGGATTACACAGATCGACTAAAGGTTAAGCAATGGTGTGGCGGTCGATTCATAGATGGGTAGTATTTAGAAAATTCTGCCACAGCCGTGTCTCATTAAGCTGTCGATAGTGATTTTCGTGCCAAACTGGGAATCAAGCGGCGCAGCCTCGGGTTAGACTAGAAGGCGACCTCAATACGCCAGGGTACACAGCTGGGCAGAATGAAAATACTTATTAAGCGCTTTTTCATTTTGAAGTAATGCAGGGAAAGCACTTGACTAGACTTGAATTACCTAACCTATTACCTATTAAAATCCTAATAAAACTCTGTTTGTTTGTTATGGCTAAACCCCTAAACGGATATTCACCAAATAAGACTAAGATGTAGCCTAAACATTGGGTGAAAGAAATGGTTGGCTACTTTTTAAATTGACGTAATTCTAGTCTAGTATCTTCTGCTTAAAAATCACAGAAATTAACTCTTTTGATTGCCGATAGATGGCATTACTATACTCTTCGAACATATTAAGACAACTATATAAAATTTATTAACACGAACTTTTTTAATTTTACGTGGTTACATAACGCTAACGATATTTAATTATTATTTTAAATTAAAACAGCCTTTGAAGTATACTGCGTAAAAGTAATGCATAAACTTCCTACAACATAAATACTTATATTGCCTGCTCAAATATATCAAATATTGTATATAATAAATCTGTCTGGATGTTTGTAATTTTTAAATTCAGTCCAAATATTTAGCCTAGATTCACATAGATAATTAAAACATTATAGAACCGACATTATATTATATAATATATTGAGTAGTTACCGAAGCCTATATATTTAAATAAAAACCTTACAATCTTGCGATTACTTAAACTGGTTATATAAAAAGATCACATTAGCTAAATAAAACCTGTTTTATTAAAGTTTTTAAATGTAATTCATAATTAGAAAAAATGCCATGTTTTACAATACTTAATTAATTTGTTATTCAATTTTACCAAGACAGATGTTTTTTTTGTCATATACTAATGACGATAATTACTTGAATGGTCACGTCGCCACTACCACTGCACCGAGTGTTACGGGTTCGGGTCTGGGCGGAACAAAAAATTGTGAGGTCCACAAACAGCTGTTCCAAGTCCAGGTATTTTTGTGTCCGTTGTTTGAATGTTTGTAATGTCAGTCGCAACACCGGAAATATTCCTAGTTAAGTAGATGTCGTATTTAATATTTCAAAAAAAGTATTCTAAAGGTTACAATTGGATATTTAGAATTATTTTCTACATTGAAAAGATTTTTATAGACTGGGTTTAGAATCTTTTCTAACCCGCTATCCACCTGTGGATTAAACGGCGATCCAGAATTATAATATTATAATAGCGATATTATTATTCAATCGTCAGGGATTTGCTTTCAAAAAAACGTCTGCTAATTATAGCATATATTAAAGTATTAACTTATTTCAAGATAAATAGTAAAACTTTGCTTTATAAAACAATAGGTAACTAAGCAGATAAACCCATTATAAAAACTGTTGTCAGCCTATTTGTTATCTTTTATTTTATATAATGTCGGATACCGACTAACACATTTGTAAATATTTTATTTGTCATTAAAACATGCGCATTGTCTTGTAAAACAAGGTTTACCTAAATACTAGCACATAAGTAATTAAATAAAACGTGATATCTATATCTGGCAAAGATAACGACGTATTATGTTACACTGTATATACACGTGAAATATATAATTACTAATTTTCAACAATTCACCCAAGGATATTGTTTGTAGAAATAATCAGAAGTATTCTCATTGTGGGTGATCAAATGAAATGCTTCATGGTAGATATATGGATGTATATTTATTAGTACCAATGTGGTGGTAATGTTGCCAACAGTTGGATATAATATAATATATATTGAGCTACGACCTGCGACCAACTGACTGGTTGCGGGGAGACGACTGCCGCGCAGCGTTACAGCAATAACTGCATACTTGCGCCTGCCTATATAAAACTAAGTTGTCAGCAGAGTCACTACAATATTCCCCCGTTTAACAAAAAAGTCCAAAACTACATTTTATATATCTGGATCTGCCATCGACCCGCTATCGCATACAGCCAGTGCTCTTAGTTTTATTCTATGACCGAATGAAACAGTGCTATATCCAATTTTATAGGCCTGTCTCATTTTTTTGAAAAGTACCGACAATAAAGAGTTTGTGTAAAGAAAAAAGTACAGCTACGAGTATTCAACTTCTGTGAATGATAAAAGGACATCGCTGCATACTTAGTGAAATTTTATATTACACAGCTGTCCGGACAGACGGTTGTACTGCGTAGACAAAAACAGTTCTAAACCATCCTCGAATCCACTTGAACACACACAAAAAAATTCATTCAGATCGGTCCAGCCGTTTAGGAAGAGTTCACTGTCAACACACGTACAGAAGCATTATATATACAGGATGTCCGATAATTAATGAATAACCTGGAAATGTCTTATGGAACTGACGGCCGTTCAGAAAAAATATGAAAAAGAATCTATCCTAACTACTACCTGAGATATGTGTTTTTTTTTAAATTACCATGTATAACTTTCTTGTATACTACGACCATAAATGAATGAAATCCATCGGTCTTTAGGTGTTTTATTAATAAACACTAATTATGCTAATACATAGACAGTCAAAAGTATGCTATGCTATAGCTTGCACTTTTTAATATATATATATTTTTTAATTCTTTTATTATTATTTTTTTTCATTTTTTCTGGGCGGGCTTCAGTTCTACTATAAGACATTTCAAGGTTATCCATTAATTACCGGACACCCTGTATAAAGAAGATGAAAATACTCATGAGAGGATATAAAGAACTGAAGATACAATTGATTAAGGAACTACGGAAATAATTAATTAAAAGAGCGTTAAGACTGACACATCAGCATTACTGACAGCAACGAATCTCTTTTTCAATTGCACCAATAGTAACTAAGTATACTATGCAGACTAGTATCCACATAAGACGTATAATTAATACGAACTACTAGTTGTCGTACTAGATACTTTTTCGTTATTTATTAAACATAAAAAACGCAAGTATCTGGCCACCGGTGGCTAGATACAATA
This sequence comes from Catocala nupta, assembly GCA_963675205.1. Taxonomy (NCBI): domain Eukaryota; kingdom Metazoa; phylum Arthropoda; class Insecta; order Lepidoptera; family Erebidae; genus Catocala; species Catocala nupta. The sequence continues at coordinate 15,889,667 of OY776104.1, forward strand.
GATTTTTAATTATGTCTGGAATTCCAAGTTCTGACGGGTTAATAATTTTATTTGATAATAATGTTCAAGAATTTGTTCTAAAGAAACAACAGAATAGAAACAAGGAGAAATATGATCAGTGGAAGACAATCGAACAGTTCAAGGTGACTATTGGATAGAAAACAGCAAGACTTAAGTAATGTGTACGTATCTGAAAGTATCTGTTAAAACATAAAAGACGAGGCGATTATTTCATTGTCTGAGCGCCGCGCGCCGCTTCGACGCTCCGCCCGCGAAGCCGCCAGGGCCGGCACCCGCCGTACACACCGATGTGAAAACCAATTTAATTTCGAGTCGTACTCTTTTGATGAAAGAATATTCAAGCACAGCGACAAGTGACGGCCATAATACTATTATAGACGACTAAATTATGTGTGCTCAGGATGTAGTCTACGTGGATAGCAGTTTGCCCGCCACGTGATTTAGGCGAATAATACTATGTGCCATAACTCCGATTCTCCTTAAAACAATTAGATGATAGCTTAGATTTTCAGCTAAACCACAAGCTACTAAATTGTGAGTACTGCATCAAAATCCGTACAATGATTTTTGCGTAAGTTCTAACAAACGGACATAAAATAGAGCTAAATTCAAAAACCCTTCATTAGTTGATAAGTTCTAGTTTTTTAATTATATTTGCTATACAATATTATAAGAGTAACATTACAGCTGTTTTTTGTTTATATTGTATCAATAGTTAAAAAGAGATAGGTCCATCGATATAGTAATGATACAGGCAAAAAAGAACTTTGAAAGCAGTAGTCACATGAACGCGACTTAACATATTTATTATGGCTGAGCTTTCAGCGTCAATTATTTGCAAACATGGAGGTATAATAATGCAGTTACGGTTTATTAACAATAATACCTGGTTTGCGGCTAACCTCACACTACGTATTAAGTACTTAAATTTAGTACTATGACAACATTGTGTACTCTATTTTAATAATATTAAGGGGAAATAACTCGCGGTATGATTTATTTTAAAAGTATCGGAACCAGGGTTAATACATAATTTATTAAGGAAACTCAATTAACAATAGGTAATGCCAGGAGCAAAAGCCAGAACGATTCCAAGCAAGAGAAGATGGTGCGATATTATTGATATTAATGACTTTTCCATTGAAGTGTGTATCCGTCAGTATCAGATTTTATACATAAAATATACATAATATAATACATGTATATAAATTACTAATTTGGGTTTAAAGGGTCGTAATTTCTAAAAAAAGCAGGTATATAGCCTTTGTGTCCTTTCTTTGTGGCCTGTCTAACGCTGAACTTTTAACAAAAGCTTAAGAATATTACCCATCAATTATGATTTCACGTACGTGAAAACCTTAGTAATTATGTTCAAAAACTTAAAGCTAGTACATCACAGTTTCACTGCTACGAATATTACATACGATCGGAATTATTCTAAGTAACCGGCAATACAATGGACGTGCGATCGACAGATCGTTCATTTATAGCTTTCGCTAGATGTCTCAACCTAAATAGCTAATAGATTTGATATATAAAAATAAATAGCCACTAAAAATAGTCACTAATGTATTGCTTCAAACCTACAATAGGTAAACACTACTCACTCACATTTTGTTAAACTTAGACTGGACTCCAAAAGTCTAAAGAAATCTAAGCATATAACCTAAAAATAGAGTCGCTTGAGCACGTTGCAAACAGAAATTTGACGTAGTAATATCGAATAGTCCGCCATAATAATAAAATTAAAATCAAAGACTGAATCTTCTCGCTATACGTACTGTAAACGCTCCACCAAGGAAGTCGGCAACTAAAATAGCGAAGCTCAAACAATACGGAGACTAAACAAGCCAGAGTCAATCTGTCTAACAAACAGTTTTATATACTGTACACTAAATTAACTGAGTAGTCTTTAGTCTTTACCCTCTATATCATGCTAAAAAAGTCTGGCAGTTTCAAAATGACTGAAGATGAAGTTCAAGTGGACTGCAAGATATGGACGACTTTGAATACTTCATATAGCCCGTAGCCTCACAAGAGTTCTGAGGACAGAATATCCGTCATATGCTTCGATACATACGAATGACTTTACGAATAACAACTTCTGACGTAAGACATAAAAATAAAAATGGTGTGTCTGTTAAAATTTGAAATGCCAAAAAGCAAAGCCTTATCATTATTGATAATTAAATGTATTTATTTGAGATAATGTGCCAAGGAAAAAATTACCGTATCTTTGTTAATTATCCTTGCATCCATACTAGTATCTATGTCTGTTAATTATGTTTTCACGACTAAAGTGCTGAACCGATTTAGATAAGATTTGGTATGTAGGTAGCTGGATAACCCTGGCAAGTAAACTGAGAGGGAAGGAATGCAGCAAATTGTCTGCTTTAAACGCAAAAATAATTATGAATAACAGTTAGTTAGTCTTAAATAAAATCGCGTCATCATATTCCTCTTTCTTAATGCAAAGAAAGGTCAAGCACAACTATTTCCACGTTTGAGATCTTAGTTGTGATAGATGACTGTTCACCAGACAGGTTAAACGATCTAATTTCAAAAATCTAACAGTTTTTCAAATTTTAATGTCATGAAATCACATCAAACATTTGATTTCCGGTGTGAAGGTACCTCGTGGCAGCATTTATTGCTTACTCATACCGATTATTTTTTCTGTATTATCTCAAGTACGTATATGTTTAGTGCATTTTCGTTAAACTATATTAGAATATTATAAAGAGGAAATATTTGACGTTTTGTTTGTTCGTTTGTACCTAATGATTTAAGACAAAAACTACATAACCGATCTTAAAAAACTTTTACCGTTAGAAAACTATCACCGAGTAACATAGACAATATTTTATTAAACAAAAGTACTTTTCACCTAACCTAACCTACTTTTGCGCAAGCGAAGCCGCGAGAAAAAGTTTGTATATATATAACAATAAATAAAATAAAATTGTTTCGCGCTAAAGACACTGATTGCTCCGATTGCTCACCCATTTTCTTTAGTGAACACATCGTGTCGAGGCTGATAGTAATAGAGTGAGAAACTTACTAATACTTATACTAAAACTACTTAAAAATGACAGTTCATTCAGATTTGTTTTCCTTCTTAGTTCCAGGCGCTAACTGATTTGTACAGAAGTAAGCATCTTACAAATTGTCTAACGGCAAAATAGCTAACTAGTTTACTTAAGATAAATGTAAAATTGATATTGATCAATATATTAACAAAATGTTGTGTATAAACAAAAGTATGAATGAATTAATGTTATCAATATGAATGCGCGCGACACTAGTTTGGACGTCACAAGTTAAAATATTTTGAGCAGAAAATATCAGGCTATGAAGTATTGCTAAGGTTGAAGGTTGTGAGTTCGATTAATATCAATTACATTTCTAACGTAAGAATTTAGCTGAGCTGAAAGAATTAATAAGAATATTAGTACTTTGCAACGCAAACTGACAATAGTTGTCAAAATGTAGATTAAATATGCCTTCACGTACCGGTTTGGCGATATTACATGGCTACACTAAATGATTACGTTTGCAAAAAAAAAAGAGAAGTGTTTAAAAATTTGGTACAATATTATTTGCCGCGGTTTATGTAACATAACAATATTATATTTGAATCGTATATCTATTTTCCTAGGAGCTCAGTCACGGCATATGACACTATATTACGTAAATTCTACGTTGAAATACCTATTAATCATTTTTTAGTCTAAGCTTGCTCAGGAGAATTTGGTAAGGGGATATCCATAAAGACTTCTCCAGTCTATATTTACTCTGAGATTCTGTTCCACTGCAGAAGAGTTGGGTATTGCCAACCGTATCAAAATGAGTAGTTTTGCGGGCCGCGTCAGAATCATCTTCGGAATAATAAATGTTGCCGAAATAACCGAAATTAAATCAATTCATCAAGAACATTTTAATTCCGTGATATCTAAATGTAATCCAGGATATAATCGACTGCCTGACAGATAAAAATTAATTCTTATTGTTCCTTCTGACGCACGTCGTACTTTGACGCATATGTTTAGCAGATAGCTTGATAAGTTTTGCCGCATTGTTTATCGTGTTTTTGTGTCTTGGGCAAATAATGGTACGAGGTATTGTTATCTGGAGTGCGCAACCTGTCACTGATGCAGAATTATTACATAATACAAGATTGGAAGTAAAGTTTTTACAAGGTTCATAACTATGATCAACTAGATGGAGAACATCTAACTAGATGGGTAATCAGTAATCACACTATGCTATTCCAGTCGCAGTAGATATGTGAGTAAGTTAGTGTAGCTTCGTTTCTATTTGCCAAAGACAAGGATAAATTTTCCATAAAATTGCTTCAATAAGTTAGGCACCGAATTAATATATATAAATATACTACATAATTCGCCTACAAATATTGCTGGTATTCTTTCAAGTATCACGAAGATAATAAGCAACATTTTTTACTCGTCACTGTATTGAGTTTATTCTGCCGAAAGAAATAAAAAAATCGTAAAGTTCGACCCGTTTATAGCCGGCTTTAGGCAGCCGAATTCTGAGATTTTCTGCAATGTTAAAAGGAACGAGGAATGGATGAACAAACATTGTTGTCAAAATAAATATTTTTAGTTTTCACTCGATATTTGCGATTGTTGTGTAACCAATTTACAGTTTTCACCATCGAATAACATGTGTATATGTACGAAGCAATTCTTTAAAACAAATAGGTACCTTCTTACAGAAAATAGCTGACCGCTGTATTATTCATTTGTTTATATGTTAACGATTGATGTGGATTTTAATTACTAATATTATTAATAAAACTAGATATCATGCAAAATTTTATTTAATGATTATTATTAGAGATTTTAAGCTGCTGATAAACTATTCATTAACGTATGTAGGTATATGTTCATATGTTGATAAGATTATAAAAATAAAGTTAGTATTAATTTTTTAGCCATCTAAATTAGTTTTCACCCAATTAACGTGGAAGTCACATGGCATCTATGAACTTTATAAAATGTCAATCGCAGCTAGATGTAGACAGTCTTTGGTGATTTAGAATCATTGAATAATCATACACGAATCTCTGATACAAATATATGTTGATATTGTATAATCAAGCAATAAGATTGTATTACGTTTAGCTTTCAAAATTATTTGGTTGGCCCGCCCAACGACGGTGACGTCAGCATCGGCGCGCGCATGCCGCCCGATCGATCCACACCACTGTCTTGCAGCGCTGCAGCTAAACTCTCTTTCATACTGAGACTTCGAACAGTGTACCAAGACCGCTTTAAGCGCTAACTATTATGCTTTACAAAGGGAAAGGCGGTAAAAGGTTATAAGCACCGACGGCGAGCAATGAAAATCCTATTTTATTGTTACGTTTGAATGTATAAATTAAATTAGTCCGTTTATAATTAAAGGTGTTACAAATTGGAGCGTTTACTTTATTTCCGTAACTTGGTGTAACAAGATGGAGATCGATAATAGTACATTTTAAAAAAGGAATGTCTAGAATTAAAGTCGCCGAGCTTAACGTTTTAAAACCTTGTTATATGAATTATGATAAAAAGCGTTAAGCGAGATTTTGTGGTAGATAACAAAAAATAACGTAGCACAGTCTTATTAAAATGAATTCTAAAATAAATTCGCAGCGCTATTGTCCTGAAATATTATACTTTAGTACGACCAGTACAACAAAAGGGCACAGCGGGCGTCTTAACGCACGCAAACAATGTAAGTATTTCTACGAAATTCTGCCTTATTCATGTATTTGCGTTAGCATGCGTATTAACCATAAGTCTGTAATACATACTCCGCCATTTTTCATCAAATAATTTGACTTTCTGTATAACATAACGTTCTTTTACTTAAGTAAGCTTGTACAGACTGATATATTTTAATGAACTTATGCAGCACTGCTATTTATTGGTGATAGTAAATTTTGTAAGAATCGTAGGCTGAATAAAATGTATATTTTGCTCAATATATAATATAAAAAGATAATGGTTTCCACATTGTAACACATTAATTTAAAAAAAAAACTCATTTTTATCATGCAACACGTTTTGAAATTGAGCTGTATCGGAAAAAATGTTTTTAGTTTTTAGGTATAATACATATATTAAATATACGGTTCACGTACTCTTTGGAGACCAAGATGGTTTTGGCATACCTACTTATATTTTTAAGTTTCAATCCATACTCACACTCGACATCACTTAACTCTACATCAACTGCTCACCTAATTAGGTAATTTTGCTATCTTCAAAAATATCGGTAGGGCTCATTGGTTTCTTACCGGATTCCTACTACTAATAGCAGTGTGTGTGTGTGTGTTTGCGTGGCCTCTGATTGACATGATAATTTTTATTACATATATTAATACTATAGCGTAAATACAACTATGTATACATTTTATGACTAATAGTTGTTTGCAGCATAGACTGACTATGTTTTCATGGTACAGAATGGAGTTTCAGAACGTTGGGACAACTACCATCTTAGTCTCCCCGTGAACATGGCTGCTGTAAAGCAACCGAAACGTCGGGGCAAAGTGTAAACTTAAATACAAATAGTTTTAATTAGAAAAAATATATAGCTTAAATAGTAGTAAAATTCAATAATAGTAGTGTTAGAGTTTTCAAAATTATGTAATAACAGTGTTTAAAGTAAAATAAACAACGCGATAAAATCCGTATAAAGTGTTTAATTTCAAGGAGTTTCAAACATTTCTATTCCTAAATCCGTCTAATAATTTCGTTTCGCGCGCTTCGTAGGTAAATCCAATATGGCTCCAAGGGACGACTGGAGGAGTTCGTTACACTTGGGATGGCGACATCTAGTGTCACAATTGTGTATTATATTTTTAAGGTGATTTTATACGCAATTTGAGCATATTACAGCAGGTCATACAATATTGAAACTACATTAAGCTACCCTTTTCACATTGGTTAAAGAAGGATTTTGCGTTATAAGAAATCCTGCAGCTAAGAAGACTAAATGAAAACTCAACGTAGGTAGGTAAGTGTTTTCACTTTATAATAACAGATTAGAATATGCCAACGCCCATTTATCTTCAGATATTGTCAGAGTGAACCAACTTATGAAATAATGCTTGAACCGCGTATTTATCGCTTGATCTTTATTAAAAATATCAAGCAACATTCCCTGTAGAATTTCCGTCGCGGCGATGCGACTTTCACAAACTCCGATACGCTTTGAAGAGAGTTGGTTCAATAAAAATCTCGTGTTGAGCCCACTCCGCATCACGCCCAAAGCTGTTATTGTTTGACGTTGTATTGATTTACAACTCAAAGCTCGCTTTTATTTCAGTTCTCCGTAAGTCATCATTTGGACTTTACGAGCAGCCACGTTTGTTTATGTCGTATGCACGCACGGGTTAATTTTGATCCGATATTGCGGAACTCGCGTTTTGTTGCTAAGCGGAAAGCGTAAGGCGCTTTGGTAAAGGTTTTACTAAGAACAACTTATAAATTGCGGATGCACTTAATGATATTCCTTTTAACTCGGATAACTTCGCAAAGTTTTGTTAGGATTGAGTTTAATGCGATAGTTCAACGGGCTAGGATTTTAACCCATGACCTTTCAATGGTCGGCCAACAACCTAGTCGTAGGCTATATTCGCTGTAGTATTCTAAATCGGTTTTGCAGTTTATAGAGCTGAGTTTAATGTTTTTATTTTGCATCTTGAAATATACTTAATGTCTATATTTCAAGATTACCTGATAACATGATATTAGAAGTCCCTTTTTAAGGTATATTTTCTTTATTTTAACCAAATCTAGGACACTGTCGATATGTTTAAAGTTTCTACGGCGCAGAGGACTAGGAAAATCGATATTGTGCTTAACAATGTAGCAGTAAATAAAAATAAGAACGAATTCAAGATATGATGCCATTTCGTTAGAATCTATTGAGACACTGAAAAGTTTGTGTGTCGAAGAAAATATTATCAAGTGCTATGAACTGTTACCTACTATAAAGATTTACTAACAAAGTAGTACAGCTAAAATGACAAACAAATTATCTGATATAACACAGTATTAAGCTACGATGTAACACTGTATTAATAATATTTATTTTAAAAAGCTATAATGAAAATATTCAAGTCTGGTCACATTTAATTGTTACATCAGCAATCCAATTTCAGTAAACATTAAGATGCATACCATATAATTTTCTTTCCCATTTCCAGTCAAGTACTTGGCAATAATAAAAATAAAAATAAAAGCGACGCGGCCATTGGCCTAATAAGAAGAGACACAAATCCCGTTACGCAGTCAAAGTTGTTTGGAGATGATTTGGTGAGACAATAAATCCAACTTATTGGCGAGTAAAATGTGCGGGTACTTGTCTGTTGCCAAGAGAGTGCCCCATTTACTGTTGTTCGGCCATGTTCATAGAAGCCTTCGCGATGGTGGCGCGGCGCCCGGCGCGACGCCGCATTTATCCGATTCAAGGACTCTCAAAGGCTTGCAACATAACTCGTATAAAACATTTGCATCGAGCTTATGAGATAAGATATACGCTTATTTTTTATCGCATACTTATCTTTGATTAAACATCTTTTACATATCTAAATTTATTTGACAGAGATAAGTCCACTCGTTATAGTTACCTATATTTTATATTTAAGTATGTTTGCATACTTGGTATCTAATAAAGAATATTCTAGCTACATGGAAAATAGATAGAATATATATAAAGATATAAAGATGTGTATCTTTAATATAAAATAAATATTAAAAACAAGTTTAATATAGCGGGTAATCGGGCACGTTGCTGGGTACATTCTTCTTCTCCTTAGCCTTTATTATTCCCAAGTCACTTGGGGTCGGCTTTCTAGTCTAACCGGATTTGACTGGATATCAGTTTTTACACGGAGCGGCTGCCACTTGAGCTCCGCAACCTGAAGGCTAACGATACACTAAGGCTAGACCAGTGTCAGGATATTATAGGGCACTGACTTCCCAATAAAGACTGCCATAGATGTTCATGGCAGCCGGGACCGACGGCTTAACGTGCTCTCCGAGGCACGGAGCAGGCGATAATTGTCAATCAATACGCACATAATTTCGATAAGTCATATAACTTCCGAAAGTCAGAGGTGCGCGACGTGGGTTCGAACCCGAGACTCTCTGCATTGCAGTCTGTCGGTCTCCCCACTGAGCTATCGCTGACATAGAAAAATGATAATTTACACAGGCACTAGTCACTTATTTATTTAAAAAGAGAATAATGCAGTCTTGAACACTCATATAATGACCCACGCTTTCAAAATGTTGGCATTTACGTATACAACATTGCTATCAAAATAAATTCTAAAACCTAATATTTATTTATACGATATATTGCAATAATTCAGCTCATTGTTTTTTCAAACGGATAAGATTATATATGACGCACGTAGCACACTTTAAACATGAGTGGTTGAGCACAGTTTTTGTTCGGGACTTTGCCTGTATGGATTGCAGTTAGCTTCTGACATCATTGCCATGAAACATACTATAATACCGATTACTAATTATCGCCAATATATAAACTAAGTACTTGAGACTCTTTCAATTTGTCGATGCCAAGCGGTTATTAAATAATACCGTCAATATATAGACATACAGTAGATAGTTATTTAATGCTACATTCTGTAACACTTACAAGGCCATCTAGCTAAATGGAGTCTGGAACGTAGCAGAATACAGAACGAAAACATTTCATTTACAAATATTCTTCTTAAAACAATCATACGGCGGACAGTTTCCTCACCCCTGTTTTTGGCCAACGACCCTAGTCTCGAGCAAATAGTAGGTCTGAAATGATAGCGAGCCTATCGCCATATTCGGGCACGATGCCAGACGAGAAATATAGCTGAGAAATTTTCTGAGACCATAACCCAATTACAGTACTGTCCTATTTAGAAATTGAACTTGCTATTTCTCAATACATTATTCTTCTAAGTAATGTAATGTAAGAAACAGATATTAATGGAGGGTTATAGTTTATTTGTGGTTCGATTTTATGAAGCTTGTCCGAATAAAAGACATACTGACAGTTAAAATTCTGAGTTTCTTTAGGTTAAGTTTCAGTGAAATATAGAATTTAAGAGCTCGATTCTTGCGTAAGACGCATGTGTCAAATGCAATCATTTAGCCGCGTCTGGGTCGCTTAAGATGATATACGTCTCAAACTGCGATTAACGCTGCGTTCAACGCAAAAACCAAAGCATTGTAGGTAGTTGCTTTATAAGTAACTAGCTTCATCCCGCAGCTTCACTCGAGTAAAGTTAGGTTATGTTAGTAATAGTACTATTTTAAAAATAAAAAGCAGCATATTATTTTAATCGGTGATATTATTTCTAATTGTGAAATAATTTTTTTGGCGGCCGGCTGCCATACCTGAGGTCGCGGGTTCGATTCCCGCACAAGTCAAACATTTGTGTGCATGAACATGGATGTTTATCTTGGTCTGGGTGTTTCTATTTATAATATGTATGCTTTTTAAAAAAAATATGTATATATGTAGGTTTATCAATTGTCTAGTACCCATAGTACAAGCTCTGCTTATTAGGGCTGGATGGTGTTGTAAGTATGTGACAAAAATTTTTTTTTAATTTGGTTGAGTAGTTTTTGACTTAAATACTTACAAACTAACAAAAATCCTCTTTGCAATATTAGTATAGGTAAAATAGTAAGCTACAATCGCGCTATTTTAAACGCCCAGTACCTATGACGCATAAAAAAGCGCTTTTAGGATATGACTTTACGTGCGTTGAGAGTTTGTAATAATAGTAGTTGCATTCAAAACATCTAAATTTTGAAGAGGAATAGTTATAATATATTCATTATATATTAAGTCTTTTTCATTAAAGACTAAATATAAGCTATAAATACGAGTGGCTAAATTTAGTATCAATATTATTGTTAAAGCAAAATTTATTTATACAATGAACACAATCTCTTTAGTTCAATCTTGAGTGTACTAAGTTTCTTGGTTATAAATAACAACAACATTTATCTAAATGTCAATATAGAACAAACGCCTCGCCATATAGCTTTAGTTACTATTTTGTGTTATTTATTTGGTTTATATTATACCCAAACAATTCTCGGCCAATTCTTGTAATAAAACTGTTCAAAATCGGCTTCCTATCTGTCTTCTGTGTCATAAATATTATAAATGGTATTCTCCATTAGAATAAACGTAAAATGTGAACATAAATTGCTTTTCAGTTGACATTTGACGTTTATAGACTAGATCGGAATATTATATTTTAAACATATTTTATTAGGAGATTTGGGTCTCTGATTCGATATTCGGTAAATAATATACGTCTATATGAGGACATTATCGACGTATATTATTTAAAACCAATAGTTATGTTAGTCAATATTTTAAATTTGCTGATGCACGATGTAATGAACCCTTATTTAAGTGTAGGCGGGAGAGTTAGGCAACATGAACTGCTGGGCTTCTATCTTTTGCCATAGGTACATGAAAAGGAGAAAATAATATTATACATTCGAATAATTTGAAATATTATTTTTCCTTCATTTCGCAGCCAAATAATACGCTGATTTTTTGGTGTCGCTTTTAAAATAACATATCAAACTAAACATAGGTAGTAAAGTACCCTAAGTACCCTATAAATGTTTCTAAAATATTTTCAAGGCAATATACTTATAATTGTGTCTTATTCATTGTCGCCAAGTTCAGAGGACAGACGCGTTTTTAAGAAATTTTTGTTTCTAACTCACAACAAAGTTAGTTTTATTATATCGATTGTTGCATTTCTGAAGGTCACAGACAGATAGAAAATCTAATTAAATGTGGTATTAAATAGTTTATTTAAACTTAAAATACAATATAATAGAAAAACAGTGAAACAAAATAAAAGGTCCGATATAAGGGATGGATGTTATATCGTACAACAATTGACACGAAACGATAGATTGTGATAGCCTCGACCTCGGCTGAACACACACAACTATGTTTGTCACTTTTTGTCAAATAATGGTAGGTCAGGAGTGACAGAGATCGATCGATTCCATTCTATTTCTGTACAAGAAAGTACATGCTAGGATTACTCCTCAATTTGTCAAACTATCAACTTAATGATATACCTATTACATAAATAGGCATATGTAAGTTTTGTAACCTTGTATTGTTTAATAGCGCCATTTTGATCGTTTAGAAATAAAAAGAAAAGGTTTTATTACTTTGTTGTTGTTTTAGTCTAATGATAATACTTTCTATTTAGTATTAATTAATGATGTTTTTTTATTATTTAATAGTTATTTTAATACATAAGTATTTAATACTAGCTGATACTAGTGATATCGTTCTTTAAGTAGCTTACGTCCTCGCTATATCTCTATTAAATTTCGTCAAATTTACTAGAGATATAATTGGTTCAGTGATTAACCCGTGGCAATATAACAATTAAAAGTATTTTTATTACTAGCTACTGGGGTTGTAGATTACTAGTTACTCCCCTGGTTAGCTAAGCCTAATCTTGCAAAAATGGCTTCAAATCGGTGGTGTAATAGATGGGCATCGAGCCATCGTAAGTCCAACGTCTTAAAAACGATTGTTGCACCCTGCTGTTACATCTTCGGCAACAATTGTCCGTAGGCTATACTGGCAAAACAGGTCTGATGAACTGCAATATTGCTTTTAACACACAGACGAAGACCAGACGAAGACCACTGAGCCAAGTGTTGTTGTTTCGTTACGTTCATACACGGGCAAACATTTCGCAGTCTTAAAAAACAGAGACTTATCTGAGTATTTTGGATTATACAAATTTGAACTCTATTGCAAATTTACTTAACACATATAATATAATAATTTATAGTCACCATTAGAGTTCAAATTGCCTTATTTTAATAGTTAAAAAGAGTGCGAGAGAGAGTTTATTGAATGTTTGTCAAGTCTCCTGCGATAAAGGAATTATTCCTAGTTGACTTATATAGAAAAATAATTTCAAATACGCCTTTTTGATGCTTGTCGTTAAGTATTGGAAATAGTTGCATTGTGTATGACACAGACGGCAGAAGAAAACGTAGGCCAGGCCAGGCATTCTCTGACCAGATTCGGAAACAAGCTGAATAATAATAATAATAATATATAAAGGTCAGCTTAAAAGTATTCTTAACTAGCGTAGCGTTACTGGATAATATGCTATAAGTGCATGAAGCAAGAAAGATATGCCAGGATCATAGTAATTCAAAATTTGTAGTCTCAGTCTACCCTTCCCTAAGTCTGTTGTATGTATTTCACATATTTGTACGCTTTTCTTTTAGGGTAATAAAATATAACCCTAAAAGCATACAATTGTGTATGTTATCAAGATCTAATAATAAATAAGGAGTCAGTATTTATTCCCTATCTAAGATAATATATCAGGTCATGTGCGATTACAATGGCGAATTAATTCCATCCGCACGCACACACGTACAACGTACATGACATCACGCGATGACGTCATGACCCCGCAAATATAGAGCAGGCATAAAACACAAGACAATAAAATCGCAATATTAATGCCAATGTAGTCAGTTATAACTACGGAAGGACTTTTTATCTAGGTCGATATGAATGTCGTCATCAATGGAAACTAATCTTTCAGTGGCATTTGCGCGTTTAATTGTATTTTACCCTAATGACGTCATGTTTTATTCAACTTATATTAACCTATAAGTGGGCCAAAGTTACCCCGAGCGGGATGGTCTTGACCATTTTAATGGAAGGCATCGAGGTCATCAGGTCAGCGTTTTCTAACATTTAGTTATATGTAACATGATGATATGAAAACTAATAGAAACTTAATGAAAAAGAAAGTACAATTACACGAAAAAATTGTTTAGAAAAGAAAATTTCAAAAGTATTTTAATAAAGGTAGAATTGGGCCGTTTTGTTATAATTTTTAACTTGTTTGACAGCGAACATGGCTTATTACTCAAAGCTTGATTTAAGTTAGCTTATCAGAGAAATAGAATATGTTTGTTCTATTATTTGAGTTTTTCTCTTGTATTGAAAGACCCTGAATATTGTATGGCGGTATTTTCAAACTTAGTCGCTAAGTCCATTAAGTAATCGATAATCTGAAAATTACAAACCAACAATAACGAGGCCATGTTGCGCTTAATATTAGAACTAATATTCAAAAAGTCACCTGTCAAAACTTACCATAAAACAACATCTGCCCACATTATTTGGCCCAGCATTATGAAGATTTTGGAGAAAGCTGTGTTTTCTCTCTTATCTGGCAAATGTCACTTTGTATGGAGCTTTTGGATTACGACGTGGCCATATCACGAGTGCTTGCGAGATTGTTACGTCGCAACTCGTTATACCGTGTATATTTTTATAATTATATTAAATTTAATTAATACTGTACGTAATTCTTAAATTTTTTGAAGCTTTTTAATTGTTGTTTGTTTATTTAGATGCATATAAGAATTGCTTTATACTTAAAGTACTATTTATGTATCCAAATAGTCATACGTATATCTAATAAAAAGAACACCAACTAGTATATAGTCTTTTGTACAAAATGTAGAAGCTGAAGGTCCAGTTCCTAAAAATGTACCAGTTAGAGAGGGATACTAATTTCTGGGAAGTCTAGCTGGCGAACACGCAAATTACATTACATTATTTCTTACCTTAACGGATTCGTCAGACGAGCGTACAAGGCAGCTTCTCTGGTATGGGTAGTTCGCGTTGCCGCGGCCGCCGCTGCATCACACACGCCGCCCACACTTCGATATCACACCCACACAGCGTCTCCACCGCCTTTATTTACTTTATATTCTACAACTAAGGTATTACTAAACGAGCACAGTCGCGACTCCCGCAAGCCCCCAACTATACAGTCAGACACATTGTGAAAAATTAAATTAAGGCAAGTTCATTTTAAGCACCCAAGAAGTCCACTAAGGAGGTTAGGCGATAAAGTCTAATCGGATTTAGGCGTTCGTAATTCAAAATCGGTTGAACGTTGCAATTTGGCTTATTTTAATTTTTTTTTTTATTAATTACAAAGCTATTCAGCTCCCGTGCTATTACCTACATCCGCGGTTTTTGTGTGTTTTGATACGCGGCGGAGCACGCGTCGTATACCCGTCTCGCTCCATATAAAGCGTTTTAAAGGGAGTGTCGGGATCGTTGGTCTCTTTCACTCGGCTCGTGGCACATTAACCTGGAACAAGCGAAGGTCTGATTAGTCTATGAGCTGTCTGACACAGAACATGATGGTTTCATTACTGTCAAATGACCTAAATGTCGCGGGTTGTTGGAAATAAAAGTAACAGAAATGTTCGCACCGTTTTAGAACAAAGCGTTGGTATTATGTACATTTTAGAATGGTTGATATTATGTTCTGAAAGTTTGTAATTAAACTTATTTTATAGCAGATTAGACAGAATATTTATTAATTAAATTAAGTAGTACATTGACGGTACTACTTGATACCATAAGACAATCTTATCCAATCTTAGCCAATGACATTACTATGAAGTGGGTCGATAGGTATATGACACATCAGGCATCACGTACGCTCCATTGCCAGCTTAGTCTTCATTTCAAGATTATTAATATAAATAAATTAACAGGTCCAAAAAGAGACGGACACACGATAACATTCTGAATAAAACAAATTTATTTTAATTTATACAAAAAACTTTACATTTATAAAATCGGTTCTGGTCAATTTAAACGTCATATAGTTAATTGAAATTGACTACAAAAATCGAAAGAATATCTCACAATTTGTTGTAGTTACTAGTTAATATCTTCATGTTAAACAATCAAATAAATTGTCTTATTTCTTTAATCAATTCTTGAAAAAGCGTTAGAATATTAATAGAACAAATAACATTAATAAACATTGGACATAGCACGTTTTATTGAATCCTGTTTTTTTAATATAAGATTTAATGGGTAATGTAAATTAGGTTTTTTTTGGAGTTTGCAAATATTATTTTGAATACAAATTGCTGCTTTAACATACGCAAACTCACGTCTGTTATATTACTGGCCAGATAGTAACCGAAAATTTATGTTTAATCTAACTAGCTAAAGACATTTTTAATCTACTTTAACAGTTATGAATTTAGTCGAAATTAAAACAAAATAATCTTATTTTATCTCGAATACTGATTTAAGCAAGATTAATTGTATAATCAAGATCATCATGAATCATTCTTCAATCATTTATGAAGAATTAATTAATAATTTAGATAATTTTAATAAAAGCAAGATTCACTAAAACATCTGTCTCATCGTCTATTAATGTTACTATATATGTTACATTTATATTCTTATGTCACTTCAAGAATTTATCTTACATAAAGACAACACAAAACCTTAGCGATATATTTTACAAAAACAAAAATTTATGAATATAAAATGACGAAGTAGACCAACTAGAAAGTACTTTCATTCTACGGAAGCCATCCGATTTCGTAGACGATTAATATATAATATCAGCCCTGTTCATAAACTGTCCCGCTGCTGAACACGGACCTCTTTTTAGTGTGAGAAGTGTTAGGCCATAATCCACCGCCGACCAAGTGCAGGTTGGCATGGTGGACAGTTCTCCATAAGGAGAACTGTCAGACATGCAGATTTTGTCACTATATTTTCCTTCACCGTTAAAGCGAGCGGCTATAATTAACTATTTAATACGCACATAACTTCGATATATCAGAGGCGTGTGCCTTGGGATCAAGACCTCTGCGTGGCAGTCCAACTTTCCCACTAGGCTTTTGCAGCTTATTTATACCATTTAACACTTATCTTTTATGGAAATAAATTGATAAAATTTTCTTTTGTAGCTAGATTGCTCCATTTTAAGGGTCACCGTAGATATAAGCGCGATATCTCACTGCAGCAGCCGATAAATAATTTGCCCCAGAATTATTCCTTAAGGATTTTTGTTAACCCTTTTCATCACAGGCATTCAACAGAAGGTTATCAACGGTATATTGATGTGAGATTTAAACTGCCCTCGTATAACTTCCAAAGTGCTTAATTCTCATACAGTAAACAATTGATGTGAGCGATAAACTTAGTCCAACGTCCCCGTCTTAAAGATAACTTAGTTATTGCCTAGTTGTCCTGCTATCTTAGCTTCTATTAATAACTCCACAGCTAACCAGCCCACCACATAACACTATTATGGTTGATGAGTTAGAATGGTGGTACCAGTATTGGATTATGCGTGCGATGGATTGGAAGTTCTATTTCTGGTATGATTAGCAATTACTTGTCATAAGAATCATCACTTTTTTTGTTTGATTTATGCTAATATATCCTAACTAATATTATGAATGCAAACGTTAGTTTGTTCGTTTGTTCGTTTGTTACGCTTTCACGCCTTACTACTCGACCGATCATCATGAAATTTTGCATACCTACATGTTGTCAGTGGTACAGAACCTATTCTGTACCTATGTCCTTACATAGGTTACCGTTCATCCAGGAAAAAGTTCTGTGCCAAAGGAATATAAATTTATTGACAAAATTAAGATTAACGCGATCGAAGCCGCGTGCAGAAGTTAATATTATATAACGAAAGCTAGGTTGTTTTTTGCTTGTAAGATATAGATTTTTGCTCCATTCGATTCCGATAAAACTTTCCGATAAAATCGTTGGGCGCGTACCGGTGTTAGTTTCTGACGCAAACCGAAAAGAAAAGGCTATGCATACCGGGCATTATTTAGTATTTATTTAAAATATCTAATATTTATATTAAAAATATTGTTTGAAGAATCGTATAAATGTATTTACGCGTTGAGATTAATCTGTAGTGTGTTATTAAGTTATTAACATTTATTTTATTCTGTATGCTACACAATATGTACATTAGATATAAGAAAATCTAATATTAACCATGTGCCTATAAAAATTAAATAAACCAATGTATACTAAATTAATTTTTCTGTCAGCTCTGTCTATTGTGACTGCAATCGCAATAATTTCGAAAGCACGCATAATTTTTAAAATATCTCCTCTTTTAAAACATAAAGAATTCAGTACAAAAAAAGAAATATTTAAATCGTTATCCAACATGACCCCATCGTAGCTCTTACAGTGAAGTGCGCCTACGAGCCGTGTAGCAGTGTAGCCTCGTAGACGCACTAGCGTAGCTAGTAGACATTCATCAGATTTTAGGTCAGTTAGTCGTAGCGTGTTTCGTTTTAAGGCTCGTTCATGACTATTATATTGTTCGAGTTAAGATTAACTTCTTGAATACAAATATTATGTATTAAAACTTCATGCACGAAAAGATATTTGGGTGTATTTAAAATAAACATTACAGAAGATTTAATAGGTAAGTTAGGACTTAATATTGTCTTATGTTAAATTAATTAAATTAAACTACTTTATTTTTATTTTATCGCATATAAACTGCGAGCTTTAATATCAAATCTAATAATTTAAAAGTAATTGTTAAGCATTGTGGCATTTTTTTTTATTTAGTGTGAGTTTGCTTTTTAATTATTCGTACTGGCTGCATGTTTTTACATTGCTTATGGCAGACTTAACACTATCTGACATTTATATTACTGAATATGTGAATGTAACTGTACAATAAATATATCAAAATCAAAATATTAATGATATTATGGCGCTTACTGTACGATGCCCGATAAAACCATAACATTTATTATTCTGCAAAGCTTCTTTAAATATTGTATTAGAATACATGCTGTTTCACACAGACGCGTTACATATTTATGCGATATGCAGCATTCAATTAGAGAGCGGTTACAATTTAATGTAGAGACCTCGGTCAATATACCGCAGCTGGTTATAAGCCGGCTGTTGGTAAGCGGTTACCGTAACCAAACACTTTGGTATGGTTACAATGCTTTAAGATACGATAAGGCCTTTGCATTACCATCGTATCTTAAAGTATTGCATGCGTGAGAACGAGACAACTATACATTGTCTAACCCGTTGTCTCATATACGAAGAATAATTTAATCTCATCTCACGATTTATATCTTAATCAGATTATTTCTTTTTAGTGGCAGCTTTTTATATTATAATATATACCTACCTATATTACACAAATTCTTTTATTGATCGTGGAAAGCGTAGTAATCAATTTGTTAATTATTTTTGCCTTCACTAAAGGTTTTATTTGGGTACGGTTCATCTTTGAACACTACCACCCACTGCGTGCGTCTGCAATACTTTTGGATAATTATGGTAGTAAGATTAAAGACGACATTGCTCGCGCGTTGCTAGTGTTTAGTGTCATATAAATTAGCATAGACAAAACCAAAAATTTCGAATTTTATGCAACGACAAATAAAGACTTGTAGCTGATTATGTTTAACAATTTTTAGTAGCAGTGACTTAAAAATCTGTTACTGGAGCTTTCTTAAAGACATTGCTGTGGTTTCTTGACAAGACAAAAGCAACTCGAAATAATTCACACCTGTGTTTCTAGTTACACTATAAAATGAAATTAAATAAAACTATGCTTTATCTATATATCTATATAGTTTGGCTGAAGACTGGCGTAATGGTTTAAGTAGTAACCTCGGCGTTGCCACTGCGGCGAGTACTGTGGGTTCGATCTCCAGACGGGACAAAAATTTGAGTGATTCTCAGAAAGTTGTTTTATTCTCGGTGTGCTTTATGTCTATGATTTAAATATTTGTATACTCCCCCACGTTAAAGAAACCAGTCCTAGACAAAATTAGTATTTTAAAATAGACAATTATATGTAGTGTTAGACGTTATATCGCAGTGAGAGCCTTCATTTAGCTTGAGATGCAACGAGAACAGAAATTGGATAATTGGATGCATCTATTGAAATTAAACTACTATATACGGATTTTATCGCGATGTTTATTTACATAATTTTGAAAACTGTTACACTACTACTACTATTGAATTTTACTAATTTATAAGCTAATAAAATTATTAAAACTATTTATATTTAGGTTAATACTTACCCCGACGTTTCGGTTGCTTTTCACTTTTTTTAGTCTCCCCGTGACCATGGCTGCTGAACATTCGCGTAAATAGAAGACAATATTAAGGATGCATCTATTTATATCATATATATCACATATATAACAGCAGCGATAGCCTAGTGGGAAACAGTTGGACTGCCACGCAGAGGTCTCGAGTTCGAACCTCTGACTTTTCGAAGTTATATGCGTATTAAATAGTTAATTATCGCTTGCTTTAACGGTGAAGGAAAACATCGTGAGGAAACCTGCATATCTGAGAGTTCTCCATAATATTCTCGAAGATATGTGAAGTCTGCCAACCCGCACTAGGCCAGCGTGGTGGACTATGGCCTAACCCTTCTCACACTGAGAAGAGGGCTGTGCCCAGCGGGGGGACAGTTTAATACAGGGCTGATATTATTTATATTATTATATCTATTTATATAACGTGCTATTTCTGTGTAACTTGATATTGACGTTTAGTTACTAACTTTAGAACTATATAGGCACTGTTGCAGTTGCTGTATTCGTGAAATACACACATTTATAGGTAATGTAGGCAGTAGTGAATACTGTGTATATTTTTATCTCCCATATAATTGGGACGAGTCTAGTGCCGTTTACTGAGTACATTGTAAGACATTTTTATTTTTAATATTATGCATTTTTTAAATTAAATATTTGTATATTATTATTTTCATTTCACATAATTGCCTTGTTGATTCGCTGTGTTGCAGCCGATCTTTATTTCTCACACGGTTTTATGATCGATTCGGGTAAACGTACTAGGTTTTTCTATTATTTCTTTTTACCTACAACTTATTATTTCATTAAAGTTATATAACTCTCATTATTTCATCCAAGTAATATATTTATTATTTCAACCCCTAATATTACCTAGTTTTGTCTTGTTTATTTTAAGTTCTAGAATATATAAGTGCTCTGGTATAATTAAAGAACCGCTGTCTCTTATGTATACATACTGTTAAGATATGTAAGAACTTTCTTTGCCTGTTATATTCTAGTATAATTGAACAAGTATAAGTAGTTATTTCTAATTGTACCGATTAAAAGGCATAGGTATCAGGTGTAATTCTTTGTTGGTAATCTTAGTAAAATAAATATATAGTTCTCAGTAGCGATATGGACTATAAAAATGGGCAATAGTCTGACTTAAAACACGTAATGAACCTCCTAACTTGACCCAGAAGTTGAAAATTGGTAATTAAAGTTATTTAAGTATAATCGGCATCTATTTGTTCATTTTTAAAAAATAACAAAATAGTGACTTTTACTTAATATCGTCTTCTGTTTACGCGAATGTTATTCATTGAAATTAAACTACTATATACGGATTTTACCGTGACCATGGCTGCTGAAAAGCAACCGAAACGTCGGGGAAAGTGTAAACCAAAAATAAATAGATTTAATAGTTTAAATAATTTTATTAGCTTATAAATTAGTAAAATAAAATCAATAGTAGTAGTAGTGCAATATTCTCAAAATTTTGTAATACAGTGCTAAATAAACAACGCGATAAAATCCGTATATAGTAATTTAATTTCAATGAGTGACTATTACTATTCTGCTCAGAAATCTCCAATTATAATCAAGAATATTAATGAAAAGGCGCAAACTTTGCCATCAACGCTGGCAACAATATTGACTCGTAATAGTTCGCAAAAGGCTTTGTATGCCACCAAGTTGCCATTGTCCCGCCAAAGATAACAGGTCTGGATAACGTGCCAGACAATAGCAGGCACCTTCTAATTATAAGTAAATAGCAGTAAGTACTCTAGTAAGTGTTCATTTTAGGATTGGTTGGCGTACGGTGTTATTGAATTCTTTTATCAAACATACATATGTACCTACCTTCTTAGTCTAACGCCATTTTATATCTATACTAATAATATAAAAAGAAAAGATTTGATTGTATGTTTTTTGTTAGGTTTAACTCAAAAACTGCTAATCCGATTTTAAAAATTCTTTCTTCATTAGAAAGCGATATTATCGCCGAGTAACATAGGCGAGCGAAGCTCCGAACAAAAGCTAGTATAGTATACATTAAACTATGTTGTATATATAAGATTTTATACTCAGATTTTCCTACCTATTGTTTGAGAATACACGTGACCCGTGACACCCAATCACGAGGGACGAGTGTATTCCCGTCTAGGAACAGTTCCAGATTCCTATACTGCTACTGAAAATTGTTTGGCAAGTAAGTACTTAAACCACGTACGAAATGATAATCGGCCCCAATTATACAAAACAAACTTATGCCATGCGACCGACAAAGCACTTTTGTTAAATAAGAATTGCTGCTAAGAATTTCTTGATAGAAAAACATAAAAACTATTAACCCGACTTGGAAATCAAACTCGAGACCGCAGGCACAGCAGTCATATTGACTACCGCTGTGACCCCGACTCCGTCTTTTTTTAAGGATGGTTATCTTTGATTAATATTCACACAGTATCAGACTTCATTGTAATGGATTGATCATTAATATGCAGTATAAATGGTCTAAGCAGAATAGCAAAAAATGGCGACCGATTTACATAACTTCACACTTACATAACTATTATAGTTTAAGTAGGAGACTTAAGCACCCGCATTTTACAAACTTTATTTAAATCTCAGTGCAAATTCGCACGCAGCTAATTGTTTTATAGACTTAAGTCGAATTAAAATGGCAGATGTAATTTAGAGTACAACGGATTTATAATTTTAAATCTTACGTATTTTTGTGGACATTTTTGTATTAGTAGTTTATGAGACAAACGTGTTTAATCGTAAAAAGCATCCCCTTCGCCGCCAGTTGTTTTACTTCTATGTATATAAAATTAGTAGACTTCTAATGGTATATTAAACTTAGACATCAAACTCGGAACTTCACAATCAGCAGTCTTGCTTGAGCTTACGTCACTGGTCTAAGTAGGTACTTGATAATAGTTTCTGCTTTGTTAATTTTATAAAATTTAAATACATTATTTTATAACTACCTATCTCATGGGAACAGTATTTGTTTCTGGATGTAAGGTACCCCATTTCTTTTTCTGTACCCTTGATAACTTGTTATGATGATCAGTCGGGTGGTTTAGACTTGAAAGCGTAACAAACAAACAAACTCACATTCGGATTTACTCGTATAATAGTTAGAATATCTTTAAATCTCTGTATCTCTGTATCAGAAATAGATACGTAAGACCGGTAAATAAATGTGGATCACGTGAATGTTTGGCACGTGCAGGGATTGCAATCGCAACGTATGCAGTAGCGTGATGACAACTTAAGCCACTAAGCCATATGTGTAACCTAAAATTTGTCTTTAACGATAAATTACCAACAATTACCCAAAAAATTACTTTCGGTGCGACATTTAAACAGTAAAAAATCGCCATTAAAATGAGAAGCCATAAAATCGACCTTAAGCTAAATACAACACCATCAATTAAACTTATTACTCATAAATTCTAATCTGAATAGTGACGACACCTCACGGAATTTATTAGAAACAATAAAATGCCATCATGGCGGCGCGTTTATTTCCGGCGTGCGCGCGCGCAGACGTCGCAGACATCCGGTAAGGTCAGTGATTACTGTTATTAGACGACCTTAAAAAAAGTCAGCCAAATGTATCTGTGGAAATATTTTTATTGATGAAACTGATAATTGTCTGAAATATTTATTTAATCCACTTTTACACATAAATAAATTATTCACACACTATTTATTTAATTTGCGCTTGTTTGCGTGCTATTGTAAATACCAGGTTCGATTTTCGAGTCAGGCAAAGCGTTACTGACGTTTTCTGAAGGGACATTCTCAATATAGAATCTGAGAAAGTGTCCGACCTAACATACAGGGCCATAGACTGCCCCCGTATACGAAAGATTTACGGAGATAGTTAACAATTGTTGTGTGTAATTCACGTCTGTTTACTGCTTCATAGATATATAGGCATAAATATATGTGAAGTACGATTTGTATACAAATCAAGTGCAGGTGCTAAACGACATGAGTTGCACTATAGTGTTCGGATTTTCATTACTTAAAGGAAACAATAACTATTGTCGCAATCCACGTATCGACACCGAGACCTATCATTCAAAATATAAACAAGAATATTTAAAATATGGTGATTGACACGCCATATTTGTCAAGAAAAAAGGTGGTCAAAGTTTCTACTTCAGTGGTGTTGAGAACTTCTCTAAACGGTCAAGTGCCAGATTTTTTTTTTATTTTGCGGTTGTTACGAACACATATAGAAAGATGAAGTGTTGTATAGATACATTAGGCGTCGGGGAATTTTGACCAGCCCCCCAAACACTGGCTCACTGCGTAGAATATGACCACCCATCAATACAAAAATAAAAATAATATTTATACAAACATGTAGAAAACTTCACAAGCGCGATCTAGGATAGACCCCTTTAAAATCAATTTTATATCGCAATTTTATATTTCTTAACATAAACGCAGCATTTAATTAATTAATATACTAAAATAATATAATAATCAACAGAAATGCCGCCAAGAAACATAAAAATATTGTAAATATTCTGAATTTATTGTGTTAGATATTTTAACGCCATCTAGCGTAACATACGTTAATTTGAACGATTCAAAATGTCATCAGTTACGATTGAATTCTAAGACAGAGAATATCTTAATATTAAACTTAAATATATATATCAAATAATAAAAGACTGGCTTTTATAAACATTAATTACTACCATCCCACCAACACGAGCATTACAGTAAAGGTACATTATTATATTTTAAATGTGGGTAGATCGTAAGTTTACGCTACGGTTCTCACTAAAAGCATTTTACGTTGAATGAATTACACTGATAAACTTTTGATCTACGAATCATAATAACTCACGCATTTCAAACAGCGTACCTTTAGAATATAACTAAAACAATCAAATCTAATTCAAAACATACGAAACATCAACTAAAACATCCACCGTTTTATTGAAAATCGGTTCTGTCTTTAAAAGTGTAGCTGTATCTCGTCGTCCATTATAAGTTGAGCCTATTAGTGTTTGTGATTAATGGAATGTTGTACTGTGATGTTGTTTTTGTTCGTGTGCGTACGGGTCATGTTGTTTGGTCGTGTTGTGCCGCCGGCGTTATTGAAGAGCAGCCAAGACGCCATAGGTAAAGGCCAAAAGAAACAATCTCGAACAATTATGCGAATACCCATTGAAACAATATTTTGTGTTATAAAACGGATCGTATGTACAACGTCAGTGGCCCAATTAACCAGAAATAAAGGCTTTGCGTATAGAACAGTGGTATGCTTGTAGAATGTAGATTAATGAATCGTGTTTGTTTGTGTGGTATACGTGTAGGTCGATAGGAACAAATATAATCTTTTAGTACAATTTTCAACCACTTTCAGACTGTTAAATAATATCAATTTTATTATTATTTTGCACGTGTACCGAGAACCGAAGATAGTACAATAACTTTTGTAATTTTTAGGTGTGTTAATATTAGGTAATAACTTTAAAAATATATAAATGACAAAACACGTTAGGTATAAAGATCTTAATAATAAAATAAAATTAAACTATAAAGATGAATAGTTAACAATAGAATTTTAAACCTTTGATTAATATTGCGTTAATTAAAGTTACATTTAAAGATTACAATAAGTACTTATTTCAACAACTTTCTTTTTTTTTTAAATTATTATATTATTTGTTCAATATTTGACTGATAAAATGTTATTCTATCCATCAATTCTCTGTAGTAGTTCGAAGCTTAGCTAAGCATATACTCGTATCTCGGATATCCAGTCGGCTCGAGATGAACAGTATGACGTATTATATAAAGAAAAAAATATATAGATTTTAGTATAACCTATCTAGTCTGATGGAAAGGCTTGCAAAAATATATCTAGATCTACAAACCAACAGTACTCAGAAGGCCCCTATGTGATTGAATTTCGAGGCATATCGTACATAGCTTGTTCTCGCAATAATGTTTTGACATAGTGTTTTGTATGTTATGTATAAAAATTATGATATCACGTATTTATAGCTGTCTGAATGGACAAACTGAATAGCATCTTGTCCCAACTGGGCATCGATCTACTATCAAGGAAACGTATATTATATCACGAAACAAAAGGGGCAGAAGCACTTGTTTACAATTTTCTCGCAAACTAATCATCAAACTAAGCGCAGCATTTTGAAAGTTTACCTATTTTGTTTTACTTTTACAATAAAGGTGTTTTTGTCAGACTAGATAGGTTTCCTAACACTATATAATAAGCGTTAAAGCTAGACTACATTATCTCTAAGACTGAGAATTTGATTTGATTTTAGTTTAGAAATGCGTTGTTTAGGTCATGAATGATAAGATGTTTTGGAGATTTTTCATTTAAACATGATTAAATATTAGCCGATATGTATTTTACCGTAGACAATAACAAAAACAATAAACAATATTTTAGGCGTTACCTATTACAATAGGACCACAGACTTGATTTTTCTTCTACTACTCCTCTTTTATATGTAGACTAGCTGACCCGCGCAACTTCGTCTGCTTCACATAAGAGAATTTTACCCATTTCTGCAACATTTTTCATTGATGTCCTATTGGCCGTAACGTGATGTTATATAACCTTCCTCGATAAATAGGCTATCCGATACTAAAATAATTTTTCAATTCGAACCAGTAGTTCATGAGATTAGCGCGCTCAACCAATCAAACAAACAAACTCTTTAGCTTGATAGCATTACTAGCTGACCTGCGCAACTTCATCTGCTTCACTTCTGAGAATTTTCCCCGTTTTTGCAAAATTTTTCATTGATGCTCCGGTCCTATTGGTGGTAACATGATTTCATCAATAATTGGACTATCCAACACTATCAGAATTTTTCAATTCGGATCAGTATTTCCTGAGATTAGCGCGTTCTACAAACAAACACACAAACTCTTCAGCTTTATAATATTAGTATATAAGTATAGAGAATAGATATCACTTAATCAATCGAATAATCGACACAAATATTCGAAATCTCAATTTTTATATAAAGAAGATGATATTGTCTTATGTTTACGCGAATGTTATACATTGAAATTAAACACTTTATACGGATTTTATCGCGTTGTTTATTTTACTTTAAACACTGTTATTACATAATTTTGAAAACGCGCGGCTATTGAAATTAAAAAACATCCTAATTTCAATAGAGAGGATGGTTGGAATGTACCACCAGCTTGGGATCCAGTCATTCAAATAGTCAAACCCAAGAAGAAGCAAAACACAGCTAGACTTCATGCTACTTTGAGCTCATTCTGCGTAAATAGGAACACCAACGATTAAATTATGTTCGGGTACTTTAAAATAACTAGCTACACTTCAGAACGTTGGGACAACTACCATCTTAGTCTCCCCGTGAACATGGCTGCTGTAAAGCAACCGAAACGTCGGGGCAAAGTGTAAACTTAAATACAAATAGATTTAATTAGAAAAAATATATAGGTAGCTTAAATAGTAGTAAAATTCAATAATAGTAGTGTTAGAGTTTTCAAAATTATGTAATAACAGTGTTTAAAGTAAAATAAACAACGCGATAAAATCCGTATAAAGTGTTTAATTTCAATAAAGAAGATGAGTTACGTACATAACTGTCATTATAAACTTTACTAGATTAAATATATAAATATACCCCATCCTCTAAAATGTCAATTTAAGTTTAACATCATAAACATTTCCCAGCCCAAGTTTTAAACAAAAGGATTATTCACGACTCTCGAAACTTGTTAAATAACAACTCTCACAATATAATAACAAAGTCATACCTACTTGATTAATGACATCTTTTAACTTTACTATAAAATACAGCTGCGTGGTGCAGCGGTAGTAAATGCATGTGAAATGCTTTGAAAGATTCGACTTCCGGTTTGGACAAAATGTTTCTGAGTTTATCTGTCAATAATTCTTAGTAGCAGTCACAAAAGAGTAGCAGCGATAGCTCAGTGGAGAGACCAAAAGACTGCAATGCAGAGGGTCTCGGATTCGTACCCACGTCGTGCACCTCTGACTTTCGGAAGTTATATGATTTTTCGAAATTATGTGCGTATTGATTGACAATTATCGCCTGCTCCGTGCCTCGGAGAGCACGTTAAGCCGTCGGTCCCGGCTCCCATGAACATCTATGGCAGTCGTTATTGGGAAGTCAGTGCCCTATAATATCCTGACACTGGTCTAGCCTTAGGGTATCGTTAGCCTTCGGGTTGCGGAAGTCAGGTGGCAGCCGCTGATACAGAACTGATATCCAATCAAATTCGGTTAGACCAGAAAAGCCGCGGGTTGCGTAGGTCAGGTGGCAGCCGCTGATACAGAACTGATATCCAGTGAAATTCGGTTAGACCAGAAAAGCCGACCCCAAGTGACTTGGGAATAATAAAGGCTAGGGAGAAAGGAAGTCACAAAAGGGTCGCACGCTCTTAAGTAGAACTTAAAACTATACCGAAATTTGATTGTAACACACCTCAATTTCAATTTCAAACTTTATTGCATTCCATAATGTATAAAAGATCTCATTGTTAAGTTGGTTACCAATCCTAATAATAAGCTATTTTATATTTCAACTACGAGCCCTGTCGGGCACAGCAACAGTAGAAGAGAGGAAAAGAAGTTACGTTTAATAACTACTTAATATGTTGTAATATATAATATGTCTATCAATTTATTTTATTTTCTTTTAGACTAAGATGACTATTATAATTTTTATTTAAGTATATACAGGATCTAGTACTATCATCATTACTATTAAAAAAGTAGGTACCTATTTATATATTTTTTGTTTTATTAGTATCTGTTTAAAATATATTATATTAAGGGCCTGTTCCATCACTTCCAAATAGCATTTACCTATAAGATAAAAGTCTCGCCATATCTTTTCTTTAACCTAACAAGATTGAGACAGAATACGATTTATCTTTCAGATAATTTTTACTTGATAGTGATCAAATATTAAATGATTATTATTATTATTATTATTTATACTTATATAACTGCCAGAATTTGTCGTTTAAGAAATAATTTATATGATAATAACATTTCCGTACTGAAAACCTCTGTTTATCCTTTTAAAAATACAGTCACGAAACTATGTTTATATGTATAACTTTATAACAATAGATCGTCATATGAATTGAGTAAAGGATGTCGGGATTTCTCATCATGGAAATCTTAGGTCATTGCTTAAGCTTAGCCGGGGTGAGTGGGGGTGTGGGAGGGAGATGAGGTCGGGTCAAGGGCGAGCCGTCGCCTCGATGCCGCCTCTTAATGCCTTTGGAGATGTAGAGAGCCACCAAGGGTGTTTTTGTCAATATTCTGTTTGTCTGTCATATGAGTTAGGTAAAACTCGATGTTATTCTAGACTTTATGAAGTAACCCGTGACGTAAGCTAGCTCATGAAGAATATTATCTGAAAATATGTCATGTTGAACCGTATTGAGTCTGTATCTTGATATGTAGTAAATATTTATCTATATTTTCAGAAAGACAACATTTACGATTTTATTTTGTACTCAATTTTCTAGATTATAAAATTATAATATTTTGCTAGACAACACAACACTTATCAATTACTTAATTAAAACTTACATCAGATAATTGACAGCACGGCTAGTGCAGTAGTTTAAATGGTCGCCTCGTCCTTGCCCTTGCGCCTGGTTTTGAGGGTTCGATAACCATACGGGACAAAAAAGAATATTTTACTTCCTAATCAAAGATCATGTATTCATTTAGGTAACAAAGTGACACTTGTGAACGTCAAAATATACTTTGTGACCGTTGTTATAATCTCAAAACCTCAGCGTTCAGACGCAATGCTTTTCTCATTGTTTTTTGCTCCCAGCTAATTTATAAGTTAATGTGTGTGCGCCTCACGACAGAGCTAAATACTCAGTATAGAGGCCGTCTTTATCTTAATTAATTATCTTCCTATCGGCTCACGAGAAAAATACGTCACTTCCTCAAGCTGATACCGTTGTATCTGATCAGGGGTGTAAGTGACATCTCGAAGGACTGCGTAGTCGTTAAAGACGTCACTTACGCCCTTGATCTGATCGAACACGGCGATAAATAGATAACCTATTATTAGAGCAGGCAATAGATTGAACAATTACGTTGTACTAGTAAGCCGTGGTCCGTGCGTTTGTTTTTTACGTTTTCACGCCTGAACTACTCAGCCGATCAGTCAGGAGCACAGAAAAAGACATAGGGATATAAGTTTATAGACAAAAGGTACATTAACGCGAGTAAAGTCGCGGGCATTATCTAGTAATATTATAAAATAGATTCTGCCAGTGACTTTGCTAAATACTTTTAACGGCTCATGCGTGATTTAGTAACAAACGTTTTTACATACTTTTATATTTGTAATATTAGATGCATTCTTAAGAATGCGTGAATGTGGGTTAGTTTCTTTGTTTGTTACGCTTTCACGCATGAACTACTCGACCGATCATCATGAAATTTTGCATACATGTAGTACAAAAAAAACATTGGGTTCCTTTCATCCAGATAAAAAAACTGTTCGCAAGGGATAGAAATGAATTGACCAAATCTACCGCGAAGGGTAGCCACTGGCAATATCTTGTACTTTCATATTTGTAATATCAGAAGTACTCTTAGGTATTTGCCTGTTTTGCCATTATTTACACAGCCAGAACAACGGATTAACACATTTTGCATTGCACAGACATGGATAAAAAGCGAGTGATACTGTTCCTGTGGTATAATTGTTTTTACTCAGAAGCAGCGAAACCGCGGGTAAAATCTAGGCATAACCTAATTACTTAAAAATATCGCTACATCATTTTAAAATGCTAAACTTTATTCAAAAATAAAATGTTAATGGTTGATGTATAAACCGGCATCTATTTCCTATTAAAATTTCGATTGCTATTTTATGAATAATCCAACAAATAACCATATTTAATTGAAGACAAGTATTGGCTTTTACTTCCAATAATGGCCGCAAATGTTTTACATTTATTTTCAATTTATTTTAGTTGCGTTGAGTAATGGCGATGGGATTTAATTTCAGTAACGATTAATGCCAAAATGCCAAATTGTTTATGGCTTTAAAACTTTGGTTTTCATCAAGTTATTTTGGTTAATTTGATGGCTTTTCGATCGGTTATCAAAGTGTACTTAATTAAAATTAATGATAATACTTTTCGGGTTTATTTTGATACAACAAGGTACAATATTATTTTGTAAAGTAAATATCACACCGTCAAAATTTCATAAACGTGAACTGTAGGCCTGGCTACCACGAAAATATCTATACGAATATATCTATATATATTGAATCATAAAAAGAATATAGTCATATATAGAATATATTTACCACAAAATTTACCCGCGATTTTGACCGTGTGGATTTTTTTTTGTCGGTGGAATCCCATTTTTCCTAAAACAAAGTTAGCCTAAGCTACTCCTTATAACATCAGTTATCTGCCAGTGAAAGTCTCGTCAATATCAGTTTAGCCGTTGCAGAGATTAGCCGGCACAAACAGACAGAATTTAAAGAATTGTTTGTTTGTTTTAAATACCGTATATACATTCATATACATTTAGTAAAAAGCTGTTATTTGGACATTAAGTTTATTTATTTGTATAGTGTGTATCTTCCTTTTAAAGTGGCATTATCTTTTTGTTTGGATAAGTTCATGCTTTGGACGATCAAAACGTTACCATGCATTTCATTATAAGAACAGCATGGACGTTGGTCCGTACCTTCGGAATTTATATTCCATCGTAGGTCTACTGAATTCCTTACCTACTACTATAATACTATCGAGCGGGACAAGGACAATGCTATACGTAACGTGTAAGTTACAAAATTGTTGACAATTGATTGACGCCGGCATGTAGTACGGCTGGCAGTACTGTAGTACTGCCAGCTGTACTGCTACGTGAGTGAGTGTCGCTTCTTTACTTAGTACAAGTGTATTGTTTGCTTATTTATAGGCGGTTCTTTCATATATACATTAGAATGTATTATAGTGCCTTAATAGAATTGCTTAATTAATTTGACTGCCCCGTCTATTGCCTGGAGTAAATTACTGCGGGTTTTGACATCAACGGTTTGAATCTCGAGTCACCCCTATAATAATGTATTAGCATTTCTATCAAAAAATTATTAATAGCAGCACGGAATGGAATAACGGATTTTTTGTAAATGCCAAAAAGGCGTTCCTTGTAGGACAAAACTATAAAACGAAGATATTGAAGTTGCCTACTGAAGCTAAAAAACGAACGAGCAGCATTTTCTTCAGATACTCCACTTTAAACACATAAATTATATAAAGTTTTAAACTTCTTATTCTCAAAAAATAAAAAACGAGCATCCATAGCACTGTCTTAATATATCAAGTTTCCAAGCGGGGCGACATTCGACTGCTAAATATGTCAGAGCAACTACCACTGACCCATTTATCGACAAAAATACGTGACGTATGTAGTGCCTTCAGACGCCAAGTGGGGGTGGGAGGGGGGAGGAAGTGGCAGAATATGTAAGTGCTTTTTGTACTGATATATTCGCTTATATCTTTATGGAGATCGCGTCATGGCGCAGTAAACTGTACTGTTAAAGTACTACGATTTTATGTCGTTTGCGTTTAGGGAGGAAGCTGGCGACATCTATCGGTGCCCGTATATACTAGCAGATAAGATATGGTTGAGCATCTTGTGTAGTTTTCGTTGTTGTAAAGTCGAGTCGAGTGCCTTGGTGGTTCAGTGGTATAAACGTAGGCTAAGTTATTCTACAAACTATCACACATTTCTATGATCAAAGGATATATACATAGATATTTGTTTTTTATTTAAAGAAGACAACTTCCGCTGTAGGTATCATTCTTGAGTCGCGGGTCGCGGGGAACATTCAAACAACGGACTCAAAGAACACGCAGACTAGGAACAACAATTAGTAGAATGTACAAAGTTTTTTTTCTTGTTATTCGAACCCCACTACACTCGGTGCATTGGCAGTGGCGAGGCGACCACTTATATCACTACGTTATATCAGTCGAGTTAATAATAGCAAGTGAATGATATTAAAAAAAACAAGGTTATTTGATTGTTATGCGGCAATTTTAAATATTTATTCCACTTACAATCAAAATATACATTAGGGAGTTATGTAATACATAAATAAAAAAAATATATACGAAAGGACATTACTACCATATTGGTTTTTAACATAAATTCTAGTGATGCGACACGCAAGTTCGAAGTTATTTGGTTATTACCAATAAAAAATCAACGAACGTAAATACAAACTCAAGCCACGGAACTAACAAAGCCGGTAAAACTATTTCCATTAAAAATGTCAAATATATTTTTAAATACAGTTCTTCGAGCTGTCCTTTGACCAACGTTAACTTAGAAAGAAGATTTCTTTTATATGCTTTTTTAAAGCGTTTCAATAACATAGTACAATGGTTACTGAAACTGTGCTACCACCTCTTTGTGACATTTCCTTTGAGTTCAAATTAAAAAGTAGTGACCCGTTTGTCTATGGTACAGTCACGTACAGGAGTAATATTCCTCCTCTTGTCCTATATTTTGTCTGATTAGCAACATATACTAATGCTTTCAAAATGTATACAAACATAGGTACATATGTATGTGGTTTACAATTGTGTACACAGACAAAATACATGACATGTCGCAGAGTTAGTGCATTTTTGTCACTTAACAGCGCTTAATCATTCAATAAAAACCATAAAGAATAAGATAATAATACTATATTTAAAACTCATTAGCCGTACATAGTTTCATTACAAAATTTCATAACATCACACAAATATAATTATTTTATTGTCGATTTAGGTCACTACCTAAAGCCACATTAATTCTAATTTCTCAAACTTACTTATAATAATCGTTTTAATTTTATACAAATTTACGGCGCGATTTTAGGGATGTAATTGTATTGGACTACCTATTTGCTAGCCTAACCTGACTTAAAATACCCGAATACAAGTTCAAGTATTTTAGGTTACCTATAGCACAAAATCTCAACGGCGCCGCACCTGATTGTCAAGCCATTTTTACAGCAGGAGTGCAATATGGACACAACGTATGGCATACCCATAAGATGGGATGGCAATTTTAATTTTTTATTTTCTTGGGCGTTTTGGCCATTTAGGTTATTGCAGATCAATATGTCCGTAGAACCTAAAACCATCTTCGATGCCTTGGGTTTGAAACTATATCTAAATACATAATATTTATTGATGAATGTGTTTCTACATATTTAAATGTACAAACAGTTAAGATAAATAACATTGCTTTTTAACACAGCAGGACGTGCAAGCAAAACTCAGGAAATAAGAATTCAAACTACAAGTTGACGTACTATAACCTACTTACAAGCTTACACAAAGTAGCTCTTAGTAGTAAATGCATCACTACAGGACGCTAAAGATGTGACGAGCGATGCGACGCCGTATTGATGGCGTGGACATTAGATATTGTTAGTATTGCGAGAAGCTGCACTTAAACTCAGCTTATATTATAAGTAGGATATAAAATTGCAAGCTTTGTCGTTAGGGGCGCTACTAGTGCAGTAAGTTATATCGTCTTTAAGAGATTATATATAGTGTACTAGGGCTGGTTTCCATCCTAGTATCGTTATTTTAGGTAAAGGCTAGCAATCTGGATTATAAAATATACTGACATGTAGATTACGAGTTTCTAGGACATAATGTTTTTGCTATTTTACTTAAAGCTTGTCTTCACATTAAAATGTGCCTGTAGAAGAAACTTTGGAAATCTCATAGATTTTATTTTCTTTTAAAGTTCATTATAAAGGTAAACGTGGCATTGGTTAAGTGATTTCAAATGCTACTAAGTCTGACAATTATCCTAAGTATATTATAATCTGTCATACGTCATCTTTATTGTAACTGGTTACAATAAAGATGACGTGAAAAATCTACCATTAGGTTGATTGCTAAGTCCCATAGGAAACAATTATTTTGCTATATTTATATATTTGCATTTTTACTTCCAGTGGTATGCCACTGGAGGTAAAAATGCAAATATATAGATATAGCAAAATAATTGTGTACCCAAACAAAAATATAGAAATAAATAAGACGTTTGATGTTTAATTAAACAAGTTTAATGCGTGCATTTCTCAAGTGATTAATCTTCTGACGGTTAGTGAAATAAAAAGATGTAGGTAGTGTTAAAAAGGTACAGCCAATATAAAAAAACAGAGCATGATGTGTAAAAGGCACTTACTAACGACCCGTTCGAACTTTCGTATTTCTTTAGAAATATTTACGCCAGATACTAAGTTACAAATGATTGTTATTTATTATTTGACGTAGATATAATATTAATGATATCATGTCAGATCAGTCGCTATAATGAGTAGAAGACATTAATTGTACATATATAGACACACATGTTAGCTAGCGGAATAGGATACTACGACTTTCTAATTGTTGTTATTTCCGTTTGCCCTCATCATACCTCTATTGCCTCTTTTCTATCATGACATTCTTCATATACATCTTCGGTTTAAAGTAGATACCTTTGACCTGGTATTTTTAAGACCCTTTCTCATACTAAATTTAATGGCCGGTGTCGCAGGACACTATAAA
The DNA here is from genome assembly GCA_963675205.1 of Catocala nupta. Lineage (NCBI taxonomy): Eukaryota > Metazoa > Arthropoda > Insecta > Lepidoptera > Erebidae > Catocala > Catocala nupta. Next base: position 15,925,351 of record OY776104.1, read on the forward strand.
TATCACATTTACACACAGAAATACTCCTAGATTTAGAACAATTATTTGTGGATTTCACAAGTAATTGAGCTGTGTTGGATTAAAGCACACATCATTCGCCGTGGCCTCAGAGGTCAGGCGAATTCCTGCCGTTTACGCCATCCATTATGTACATGTGTATATATACACATTTAGAGACATTCGAATTTGAGACATTTTGCGGCATGATCGTGCGATGATGCCACAAAATGTCTCAAATTCCTTCCTCCTTTTCTGCCTATCCATTTACAATTTCACCGACACCATATATAAGATGACCAATACATTCCCTATTAGGGTATCAGCAGAGAAACCAGTTAATACCGCAACAATTTTACGAGTTTCGGCCGTGAGCGTACATCGCATCATAAACTGCGGGTCATTTAGCGTCACCGCGGCGCCGTCCGGCGGCTAACACCCTCGTATATGATTGGAAAAGCCTTGTATGTTACATAATGGAATATTTTGTTGTATCATTAGTTAATATGAGTTCCCGCTCTAGTTTGTAGCGTTTGATACAGCTGCTTATACGTTGCAAGAACCATTACCGCCATGGCAGCTAACAAAATGGTGCGAAGAAGCTCGATTTTACTCTTAAATATTATGATGGTCTCGTTTTAAAATATTGTTACCTTTTTGGATTCCGGTTATCAGATGACAATTACTTTGTTTTTAATAATAACTGTTTCGTTTTAAGTTACGGGCAATTAAAGTCATAAGGCTCTACAAAAAGGGTATAATAAGGTTTTGTGACGACTAATACCTCTAGTTTTACGGGCGGTAATAGACCACGGTAATCGTTTAATATCCTACAGACAGAAGTAACCACAAAACATATTAGAATAGCATAAAAATGTAAGTATATAAAATGCTTTAGTAATCTTGCTTGTTATTAATAATATGTTATTCTATCCAATACTATTTATTTAGTAGTATCAGACATTTCTTTAGTGATTTAATAAAAATAATACACTGATTTTTACTAGGTACTACGATAAACAATGACGCTGCACCTCTTTCTTAGAATGAGTCGCCTTAGTTCAAAAGCGCTGTTCCATATCATAAAATAATAGGACGTATGCTAAGTAAAGTAAAACATAATTTAGGTACGTTATAAAAAGTATTTTACTTTGTTGAACATGAGTTTTATGTTTTAATTACAAGAATAACGTTCAGTAATGGTTATTAATCTTGTGTATTTGGCCATTTTGTTTAAAAAAGTGTCGTGGAGATTATTCGTACCGAATTAGTTGCTCCTACGAGAATACCGGCGGGGGACATTACATGTTTTGGATCGACAAACGACCTGGCGCCAGTCTTTATTAGGTTTAATTTGTGTTGTTTAATTTAACTAATTATCTTTACCTACTGTTCGCCAAGCGGTCGAAATTAGACCATAACCAAATAATATAGGTAATAATAGTGTTATAAAATAAACATCGCAATACAATCCGTACAAAGCAGTTTAATTTTAATAGATTGAACATTTAAGAAAAATCCTTACTATATGATTTTTTTGTTAATGCATCTGTGTCCTAATTTATTAAATTAATTCTAATGTTTTCTATATTTTATATTACGTAACTTTTTTGTTTTTACCGTTTTTAATTTATAAATTCTTACCATGGTCAATTTATACAATATTGACATTATTGTTCACTGCGCTATGGGGAGTAAACTGACTCCTGCAATAGGTACAATATTTAACTAGCTCAGGGGTCAGGGATTCAAATAATTGTAAAACAAACCCACGTCAAAAATTTATTTTTATTTTATAATATTGTTTTACGTTTACTCGAATGTTGAAATTAAACAAACTTTATACAGATTTTATTGCGTTGTTTATTTTTTATAAAACACTATTATTACATAATTTTGAAACTTTAAACTACTATTGTTAAACACTTTTACTAGTTACTGCTTACCTCAATTTAAGCTATTTAAATAATAAAACTATTTTGATTTAATTTTACACTTTCCCCGATGTTTCGGTTGCTTTTCAGCAGCTATGTTCACGAGGACAGGATTAAAATGTTGGTTGTCTCAATGTCTTGAAATTTAGTTATTTCAAAGTGCCTTAACATAATTTATTTGTTGATGTTTCTATTTACGCAGAATGAGAAAGTATCATGAAGTCTAGCTGTGATTTGCTTGTTCCTCTATCTAATTTACTAGAACCGAAGCTTGTGGTACATTTCAACCAACTGTTCTATTGAAATTATGATGTTGTTTTTTTAGTTTGAGTCTACAGAAGAGAGTCTACAATCTAATTTCAAAAGAGTTTTAATTATAGTAATTTCGAATTTAATTTAATTTCGATCTTAGTCTCCCCGTGACCATGGCTGCTGAAAAGCACCCGAAACGTCGGGGAAAGTGTAAACCAAAAACAAATAGATTTAATAGTTTAAATAATTTTATTAGCTTATAAATTAGTCAAATAAAATCAGTAGTAGTAGTAGAGTAATATTTTCAAAATTTTGTAATGCAGTGATAAATAAACAACGCGATAAAATCCGTATATAGTAGTTTAATTTCAATGAATAACATTCGCGTAAACAGAAGACAATATTAAGTATCTAAATATGTCTATGAAACAGGCATTTTTTAAAATAGAACTCTTTCACTAGGAGTGAATACTTTTTAGGGTCACGACTTTACAAACATTGAAACAATGGACACAAAGAACATCCAGACTCGGACCAGACCAGACTGACCAGACTTTTTATACAATTATAGTGGCAAACAAGCATACCTGATGGTAAGTGGTCACCGTAGCCTATGGACGCCTGCAACACCAGAGGCATCACTTGTGCGTTGCCGACTCTTTAGGTAAGGAAGAAGAGAAAAATGGGTGTGGGAAAGAGAAGGAATGGGAAGGGGAAAAGAGGGTGATTGGATAGTCGTGAAAAGGTAACAGACAGACATACAGACAGACAGAGAGACAAACAGAGTTACTAAGGATAACTATAAAGACTTGTATAAAACAAACCTCAATTGCACTAGATAAATAGTCTAATACAAATGCCATTATAAGCGCGTATACATTAACTTGTACGTGTAGGAAATGGACACGCGTTAATCCTCCAATTGCCTCCTTCCTGGGGTGCGACGTAAATATATCGCAGTGCTACTCCAACCTCATACGTCACACGGGAATAATTACACATATTTATTACTTTGTATGTTAGACCACTGTCTTGTTAGTTAAATGAACTTGCTGTTTTTAGTTTTTTAATCATTTTCATTTTTAGGGCTTTTTTATTTTAACAATAAAATGTCCAATCTTTACTTATACTAATCTAACTATGATTAATAGAAATCATTTGCGCAAAAACATTTTATAAATTGCTACAGCTAGTTGTGATGTAGGTTCTGCTTTATACTTTATACCTTGCTATGTACCAGCGAGCTTTACATATGCTACATTTTGTATTTGGTTGGGTTTTGTTAAAGCCAACTTTCGCAATTATTCCTAACATTTAAACTATGGACACAAGGAACACCCAAACTCAGAACAACTATTTTAGACCATAAATTTTTTGTCCCGATTGGGGATCGAACCCACAACACTCGTCCGGCAGTGACGAGGCAACAATTAAACTACTATCATCGCCGTCCGTTCAGTCATTTAACGTCTTTTTAGTTAGTGGACGGCAGTACTGAGAATTTCTTAGCTTAAGACTGCGCCGAGCGTAAGACGCGGTTGGACTGAATGACAGAGCTCGATATCCAAATCGGCGCGCGGCCGCCATAGTAAAATTCGTTTAAGCTGTAAAGTAGAATAGATTTCTACTGTTATAATCTAAAAATCGCGTAACACGAGCTTACAGTTTTGCATTTTTCGTGCAAATTTACGTAATTTTGTAGGCGAAAATATTAATTATTTTAAGTTTTTTACACGGTGTAATTGTAAACACATTAATTGTTATGGTAAATGTATATTTTATATTTGTATTAAACAAAAAGTTTGATTTTATCAACTTAACTGTGACCGCCTGTTTTGGCACATTTCGCTCAGCGCAGTCTTAATAACATTTTGCTCGAAGAAATGTCTATTAGAAGTAATATAATAATGAGGCCTGGGATTTTATTATTACATAACTAGTAATAGACATGATAATACGAACAAAATTGTAATCTATTTATTATTTATTACAGGTAATAAGGCTTATAATAAGATACAAGTCTACATAATATTGTCTTCTGTTTACGCGAATGTTATTCATTGAAATTAAACTACTATAGGTATACGGATTTTATTTATTTTATTTTATTGTAATAGTTTCAAAATTTTGTAATACAGTGTAGTTTTTTTTTGTAGTTAATTTTGTAGTACAACGCGATAAAATACGTATATAGTAGTTTAATTTCAAAAAAAAGATACAAGTCGCTCAGTTCAATGTAATACGTCTGCATGTCAGGTCGTATTTTTGTGCTAACACTTTTAGTAACAGTCTACCTCAGGTTTATAATTAGTGCAATCTACTGTGCAATAGTTCAAACTTGTTTAATACCTGGTTTTACTATACAAACCTAGCTTTACTGATTAAAGATTTTGTATGATAACGTTCTAATAACGCTTTAACGCTAAAAAGAGCACAGTCGTCAAATTGACGATTCCGCGAAGTAAAATGGTTATATTTTAAATTCATTGTTTAAACATGACACTCCTTGACTTTTATTATTTTGTAGTTTTATAGTCCCCATTTACATTTAAAGTTGTTATCTTAATTATTTCTTGAAATATGCCTTGACAGCTCTGCTACCGCCGAAAAGAAGGTTTCTTAGAGAAAGATTTTCAGGTTGTAAAAATACTTACGCAGTTTTGAGTTTTATAATAGAATCAGCATAAGGCCCACGATCTATTTAAAAAAAAGATCTAGCCTGCATGAATCCCACGAGAACGTATTATCGTGAAAAATTACTTTTGTTTTTAATCATGTATGGAATGCACGGATGGCATCGGAATCGTCAATTTGACGACTCTGGTCCCTCTAGTGTTAAGCCTAATATCCTTGCTTAAAACTATGTTTTCAATGGTCACTCTATAAGACTAATATAAAAACATTTGATTGAAACTATTCATTCAAGAATTTTTAAATATACTCTAAGAAAACTGATTGCAGTTTCCCCTTTTGGCCAAAATATAACAATTTAACCAAAAGGTACATCGGCAACAGTACATTTATCTAACTATATTAACGTAGATTTAATGTTGTGTATACTATATTACAATTTTTAATTTATATTTAAATTCTACACCATATAATTCCTGAGTTGCCTTTAGAAATATTCAATCAACGGACACAATTAAAATTAATGCTTTTCAGCAGGACGTATATATACGTATTTAAACTTTTATGAAGCAATGTCGTTAACAGAATGCCTAGATACTATCATCGAGATACAATGGAAACGCTTTCGTCTAATGTAATTTAAGTAGTTTGCGTGTTCACATATCGCATGAGTGACAGTACTGTGTGGAGTTGCGGTCGGCGCACGATGAGCTGTCTACGAAAACTCCGTGTGAATATCTGAGACTGAGTGTTTGTAATTATTTGTATGTAAGTTCGATCGTCTGTGTATATGCGGATATTTGTATGAATGTGCGGATATTTGTATGAATGGGCGGATATTTGTATGCCTTTGCAGATATTTAACTTTTATATGTAGAAGCCATGTCGTTAACAGAATGCCTAGATACTATTATAGAGATACAATGGAAACGCATTCGTCTAATGTAAGTAGTTTGCGTGTTCACATATATCGCATGAGTGACAGTACTGTGTAGAACTGCGGTCGACACACGATGAACTGTCTACGAGAACTCCGTGCGGATTTTTGTGACTGAGTGTTTCTAATTAGGTATTTGTATTTAAGTGCGGTCGTCTGTATGTATTTGCGGATATTAGTATAAATGTGCGGATATTTCTGTAGGAGTACCAATGTTCTCCACATCAAATGATTAAGTGTTATTGTGGATGTCCAAATGAAATAGCGGCATGATAAGTATAGATATATGTTGAGTGGTACCAGTTATATATAATATTAATACATATGGTGCTATAGCATACTTGCACCTGACTATACAAAACCAATGCGTCAGTAGGATCACTATATACTTGTTTTGTATGAATATGCGGCTAATTGACCGGCATATCCGCGCGTACACCTAAATATCAGCGTGGATATTGTGGATATAAATTATGTACGCGATGTTTGCATGTAATTTTCAATAATTTTATTGTAAAATGACGCATATAGAAACTTCTAGCCGAAACGTAATAATAACGGAATAGGAAACGTACTAATAAAAACAATCAATTCTTAGAAGCAGCATAGTCTTTGGAATTTTACCAAGTACGTCTACGATAGATTCGCCTTCTATTAACAGAATAATAGAACTAAAAAGTTAATTCAACAAAACACAGTTAATATACGAATATTACTCAAGTTAATTCTAACACCTCAATAAGTTTAGATGAACCAGTTAAACAAAACTCCATTGTTCTTGTTCTTCCCACTTATACTACTTGTTATTCCCACAAAAACAATTACAACGCCCACATTCAAAATGTATAATATAACTTATTCAACTTATGATGTTACATTTTCTTCTATTTCGTTAAGATTAAATCATATTACATCGTAACGATGTTTTTAAATGTAAAAAGTGAGTTTATTATGCGGATAGCCCGCGGATATTCGCCGTGTCGCCTCTCTATTTGACACGCAATTATAGAGGTGAGTTGCCAAGTGAACATCTTCGTAATCGAGTTCGTAGCTTTTAAAGATATAAGTATTTGTATATGCAGAGTGCTGTGTTAAGGTGCTCTGCTATTAGCGAGGGTGGAGAGGGGCTGTATGCCCAGTGCTAGGAAACGTATTCTTATTTTATAGGGATGCAGGCTCGGCATTGTGGCATTGAGGACATCATACTGTCGACTACGTTAGTGCTCTTGAAGGCGTCCATAGCCAACATGAACTGATTGACATCAGGCAAGCCGTCTGTTTGTGAAAAACTATGTTAAAATCTTTAGAGGTTTACATAGTTTATTTAGGTTAGGTACTTAACATAATATTAGACAAGGGGTCGTAATCGAGTTGACAATTTACAATTATTTAAAGTAATACATATTTATTACTCGACGTATCTACTGATTTGTATCGAACGTGGCCACGGGTTAACTTGTTTGTTTGTTTGTTAAGCTTTCACGCCTACTTACTTGACTAAGCATCATAAAATTTCAAATAGGTACACGTCGCCAGAGGTACAGAAAAGAACATGGGGTAATATTTTTAACGTAAGGTACGTTGAATCCAAAACAAAAATACTGCTCCAGAGCAAAGAATTACTAACTTTTGTGTAATAAATATTATTACTTAACGAGATGAGGGATAATCTCTAGGTCGCAGACACTTTTATTACCCTGAAGCTAACTATTAAACATCAAGACATATTTGAAATAATTTTCTTTGCAGTAGTTTTGTATGTTAGATCATAGTAAGGGATCGAACCAGTAGCATTATTAACGATGACATGACCGTTAAAACTATTGCTCCATTAGTGTAGTAAATAAATCATCAAGTGCAACTATTTAGTACCAACCTTTTGAATGTTTGCACCTAATTCTTTTGTATTCCCAGTACTTTAAGCGTAATATAATTACCCATTTGGTAGGACCTCCTGCAGGCTATTAATGGAGACCACCCGCGGTACATAGATGTACACAAAGCCATATCGATCAGTAAAAGTTACCCGATTGTATATACATGACAATATTTATATACATATACCTATTTTAGTTACGATTATGATTTCTGTTTTGTTAAATTTACGTTTCATTTACATAATAAGGGATAATGAAATAAACACATACATACATATCCCTGAAGAGTTTGGCTGCGCCAAACTCTTCTCTTCTCTTCCTTCTCTCTTGTATTACATACACATTTCGCTAGCTATATAAATATATTAAAATAATTTTTGGTTCCATGTATTAGAGACGAGAATATTGCAGTACCGGGTACAATTCCAGAACTTATGTTGCTACTAAGGATTTCTTACGAAAAACCAGTAAAACTTACCCGACCCAGCAATTGTACCCAAGACCTTATGCACAGCGGTCGTAAACACTACTGCTAAGTCACCGATGCAGGAAAATAAGAGTGTAATGTTAAAATATTTTAATAATATCAGACCTGTTTACAACTTTTACCTGTTTTTTATACAAGTACAGCTTAAAGTGATAAACAAGCTTACAGCTCAACATATTGTTCAGATGATGGTAAGTGGTTGTACTGGACTATTTTATGATTGCTGGCAACATTATGAAATGACTGGAGTGTTGCCTAGCTTTCAAAACAAGATGGCTACCAAGAATTAAACAGACTCGAGAAATGATAGGATGATCATAATTTGTTTACTTCATACGAAGACACTATATGCCGTTGAATCGATAGATAAGTAAACTGCTGATTCAGATCGTCTAAAACCTGCAGTGAGTTATACGAAGTGATACGAAGAAACTATATGCCTCATTTTTCTTTTATTTTTTATCCCGTGTGGCCATCCGACCAAAAACACTCAAAGCACGAGGAATAACGAGGTAACAAGATAAACGATTCTTAGTCTCCTTTTAAAAGAAGACAACTTCATTGTATTATAATAATTTCTGTGCCGCAGTGGATTTTACAAACATTCAAACAACTTTATCAAAGAATACCCATTATCGGCATAACTAAATATTTATGGATCATACAAATGTTTGTCCCGGGATCGAACCAGCAACACTCGGCCCACTGGCAGTCATCCACGCAGCCCCTTGTTAATCAACAATCCCGTTACACCAACTACGTGACATTTTAAAGGCTTTTTATCAGCAGCGTGACACGTGTCACGGTACATAATATATGCTATGTAGGTTATGCCACCAACGGAAGTGGCTGCGACGCGCGTCACGTGGACTCAACAACCGCTCGACACGCTCACACAATATTTTTGATTTAAAGAGAAGTAATTGCTGTCTGTATATTTAATACAATATATAAATATTCATACTCGGACTATGGCCTATCACTTTTTATACTAAGCAGAAGCCGTGCAATGGGACTGTTTAAATACAGGACTGATGTTATTATGAGGTTTTTAACTATGAAATTGCCGTTTACGTCCTACATCTAATTTAAACTTAATTTATCTTTCGGGAATAGACTATATATTACCAATAACATATACAACTTTTTTTGAAGTTACAACTGCCACTCTAGGTATGTATATATCCTGTGTCGTAGGGGACTTTACAAACATTCAAACAACGGACACAAAGAACACCCAGATTCGACACAACCATTTGTGGACACACAAAGTTTTGTCCCGTGTGGGATTCGAACCCACAATACTGCGCGCAGTGGCAGTGGCGAGGCAACCACTTGAACCACTAAGCCATCCGCGCAGTGTAAGTTTTTTTTAAGTTTGCGATTTATTATTAATAAAATTCAATAATATTTATAAAATTTGTTTTAAGTAATTATTTTTACCAAAATCTAGTATCAAAAATAGGGCGTAAACTTAGATTACTGTTTGAATAATTCGTAAAATAAAAAAATAAAAAAATTCATTGAATTGTCAATAGTCGTTGAAACAAAAATATTCGAAATATAAATACCTACAAGGACCAAATATTATATGAAACATTTTTTGCAAAACGAAATTCTATGAAATTTCTGTCTGCGAATGAACCTTTTCCGTACTGTATTTGCTTTATTTGTCAAGCTACATACCTACTCTGTCTTTTACCCAGAAACCTATATAGTTAATTCTTAGCCTTCCTTTAGTATCAGTCATATAGTAGTAGTATTAATAGTAGTAGTTTAGTGGTAGTAAGTACCCTAGGCCATTAGAATAACGAGACCAACCTAGGTGTATATTGCATCAAGCTATACAGTTAAAGACAAATACACGACTATAATTTACCAATAGCTCAACAAATAACTAATACTTTATACCTCTTTTACCAATAAGTGTCAGAAAAGCTAGTTTTGATTTACCCCGATACAAACCAGAAATAGACTACCCACTTTAAAAGTTCCGAATTCAGCATCCATTGCTTCGTTAACATAGATGAATAATATATCACTTAGACGTTATACCGCAATGGAAGTGGCAGGTTTATACGAATGCCTATTATAGTTGCTAACTATGGATTATCGTGACAACGGGCTAGATTCTATTTGTATTTGATGAAGGTAATGTGGTAAATAATAATAATGTCCTCCAGACCGAATTTTGGTCACGGCGGCCAATCTTAACGGAGACTGGCCTTCTGCGCAGGAGATATTATAGTGCACAAGCGTGTGCGCAAACACAAGTACACTCTCTGTTCCATAACTCTCATGATTCGATGGGACGGTAATCCGACATCGACCGGAGAGAGATTACGCGCAGGACCAACGGCTTTACGTGCTTTCCGAGGCACGGAGGTGTCTAACACCGCCAACTTCCTAACTCCGGGCTGCTTTTGAGATTTCTTAACACGAAAGCCCAATAACTTTTTGTTGGCCCGACCCGGGATTTGAACCCGAGACCTTATGCACAGCAGTCGCATTCACTACCGCTGCGCCACGGAGGCGGTCAATGTGGTAAATATTTAGGTCCTGATAGACGCCGACGGGTAAAATAGTCAACTGCTAGTTTCTGAGAGAGTATGAGACATGTTTAAATCTGCTTCACTGCGCGGTTGGCATAGAGGTCATACGTGGCCGCCTCGCCACTGCCGCTAAGCCAAGTGGGTTCAAGTCTTACAGGGGTCAAAGAATTTTGTGATCCACAAATGGTTGTAACGAGACTAGGTGTCTTTTCTGATCGTTGTTTGATTGTTTGTAAAGTCCTTCGCAAAACAGGAATAATACATAGTGCGGGAGATGACGTTCACAAGAAAAAAAAACATGCATAGTTATTTGATTAGCTATTGCTTAGTTAACCCCCCCCCTTTGATTGTAACCAAAGAATCAGAGAGAGAGAGAGAGCATGTCACATCGATTTTCTCTTTATCGACTTTTATCTTTTATACAACGTTATTACACATTTTGGAATATCAAATAAAATTCTGTAGACATCCAAAACACAAAATTTTCAAGACAAAATGTCCGTGTGCTTAAAACATCCGATGTTTTTTTTTAATTTAGCATATTATTATCAGCTTCTAAAACTTCGAAATTATAGGAGTATTAAAGGACCATTAAAAACTTCAATAAAACAATGAAAAATTAAAATATCTTTAACCTTGCAAACGTAAACGTAACGTAAACGTATTGAATTTAAAGACAGTAAACGTTAAACGTGGTCTGTTTGACTCGCGTCCGTACTAACAAGTAAACAATACTAAATCTAATTATAAAAACGCGTGATATCATTAAAGACAGGCGAGGAAATATACCGCACGTCACCACCCGGCGATGGTAACACCATCATTTTACGTTCCCGAGGATGACGGTGACCATGACGCATGACATGACATCATTTTTGGCACACCACCTGAGATGGTCTGACGATATGGTTTTATTATTACCTACTTAGTATTATTGCTCATAAATTATCTCTTGTCACTATGGAATTGTTTGAGAACCGGGCCAGAATATCCAAAAATACTATTCATGTAACAGATAAATCTATACAGGTTGTTTGCCGCATAGAACGATACTAAGCACCCTACAGATGTGATATACAGATGCTGTAAAACTTTTAATTAAATACCTTCCCATAAGGTATTTAATTAAAAGTTTTACAGCATTTTCTATTGTTGCAAAAAAATTACCCTATTTTGAACCGACTAAAAACAAGCCTATCAATTAGACACGTATGCATTTAATTTTGCAAATTTATTACACGTGATAATCTAATAGAGCTTCCAAATAAATATACAACATTTTATAGGTATGGTATTTCTCCGAAACTGTTAATCAGATTGTGATCATTCTTTTTTATTGGCTTATATTTTTTATATAAGTACAGCTAAAGTGATAAACAAGCTTACAGCTCAACATATTGTTCAAATGATGGTAAGTGGTTCTACTGGACTATTTTATGGTTGCTGTCAATCTTATGGAATGACTCGAATGTTGCCTAACTTTCAAAACAAAATGGCTACGAAGAATTAAACAGACTCGAGAAATGATAGGATGATCATAATTTGTTTACCGCATGTGAGATACGAAGAGTGTCTTCGACACTATATGCAGTTAAATTGATAGATAAGTAAACTGCTGATTCAAATCGTCTAAAACCTGCAATGAGTTCCTTAAAGCGTCATTTTCTGTTTTAGATGAATTTCGTTACAAAATACGCCAGCAAACTTTAGTCGTCTACTCCAACCCAACCTTGCAACGTTCAAGGCAGAACTGAAGAGGACTCTTCTAGGCAGTCGTGCTTTATCTTAGTCCCCAACTTTCATTGAAACACTAAATTGCATAAATACGTACATCTAGACATGCAACTGCCTTATCCAAGGCCAATATTATAAACTTGAGATTGAAAACAATAATAATGTCTCTCTTGCCGAGTGTGATTTTGGAGCTAGGGTTAAAGACATAACAATCTGTTTGGAGTTTTCTCAGTCCACTTGTATGGATAATTTGATGGGAATTAATGAAACAAGAAAAATATATCAGGATCCTGTAAGTGGAAATCTATGGTATCTGCCTACCCTGCGACAGCTGTAAGTATATGTAGGTACGAAATAATCTATAACCTATACTCAGTTTCAAAGCAGAGTAATTATAATCTAGTGAGCTTGTACACGACGCAAGAAGCGCGAGTTTCATGCGCAATATAATTGCGCGAGCTACATGCGCAAGCTACTGGCGCGGTTTACAAGCGCGAGGTAATCATACGTTCACCGGTAGCACGCGCCTATCGTTTACACAATGCATGCAATTCGCGCAAGTGCTATCATAATCATTTACTTTGTAAAACATACATAGCAAGATGACAGGAAGAAGAAGGAGACCTTAACTAACTCATGTATGCCCCGTCGGTCATGTGCATAAACCATAAAAAGGCAACACTTAATTATGAAGGCTGAAGGGTCTGGGACTAGTTATACAGCAATACAAAGGCCAAAAATAAAAAAGTATTTCCTCCTCACATTTTCACGAAAAAATAAACGGTCAAACTTGTAAAACGACTTAACCCGAATCACACTCTGAAGTGTCTCCCCCGGGTGTAACATCTCATACGCTTAGCTCTTCATTCTCGAAAAAATATGTGGCGTCAAAACGAGCGCGTTGTTTCAGTAAACGTCTATTAAGTCCCATGATAAAACATTCATTCTGCAGCCGCCCTTAGCCCTTACATAATTGAAGAGTAAAGGGATTTGCGTCGCGCCATATTATATCGGTTCTGATGGGCAAAAGCCCGGCGTTTGATGGCCAACAGCCTCACAAAATGGGCCTGTGAAAAATTAAGCGCTGATTTTGTTTTTAATTACGACTCTTTTGTATTTGGGTTACGAAAGAAACTTAATGAATACACGACGAAATTGTGTATTTATAATGGTTTGTTTTGTTTAAGGCGTGGTCATGTTTCAAGATCTTATTCAGCTGCATTTGAATAAGTTAATTATTTTTTGGAAAGTGCAATTGACTTTACCCACGTTATAGATAAGTTCATATCAGTGTAAAATAAAAAGACGGTAACCAGAAATTTACGTGATAAATTACGTTATTTTCGCCAAAAAATGAAAATAGTTTTCGTCTTCAGATTACAAATCCATATAGGTTGTCATGGAAACATGCTTCTGTTCCCCCTGTAGTACATCATAGTTTATGAATTTTACCTCTCCAAGAAAAATGTCTTCATATTTTAGATGATAATCAAATAACGGCCATACTAATGATGTTTAAATATAATAATATTGATGTTTTTCTTTTTGCTTAACATAAGCTGTACTTTAGTTTAAAATAGGATGATATATAAAAGCAATTAAAAGCAATTTGTCTCTCAAGTTCCAAAGCTTAAACAATTATTTCTTTAGTAAACTTAAAACAAACATTTTCGGTATTAAAACTACGAAACGAAACACGGGTTTAGTTTAAAAATAAAATAGTTTACTGTACGGAATCGGCTGACTGTCTCGATGGCAATAAAACATGTCGAGATTGTCCAGACGACTTTTGTTACGAAAATAAACGAGATGGCCACCCATTGTGCTCCTACACGATATACGTTATCTTTTATAATCTGCACATGCGGTTTTACTACTGCACGACTTGAGAAAATCTCTGCCAGGATGATTGTCTGGGTATTTAGATAGGAGGTACGGATATGTATTGCATGGCAAGTAAGTGAATTGGTTGGAAGTGTTGTGATTGGTTGGTTTTCGGAACTAAACGCCGAGCTGCGCGAAAAGCGCTAAGCAGGCAATAAGGATGATATAAAAGTCAATGGTGTGATTCGTGAGAAGGAAAAGGATCAGGTAAAGTAAATGGGACTAATTGAATCATGATTTGGGCAGGGGCAAATCGCAAGCAAAAGGAAGAAGACTTACCTAGCCTAATATATGCTTATAGTTGGACATCCTTCATCGAATGATCAGCGAGTGGACTTGCAAACAAGACCAATGGTGAGATTGAAAGGGCCAATGCTGCTTTGAAGCTTTTAGAGAAAGACATGGACATAATTCTAAGATGTACGGATCTTGTCCGAAAATTGAAAAAGCTAGACTTTAGAAGTACCTCTTACCCTGCAGGATACTGCAGTCAAACATGGTACTCGGGCTTCTTAAGAAAGTGCTTGCAGCTTACTATTTTTGTGTTGTTAACATAACGACCAGATATTTGATGATTTGTAGATTTGCCGATCCGATATTCTGGTGTTTGCCCTTATGCTACATTCACCAATAACCATCAGACGAAATTTATGATTTTATTAGCATCTATAGGTACTATGCCATATTCTAGAAAACAACAACTCTTTTTTGTTTAATCATAAACGCATTTGCCTATCACAGTATCAAAACTGAATGATCATATCATGGCCATTCGTTCAGCAGACCTGACCGGTATGACGGGAACTCCAAAGCCAACGAGATTCATCCGTACGGTATGATCCTAGTATTTTATCTGCAAGTAAATCATTTATCGATCGCAACACTATATCAATCACGGATGACGTAAAGACACGCGTCCGTCGTCAGCTATGTCGAATTGTTATTTGTTCATAAATATACAAAGTTTGACATTGTCTGTCTGTCTGCCACTGTGTTTATATGATCGTGCTAAAAGCATTTTGATTACGATTAAGCTCATAATTTTGGATTGAATAAAATGTTTATAGCTTGCGCATATCCCTAAAGCATAATAGATTACTGGCTATGAACAGACAAGGTACACTGTAGAGCCGTGTCCGTCAAATGTGAGAAGAGTGTATATATAGCAGCGTAAGTCATTGTGCAAACTTTGTTAGCACGATTAAGGCGCTTTTAGAATTTAAAGAAGTTACCTTTTTTGGTACAGCGCCATCTCCTATTGCTAGCTATTACTTTATTTCATTCGAATACACAAAATTGGTTCATATCCGGATATGCGTATCATTGTTTTGCTCATAGTGGTTATTCGCAATTTTTGACTTGCTTAAAACTGGTAACCGATTTATATATAGAATTAAAACTATATGTTTACCCATGTATATCTGAACCATTGAAAAGCAAATACAAACAAGGAAAAATTTGTTTATAACTATTACATGTGTAGACAATATTACTCGTGATTTTATACTTCAAAAATATATTTTATTAGAAACTACCCACAATTTTAATAATATATCGCTATTTAAGACACGGTAACCCAATTATCTGTATAAGCGTCCCTGTTACCATGGTAATCTATACTCAAACACAGAAGACAAACCAAATCATAAAATTAATTAAAGTTATATTTATCTAAGCCGAAAATACATTCGAGGCCAAATTTAGAATACAGCGGGCATCATTTAGGTATACTTTATTGGTAGACAATAATCATTACATATATACAAGTCACATGTGATGGCTGTCCAATATATGATACTAGTCATCGTCCGCAGTTTTGCTCATGTAATATGTAATTAAAAACTTAAACAGCTTTACCAGAGTAACGCAATATGAGCCAGTCAGTCAGTGATTAAAGTTTTTAATGTAATTATTTTTTTGAGTTTAGTTTTTAAAATGTTTTATTACACCCTATAGACATAAGTAAAAGTGTATCATAGATGGAATATATATATCTTGATGGCGTAGTGGTTAGTGTAATCGACTGCCACGCACAAGTCAAATATTTGTGTGCATGAACATTGATGTTTCTCTTGGTCTGGGTGTTTCTATGTATAATATGTATGTACATATGTATAAAAAAATTATATATGTATGTTTATCCATTCTTTAATACCCACAGTACAAGCTCTGCTTAGTTTGGGCTAGATGGTGTTGTGAGTATGTGATAGAATATTATTATTATTATTATTATCTCTGTTATTCTTTTACTATGCCACTAATGGAACGAAAAGTTTAGATGCGTAATGTACATATAAATGACTATAAATATTCCATCTATTCCATCCTTATCCTTATTAGTAGAGTGTATTGAAAACATTTCAAAATAAAGCCTAAATAAAGAAATTATATTTGAAACCTTAAAGTATATCACATCACTTTATGTCACGTTGCTACTCGGAGCTGGCCATAAGGCGTAAACGTCTAAGTTTTAATGACTGTCGCTGAACGAATTAATGGTTCATAATTAAACCGACGAGCAAGCATGAATTGTGTTATGTAAGTTCATAAAAGAACAGAGATATGCCAAATAACCCTTCAAAATAGGCGTGGATGTATCTATACCTGTATGTCACTCAGTGTAGCTTTCTATTGGCGAAATAATATTTCGTGTCGATTTTGTAGTTCCCAAGATTAGTACATACATATAAGCAAATACAATTTTATAATATTAATATAATCTATTACCATACGTACATACAAACTTTTACTTTTATATAATACTAGTATTGATAAACATCCCCCACTTCACCTAAATATAATTACAACAGAAGCATTCGAGATATATTTGGCATATATTCCCGGACATGAACGGGACTTAATAATACCTGTATTAGAATAACGATGATGGAACGACTTGGCGTATAAACTGTGACGATATTTACATCATGCCACGACGAAAAAACCTGTAGTACCCATCGTCAGAAGACCAGCTCACGTGGTAAACTTGGCAATGACAGCCAATCAGGTATTCCCGGATAATCCCCAAGAAAAAGAAAGAGCACACGAATTTCAACTTTAAAGACCAGAAAATAAGGACTTTACACACGTTAAATCTTTGGTGAATACCATTAGGACGTAACATGTTACGTAAAATATTTGTTAGGTTATTTCAGTGATAGTTTGATTAGACTATTTATAATTTCGGGCAATTTGGCGGTGTGATTTGTGATACTAATCGACTATAGATGGCACTGTCGACAAAAGACAGCTGGCGTGGATATTTTTGTTCATTTAGCTAGTTATTTTAAAATGACTTACATTGTGGTATCTCTTGCTGAAATTACGCGACTCAACCAAGTGTAGTAGAGTGAAGAAAAAGAAGAAAGAAAAAGATTTTATTTTTGCACCATCATGACATGCACCATCAATTAGTATTAAAATGTAGTAGTAGTGGAATTTTATGTGAACTATCTTTCACTTCTGCTCAATTCATAGCCATGTTAACGTCTTTAGCTAGTAATACAGACAGTATTTTGTTAAATGTCATAGCCAAAGCAACGTCTTTGCATTTTTTATAATAAATTCGAATTTCGGTTACGGCGGCTGATCTTTACGAAGACTAGATATTGTGTGTGTATGAAATGTTAGTGCAAACATAAGTGCTCCAGTGCCGATATCGTCATATCGGACTAAGACAGAGCACTAATGTAAAAAGCACGTAAAACTCTACCGTACCGTCGTACGGTAGAGGTTTACGTGCTTTTTGAAGCACAAGGATGTGCTATACAGAGAACTTGAATAC
This sequence comes from Catocala nupta, assembly GCA_963675205.1. NCBI lineage: Eukaryota > Metazoa > Arthropoda > Insecta > Lepidoptera > Erebidae > Catocala > Catocala nupta. The sequence continues at coordinate 15,943,420 of OY776104.1, forward strand.
CAGGGGATTTAAATAAATTATATATAACTAAGAAATTTAAAGATTTTTGATAGGGTTTTGTTTACCTGAGCGAGGGTTTGAATCCTTGAGGTAGGTAACAGGCACACGATAGTTACCACACACTTGATGGTAAAAGGTTTCCGTACCCAATGGACAATAGTTAAAATAATTATTTGAGGTTTTATTATTCAATTCGTAAATTACTAAAGTGGACAGCGCAAATGTAATTTGGGCATTATAAACGCCACTTAAAAGTCACTTATTCTTTAGCTGACGCCATAAAAATTCCTTTTTCTACCAATTTTGATAGATAAAGAGTTTTAAATAACTATTTTGCGTGTGGGCAATACAATCACAGCAGTATAAAGTATATGTAAATTAAGATTCCTTTAGTCAAAGAAAATACATTTAAACGAATACAATATTTTAAAACAGGTAGGCTTCAGTGGTAACGTCGTTATTGAGCTATTTGATTGGGAAAGTACTTCTTACCTTACAGCTGGTTGTAGTGCTTGTATCTTCTAGCATGCCCAAACCTATTAAAATAACGTACCAAGATCTTAGACACATTTTCTTCTGGCATGCCCAAACCTATTAAAATAACGTACCAAGATCTTAGACACATTTTTTTTCGGTGTGTCATTCTTTTTTAGCATCAAACTCAGCAAAGTTATATTGGCCAGTTTGTGTCCAAGAATCACCCATTAAAGTAACCTCCTAGCACCAAGTTGGCCGTATGCTTATTTACTATCTGAGCAGTTCATGTAAAGTAACTTTCGATCACTTTGGTAACTTAAGTATAAGCAGAAATATATTATATCCACTTGATGCCGACTCCCGTTTTAAATTCCATATAATAGCTTAATATTCTATTGCCGTTTACCGGGCACCCTTTTGGGTCTTTCTGCCCCTGAGATGCTAACAAAAAAACCACAATAACAATTATGGACCCAGGCATCAAAGACCTGACACGCAAATATAAGGACAACATTTTCTTTATAAATACGTAAGCTATAAACTAATTATGTAGTAAATACACAAGAAACAAAGCAGAATCCCAGCATGTTGACATCTTGTTTCTTATAGATTGGATATTAAACCTTGACCCATTTTAGCCAAGCGTTCGTGACTAGCTGAGACATTAATCGGTGAATGGTAAGAGCCCTCGGTGCGGTCAGTTCTATGGATGGGTGACAATACCTGATTTAATTAGTAATTCGATATTTGGAGGATATGACAATCCTCGGACGATCGCTTCGAAAGCGAATTCTATTTTTATTTCAGAAAAATATAGCATCAGATAAATTGACATATTTTTCGTGCCAATATCATAAATACAAAAATAAGTCTGTCTGTATGTTTGTTACGCTTTTACAGCTAAATTGATTGATCGATTTTTAATTTGAAGATTGTTTATAGTTTGTGCTAGGTTATGGGGTACTTAAAAAGCACTGGTGACTTCGATGATAACATCTAGTGTGGTTATATAAAAGTGTTTCTAAGACAGCGACATCTACCGTCATTCAATTTTATGATTTATATGATATATATATTTATATGATTTTAATTATATGATTGTTATTTAGTGCATCCACCTTGCTTGTCTATTTCATAATGTGTTATGATCATACTGAACTGGTAAAATCGTTGCTACTTAACACAAAGAAGGGACTACCATACACAGAAAAGACGGTACTCGTCCTTCTATCTGATACATATTCTCCTGTGAACTGTGTTTGACAACGGCTTGTCTGCGATGTTTTTGGTCTATGTCGACGATTCTGGCCGCGGTCCAGCGACGCGAACCGAAATAGACGAAGCGACACTCACCATGTGTTTTAATTGCCTATACAAGCGAATTTTATCAACTATTTTTATTAATAATTGTAATTTCTGTGTACTGAGCTAGTATATTATCGATTTTAGGCAACATGTGTGGAGTATTCCTTATCAAAATGTGGGTCGAGTTAGGTAATAGTAATTCATTTCGGAACTTGCTTGCCTCTCGTTCCGGCTAGTGATGGTTTGTGTAAATGGAACATTTTTGCTGAATATCGTTGGTTTAATTAATATTTGAGAAACGGTTGATTGTATTAGCTCGTACGTTTTAATGTCTTAAATTTGAACAAAATGGAAATTATTTTATTTATAAATCTGCAACGAATATAGCTCAGAGAACTAAGTGTTATAAGAAATAGATTTGAATATATTTTGGCCAGGTGACGAATACATTCACAGAGAGAAAATAATGACGTTATAATCAGAAAAATCACACGACATAGGTATATACTTTAGTGAAAATTTATGACCTTGTACCAAATGACAGTGTACCCATACCCACCACGTGGGCAAGGGCGAAATGCCCGTTAACCTATATGAATGAACGTAAGCTTTTAGATAGGTCGTTTTTATAATCGCCTATTGGTTAAAACATTTAGTAGGTAGCATACACGCTTAAGGGCTGCACAATGTAAGCGGTTCCTGTTGCCTGTGATTAGATACTTGCAATACCAAGAGCATGACGATCTTGTACACTCTGTAAAGGCCCCCAAATCAGATGAAAACCGCATCAAATTGTGATAGTAGTAGTAGTAGGTTTCGTACTTTGCTAAAACTAACAAATGGTATAAGAAAAATATTGTTTCATCCATTGACTTATATATTACAATCCACAAAAATTCTTAATTCTGGCAAGAGTTCTAAAATTAAATTACTTTAAACGTTTATTTGTTACAAATTTTATATAACTATTTTAATATTATTTTAAAACTATTTATATTAAAATTAAATAGTGTTAGCTAAGTGGTCGAAAATTCACCACAATCTTTATAAAAAATTTGAGGGAATCTTACTAATATTATAAATATGAAAGTTTGTGAGGATGTGATGGGCGTACTGACATACACAGACAAAAATTTTAAAAAGTAATTGTATTTGCTTCTTTACCTCATATAATGAGCCTTAAATATCTCCTACATACAGGCAACATAGTAATATGTAGATGTAGACATCGAACAGTTACAATTTTATTATATGTAAAGATGCCCGAGTAGACGAGGCCGTAATAATTTATCCGTAAAATTTCAGCAGTGAACGAAACTAAGTCACCGTGAATGCTCAAAACAATACAAATGTCATTACACCGCTTTATATTTACTCTGCTTATTCACAGACAAGAATATACTTAGCTGTTTGACACACATAAGCTAAATTATAATCAGGCCGACTAAATATTTATATGTTTTAGTCGCCGAGGAGTAGAGTTCTTTTGTGAATTGACCATTATCTTTAGCCGATGTGTTTCCCGGAAGACAGCGTTACAGTTTTAAAGAAAATACACCTGTGCGATGAGATGAATGAATCATGAAAATTAGGACAAGAATCCTCATCCTTCTAAAATTGCAAAATATATGTGTGAAATATGTTCTTTTTAACAACAACGGACACAAAGATCACCCGACCCGAAATAACTATGTATTTGTGACTGACACACATTTTTGTACCGTGTGAGGATCGAATCCATAACACTCGATGTAGCGGGGTGACATCTTTTATCCTAATTACTCGTAAACCTTTGAATGGATTTGGATAACATTTGAGATAGGTAGAATATGCCCAAGACTTGAAATTCCTATTTCAGTATGCATTTCTGTGTATGTATGTATTTGTAGTTTCTCGGTAAGTATATGAAGGAAAAGAAAAGAATATTGGGAGGTCGCAGGTGGAAGCTAGCTTGTTATGTATAAAGATACAACTATGCGGGCATTTTAAGTATATATTTAAAAAAATGTAATAAGGCGGTATCTGTAATACCTACATTGAAGATACATTTGACAAACTATTTGTGATCAACTATTTAGAGCGTTCTGAGCCGAAACAAAAGATTTTAGGTTTTTGTTTGTCTATTTACCTGTTTGTTTCATGTAAAAGCCATCAAACAAGGAGACTTTTATGCACTTTTTACTGTTTGATTGCATATACGATGTCAGGGTTAAAGAACAGGAGATAGGGTTCCATTCATCTAGAAAAAGTACTGTTCGCGAACGAGCGAAGTCGTGGAAAAAGTCTAGTATTATATAAATATATATTCGAAGCTGAGTTCCGATGATTTGTGATGACGAGCGATATGAATTGTTGTTTACAACATTAAAGAAGCACACGTTGCACTTCAAATACTTGTTGATTTAATAAACGACACTTTATCAACATTTTGAATGTAGTTTAGTCTGTAAAGAACATTTAAAATGGAAACACGGAATTTTTTTGAGTTACAATGCCGTCGACATTTACAAGATGTATACAACATGTAATATATACATATAGATACATACAGACTCACTCAGGTCACACTCTATAGGTCTATACGTTCAGCCAGCAACATAAGTCGATACATACATGCAAAATTTCGATAACTTCTATCGTTGAAAGTTAAACAAATATTTTGTTTATTATAATAGAAATAGTAACAAAATAGTTGATATAAATATACAGAATATATAGATAGGATTTTTTAATTCAAATTGTTGTTCTGTGTCTGGATGTTGTGTCCGTTGTTTGAATGTTTGTAAAGTCCTCCCTGTCACAGGATTTATTCCTAATGAGAAAAGTTAATTAAAAAATACCTGTAACAAATATATATTGAGACTCACGAATACGCAATCGAAACGGTAAGCAGATCTGTAGGTATTACATCCACATTTCTGTCGTCATAAGGGAAAATACTTATCTTTCTCAAATAGTTTTTACGTATTTGGAATCGGTAAAAAAAGATGCATCTGCCAGTATTTTATCTATTAGTATAGATATATATATATTAGTATATTATAAAGCTGAAGAAGTCATTTGTTTGATTGAATGAGTTAATCACAGGAACTACTAGTTCGAATTGGAACTTTTAGTGTTGGTTAGCCCATTTATCGAGGAATGTAACATCACGCTACTACCAAAAGAAGCAGAACATCAATGAAATATGTTGTAAAAACTGGGAATATTGGTGCCAATTCTGTTGTCACAAAATTCTCTTATCTTAGCTAAAAATCTCTAAAACTTAGTTTAGTCCTGTCAAACGACATTTCGTATTCTGAAATCACTAAAAGTGACAGGACTAAACTAAATTTTAGAGATTTTTAGCTAAGATAAGAGAATTTTGTGACAGCAGAATTGGCACCATTCTCATAAGTGACGCAGATGAAGCTGCGCTATACTAGCTGACCCGCAGCTAGTATTAAATATATAAATATTAGCTGATTTATCTCTCTCTTATAACGGCAGATTTCACTAGGTGATATGAGGTCGCATGTAATAAGTAGGCGAGCGTTTTCTCATCAACCAGGCACATCTCCATACTGTTTGCGATTATATATATATATAAGTATATAAGTATTATGATATAAGTCCTTAATGACACTTCAAATTACATTTATTTTTGTTTAGAATTAAACAATATAATTACATTATTAATGAAAACATATCATCTAAATTAATTTATATTTAAGTCTATAAATATCACTAAAATACATTGCTATTATGTTTTAGGTATTTAGAATATTAAAATATTACATTAGGCTTTTTATATATCAATTTATATACCTCTAATAATATGGGTTTAAATGTGAAGTAGACGCTTTGTATGAAGGAAATCGGTAACGTTGTGGTTTTCATTCTAACCATTATATCAATATTTTTTTAATGGCCAATTATATTTTATTTTCTATGTATAGTATCTATATATTAATACGTGAAGCACAAACTTTGAACCCCTTTTTAAGAAAATTGCGCGGGCGGAGGAGTATGAAATAGAAAATTGCGCGGGCGGAGTAGTATGAAATTTGGCAAAGTTAAAGTTTGTATGGAGAAGGAGTGGCGAATCCTAATATATTTATAAAATATGCATTAGAAATACATCAAATTAATGAAAAACACTACACGCACACAACCATGCATTTGACGTTCTGACGTCGTACAATTCTTCGTAACTATTGTTACATATACCTTATTTATATGTAATAAAGAAAAAAGGAATCAAAGTAGCAAGCTTAGGAATATCGTCAATGAAAGAGTATATTATATAGTTAAGTAAATAATAATATAATAATATTAATAATAATAATATATAATATTCTACCACTAGACATTGGATAAACATAAATGTATATATATATTTTTTTTGTAAATACATACATATTATACATAGAAACACCCAGACCAAGACACACATCGATGTTCATGCACACAAATGTTTGACTTGTGCGGGAATCGAACCCGCGACCTCAGACGTGGCAGTCGGTTACACTAACCACTACACCATCGAGGCTGACTAATAATTATAATTTGTTTGAAAAAGATAGGTAAATTAACCTGTGATTATAAGGGTATAATTATAGACAATAAAACCTTAATAACGATCAAACTTAAAATTTAAATCAATTATGGTTGAATTTTGACCACTAGGCGACCGCTAGTTATATTATATTATGTATGTATGTTTGTGTTTAGGCTACTATCGTTTATCTTAAATTAACAAAAACATCAACCATCATTTAATTCTAGCGAATTGAAACAACGAATACGGGCAAACATTAAGCGATATAACTTTAAATACAAATTGTATAAATGTTTATTGACATTTATTATTAATCATACATGTTATTAATAATATATACCTATAGCCTATTCTAGAAATATAGATTATTTTTAAATAACCTGTGCATTTTGTGCAGATACCACGAAATTTGATGTAGGACAGAAACGGCCCAATTTCATTGGTAAAGATTTAATATTATGTGTTAAGGACACTTTGGCTAAGATATTTATTTATTTAAATCTGACACCAATTAATTATTACGCATGTTATTCAATAATCTCTGCGGACATTTTATGGATTTTTGAAATGTCCACAAAGGAAACACTGACGCCGCACCAGTATTGGTGAATCACACACAATTTTTTTGTACCGTTTGGGAATCGAACCACACTGGGTACTGGCATTGGTGAGGCTACCATTCCAAAGACTGGGCTACACGTGCATACAAAATTGAAAAGGATTATTTCTTATGGACTATTGTAACACGTCATCACTAGGGAACCATCATGCTTATAAATAACCAGGATAATTTTATTTTATTTATTGTCTTATGTGTAGTTTAGTAAAATAAGTAACTTAATATTGTATACTTTTTACCTGTGCTGTATTTAAAATGTTGAAGGGAATGGACGCTGAAACTTACCTGTAAAGTAAAAAAAGTTAATTATTTTAGATAACAAAACAATGATCACTTACCAAATTGAACATATTTCATTATTTATAAGCTGTCGAACTCAGAAACATTTATTGATTGTTTACACGACTCCTTAATAAAGATTTTATATGGTAAATCTTTACTAAAGACTTGCTAAAACAGCTTAAGCTAAAATTAAATGCTCTCGAGTGCGGCAGTTAGATCCAATTTTTCAATCGTTAGAAAGCTAAACTGTGGCAAGAATTTGACAGATTTACTATTCAAAACCTGTCAAAATAATAAATTTATTCCGCAATTTCTGATGAATAAATGTATCGTTTTGACTGTTTTTGTACAGGAAGTCCGTCAAATTTATTCCATATTTTAAATAGCCTATTGAAATATCGGTTTTTGGACTGTTACCAATCACGGCATCACTCGGAATTATAACCGACAACACATTATACCGAGGCTTAACTTTTAAGTTTTTGTGTCATGGAAAATGGAAAATGTACCCTAATTGAATTATTGATTTAGATATTAAGAAATAAAAATGCCTATTTTATATTATCCGTCCGTAGCTTAGTAAAATTTGCCATATTGTCTTTTCGATGAACAGTTAAAAAATAATACGAATATAATTGTGAGATTTTCTTGAGAGAAACACCCAATAATATTTTGCTGACACGGGAGTTAACATAGACTACATTTAAACAGCAATTGCATTCGGTTCTGCTGCGCCATAGAGGCATTTTATTCTAAATTCAAATACTACGATATAATCAATCAAGAAAAACAAGACAAATAGCCCGACATTTAATTGTTCAGTTAAAAAAATGTCAAACCGAAATATAAAACAAAATGAATTTGTCGAAATTAACCCTAAAATGTTGGAAACATTTTGTAAATAGTCGCGAGTCACGCACATGTTTTGTTAAGTACTTTTGTAATAATTAATTAGTATCCTAAAGGAAGTGGGCTTTTTAATTGGGCCAATAAACTTTAACTATTAATGTTGGGCTGTCATACTTTCATTATGACAATTATTTTAATTACTTTTATTTTCTCCCGGCGGATTTCGTGTTGTGACGGTATTGTTTAGCCTATAATATAACGCCTATCTCACTGGAAGGTTTGGTAGAGCTGTCCGACACCTATTACAAACGCGCCTTAAATTTTCTTGGGTTGTTGCGCGAGTGATAATTCAGTCCGTGGTAATTGCAAGATATTAATAATTGCAAGCGATCTTAGGCGACTAGGCGTGACGTTCAACCACCAGTTTAAAATATCACCCTCTGAAAGATATCAAATAAACATTATGCTTGTATATCGCAGAGGAGTTAAGCATAGATATAGACCGTATTAATAATATTCTATCACATACACACAATACCATCTAGCCCAAACTAAGCAGAAATTGTACTGTGGTTACTAGACAATGGATAAACATACATATATACTTTTTTTTGTAAATACGTACATATTATACAGACCCCACCCAGACCAAGTCAAACATCCATGTTCATGCACACAAATGTTTGACTTGTGCGTGAATCGAAACCGCGACCTTAGGCGTGGCAGTCAGTTACACTAACCACTACGCCATGGAGGCCGCCGTTTGCTACGTTTGAAGGTCTTAATAATTATTAATAATAATTTGAAGGTCTTATGATGTAATATGAGACTAATATCCTCTGTCGAGGATAGTCCAAAGCTATGTAGGTATTGCTACTGACAGTTCCTTTACCGAAAATAGAATATAATTTTGCACGACCCAGGAATCTCACGATTAATACGAGTAAATAATAATATTCTACTGGACTAACGAATTTACAATAAGGACAATAAATAGAACAACGCACATTTTCTTACTAAATGTTTCAACTGAAATAGTCTGTCTGTTATTACAAGAAGTAGGTTGATTAACATTTACATATAAAAACACAAGTATTTAGGGAATGCATGCCTGCATACATAGACTGACGCTTGTTTCCCGGCGTTAGGCAGAGATTACGGATTTCACCTCACTAAGAACCTGGCATATTTTCTTGCTTTATACCTACAATCGTATTTCACTCAGCTTGTCTGTTACGATATACCAAATAATAGAAAACGCTTCATTATACTAATCATTACAATGTTTGATACTTAACACTTACGCATAAAATATTGAACGAAATTAGATCAGGTCACTTAGGAATCTTTTTTTTTAAGACATCCCCCGCACTAGGAGTAATTTCTGTGCCGCGGGACTTCACAAACATTTAAATAACAAAAATACACCCAGACTCGGAACAACTATTTGTGGAACACAATTTTTTTTGTCCCGTGTGGGATTTGAACCCACAACTCTCGGCGCAGTGACATTACGCCATTCTTACAGTCAAAAACTTTTTATCTCAGTAGGTATGTGTTCCTGTGGGAATGTTACGGACAGAAACTAGTATGAAATAGTGAAATAAAAGGACGCTTAAATAATCCGCAGGACTTATCTGATACGGTCGCCGGACTTTAGACCTGACACCGCTAGGAGGATTATATGTAGTTACGTCACAGGATTACGTTATGAGGTACTTTTACATTTAAACCTCCAGGCTAAAACTATATTTGTCTCAGTCGTTCTCGTAAAAATCACAACGACACTGTACGAGCGAAAGAACATGATACGTGTTAAATTATAGAAATATACACATTTTTACATTCTATGCACATTTATATAATAATCCTATCTAATATTATAAATGCGAATGTGAGTTTATTTGTTTGTTACGCTTTCTAGCCTTTACTAATACACCGACCATCATAAAATACCGCATACACGTTGTCAGGACCATAGAAAAGGACATACAGAAAAAAGTACGTAGTGTTACTAATCTAACTTAACCAACATTTATGCGGGCAAAGCCACGGGTCTATATAGTAATATTTTTTTTTTATTTTCTTTTATTATGGCATATATTGGCAAACGAGCAGACGAATCGCCTGATGGTAAGCGATTACCGCCGCCCATGGACACCCGCAACCCCAAAGGAGTTACAAATGCGTTGCCAGCCCTTTAAAAAGGAATGAAGGAGGGAAAGGACAAAGGAAAGGATAGGAAAAGGATCCGGGTAACTGGGCCTCCGGCTCTCTCACTCACCGATACGAAACGCAACAGTACGGGTACCGTTACTTCACGCCGGTATTCTGTGAGGGGTAGGTAGTACTACCCCGGTCGATCCGGCCCATTCATGCTGAAACCAGCGAGGATCTACCTTAAAATAATATATATAAAAATAGTTTTAACATCAAACTAAGTTGATGTTTGTTTTAATACTGCAACATTTACTTGCAGAAGAAGTTTTAGCTTGTGAAACTAGTAAAAAAAATATTTAAAGAAAAGTTTCGTTGCTTATTTTAACTAAAAACTCATAGTTTAAATATCGCAAGAGCTTGGGTTTAATTTAAGGGGTCAGACAAAGTTTTCTTTAAGAAAGTTGTTTGTAGAAGTTGGTAGTCTATGCCTGGTGGATTTTTTATAGGAACAAGTATATAGCTTGATGGTAAGCGGCTACCGCAGCTTACAGAGGCTTTTAACTGTAGAAACTTACGCTTTGCCGATTTTGGCTTTGCCTGCATCTGTTATTATAGTTATATATATGTATATATAAAAGTACGGAGATTCATGTGTATGCTTTACAAAATAATAGTGCTACATGCTTTAAGCACACTTAACTACGATGTGATTAGTTTAGGCTACCTAATATATTATGTAAATTGCATTTTTGGTGACCGTGTCAGGCGACTGTAGATTACGTGATCAGCTTACGACTATTTCAGTATACGGTCATCCATGTAAGGACTACGTTAAAAGCATCATTATAACATGCAGTCAGTTATTTATTATACTTTACCTATACTTTCTTGAAGACACACTATGCTGTGCTTTTTGAAAAAAACATTACCGGAAGTTTTCTTAGATAGTGATTTATTACATGGATACTCAATACGACTATAGATACAACTGTAGCTATTATAATATTCTTTAGAAGCGTTTTAAACAGATCCATTATAATAATGTCCTCCCGACCTAATTTTGGTCACGGCGGTCAATCTTAACGGAGACTGGCAATCTGCGCAGGAGATATTTTATTGCATAAGCGTGTGCGCAATCACAAGTGCACTCTCTATTTCCTAACTCTCATGATCCGATGGGACGGATAATCCGACACGACCGGAGAGAGATCAGGCGCAGGACCAACAGCTTTACGTGCTTTCCGAGGCACGGGGGTGTCTAACACCGCCAACTGCCTAACTCCAGGCTCGTATTGAGATTTCTTAACAGAAAAACCCAATAACTTTTTGTTGGCCCGACCCGGGATTCGAACCCGAGACCTCATGCAAAGCAGTCGCATTCACTACCACTGCGCCACGGAGGACATTATTACATTAGCGGCGTGTATAGCGCAGATGGTCGGTGCAGGCGGCCAGCGTCGCGAGTGTTGCCTGTACTTACCGACGAGTGTAACGCGGTGTGTATTCCATTATTAGCAAAACCATCGCCAGAATTGTTTGGAGAATAAAATCGCTACCCAAAGTACTAAGCACCACTGAGACTCGGTGCACTAAACTATTTGATCTCACTATCTAAATCGAGTTTCTAAAATGGTACCGATAAGTAGTTCGATTTCAATGTAAAGTTTCGAAGGCCTTCGACTTTTTTAGTAGGAATTAAGTGTAATCCGCAACGCTAAAGGAAAATATAAAGTAAGTTAAATTAAATGAGATTGCTAAGTTTGTTTAAAGATTCGATAATTATTCTACCACGGACGTAATAACCATATGACAAGACAATTCGACTAGTACCTTTCCCTGTCTTGTGAAAGCTCGCGATTAGGAGTTCCACTTGCGTGTTGCCAATCTTACAAAAAGGACTATTCGGCTTCGATCTTTCGCAACATAGCGGGAAAAAAGCTTTCTTAGGAAGTATCCTAATAAGAGCTTTTCCAGGTACGACTGCGCTATATATTAATGTAATAGAACTAAATATAGGAAATACAGTATGTTAGGCGGTCAGTGGTTCTTTGTTAAGAGGAAAAAATAGAGTAGGTATGTAATAATAGATTTACCGGTCAGTTAATGTAATAAACAGAAGATACAAATCTAAAATAATGAATGTTAATAAGCAAAATATGCATTGAATATATAACCTTTTGATTTATCACTCAAAAGACATCACAAATATCTAATGAATATGAACAAAATATCTCTAATACTTACAAATTACCACAAAAAAATAACCTATGTCTGAGTACTTATTATAAAATTAACACGTCGATTAGGCGGCTTATATATACCTAATAATAAAAGTATATTTACTATGCGAATGTGAGTTTTCCTGTTACGTTTTCACGCCTTTACTATTTGACCGATCATCACAAAATTTCGTATACACGTTGTCAGTTCCTTCTGTTCACGAGCGTAGCCGCAAATAAAACTAGCACAAAATAAATCTAAATGTCTGTTATCTCTATTCGCCAAACCGAGTAATTTAGTTCTTCAGAAATACTTTATAAAGTAGCATAAATACCTAAGAAATATGTTATAAATAACAACATCGTAAAGTACCTTTTCACAAATATTATTGAGAGGGCTCTCAATATTTTGATGAACAGTGTTGCGATGTTCGAGCTATTTATTACATAGTTACGATGTTAAAAATGGATCACCGTTTTGCTGGAATTTTATAACTCCAGCGTGAAAAGATTATAATGCTTTTCAACACAGAATTGTTTTCGAGCAAACCAAACTGACTGACAGTTGACTTGACTGACATATTTATTTATCATAGAGTAATCCTAGACTTTCGACAAGCCTATAGAGTGAAAATAACTACTTCTTTTCTACTCTATAGGCTTGTCGAAAGTATAACATTTTATAGTTATCTATACTAATATTATAAATCTGAAGAGTTGGTTTGATTGTTTGTTTGGTTGAACGCGCTAATCACAGGAACTACTAGTTCGAATTGAAAAATTATTTTAGTGTTGGATAGCCCATTTATCGAGGAAGGCTATATATAACATCACGCTACGACCAATAGGAGAGGAGCATCAATGTAACGTGTTGCAAAAACGGGGAAAATTCTCTTATGGGAAGCGGACGAAGTTGCGATGTACCCGAAATTTTTAACAGGAAACCCGTTACCCGTAGCGGATGGGTAACCGCTATGGTCATATAAAATTACCACATGTATTTTCCTAGAAAATAATGCCGCGTTGACACATTGGTAGTGTATGAGCGGTCTCGGGTTTGTGTACCGGATCGGGCAAAATGTTACTGCGTTTTCCTGTCAAAAATTTCGTAGTATAGCAGCATGGAGCCCGGAATTGTGTTTCCTCTACTTCTTAAATGTCTATGGTGTCTCTAAATGGTAACCGGTCTATGTGGAAAACTTTAGGGAAGGCCCATGTCCAGCAGTGGACTTGTTTCGGCTGAGATGATGATGGATAACCAAAACTGGCGAAACTTGGCTCTAATTTACCCTTTTGGTAATATAGCCGTAAAGTTTATACTATTAAATCAGAACTAACCATAACATTAGTAAATTAATTCATCGCACCCCACCATGAAGTTTATGTAGGCAACAGAGATAGAGACCGATAAAAGCTTACTGACATGCATTGTGCAAACTACCAGTATAACTTGGACCTTTCACAAGCCGTGGTTGAACGCATTCACTCGAGCGTCCGCGTTTGCAAGGATCTTGGTAAGATGGTCGTGCCGCGGCATTATGCCGTTGGACATCCCTATCGGCGTCATGTCTGACACTTGAATAGTAAAAGGTCGTCAGCTGACATTTTACGAGATAAAGAAATTAAATATTGTGCTAATTAGGAATACTTTCGTAACAAAACTTTTGATACTACTGACATCGCCTGCGTGAAACAATTCAGTTCACTAAAATATTTAATTTATTAATGATGAACTATTGTTCTACGGGCAACATTACTCAAATGAGAAGTAATCCTACATTCTGTTCAGTACATGCTTTATCTGTGTAGAAGGTTTCATTCAAATCAGTTTAATATTTGACGAATGACAACGTCTAAAAATGAGTAACATATATCTTTACAAACTTTTTCATTTATAATATTTATACTTAGTTTGTACCTGCGGTTTTGCCCACTTGAATCCTATGAGAACGCATACCAGAGTAAAAAGTATACTATGTGTGATTGAGTGACGAATACCCAAACGTTTAAAATATTAGTAAGAAGTAGGAAACAATATCTTGGATTTATTTTTTATATATTTTTGGATTATACCCGTTTTAAGGGTATTATTATATATATTTGTGATTTGAATCTCTGGTAATCAATTCCCATTCCAATAACTATCTTTATCAAAATCGCATGATACTATCCTATGGGTCGTGAAAAACCAGTGACACAGGCTAATAGTAGATTGAATCTTCGACCAGATTGCTACCACCATTCTGTCAGAGTTCAGATACAATACCTTTCGTTGCGTCTGGTTTCCGACTAATTGATAATTTAGTCATTCAGCAGATTTGTTTTTCGACTAAAGATCAAAATAATATTCTCTTCCTCCAATCTCCATGCTATACGCGATACCACTACACCAAGCCATGAATGACTCAGTTAAAATTTCAACACAATCTTATAACCTTTGTATAAAGACAAATAAAAAGGGCAATAAGTTTGGCGTTTAGCCCAAATCTGGGTCTTTGCACTCTCATAAAAGAGATTAGTAAGTGCATAAAACTATCAACATACCAATTGGATGAGAATATACTGAAATAAAACTTATTGTATGTATATGCGGATATGGCAATCGAACAGAGATAGCCAGATTGTATAGTAAAGCGAAGAAGAGCCCATCATTGCCAATGATTACGTGACGATTCGAATGAGCTGGCTCGTGGAGAGAAGTAGGTAGCCTTAGTAACTACCCTCTTACAGAAAATCAACTTAAGTGTAAAAACACTCTTACTGCGTATTTTCCGGTAAAGAAGAGTGAGGCTCACATACCTATCTCTGGGATGGGATAAAGGACATAATGGTTCTTCTTTTCCATCTATTATTTGTTAAAGTTAATATTTCCAAAGACGGCTGTGACGGATGGATGTGCGAGGGTAATTCTGGTATTACAAGGGATCGAAGGTTACGATAGCCGGCTACCAACAGGCGGGCCGTAGGTATACTTGTATGCATAATTATTAAATAAAAAAAAATCTAGTAGTTACACTATAATGTGGACACTGATAAAAAGGATGAAATTATATTTGTATTGATGTGTTGAGTGATGGGCAAATCTTGATGTGAGAATAAAAAAGCGCATAAGTTGGATTAAAAGGTTAAGAAACGGAAAAGTGTGGACTATGGTAGCATAGGGAAAATTGGTATTGTACGAAAATTAACATCACGTAAAGAAGGTGAATGGTCATTTCATGAAATTACTTATAACTATTTATATACATCTTATTTGCAAAATATTTGTGTTTCATTTATTTATCGAGAAATTATTATAAGGCCCCGGGTTTGAATTAGTCCTTTTAATTTTTTGTTTTACCTTACGTCTAGCAATTCGTGGCACATTTTCTCTCACTAGACAATTCTTCAATTACGGGCGAGACTGCACATACTAAAGTCACAAAGAACATTCAGAAACTGAATAATTGTAGATCAAACAAATTCTTATACCGTATCCACACAGCGCATTCAAGAACTCAAAAACAGCTGAGCTTCAAATTGCTACGTATGAAAATTGCAACCAAACATTATTTAGTTTCTCATTCAGCTGATATGAAAACGAGCGAGTAGCCACATTTCTGTTTATTTAGTTAGTAGCAGAATGTAATAAATATATGAAGCTTGTGGATATCTGGCGGTATCACAAAGGCAGGGGCACGTAATGAGGTTATATGACGAGCGTCGCCATATTCAGCGTTCCTTGTCACATACATACATACATATATGTATGAACGTGTGGGCACGTATCCTGACTAGTTAAACGCCCAAATGTTCTAGGTATGCCATGATTAATATTTTATATGTATTACTTCGGATAAAGCTTCTCTATTGACTAAACGACTGGCAATTTTTTACTGTAATTTTTTTATCTATAGTCTTGGAAGTTCAAAACGTTTTCATACATTGGCCATTCTTTGGATTAGTTCTACAATATCTTTGCTTTGGATAACCATTTGCGAAATATTATGCGTGTATTCTGTAAAATGAGTGTTTTTGCCGTCCATTGTATTGCAGTTTTAAGGCTACGACTTTGACTTGTTTATTTCCGGAAAAGAAAACACATTTTTACCTATTTTATTCGTCTATACTGTGACAACGGTATACATCTGAAAAGTTATCCTTTTTTTCTGTCTTACTCCTTTTGCTTTCGGTAGTTATGTTAACGTCCTACAGAATCTAACGGCAAACTTAGTAACATTTTGACCATACTAAAATGTTACTAAGCCGTATATAAAAGTTAATTTAATCCAATCAATCACTGGCATACCATTTATGCATTTTTGGCACTGGCATTCACAATATGGCCATTTAAAATAAAGAGCAACATTCAATTTTTCATTCATTGTTGAAAATCTCATGTTGGTCTTAACTAGTTCTGAAACTAAAGGTACACGACTCTGCTTTCCCAGTGGTCTTTATAATTTATAAAGCCTTAATAATATATACTTATTTTTATTGAAATCGTGGTTAAATATAGTTCCTGTCCTACGATTAATTGCGGGGCCTTTACAAACATTCAGCCAACGGAAACAAAAACACCCAGACTTGGAACAACTATTTGTGTATCACACAATTTTCTATATCGTACGGGGATCGAACTCATCGAACCCGCTCACCAACATTCGGCGCGGCGGCAATAGTGAAGCGACCACTTAACCATTACCACCACATTAACCACTTAGCCATCCGCGCAGTCTTATTAATTATCACAAAAGTTGATTGGAGCCTTAGTATCCATTTTTGAAGCTTTCGTTTACGATGAACTTAACGTTTTGATACATTAATCATGTATAGAAAGACCGTATAGGAAACTTCCGCATTCATGGCAGTCTTCATGTCCGTGACATAGCAGATAAGCTGCAAGACGGCGACGACGACGACGAAGTACGGCCACGTTTTACGAAAACCGGCATGTTACGTGGTGAACAAATGTCTTGCCATGCTACCTCCGCCTGGCCCGAGTTAACGGGGCAGACCCAAGAAATGCTGCCTTGACGTCATAAGAGATGTGTGCCAACAACCTCACACCACAGGATGCTGAAGATCGTGCGAAATGCAGGAGACTTAGCGGGAAAGCGGACCCTGGGTTCCAACGCCAGCGCCGCGGATGCAACCGGGATAAACGCTAAGATGAAGATGAGAAAGACTCGCACGCTTAACGTAAATCTATATAGGAACATTCGTACTAAGGACACCGTTTTAATAGCATTTATCTTGCGTGAGGCAATCCAAATTTCAGTATTGGAATTTACATTTTAAAAGATATTTCAATCAGATAAAATGACGGTTCTACCCAATCAAGCAATACAAACAAATTAAATCGAAAGACGATATTTCTACATTAATATACTAACATTCCCATACACTGAAAACCCATAATTTTAATTACAAAACAAGTAAGAGATATAAAACTAATAATTCGCGTTGAACTAATAAATACGCGCAGCGTAATCACAATTTTACAAGTAGCGACATCTGTTATCCAGTAGCGGAATTTATATGTAAATTTACGATACCTGTTTTATTTTAGTTTGCTATTGATTGATTGGCCGATTATACGGTTTGTTAATCGTTTATATGTTACATTTTTAGTAACAGATATTTGTTTAATGTGTAACAGGGCGCGGTTTTTATTATCGTTTCAATGTATACGAATAACATTGCAGATTTTAATGTGAAACCTTGTGTAAACATAAAGATTCATGTATTACATTGTGGTTTCTTTCTTTATGCGTTCTAACAAATATTTTGCTCGATTGAAGGGTTAACGGGATAACATGCTTGTATTTTTCGCTTACAATATTTTAGACTTCATATACACTATTGATCCGTGACTGTCTTGGACTTAATATACATACATACACATACACACACACACACGCACATTTTATAGTATAAGTTTGTATTTATTATAATGTATCCTAGAGTTAATTTCATCATTTCAAATTATTGTGTTAATTATCACGCTATGTAAAATATGGAGGAGCGGAGTTTTCTATTACAGGCATTATTTGCAAAAGAAGATTTCGAACATAACTTTCTGTAAAACGAATTATTTGACACAATAAATTTTATTTTATTATTGTTATTAATACTTAAGGTGTCATTTACCTAGTTCTATAATATGATATTAGAAGAAATAAGGATTTTAAATTGAACTTAAAGCTACGCAATGGTACCTACCGTTAAAAGTGCTATTAAAAGAGTTTTGCGTGATGTTAGAATAAAGAGGCAGAGCGACATATAGACAACATTTCTAAAAACCTTTATTTTGGGTTCAGCTCTACAAATAATTGAAAACTATTTTTCTTTAAAAATCTCCCTTGTACAGGTATAGCCTACTTAGTTTTCTAGATATAAAAATAGTCGCATGTATTCATCACAGAAGGGGTAGGCAGAAGTGTCTTAATACCCACAATTCATCAGCTGTGGTTTTAGCTTCTACATAATAGAAGGCAAATCTATTACCGTCTGCCGGACATAGTAACAGACTCTCATATGCTACGAATACGCTACTAATTTAGAGAATCGCCAAAGATTAATTTAAATCTTTACAGAATGGCAATAAGACTTTGCTTATCCTAGGAGTCGAACAAAATATAACATGCTCAGTAGACGCAATCAACACCACTGCGACACCGAGACATTACTGTCTCGGTGTATGTATGTATATGTAATTTAATGAATATGTATGTAATTTTAAAATATGGTAACAACACATTTAATTATGCTCTGTCAGCAGAATTTGTATTCGTTACGTTCACGTGTCCTAAGCACACAGCAGCCCGGGTGTTACGAATTATAATTAATTCACATAAATTGTCTGATTTTAAGGGACGAGGATTATGCATCGAGTAATTCATGAAATAAAATACAATACATCGGTTTCTGTATGATAAAAAGTGGTTTATCAATTTACTTATATTCCATAGTAATATTATGGGAATGAAAATAACCCATTTTGTTATAATTTAAGGAGACTTACCCTTGATTCCTAAATTTAGAATTACATGTTGAAAACGACAAAAAATTTGACTTTGAAAAAAACTACTTTGAAAATGAATAAATTTTAGAGAAAAGGGTTTTATTACAGTTAATTGGTTATATTTGATACTAAATAACTAAGCAGGGCGTGCCTAGGGCAATAGTGCGTAGTACTAATATTTTTTTTTTTGATAATAGGCAAGTCTAAGAATACTCAAAAATGAATATTCACAAAAACTATTTTAGTACGATTTATAACTAATATGATACGAAGCTTTAAGCATGCTACTTTGTAATCATAATGTACATACATATAAACCTTTACCTACCCTTAATAAATTTAATCGTATTAAAATCACAAATCAACTTTATTATAAGTGCTTTTTTGTGACATATATGAATAAATGATTTTAAATTAGTTGTTTCGCTTCACCGTCTAAACGAATAAGAGGTAATTTAAGTTTCTAGAAAAATAATTTGTAATATTTGGCTTATTCTTGATAATTTCTCCAGCTTAGCTTAATGTTCGTGTAGGAGTGTATTTACCTACGTGTAATGAGAATCGAAGCCACGCCCTTTCATCAAACACCTTAGCCATTAGGATAAAGTTAATAATATAAATAAAATCATTTGACATATCTAAGCACAGTAGACTTATTTTACCCAAAAAAAGTAGGTGAAGTTTACGAAAGAGATAGCACATTTTTATAGGTGTGTACATGAGCAGGATGAAGTTACTGATCCTTTTTACCACTACGACTAATCATCGACGAAGTAAATATTAAATTAACTAAGTAAAACATAAGGATATGGGCGGAGAACTGATTCTATTGGAGCACACAGTCTTGTGACCTCGCCCTGTCACTAAATGTCAAAGTTCGGGTCGTGTACCGTGGAGGCTGTTGCCAACCAGAGATTTACTGTATTTGTTTTTGAAGCTATTGTAATTGTTAATTAAAAACTGAAAATACATACACAGATAACTGCTTGCTTCTTGGATGGGTAGACAGAGTTTACGATTTTCTATTTGCCTCTCCAAATCCTTAAACTTTATAAGAATGGATGAAGCACAAGAGTTGTATAAGGAATGATCCTGGCATATCTTTTATTCACTCTCATCCCGCGTTCGGCTTTCTGATTGTAACATTTATTTTACCTTATATATTTTCTACGTCGGTTTTATGTAGACCATTCTTATTAAATGCCCTAACCTAAACGTTTTCATTCTTGTTTTCTAAAGAGGTCTCTTATTATATTATATCTACTAAACTGTATTTGTAACTAATACAGCTACTAGCTTAGCAAGAGGGGTTAACAAGAATCTACATTGCTAGCAATCGTGAAAAACCGCCTTCAGCCGTTTTTAGTTCAATTAGCCTCTGACATTATTATACGGGTCAAATAATTTGCTTATTGTTTATCTATGCTATAAATGCAGTAACGATAATAAGTTTGTACATTAGATATACCTACTTTTAAAAAGCTAATTAAAAAAAACTATATGGATGTATTTTATAATAAGTATTCGTCTGTCATTATCTATTTGAAGTTGACCTTAAAGTCTTACCCACAATTTATCAAAACCCTTTCTAGACTTTCGCGATTAGTACACATTTCTATTTTAATATTCAAAGGTCAAAAAACTATTCAAAGGGATGTATTAACATCTCTTCTTATATTCCGATGTCTCAACCGACTTGCATCGACCGTGGTCAGAGGTTGACTTAACGACCGATTCAAGTATTTATCACATCCGTTTAGTAAGACCAGAAATATGGTTCTGATACTGTAGTTTATATAGAGTTACGGATAAAATCTGGGGTAAAGAATAAGTAAAAAGTAGTCAATGTAAACGCTCCAGGCCTTATTCGCTTACAGAGCCTTGTGTAATTTTATATGGGTCAAATATTTCGCCTGACTAAGTATTGATCCTGAGAACAGAGGACCAATTCTCGTCACGAAAATGTTCAAAATGAAGTTCCGATCTACTTTCTGTGTCATAAAATATACGTCATATGGTACTTCAATCACATTTTAGTAACATTTGACGTATATAAGCTTAGATGGGAACTGGATTTTGATGTTTTTTTACAAGAATGGGCCTTGATATTGATTTTAGTGTTGACGTTAGTTAAGCTTATATTAGTGGTAACTTTTCACGGTTTGTGCGTCTTGTGTGATCATTGCTATGTCTTGTAACATTTTTATTAGTTCGACAACTTTTCCGGTAGAGGCGCTTTTAGAACTGCGTTGAGTGCTGTGAATATCCTCAGAGCAACGCTCTAGAAGGATTTTAAAGTAACTATTGATATGCGTTGAAAAGTATTCTATCATTTTCGCCAATTAACTCATCAATTAGCCGGAATTCAGACACAATGAAAAATAATTATGTCTGGGTGCTGAGATTCAAGCGTTGGTTATTTTTTGGTTACGTTGGTAATTAATCATTCTTTCGCTTGTCATATGTGACACACATGGGAAGGAAGGGAAGTATATGGATCGTAGTATAGGAAATTCTGTTCCATCTACCCTTAATGCCAAAGACATAATGTATAAAATTTACACGGATATATCTAAATATCTATATATATAAATCTAGTGTCACAGTGTTTGTAGTCGCACTCGTCCGTAGGGGCTCGACCGATTTTATTGTTTTCTTTTTGTGTATTTCGTAGGTATAAGAATAGGTCGTAAAATATATTTCATACCGCAAAGAAATATGTATAAGGCAGAACAACGTTTGCTAGGTCAGCTATTTTGATTAATAAAATATTAATGACTGCTTCGTTGGTCCAGTGGCATAATTTTGCGTGCGACGGCGAGGTTCTGGATTCGATTTCCGTATCGAGCAGTGGTTGAGGTTTTCTGTTATATTATATCTGGAAAATTTCAATAGCGGCATGGAAATTGGTAATGTTGTCGGAAAAGTCAATAGGTTTGCCTCCTTGGTATAGCTCGTGACGTGTCGGTATGTACACTGCTGCCTACCCCTTCCGGGATACATTGGCGAGTGTATATGTATGTTATACAAAATTGTATACGGTATTGCTGTATCGATAGACTGAACGAGTTAAAAGGTGGTATGACGGTACGCCACGTGGTTGTGACTTATTCTGCCTAAATTCTCTATTATATAAAGTATAAAGATAATTTTCACAGCCTAGCTACTCCATTACTGTATCTATTAATTTTACAGGGCATTAGGGACAACTATATTTAGCTGAATCAAAGGCTAATAAACATATTAATCTGTCACAGTGACGAGTATTCACAAATTAACCAAAGAATAGATAAATAAGTTAATTAAAATAGTATGTACAATATAAATTAAAACATATCTAATGATTCTTCACCAAAAACCGCCCATTAAAACACTTGGCACACAGTTTTCCCTACATTAATAGTATTCATTAATTAAACGTCTTGGTCACAACGAGAGAATTGATTAGAAAATACATACTCCTTAACATTCCCACGGAAAAGTCGATAGCGGCGAGTAGCGACATCTCTTGATTGTATACGGAAATACTCATGCTATTTTATAGGTTAGGACTATAATTACAACTAGAACGGCAGGAATCAATGAATTTATGATTAGATTGTAGTTATGTACGCTCTGTCGGCTATTTCTATTAATATTAAAGTTATCTGCTATATTAATCGATAGGAAACGTGTGTACGTGGTTATTCTGTTCATATTTTAATCAATACCTAGGCGGAATATGTTAATTTGACGATATTCTTTAATACTAAAATAATATTACTGGTTATATTACATATATACGAACTAGCTTTGAGAAGTTACTAAGATAAGGTTAGGAGAAAATAAGGTTATAATTACAGTTTTATTCAAGCAATAAATTGTTTCAGGGACGTGTGTGTCTATTTAGATATAACAACAAATGTTTAAATATTCTCGGTTGTTTTCTATGTAATAAAATTCTCCGCGAAGTCATTGGCGAGAGAGTGTAACGCCGAGATATTCGTGAAACATTTCCCGTGTGGTGTACAATGTTTTAGCAGCGTCTCGCGTCGAATGTGGGGCGGACAGCTCAGTTTATATTTATCTTACACGTACTAACACTCGTTCTACACGCATGTACTTACTGACCATCCGAAGACACTCCCAAAAAGTTATATTGACAAAAAAGAAAAGCCTCAACGAGATATCAACACCGTCACTCGCGATTACATCGGCGCGTAGCTCTATCGATTCAACATCGATGATAAAACTCAGATAGCGGGCTTTAGGCTACACGTTCACATAGGAATTTCATTTTTTTTCAAACAACAACGTACGATTCTTACATAATTCCCGTCCGCCATTACCGCATGTGACGCACACGATAATCGCCCTTAAAGACAGCGTGCGTTGGGTACATATTTTCCATTTTCCATGCACGATAGCTCTATTTCGGAGCTGCGCCGGCGGTTACAACCTTGAATTCGGAACGCACCTTTAATTTTAGCCGGTTAACCTAGATACGGGGACCATTCCGAGTGAGCCGGATCGATATTCGCATGCGCGATGTCTCGAACGGTTTTAAAATAGTACGGGTGTGGTGGGTACCTTCAGGCGGCGGATTTTTGGGCAAGGTATGCCGGGGCCCGGTGCTCGCGGCCGACTGACGGCGCGCCGGGGCCCGGCGGTCGGCGACGCACGCGCGCTGCCCGCGCACCCCATAACGATCGCAATAGCTTTCGTACCGACTACTCTCTGCGATACACAACGAACAGGTGTAACGCCTCCATTTTCTTACTATCGCATACTCGAGCCGTACCTTTCTAATCTAGGACAAAAATATGTAATCGCATTTTCTTTTTCATAATCGGAGCGACGGAAAATTCTTTGTTACTACACATAAGTACGGCGACATTGAGAGCTGTTGTTAACCTATAAAACTATCGTTTGTGCGTTTCATGATTTATTGGTTATATTTAATGTGTTCCTATAATAAATGTTTTCGTTATGCGAGCCTATTTATCATTTGTATTTTAAGCTGCAGTGGCGCCTCTGTCGTTAGTGATAGGTACTGTTAGTAAAAGCTCGCGGTGATCTTTTGTTTGCCTTTCAGTTACCAGTGACGTTTGACGTCTGTCTCGCTCGTTCAACGAAAATAAAACGAGATACATGTATTCGGAGTCGGCGGACATGAGTACTTGGAAATAATAAGATACGGATCTGTTCGTATCGTGGACATATCGCTCAGTGCCGTAATCGGGAACTATACTCAATTTTAGGTTATTTTCTACTTCATATAACAGAATAAGGCAACACAATATATATCCTACAGCTGTACTTCTTTTTAAATATCTCTTTATATCATTTTACAAGCAAATAAGATACTTATCATAACATGTTTTATGAAGATGACTACATTATTCTAAAATACTACAATTTTTAACTAAATAAAACTGTTTATATTCACGTACTAACTTAATTATAACGTATATATGTCACAAATAAATCTAAAATAGACATAGGTAATATTTTGTGTGGAAGCGTATTTATATCTGTAGTGTATGGCGCCATCTATTATAAATACAGGGTTCAACAATCATCATGAAACGCGTGTCTTCTAGTCAAATAATAGTAATGTCGAAAAGGGCTCATTTAATATTCATTCTAATAAAACATTCATACTCACTAAAACTTACAAAGGCTGTTTCTCATTTTCTTCCTCGTGGACTATGATAACCTTACGAGGCCTCAACGCCATCTGTTATTTTAATAAACAGTTTAGTTTCGTTCATGACGTAACAGTGAAAATGGCTGGTGGGGTGTGCTAGCACCATCTAGGGGAATTTTCCGGAACTAGAAGTGCATTTAAATTTCGATAGATGGCAGTTATAAAAAGTGTACAATATATTTCCTCTCTCAAAAACACTTCAGGCAGACGCCACTACACTGGTGTTTTCACGCACTTCTATGCTTTTTCACTTGAGATCTAAAAATATAGCTGGATGCAACAATACATTTCTATCTTCTCCTTTTGGCACATACATACAATATTCGATTTAATAATGGTAAAAATACTTTAATTACTTTTTATTCATTTAATACGTAAGTATTCATATATAAACAGCACGTCACCGGATACTCTCTACTATTTACATTAATTACCTTTGTAATACCACCACTGAATTTACATACATACATAGATGCACGCCTGTTTCCCAGAGGGGTAGACAGAGACTACGGATTTCCATTTGCTACGATCCTGACACACTTCTCTGGCTTCATTCACTTTCATAACTATCCTCATACACGATCGCCGGCTTAAGGTGCTCATAACCTGGCTTTTATCCAGAATGTATCCGATCTGATCAAGAAACGTTCGCCTAGGTCTTCCCCTTGCGACTGTTCCATTCACACTAGACTAAACTTTCTTAGTCAGTATTTTCTCATCCATTCTTTCTACATGCCCAAAGCAGCTTAACATACCCTTTTCTACTCTCGTCACTTTATCCACTTTTATGCCGCATCTGTCTCTAATCACACTATTCCTTATCCTATCTTTCAGAGTCACACCACATATATTTTTCAGCGCTCTCATTTCTACAGCATTTATTCTGCTCTCATGCTTCTTTTGCCATACCCAACTTTCACATCCATGCATAAGTGTAGGTACTAATAGTCCTCTATGAACAGCCAAACGTGCCTTTTCGGATACATTTCGACTGTTCATAAAAGCGCGTAGAATGAATTTAAGAATATGTATATTACATATTTTCACGTCTATATCCCGAAAGGGGTATGCAGTGATGTATTACACTCACATTTCGTAAGCTATTATATTTTCACTTTAGGAAATACTCGGCCTATTTCACGTTACAGGAACCATTTAGGAACCATGCACGGGGACATGGGTCCAACGCGTAATGTGCAAAGATAATTACACATTGAAATTAAACTGCTATATACGGATTTTATAGCGGTTAATTTGAAGACGCTAATTTTGAAACTATGAATCTCCTACCTACTTCTATTACACTATTCACGACACCAGCGTGTCTAAGACTTCTCCATAAGATTATTTAATATGTAGTCTGGCAATCCTCTCAACATGCGAAGAGTTTCCACATTGTTGAAATCACGGCAGTATCAAAAACGAGTCCCTTCTTATATTGAAAAGAGGCGTCCAATCGTAGTGCTGATCCGATATGAACAGGGCTGTTATAGTTTATCTGCATGGATGGCACAGTGGTATAAGTGGTTGCCTCGTCACTGCTATAACGCCAAGTGTTGTGGGGTCGAATCCCACACGAAACAAAACCGATAACTTTTTGGTGATACGACCCTGTATTTGAGCCTGTGACATTAGGTTAACAGCCGAATACACTAAATCAATCAAATCAAATCAAAATAAATTTATTCAAATTAGGTTACAAAGTAACACTTATGAATGTCAAAGTTACACGTAATTTTTTCTGTGAATTTACATTTATTGCCACGTTCAGCAAAGCAAGGGTGTAGGGTGTAGGTTCAGCAAAGCAAGGGTGTAGGTTTAGTTACGTACTTGTACGAACGTAGTCAGCTCATCAGTATATGACAATTCTATTTCTACGAATATATTCTGTAGTTTAGACTACAGATGGATTAAAAAAATACAAATTAAAAAGGCAAATTATATTATAAAAAATTCTTAATAAAAATAGCACTTGCATATAGTCGTTGGATATAAAAATACACACGCGAATGCATAAGGCTTATATAAGCTTATTCGCCGGTAGGTCACTTATCCTAGCGTACAAAATGATTTACCGTTTACTAGTCGACGCGCGATTAATAAGGACCAACTGCAGAATGCAGATATCTAATAACGAGTTGGTGGGCATCAAGAAGCGATTGTGTTACTAATCTTGTCTTTCTGCTTGTTAGCACCAATGGGTCAATGCAGCAGACGATACTTATCATAAAACTGTAACTAGTCGATGTCTGTACGTAGGAGCCATTTAAGAAATAGCAATACGAGGGCAGGTTATGGAGTTATAGAAGCCAAAACAATTATTTAAAGAATTTTCGTCTGTTTGACTGTGTATTTGCATCCGCATCACGCACGAAATTGAATTCAGCTTACACAGTGGTATTGCTGGAGGTCTGACTTAAAATCTGATGCAGGGGCGTGCACAAAGAATTCTGGTAGGGTATGCACGCCCTACCCGAAACCTCTGCGAGGGCACTACATTTCATTTACAAATGTTTTTGTGTGTATATATATCTGTGTACAATAAATAAATAAAATGACTTACCAAATTCAATTCAGCGACTTTTCGACATGGCACCATTGATGATTGTGTGTGTGGCCACCATGAATATCCAAATAAGTGACTGATGGTGAGAACAAGTCACCTAAATGATATCCATTGTGGCCTTGTAGGTATTACAAGGCCGAGAGATGTTAAGAGTGTTTTTTGCGCAAATGAACAAAAATAAATGAACGAAATTACTAACATACTTGACTGTAGGTATTATTTTAATTTTTATAAATCATATCAACGCGCTTATTTTTTTAAAAATAATTCTGTAAAACGTCGTCGTAAAAATCATAAGATCATTTTAAAATCATTAAAATTTCTTTTTCAATTCAAATCATAGACAAATCAGTAAGTCTGCTTTGGCCATGTGTGTTTCGTAGATATGTATGGATTCTTTTTAAGCAAGAAAATTATCGTTCAGCCGATGCGCTACTAACTGGAATCGTAACTACCTATTAATTTTGTTAATTTGTAAACTTTGGGAAATATGGCTGTTAAATTGTTTGTATGTAAATATTGAATAAGATCAAATATTCGTAACGTTTTTAATTCGTCTGATCAATAAACGCATCGGAGCTCATTCCTAAGGTGATCCGCGTTAAAGGAATGTTCATGCGAATTAATGAGTTCGACGATCGATTGCTCTGGAAAATTATTACAATACAAAGTATATGTAATATTCATACGAAAGTAGATTGAAAAACTTAAGGTCTTTTAAGTTTTTATAAAGACTACGACACTCATTCAAGACATTGTCAATTATAATCTCGTTAAACACGCGCCTGTAATATTGTTGAACATTGTCAACACCTCATTTGCTTTTCGGTCGATCGCAATATGGTTAACAAACAAAATAGTTTATTTGTGTGTACACAGCCCGCTAGCCAGCTATAAATATGTGTCGTATTACCTTTTTGTTGTTTTAGATCTAAATCGCGAACACAGCGTCCAAGACAAATTATTTTGTTTTGTCATCAAAAGACAACGTTGAGAAAACACCAGGTTTCAATTTATTTAAACACACATTACCAACACAGATCTCACAAGTATAATTTTCCATAATTTACAGTAAATCCGGTAATTTCACTAATTATTTAGTTATCAATTACAAAGCGCTGAAAATCCACTCGACAGCTCTGTGAAATAATTAATAATGGCGTACGATGCTATATTGCTTAAATAATAGGCCTAGGTATAATAAACAACAATTATGATGTTTTTGACAACTATTTAAACTGGTTGGATTTTCGTTGTAGGCAGTGCCTTCAGTCAGCGAGCACACACGTGCATTTTACACACACAAGCAAAATATTTGTCTCGTAGACAGCGTAATCGATTGACGTTTGATATGAGATTTGAGATTTCGATTATATAGATTTACATAGGCCAGCGGACTAGGGTATGCAGTGCTTATTTGCTTGTATGAAGCGCACGTGCCTGATCTGATGCATGTTTATTCTTGATACGCTGCATAGGTAACTTCTAAATTCCAAGCGTACGTAGTCGTGGGCCAAAGCTCATTCACACTATTATAGCAACAGCAACTGCCTGAACACAGTATCACATGTATGCATATTGTCCTAAGGTAGTATCCCTTAAGAGTGTTTAGCTCAGTGCCAGCTTTACCATTATCAGGCGCAAAACAACGATGCACTAGTTAAGGAAGAGTTCTTGCTGGACATGACGTGAGCAATTATTAGGTATCCCTTGAATTCATTCTAGAATATTATATTTTTTATATGATTTAAACATTTCTAATACGAAAATACAGTCAAAAGCCGCACATATCCTCGTCGCGGCGGTAGCGAAGTGTCTTAGTTTGATCTGTTTACTGCAGGACTAGACAGCATACGCCTTGAAGGTGAAGGAAGATGTCACTACAAAGCTGGTACGCATAGCAGTCGCTCCGGAAACACTGTAGCATCATGCCTAAATCACCGAAAGGGAGAGCAAAGGTTCATCACACCACCATTCACTAGCTATAATTCCAGGCCCACTTCAAACGCGCTGCTACTAAGAATTGCAAGTAAGGAGAAGAGAAGTAAGGAGACTAACGGTGTTCTGTGAGATAGAAATATACACTGATGGACTTTAGAGGAACGCCAAAAAATATTAAATGTCTCAGGCTGTAATTACCTTGCGTACTGGCCACAAACATAAGTAAAGACTATTTAAATAAAGAAAGCTCTGCAACGCTTTGCAATGTTCTATTTTCAAATTTCAAGATATTTTCAAGAATTTATAAAAGATAAACATTCCAAAGCTTTCTTTTCAATAAGATTTACTAATGTTTGTGTTTATGTATTATATTTTATTATATAATTATTGCGTTTCTTTTATATTGCGAAAATCTTGCTATCTGTTGAATTCGAGCTAACAGATTATTATTATTTATCTAAATTTGTCTTGATTGCCTTGTTTATCGTATTTAGCGTGAAAGGTTATTGCAAATAAATTGCGAATGTCAGATCTAAACGCCTCTCAAGTTGCTAAGCTAATATTTTAATTAAAACCAGGCGCAGTTACAAACATGTGGCTCAAATATTACGAATATTATTAAAATATGTGGTACACAGAGTTGTCAAAAGGATTGGTAGACCGGACCGGACGTAAACGAAAAATTCATCGTTACCAGCGTGCTTTGAAACCGGACCTGAACTTCTGACGTTTAGAACGTTGAGAACGTGTTAGAACGAAGCTTCACGAAGTCTTATACTGATAAATTCTGCTTACCTTCTAAATCCAAATGACTAGAAGATACCAGATGTTTTATTTTCTCTTTCTGTTCCGAAGGATTATAATTGATCAACAGGTAGTCCGGTAATTAATGGATAACCTGGAAATGTCTTATAGTGGAACTGATGGCCGCTCAGACAAAAATATGAAAAAAAATAACTATCCTAACTACTACCTGAGAAATGTTTTTTTTTTAATTACCATGTATAACTTTCTTGTATACTATGACCATAATGAATGAAATCCGTCGGTTTTTTGTTGTTTTATTATTAAACACTAATTATGCTAATAGATAGACAGTCAAAAGTATGCTATGCTATTATAGCACTTTTTAATATACTTATATATTTCTTTTTAATTTTTTAATTCCTTTTTTTAATTTTTCTGAACGGCCTTCAGTTCTACTATAAGACATTCAAAGGTTATCCATTAATTACCGGACATCCTGTATACATTGTGACTATTTTGTACCTACTGTTATTGTTTCTGAAATAATTTAATGATATTATTATAAAAAGATGAATGAATGATTAATATAAATGTCACGTAAAACAAAACGTTACTACCCATCTTATATCACTAATTATTGTTTACAATTTTATTTGTTCTCATTTTCTTTATGTTAAGTATACATATTTAAAATGACGCACGTGCTTAATAAAATATGACACTTTATAATTATACCGTTGTAGCCACAGCAAAGTTATTACTAAATCTATTAATGTCGTGCAGACTACCTTCCAACGTTCAAGCGATGTGATTCTAAAGTTAGCTGAGTTCGCCCCCACCCGACTTCCCTTGTGGTCTATCCGGAAATTTAGTTTACATTATTATTTATATTCATTTAATTCATATCGCAGTTTAGTTGTATGTGGACTTTAATAAAATAATATTGTAGGTATGTATTTATTCTCTTTTTTGATTTCAGATTTTATTAGTTACAATTAAGATCTAATATTATTTATATTTTATTACCCAATGTTAGCCTCCGTGCAGACACCAAAAACATCTAGGTGAAAAGCAGCGCCTGGCATGGGTAGATTGTCATATGCTCAACTAGGTCCCATTTGGCATTGTAGACAAGATTAATATGTTTACGTATATTATCTATGTTGTGTCTTTGACCTATTCACTTACTTTTCGTTCTTTCTTTCATTACCGATGAATCACTTAATAAGAATCTACGACAACAGTTAACGTTTGGTGACATACGTTAACAGACTCTTTGAGTTAGCATTAACAAGGGTATGGTATGGTAAATATAATGTATACTTAACTCATAATATTGTTTTTGGGTACAATGAAAGATATTATAAATGTGTTTAAATAAATATAAAAATAATGAAACAAACAATGATACCGTTAATTCATTTTATTTTCAAATAAAAATTACATTACTAGGTTTGGACATCACAATAGGAATACATTGATGGTATAAAACTTAAAATTAAAACAATACGATCCACTTGATTATATATTAAAAAGCTGCATTTAATTATATGGAATGTATACAGTACCAATATTTACTAAACATTAAATGATCTGGTAACACAATAAATTTGACAACATAAAAGACTTTAAACGAAGAATTTCACGTCATATATTTGAAATACATTTGACAGTCTCTTGTGGAGATCATTCAAAATCGGCATCGAATTCGCATTTTATCTTTTTATATAGTTTACTAGCATATAGATGGCATTTACCAGTATTCTTGTTAAACTACATCTACGCTAAACGCTTGTGCTAGAAGTAGATTCACGTCAATAGTGCAATTGGTGGGATACAAAGAGCGACTCTTAGGTCCTAAGCCTGCAGTCTTAGAAATAGGTACTGAATTGAATAACAAGAAGTTTCTTAGATAGTAGAGACTACCTACCACAGTGAAAAACAATATATGTACTTATTTAAATAGTTTGATGCTTGATCTAATTGTTTTATAGATTCATGCGAATTTGATACTGAATGAGTGTAGTTCGTAATTCTGTATTGTTTGAAAATAATTAAACAGAAGACATCAAGACATGATATTTTCCTGAATGACATTTACTTGGACGTTCTGAAACACACGCTAATTTTCTTGTGATAATAACTTATTTAATAACATATGGATGGTTGTATAATCAGTTGTTTATTAATAGTTCATTAAGTGTTATATGAATTTAATAGTAATATCAGCCACAAATTTATTTTATACTTATAATTATTAATATACGAAACAAAATCTCGCGACAATTATTTAATTCTTCAGTCATATAAATACACAGGATTACAGGCAAATAAGATGTCACTGAACACCAGAAATTAACATGATATTTTTATTTAAAAATAATCTGTTGATATGGCCAATTATATACGCGCCTGCGATGAAGGAATATAATGTTTTCTTTGAGAGTTCATACTCTTGCGGATAGATGGCGGTGACATCTTTATTGGCTTAACAAATTTTAACACAAACCTCAGAAATTGCAGCAACTTAATGTATTTTAACATAAAAGAGAAATAAGTACCCTTTTATACAGAAAATAATAAATATAATTGTTATCTATTTAATTGATGTCTCATGCAACCTTTCGAAAGGCAAGCGTTTCTAACAAACTTTTAACAGCTTTTCCTGTGATTTACGTACTACATAACAATTCACTATATACAAGTTAAAATCTCATTTATATCACATTCATTCATTCAAAAATATACCTTAATGTTACTGCAGTATGGTCACATATTGTTTAATGGCGTACAATATCTCGAGAGCGTTAAAAAAAGGATAAATGTTGACAATATGGATGAGTTTATGGCTAAAACATACTCATTTCTTTTCGTATACGAAGTTATGTAGACAATATTTCGAGACATTGTATGCCAACAACATAATTATATTTCTATAATATTTGGGTTACTGACTAATATCTTTATTAAAAAAAAGCACTGCAGCAAGGGATAGCATAATCGAACACAGTATACCGTCCTTGTCGCACGATATAACAGTATTTTTATTAAACTGTGGTAGACGATGCCCCAAAATTATTTGGTTAAATTTTTTTGTCAATTCTTTAATTTTTTTAACAAAAATAATTTCAATTTTTATCACGCTCACAATTATACACAACGCATTTTATGTGTTTTTTGTCGGAGGTAGTGGGAAATTAATGGGTCCAAATTTATCATCTTCAAATTTGTTTTTATACCTGAGATCTCATTGCACAATATCGTATGTGTAATTATCTACTTTAATTTCTATATCCAGTTCAAATGCTTCTCTAATACTAATCGATTGGGTATAATCATTATGGTCAATCGATATGAAGTTATTTCAATAAATTACTTCAGGCCTCTTAACTTAAAAACTACGTAATTGCTTTATTGTACTCATTTTCCTAAACTATAAACTAGATATAAACTAAAGTCTTGGTTTTTGAAAAGACATTATAGAATATTACTGTCGGTGAAAGAATTGTTTTGGAAATACTCGATATTATTTGAATTTTGGTGAACTTTAAAAAGACATGAAAATATTTGACTGTCTATCATCATCTTTGGGAAGACATCATAATATTTCACTTTAGAAACTCATTTGAGCACAAGTATTTAACTTAGGTGACGTTAACAAGAATACTAGCAATGTGTTACAGCATTTTTTAATCAAAAATATATATATTGGTATAAAAGCTGTTATCTTAATCATGTAACATTATTTTCAGTACGTATGTACCTATACGTGCGTGGTACTAAAGTCGAATAGCTAAATTAAACAGATACAAAATTAATTAACAGAAATATATCAATAGTCAGTATTTTGCTCACATTATTCTGTAAAACCTTGATTGTGCTCTATTAGGAATATTTTTAAATACACATTTGCCTTAGTCGGTTTGCCTTGTAGTTTCTAGGGATTTCTGTATTTGTTTTGTTCGATAATAATATCATGTACGTATCGATTCAATTTCGGTCTACTATATATTGGTATTATTTATGTAGCTTAAGAAAGCTAAAGAAGATTAGATTTAGTTTTGTGCCATTCAAAGTGCAAAATAATAGTCTTAGCATCTGAATCAAAGAAGAGGAAAATCTAGTGCATCAGCCCTATCAAAATTATGTTCATGTGTGTTTATCTACGTGTTGTTGTTCAAACCTTGGACGTATTGCGAAACCATCACCTTGTGCATCTTTTATTGACACGACGTGGACACGAACGATATCCTTTGTTTATTGTTTGAATCATAGCAAATAAACTTAAAGAACGTGTTGGTCTTTTGAATTTGGCAATAGATGTCTTTATGTTCAAGCATTCGAAATATTTTAGTATTAAAATTTGACTAATTTGATTTGGAATAAATCTGTGGTACCTATATATTAAAACGCAAATTTATTATGTTTACCTTTTGGTGTTTATTAATGTACGAGGCAACTATATTTAAATTACGTGAAGCTAAATCATTAAGATTGTAGCTTGTTATTACATATTTTTGTTGCTCAAATAAATAATATAATAACTAATAAGGTTAATTTTTAATAATTATTCTGTATGTCGGCCATTTAAGGTAGTTTATGACATAGTAATAGAAAGGTATTTTTTTAGTTTTCGCTTCATTTTGCTAACTTGCAATAACCATGCATATTTTTATGTAGTTAGTAGGTCTGATCAATAACCTCATTAGCCTTAGCCGATGGTTTGAACGAGGTGATGACCGTTTAAACTATTTCGCCATCGCACGGATGGCGAAATAGTCGTCAGTATGGTCGTCGGTCGTCCGGTCGTTGTACAGTATTTCTATTTCACTGAATATTCTGCACGATCCTTACATTTAATTGTCACGCCTTTCAAGATAAGATGAAGATGGATTCCATAAAAAAATTCTATGTCACATTAACAATAAAAAAACCTGACATATGCATGCTTTAAATTTAAATTATCCTGCACTTATTTCAATCCGCTTAAAAGTGATATTAAAATCGCCTTATGATTTAGATAGGTAGCCAGTCAACCACAATTTTTGCCCACGTAATCTCGTTAGCTGGTATTAAATATATATGTATGTATATATTATACACATTATATTATAACGTCCATAGCATGAAGTCCTATCAGGTAACGTGTTTTAGTTACGTTAGCATTTAAAGGTGTACAATATATATTTATTTGCCGACTTTTTGACTGACTTGTATTGAAAAGTGGCCACGGATCGACTTGATTGATGACATCAAAAACAATTCATGAAAGTCTCAAAATATTAGGCATCAGTCTAAAGGTTACGTGGTGACTATTTCTTTATCATTGTTATTATGACAAGTGCATATTTCGATATGCTTTGCAAATATCCAAATATCTGATAAAATCTCCCAGGTGAGAAAAATGTTGTATCTAATAATATCTTCCTATGGCACAGTCTATTCAAAAACCAAGCTAACTCATAATAGTGCTATATCACATAAGTACTAATGAATGCTGTTACACCATCAATACACGGTGATATACAAGTTTATATTTACAACAAATATCTACAAATTTAACTAGAACAATTGCCAATTACATTTGGATATGATTCCTACTTGTGTCAGCGAACAAACGCTTCGCAACGACAACTAGGATTATTTTAAATTTCTCTTTAAAACTTTTATCAAATTCAGGCTTTAGTGTTACTTCTGAAACCTTTCCTGTCATATTATCAGTTTCCAAAAAAAACTATAAATATTTTCACGAGCACACCAAAATCATGAGAACTAAGTCAAAAACAAATTCCAATATAAATAGTAATCAAAGTTTTAAAATAAAGAGAGTCAATACTATATCGCGATTTGTTCGCCACTGATTTCAATGTCCGAAACCCTTTAATCTCTGTTAAATCCATGATCCCTACAAGTTTATTGTCCATCTCATCCAAAACTGATGTCAAATCTTTAAAAATAATTGCGTTAATCACATTTCTACATTTCATATCACAGTTTGACTCTCAAGCTGTCAACTCTTACTAGAGTAGAAATTCAATAACTCTACAACTATATTTAAAACATAATAATAAATAAAAACAAAAAATCTTTGAAAATTTGAAATACTGTCCCGTTTAGAAATAGTCGTCTTTAAATAATGAAGTCGTCAAAATATGTTGGCACACCGATGACATTAAACACTTTCAAATTTTATTACTTTTTGAATACTGCCAGAAATACTATTCAAATGGAAAGAATCAATTCATCTAAAAGCACATTTAGAAATCATTTGTAGCTGGTAAAACACGATGAATGAAGCCCTAAACTTTGGTATTAATATAATTTTAGATAGCTACGCGAACCGTGCACAGCTACTTATAAGGAACATCAAGACAACTCTCAATCAGTCCTGATCCTTCAAGGAACTCCCGAAGTCTTGTAACCACGGACCCAATAGCCGGACCCTTGCGAAAATATCCTCCCAAAATACAAGACAAGACACCAGTTTAAAAATTCATTTTACATCCAAAACTAATTCTTAGTATCCTTTACATAAGTTTGACTTAAAATCGATCCTTCTAACTAGCTCTAGGAGTTCATTGGACATTGTTACCATACTCCATGCCGAAAAGTGAGAGGATGACGAAGGCGAGGCCGAGGAAGATAGAGCCAAGCAAGTCACCGAGAGCAGTGAGGTAGGGGATGGCTGCGTTGTCGGGATCCTTCTTCTTCTTCCACATGTAGTGGACCAGCATGTAGGCAAGGTACAGCAGCACCATGACCTGGAAATGAAAATTGAAGTTTTATTTTCCGTCAATGCCGAAACGAAAGATGTAATACTAGTCAGATCATAAAAACTGGTACAGTCAACGACATAAGTCGATAAATATTTGAGTTTCTTTACCGTACACAATAATGGGCATTTCTCTTCTTTAACTGCAGCAGTGGCTGAAGGATAATTAGTTAAAAAAATTACTATAGAAAATTAATAAGTACACTTTTATTAATAAGATACTGTTATAAATTTGTTAAATGTTTAGCTACTTATATCACTTTCTGTACATACACTTTACACTGGATAACCTAAACATTTTCAGAATTTATCTTATCCTTGGGTATACAAAATAACTAGGTACCCAAATTAACATAAAAATAAAAGAATCCTCAAATTATTTCTTCAGTTGATGGTTTGTAACTAAGGTGTAGATACTTCACCATTCGTTGATAAATAAAGTTCCATGGCACATTACTCACTTGTAATAAAGCGCACATGAGGTAGGTGACGCCGAAAGGAACTTGTATGGTAACCATGCCCTGGTACACGAAGTCAGCTACCATCATGAAGATGATTTGACCGAACACGGCCAGCATCAGCAACATTCGAGCCACTTTAGCGGCAGCAGCTGAAAGAAGAAAATATCATTATAATATTGACACT
Source organism: Catocala nupta (assembly GCA_963675205.1). Classification (NCBI taxonomy): domain Eukaryota; kingdom Metazoa; phylum Arthropoda; class Insecta; order Lepidoptera; family Erebidae; genus Catocala; species Catocala nupta. Next base: position 15,981,237 of record OY776104.1, read on the forward strand.
AAAATACAATATTTTTCTTTATCTTCTAAGTACCTATCTTAACCAATTTTTTAAGTGCGATAAGTAAGACATGTTTGTTACGCTTTCATGTCTTAACGACTTAACCGGTCATCGTGAAATTTTGTTTACCTGTTGTCAGGAGTATAGAAAAGGATATAAGGTAGCATTAATCCAGAAAATAAAACTGCTCCCGACAGATAGAAATTTATTGACAAAATCTACATTAACGCAAGCAAAACCTAAAAATCTAGTGTGGTATAAGTGTTAGGTCGGACGTCTGCAATGAGTTGGTTCGCATAACCTCATCTCTGAAAGATTCAAGGTCGGTTTTTTTGTTCAAGAAACGAGTCGTTTTATCTGCGGCCGGTCAATTTTCGACGAAAATTATATAAAAAATATGTCATAGTTCTCAATATAGGCACCGGCCCTTAAAAGACTAGTTAGCAAACTAAACTCACTTCCAAAGAACAGTGTCTTCCACGGCCACTCGATGAGCCTGGTATTTTCGGGCAGTACTCCAGGAATAGCAGTCTGGTGCAGGTGTGTAGCGAGGCGGGACGACTGCACGCAGACCAGGTTGCCTCCAATTCCGTTGACGATGGGCTGGAACACTTCGTAGCCGCGGTAGTGATCCACGGCTTGGTCGAGGACGATGCCTCCGATACTAGAAATTTATTCGATTTTATGTTAGTTTATGATGATGTATAAATTGTAGTTTAATTTCGCTGCATTATTTTAGTATCTTGCGTGCTATTTTTACTTTATTTAGAAATATGTATCCATTTAGATATGATAATTCCGTTGTAGCATGTCATCTCTAGTGCTCATTATTTTTAATTTGACTGCCTCAAATGTATTTTCTCCCAAAAACATTTGAAAGAAATACTTTCATAATTGCTGCAAATCGCCGTAATAATTTAAATTATATGGCTATATATTCATTTGACCATAAACTAATCTTAAGTATACATTAAATCCAACCATTTAGACGATAGAACATTAGAAATTTTAAAAAGAGATCTTGCTGTTGTTTATGTATTTCGAAGGACACAATTATTTCAAATGTAATACAGTGCAGCTAAAGTGAACATCAGCTAACTATATATATAAAGTGTTATAGGAACACATACCCGCTAATAAACAGCGCAGAGATGACTGGAGTCCAGCCACTGGTGAGCACCTTCTTGGTGTACTTGTTACGCCACACGATGAACACCCACAACGGAAGCAGGCTGTAGTACACGCACATCAGCGTAATTGGCTGCCATAGTGATATTTCTGGCGAAGTAAAAAAAATATTTGATTAACAATATGATCAGAAGTGTCAGAATTGGCGACACAAAATGTTGGAAATCTGTTACTCTAAGTGCTTTGTATGTCTTAAGGCTTGTTTCACCACCTTCAAGTAGCATTTATCTATAAGATAAACGTTTCGCCATTTCTCTTCTTTAACCTAACAAGAGTGAGACAGCATGCGATTTATCTTTCGGATAACTTTTACTTGACAGTGGTGAAACTCACCGTATATTTCTTAAATCACATGAAAGTGGACAATCTCTATTGGCAACTTTTACACTCTTGTGGCTCTAATCTTAATGGTTTGATGACGTACACCTAACGATGATACCATTTAATTGTGTTCCATGCGTTAAATAGCATGGCAGCTTATAGTTCCAAATTTCATCAGGCGCTATTTTCTTTTTGTCAAAAGCCATGTATCTCTATGCCATGATAAGCTTACATTATCTATAATAAAAATGCCTTTAAGCTGATTGGGTTTTATAGGCAATGGAAAAACTAGTATGGGTCGGTTTATTATCTACGTTTATAAATAGGTACTACTGCTAAAACATGCTGTAGACAAATTACTGAACAACAAAATAAACGGAATAAAAAAGCGTCCATAGTAAATTATTCAGCTAGGTGACGTGTTTTTATGCCATTAATATGGCAAAAGCAATATTTTGTATCGTAATCATCCATCAAGGTAACGGAACGTTTCGAATAGGGTAATAGTCGGACGTTAAGATGGTGACTTCAAAACTACATGGTCTTACCGCTTGTGCTACTCACCATTACTTACTACTACTATTTCTACTACCTCGGCATTACTATTTGCACCTCCTATCGTTTATATCGATACGATGTCTTTACGTATTCAAATATTTCGACTTTGAGGAACGTAAATTTGCAATTTGATCGTCAATTTTTTTTTATTAAATATCAATATATAAATAAATTATTGATTTGATTAACATTAATAAAAAAAATTATAATTCACAGCGTCATACCGCATCGATGTATTTTGTAAATCAGCATGACCAGTTTGCATTATATAAATTCTAAAATAGATAAATAATTTACTTAGACAATATTTGCTGCTATAAGAACGATAATTTCTGGAAGGACGGATTATTTTTATTCGGTCGGATATTTTTATTCGGTCAGATATTAATATTATGGCTTGTTGTATATTTTTGTATATTTAAATAATTAAATTTCATACATACATACATAAATTCACGCCTATTTCCCTGAAGGGTAGGCAGAGACTACGGATTTCCATTTGCTACGATCCTGACACACTTCTCTGGCTTCATTCACTTTCATAACATTCCTCATACACGCTCGCCGGTTTAAGGTGCTCTTAACCTGGCCATTATCCAGAACATCTCCGATCTGATCAAGAAACGTTCGCCTAGGTCTTCCCCTTGCGACTGTTCCATTGACACTAGCCTTATAAACTTTCTTAGTCAGTTTGTTCTCGTCCATTCTTTCTACATGCCCTAACCAACTTAACATACCCTTTACTATTCTCGTCACTATATCCACTTCTATGCCGCATCTCTCTCTAATCACACTATTCCTTATTCTATCTTTCAGAGTCACACCACATATATTTCTCAGCGCTCTCATTTCTACAGCATTTATTCTGCTCTCATGGTTCTTTTGCCATACCCAACTTTCACTTCCATGCATAAGTGTAGGCACTAATAGTCCTCTATGAACAGCCAAACGTGCCTTTTCGGATACATTTTGACTGTTCATAAAAGCGCGTAGAGCGCCATTCACATTATTGCCAGCAATCATTCTCCTTTCAATATCCCCTCATGTTTACCATCCCTTGTAAGCAAAGTTTTTTTTTGTATGGTATAGGTGGCAAACGAGCTGACGGATCGCCTGATGGTAAACGATTACCGCCGCCCATGGACACCCGCAACACCAGAGGAGTTACAAATGCGTTGCCCGCCCTTTAAAAAGAAGTACGCTCTTTTCTTGAAGGTTTGTAGGTCGTATTGGTCCGGAAATACTGCAGGCGACAGTTCATTCCATAGTTTAGTTGTGCGAGGCAGAAAATTTCTGGAAAAGCGCACAGTTGTGGACTGCCAACCATCTAAATGATGGGAATGGAAATTCTGTCGCGAAGGACGATGGCGAAAAGAGGCGAAATATACAAGGCGAAAAATACAAACTCTTTCACTTGCTCCACTTGTTCTCCATCAAACATAATATTGCACATCGTGATGCACTCCTCCCTTTCAAATACCATTACTTTCGTCTTGCTTACATTCATTTTCATTCCTTTACTCTCAAAAGCACCATGCATAATAGTTACCATCGCCTGCAACTCTTTCGCCGATGAATTGATTAGCTAAAGTCACCACCTGGTTAGAGAATAGCCTCTTATCATTAAATGCCAGCAAAACTAATTACGTGTGTTTCAGCAAGACGATGGTGGGAAAACCAACAAATGAACATAGCCTCAAAATGCACACATTCCCACGCAATCGATTAGAGGATCGCTCTGTTTGTGACTGTGAAGTGATTGTCCGTAGAGCCTGCGTAAAATATCTGGGGGTAACACTTGACGACCAACTCACATGGAACCTACATCTGGTATCGACTGCAAATAGACTCAGACGCATGATACACATTTTTAAGACCTTGCGTGCGATATGTGATCTGATGTTACTTATCCAGACATACCGGGCATTATGTGAATGTCTTATTCGGTTTTGTATATGTGCCTGGGGAGGAGGTGACAAAACAAAAATGATTGGAGTAGAACGTGCACAGCGTGCAGTGCTTAAAGTTTTATGCCATCTACCCTTCAGACATCCCACAGCAGCAGTCTATGAACTGACTGGTGTGTTATCTGTGCGAAAGATTTTTATCCACGAATCGTTACGACGATATCACAAGACAACTGTACCACAATTACCTTTACACCAAAAACGCATTGAACGTTGGCCGGTACCCCACACTAAGTCAGCCTTAGGTCAAAAGCAGTACACATTTTTAGCGCCTTTTATATACAACAAGTATAATAAAATAACCAAAGTTAGTAGGCTTAACAATAATCAATTTAAACGGATGATCATGTGTTGGTTACTGAAACTGACATATGAAGAAACGGAAAATCTTATCAAAGTTTAAGACAGGCCCACACATATATAAATAAATACACACACTTACATACACACGCACACACACTCACGCACACACACATAAACACACACACACACACACACACAAATACACATTCATCTACAAAGACATGTATGCTTGGATATTATTACTATTCTTATGAAATTATCAATACTTATTACATTTTTTTTTTTTTTTACTTTTATTTTAGTTAAATTATAAATTATGAATTGATTGTATTATAATGAAATTACCAATTGTATCTTGAAATAATTGTTACATATAAGCGGGGAAGACACTGACTCCTGCAACACAGTTTCGACTAGCGTGGGAGCCAGAGTTTTGTTATATATTGTGTTCTTTTCTTTTTTGTGTCAATAAATGATTATTATTATTATTATTATTATTATAGATGATGCAAGTATTACTTGGTCGTCGGCATAAAGTAGACATTTGACAAGTAATTCATTCTTAATCCCCATTCACAATCTTTTAAATCTTTCAAACAATTGTCCATTATTGTTACATTTATTATTATTCATTAAAAAATAGACACTCAGTGCGGTGGCAGTGGCTAGGCGACCATTTAAACCACTACGTCATTCGTGCAGTACTTAATTATGTTTTGTTTATAAATTACTAGCGGACCCAACAGACGTCGTCCTGTACAAATGAAAAAAAGAATAATAAATACACATCTGAACTATTCTCGAATCCACTTGAACACACAAAAAAAATCATCAAAATCGGTCCAGCCGTTTAGGAGAAGTTTAATTACAAACATACGCACAGAAGATTTATATATACATATAAAGATAATCATTATCTTGACTTCATTAGTTAGCAACTTTACGAATTAAAATAGTCTGTTTTAGATTAGATTCAGTTATCTCCTGAGAGAGTTAAGTTTCTTAATATTTATCAAAAACAAATGTGATTTTATTATAACCATGATATAAGACGATGACGTGCTAATTTTAATCTTGTGGATTACAATTTTGCTCTGATTATATTTTATACTGATTGATGAACGTTAAATTGAAACAGATTAAAATTGTCAGAGTCCGGTTATGGCTAGCTTTTTTATTATTATATATCAGCAAATCGTATGATATTAGTCAAATATTCATAATTAATTACACTGAAAGATGTGATTATTTTTAAGGGTACTAATGAATTTGCGATAAAAATCGATTGGGCTGAAAAAATTAAAACGGGTTGAATTAAATATATATTGAAATTAACACAATGAATATGTTATTATTTGTGTTATTTTAATTGTTTCCTGAATTCATTAAACTACATGGATGTATTTTTTTTAAATTTCAGCATTCTTTTTTATTTCTGCAATACAGTTTTAATTACAGTATAGTATGTATTTGATACATAGCGTTGCCTAACACTTATCACTTAAATTTGCTATAAATGTAGTATGCGAGACTCTGATACGTTTTACTCAACCGGTGAAACACAAATATTGCAGCTGGCTGGTAGAGAATGAAAAGGTGGTACGAACGAACGAGCTAGCTCATTCGTACCTCTTTTACTTAGCGATGTCGAATTATAATCGAATGCATTGACAACACTAACCTAACCGTACAAAGCAGGGAGCGCGTTGTGCACAACTGTATTCGAATAATCATTCGACACTGTATAATAATGATGACAATGAGTGCATTGAGTCAACTCGACGACCAAAGATATTTTTTTTATACATCTATTGTGGCAAACAAGCTTACGGCACATCATTTGCGCGTTGCCGACTGTTTAGGAAAGGATGAAGAGAAAAAGGAAGTGGGAAGGAGAAGGAGCGGGAAGGGGTTTCTTACATTTTGTTTGACGACCATATAATTAGTTCAATGACGTTACCGCTGGGGGCGCTTTTGAACACGCTTGAAGACGTGCCAAATAGAATATGGCGTAGTAGGAAAATCTACGTCGATGATAATGACAATAAATATCTAAATTACAGGATTACGAAGTGCTACTGCTCAAGATAAGATAAATATAATTGCTTTGGCTACATTCCGCAAATTTTCCTTGTGTTTCCATATATTTATGAATTGATTTATGCACTGGAAGGTCACAAGGTGATAGAAAGAGATATTTATAATATGGCCACGTGGATCTATGAGCAGTTTTCGATAATAGTTCTTTCCATTGCATTTTTGGGTAGCGATAGGAATTGCTACCTCTAGTCAAAACTTAAACTTTTATTAAAATATAAGAAAAAATGCCGCTCAATTCGAGATACATTTGAGCGAATATTGGTAGCGAGAAGCCTATTGCTGTTGTCTGGGCCCTGTTCACGACTTCGTGCTGATACTGAGAATGTGGTGCGTTTATTTTTAGTTTTATCTATCATACGTATGTCTCGCTAGGTATTCTCCTCATTGCCAATAGGCTGAACTGATAATAAATGCCACTTAATTTGTATACATGTAAAATCTATATACATATCCATATGTATTTCATCTGAATTTTATGTGTCAGAGTTTGATTGTTTACCTATTTATCAATAAATAATTAAAAGCTGACTCATGCTCATACAATTGATACTTTATTTATCGTGTTATCGATAACTTAGGTTTTCCCTTTAGGCCTGTAATATCCACTTTTACAAACTGGCGACTCCTCTAAATTTATTACTTTGCAGATATCGCATAATTTCAATAAAATTATTGTTTAATACCTATGGCAGACAAAGGTGTTAGCAAAAATATTGATAAACTACCTAAATATTTTACTTGTTTAAATAACTTTATATATATTTAAAAAGAAGATAATATAATTATGAATTATTTAACTAATTACTATTTTGATGACACACTTGCTTAATTCACTGGTTACGCTAGAAAATAAAACATTTTGTGCATGCTGTAATTTTAAACATAACTCACTAATACTTAGAACAGCGACGTGCAATTATTATCGATTTAAAATTAGAGGCAATCAAATTTTCGAGTAATTCGAATTCTTTTAAAATATCTGTAATTATTCGAATAGATTTTCATTATCCATGTAGGAGCAAAACTTAAACGAGCATCACGGCGAAGAGAAAAAGCAATAAATCAACGTCTAAACGTTTTCTATACAATTATGATTCGTAAGTTCCAATAAATTGATAATTATACGAATATTAGAACTCTCGAATCATTCGCATTGTGCCATCGTTATAATCGCGCATCGCCATCTATAACTACTTAGCTCACCTCTTTTCCCTCCTTCATCATCAGTTCCTTGTAATTTTAAAGTATACAACAACATTATTATCAGTGTCAAATAAGACCTCCACACATTATCACAAAACTTTAAACAATAAGCTACTTTTCAAAAGGTCGAATGCAGTCATTGAAACTAGACCCGAAATCGCAAGTTGGCCACATAGCGATTTCGGATGATATGTGAATGCGTCTGTTTTCGCGCGCTGATTCTATTGTTGCCTTATTACCAACGTATTATCATTAGCTACTTTTTTGTGCAACAATCATGAGAGACAAGTATATGACCGACTGATGGTTGGTAGTTAACCATTATAGCGTATGGGCGCTTACAATACCATACGTGTGATTTAGGCTTTGCCAGGAGACCTAAACTGGAGATTTCGCTGTATTCCCTATCATAAGACCAATGAGTCTTCTACAAAACAGTGTCATAATAATAATGCGAGCTTTAAAGTACCACGCGCTCGTAACCATGAATATTTTTATAAAGCAGTGCCATAATCATAATACGACTTTAGAAGCTTTAAACTAACCATGGAACGCGACTTACAGCCCATCTGCACATTACAGAAGTATTAGACGGGCCATATTTTCTTCAAAGGTTCAGGCTAAGGAACACATTATTTCCCTTTTTTAAATAAACATATTTTTTAAAGTCAACTAACGATTTTCATTACAAATTACTAGTATACTTGTTAATCTAGATAACCTAGAATACTTGTGTTCGGAGTGGGTTCGAGTCGTTTTGCAATAGTTGCGATTGGCAACCTCTCGATCGCCACTTTACAGATATCTATACAATATTATTGACCAGATACGACAAGTCACGTATACCATTTTTTAAACTTCAATACCACTTCAATAATACTTGATTTACTTCAAGCTTCGATTTCGAAGTGGAAAGTAAGTAAAGATATGCGGTATTATACTCACTTATTTGATCGTACATATACTGCGCGGTGACTGCGAGTACGGTGTTGCTGACGATGTCGCCGATAGATGCCGCTAGCGGCGTCGCCACGTTGTCCGGATTCACCTTGAACTTGTGCGAGCCGTAGATCACCATGACCATTACGAAGTCTGTAACATATAGAGAAAAATATTATAGCTAAACATACAAAAAAACACGGTCGAATTGAGAACCTTCCTCTTTTTGAAGTCGGTTAATAACTTCAACCAATTTTTGACACATAATCCTGTATTAAGAATAATCCCTGTGTCGCAAATGACTTGAACCCAACGGACACAAGGAACACCCAAATTTGGAACAATTATGAGTGGAGCACACAAATTTTTCTCTCTTGTGTTTTCCAGAACGACTTTCGGTCACGGCGGCCAACGATAGTGAATGCGACTGCTGCGTATGAGGTCATAGGTTCGATCGCAGAATCAATCGTACTAATACTTGGTTTCTATGCCAAGAAATTCTCAGTAGCGACACGTAGACGACAATAGGGTAACTTAAGACAATAGGGTCTGGGTAATTTAAGACCTGAAACCATTACTAGTCAGATTTCCCCTCCGTGGATTTAGGCATTACACTCTGAATGTATGTATGTCTCCATATCATCGTATTATATCATATCGAAAATAAATCAGATGCTTATACGAAAGTAATCATTTAATAGGTTTATAACAATACCTATATCTTTAATAAAATAATAATCACTGTATCGTTCGTGACACGACATAAATGCTGTAGTTGCACAAACAATAAAAATCTTTGTTTTAAAGTTAATCACTTTTAATTTATTCGAAGCACGTAACGAAATTACCAAACGCAATAAAATGGACACTTGTAATAACATCTGTTGTGAATCTATATCGGTTTTATGAATGTTATGATGGAGATAGGTATTGCTAAATTGCGGATCTGTTCAAATGTGATCACCTACCTGGGTGATCATGTGCGACCCTTTTTTGTCCAATGGTCACCTAGGTGTTCATAGTTGACTTCATTCAAAATTCTGATGAATGATAAATTTGGAATGAAGTCAACTGGTTTAAGTGGTTCACAAAAATTGTGTATCACAAATTGATGTTACGAGTCTAGATGTTTTTTATGTCGGTTGTTTGAATGTTTGTAAAGACCACCGTGATACAGGATCTTTTTTATTATCTTTTTTAAATAAAAATACATTATTTTTGTATCCTAAACTCAGCTCTATATGAATATTACATTGTAAAAATAATATGTGATATTCAAATGACAATGCTGAGTATTTAGGGATACTTACTAAAATAATAATTTGAAAGACTCTGAAGAAGTCGACTCTGAACACCTAGAATCTAGATGATTATTTTCACAGGTGATCCAGGTGAAGAGTGGAATAGACCAAATAGCGAGATGTAAATAAACATTGTAAATTTATCGCATGGAGAAAATTTAGATCTGATTCTCCTACTTATAATATAAATGGGCAAAGATTTTTGGACGGTGGTCACTGAATCACGCGTAAATCGTTAAACGGATTTGGTTGAAGCTTGACACACAAATAGAATATCATGTCCTGGATTAACACATAGGATCTCTCAAAAACATTTTATCCTGCTATGAGGACCCGCAGTAGTTCCTCAGGCGTCTTTCATGGTCATCACTGCTGAAACTGGCTAAACAGTTTTACAATGGTGGGAGTATAGGTGAGATTAGTCCGTATAAAAATAATGAAAACCCGTGGCAAATAAGCGGGTGAAGCCGCAGCCAGAAAATAGTGACCGAAACCTAATGGTTTATCTACGGCGGTTTTTGTACTACAAAGTCTTAAGCCTATATCGCCAATGGAGACTTTCATATATTGTTTAGTGATATTGACGACTTACCCAGGACAAAGCAGGTGGTGGTGGCTGTAAAGACCGCGCTAGCGACGAGGAGCAGCACGTAGGAGCCGTTGATCGCTCGGTCCGTGATCGTGTTCACCACTATCGCGAATACCGACACCACCGTCGCTGCTACTATAGCTTGCACCTGGAACAAAACGGATTATTTTTATTTAGATCCCACGAATAAGTGTCCATCTAATAAGAGTAAGCTGACATATTATATGGAGAAAAGTAGTGAACAATTTTTAAAGGCGGCCTCGATAGCGCGGTGGTTAGTGTAACCGGCTGCCACGCCTGAGGTCGCGGGTTCGACTCCCACACAAGTCAAACATTTCTGTGCATGAACGTGGATATTTGTCTTGGTCTAGATGTTTCTATGTATAATATGCATGTATTTACAAAAAAAAAGTATATATGTATGTTTATCCATTGTCTAGTACCCATAATATAAGCTCTGCTTAGTTTGGGCTAGATGGTGTTGTGTGTATGTGATAGAATATTATATTATTATTATATATTTATAATTCAGTTGTCTTGTTGGTAGTGTGTTACGTGACAAATGGACGCCCAGTACCTAAGGTGGGCGTATAACGTAGTTGTATGTAATCAGATTTAAATCAATGATCGGATCTATTAATTACATATGATTAAAGCTGCCTAAATGTGTGTGTAATATGTAGGAAACTAATTTAAAATTATTTAAAATTGCATTATAAACTACAATAAAATTTTATGGTGAGTATATCAATAACAAAGTGGCTATGCTCTCTCAGTTGACTTTACTCTTGATCACCATTATAGATTATACCACGCGTGCCTTCTAATATAAATCTTCTAATATGAAATATAAAATCCAAATTAAAAATATATTTATTCATATAGGTCATAGGTCACAAAGTAAAACTTATAAGCGTCAAAGTTAAACTTATTTATGTAAATTTACATTTACCTGGTGCCATGTTCAGCAAAGCAAAGGGCGTAGAACCAATGAGAAGAACTTATATAGTTTATTCTATCTAAAAACACAAGCTTTATTATATATCTATACCAAAATTCAGTTCTATAGGAGCAGTAGCTTAGCCACAGGCTAGATTTTTAGTTTTTGCTAAACTGCAACGGGTTTTATCTGCCCTAACAGCTGACCGAGAGTCTAAGCGTAGGTATCTAAGGTCATGCACCTTAAAACGACAAAAATGTTAGAGATGTTGCCGCTCTGATATTTAGTATACATTATTACAGTAGCCAGCAATCACGCCAAAGTGAGTCTTAATCTTAGCGCAATTAGAACGAAAACACAAGCATGCGTTATGCTTGTGTTTCCACTACTAGTTTACACCATTAGTTTGTAACACAAACAAGGAAGCAATAAATAATCCCGTGACAACAATGAAACAAAGAAAGAAAAACAACAATTAAACAATGATAGACAACAGATGTTTATAAAATAAGGTGTTTGCCAATTAAATTGATTTAATTTGTTTGAAAAAGTGATTTTCTATTTTTATTTAAATTGAGTTTTTAACCGTTTCGAATTAACACTGAGCCCATATGGAATACTCTGTTCATATTTAACAGCTGGCGTCTTAGTGAAACGTTGCGTAGCAATAACAATAAATTATAAATATGGAGGAGAGTGCCACACACGTCGTCTCCCCCAGGCAGACTGCGCGACACTCGATACCTGTTTATGTTTGCAACACGAGACATAGTATAAAACAAACCGGGCTTGTTGTCATGAGAATAAATACTGTCGTTATGGATGGACTTTAATGTAGACCTCCAGACCGAGTTTCGGTTACGGCGGTTCTTAACGGAGACTATAATAGCCAGTTACACAAGAGATATTATCGTGCTAAATACAAGTCCATTCTCAGATTAATTGCACATATATGCTAGAGCTACGGAGGGCGTAGTGGTTAAGTGATCGCCTCGTTAAAATCACTGCGCCGAGTATTGTGAGTCCTAATAATAATCGAAAAAAAACCTCACACGGGAGATGTTTTTTATGACACATGATTGTTTCGAGCCTGGATGTTCTTTGTGTCCGTTGTTTAAATGTTTATAAAGTCTACTGCGTAAACAGCATTTTGCTAATTCTTGTTATAGATCTTTTCGTTATAGGCGGCGAGCCAATTTGCGTTCACACTGTTCACAGACACGGTATCAGACTTCGAATTACTATTACAAATTTCAAACATAAAACCCTTCAACCTGACTTGGGAGTCGCCTGAGACCTTACTCACGGCAATCACGCTAGCTTTGAAAAATATGCATGAATATTAATCTGCATACTTCTTAAAAGTTAAGGGACGTAACTTCAATATGGATAATAATAATCCGCACACTATGTGCTAAGAGTACTGAGTACGCTACGTCTTGTGCTGAAAAGTTACTTTTAAGGATCTTAGAGTGCTGTTGAGAAACACAATACAAGGTGAATATAATAATTAATATCAGCTCTCATCATTTATATAAACCGTCTCACTGCTGGGGCCTTTTCTCAGTGAATTAGCAATAGCCAATAAAATCACTAGATAAGAAAACTCGCGAGTTTCAAAAACGTGTCAAAATTGTTTAATTTTAACACGTTTTTGAAACTTTTTTAGACACTACAATTTTAGCCCTTCCGAAACCAAGTATTAGTCTAGTAACTACCCGATTCACAATTTAAGCCGTCAGCGTCTATTGGTTACTATTTCACATATTATAATAATATCAACTCTGTATATAATCCGGCTGCCTGGGCATAGGCTTCTTTACAGTGTGAGAAGGCTTAAGCCATAATCCACCTCGCTGGCCCGATGCGGGCGACAGCTTAGACATGCAAGTTTTCTCTCGATCTTTTCCTTCACCATTAAAGTCGGAGTTGCATGCCTTTTGTTCAAACTCAAGACCTCTGCGTGATAGTCCAAACAAGGTTGTTTAGAATCACTTTCTGTAGCTTAGAAGTACTTTTCTATTTGGGCTCATTACAGTCACGTTTTTCCAACGCAGTCATGCGTTTGGTTGCGAGAGCCTTCACCGATAAAGTTGTGGTACATTGTTATTTTTTGGCTGATTATTTTTCGCATGTGTTTGATAAGGATAACAGTATCTATGAACAGGTTAATTACCTAAAGCTTATCGATATATAATAGCCTTGTGTTATGTTTCTACGATGGGTAAGGTTACAAGTTACAAGGTTGGTCAAAATGATCACACTGGTCCTGTGATCGTTGTGATTATTGTGCCTTCCTGGACCCTTATTTGAAGAATTGGAAAAAAACTGGTACTTCTGGTGTAACAAGCAGTCCTAGGCTAGTAGTTTTAACGGACACTGACCATTGAAGCAGGAGATATTATAATGCTCAAGTGGGTACACATTGCCAAGTGCACTCTCTAATCCTTCACTCTTATAGTCCGATGGGACGACAATAAGATCGGAGGGAAATTATGTGCAGAACCAAAAGCTTTATGTGCTTTCCGAGGCACGACGGTGTAAATCACCACCTTATTTCTAACTCTAGGCTCCATTTATGATTTTCCAAAGATTCTGTCGACCACGTCCAATATTCGAAGGACACATCAACGAGGCAGTTGAGATGATAGTAGTTTGTTATTATAGGATACGTGGCGAATATAGGTGGCGTTCTAGTCAAGTAAGGACAAAGTTATACATAGCATACTAAATGCTAAGTATAATAAAGAATGTATTTTGTTACCTGTACGAGTGATATGTTTCCGACGACCATAGATATGACTTCTCGCGTAGACTCCATGTTGCCAAGGTTTGCTTGCGTTGACAGCCTCGATGCTAAGCACATGTCCAGATTACCTGAAGAAGAATATCAATATTGTTAATCTCCTTTATATATATCAAATAACAATTAATATGACAAATCTTGCTTTAGTAACATTTAGGTACCATTATTTATTTATCTCAAGGATATTAATCCCTGAGATATTATAAATGTCTATAGACTACAGAAGACATTATTGTATAAATAGAAGAATAAGTATATTTTTTATTTTATTATACTACTAGGTTTTGCCCTCGCTTTCGCTGGCATCAATGTAGATCTTGTCAAATAATTTCGGGCCCGGTACGGTTTTTGGATGAAAACTCTTTGTCCGTTTTTGTACCCCTGACAACTATGCAAAATTTCATAGCGATCGTTTGAGCAGTCAAAAGCGAGTGAAAGCAAATATACATTAAATTAGTATGTATGTGTCACTTTAATATGCAAGATGGATACATCTAGTAGATGTTCTTGTGTAGTATTCCTTTTTGCATTGCTTTTTACATCAGCTTTGTGAGCAAATCATACATAAACAAATATCAAATGCCTATTGCTAGAAGACAAACACCACACATTGATCAGTTATTAGGAACAGAAATTCATTGTAAATAAATAGCTCCCGCCTATATAAATACCTACTATAAATGTAAAGGTTGGATGTTTGTTACTATATCACGTCCGAACTGCTCAACGAATTTTAATGGTATTTGATATTAAAGACAGCTTAAACTTTGAAGAACATAGATTCTATAATAAACATAGTTAAGAAATGAGGACGATGTCGTCGATTACAGGTATTCAAACATAACCTTATAGCGATTCATATTAAAGTTCTTATGTAAATATACTCAAATAATACTCTTGTTTGTTTATGTTATTATAATTGTTTACATACACGGCTTTGTTCGGCAATCGCAGTCACATATTATTGTTTATAATGTTATATAAACCACGTGTACTGTGTTTTATAAACAGTATTGTGCAAACGAAGTATCCAGAAGGTACCCGTAGTACCTACCTACTGAAAGTTTTAATATCTTTCGACCGATCTTGACCATAATATATCGTCGTTATATCTTTTCATACGATAGTCAAAAGCGTCTTGAGGGATAACTTCGATGTTGTTCAATACTTGGTTTTACCTAGAGTAAAGGGGATATCAGGGGGAATCCAAGATACGGTCTATTTGTATGACAAGTTACAGCTAAATCTGTTTAATTAAAATTTCACTTTTTATACTGGATTTTTCGGCGGCCTTGATGGCGCAGTGGTTAGCGTAACCGACTGCCACGCCTGAGGCCGCGGGTTCGATTCCCGCACAGGTCAAACATTTGTGTGTATGGACATGGATGTTTGTCTTGGTCTGGGTGTTTCTATGTATAATATGTATGTATTTCCAAAAAAGAAGTATATGTGTATGTTTATCCATTGTCTAGTACCTACCCATAGTACAAGCTCTGCTTAGTTTGGGCTAGAAGGTGTCATGTGTATGTGATAGAATATTATATTTTGCCTCCAGCTTCGCTTACTAGAAAACTTTTTTTTTTGTTTTAGAGTGCGTATGTGGGTTTCTGTACCCCTGACAACAAGTATGCGAAATTTTATAATGATCAGTCGAGTAGTTAAGACTGCGCCGAGGGTAAGACGCGTTTGTACTGAATGACAGATATTGAAATCGGCGGCGGCGCGCGGCCGCCATAGTAAAATTGTATAGAGGATTTGAAGTGGTTTTTTGATAAATATGTATCTTTATTGTCAGCCAATAACTGAAATATTTGGGACGGACAAATTGTAATATAACTATTTATGTTACGTTTAAGCTGTAAAATAGGATAGATTTCTACTGTTATAAACTAAAAATCACTTAACATGAGCTTACGATTAGGTATGCATTTTTTGTGCAAATTTACATAATTATGTAGGCGAAAATATTAATTATTTTAAGTTTTTAGACGGAGTAATTGTAAACACATTCATTGTTATGGTAAAGGTATATTTTATATTTGTATTAAACGAAAAGTGTTGATTAAATGAACTTAACTGTGACCGCCTGTTTTGGCACATTTCGCTCGGCGCAGTCTTAAGGTGTTACAAAGAAACAAACTCACATTCGCGTTTATAAGGAACTATACCATCAGCTCTTGAGGACAATTGTCCATCCTATGAAGATGACCTATTATAGTAAAAACCAATTCATCAACAAACAATAGACTCTTGTAGTCGTAAACTCGTCATACATGATTAGAAAACACCTATTTTCCGATGACTAAGCAACTACTCAGACGAACCACTTAAGAATTGGTCTTCCCCTACAATATATCGACGACATTAAAAAATAATAGATACCGATAAACATGAACGTCTTGCTTTTGTTGCATAAATAAAACTAGCCATTTCTCAGGTACAGTAATTTTTTTCTGGATGAAAGATAACATATGTCATTTTCTATATCTCTAACAACGTGTGTTCATATTGATCGTTCCAGTAGTTAAGGCGTAAAAGTATAATAAACAAGCAAACTCACATACGCATTTATGATATTACCTAGGATCATGCGATTATTTATTATATTTAATATCGTACTAGGAATAATTCCTGTGGCTCGGGGTACTTTACAAACATTCTAAGAACGGACACAAAGAACACGCAGATTTCCGAGTTTAATATAGTATAATAATTTGAGGCCTACACAATTTTAGTTCCATGTTAGAATCAAACCCTTAAATCAAATCACTTGGCGCAATAGTAGTGGCGAGACGACCATTTATACCACAAGTCATCTGTGCAATCAAATGCATATATGCGAATACAAACATATTTCAACCTATACACCAATAAAAAAAAAATCGTAATGTCGTAGCAAATGGAAATTCGTAGTCTCTGCCTACCCCTCTGGGAAACAGGCGTGAATCTATGTATGTATGTACACCAATAATTAAATATATAACAGAAATGGGAACTGCTCCAGGCCCGGCGCGCACGAGTGGCCTCGCACTCGAGAAAAAGAAAGAAGTGAAGTAAGGACTTCAGTCGCTATTATACAAATAAAAAAATTAACCACTTTCAATCGAGAAAAGTTTGCTTCGAGTAATAGCATTTTATCGCACTAAAAAGACGATACGAATTGCTAAAGGGCTTGCGCTAACTTAGTCCGACACTGCTGCTTCCATTAATTTCCTTTTATCCCAACTTTTATTTTAACATCTATATGAATTTTATGTGATTGACATTAGAGACAAAATACCTATAAAATTGCATGCTTTCAGGAGGATTATGGAGAGACCAATTTATTTGTATGTTATCTGAATTACCCATTTTCGCAATAAATGAGTTTGAGTTTGAATACGTGAAATTTGGCACAGTTAAAGTTTATATGGAGAAGGAGGGGCGAATCCTAATATTTTTATAAAATATGCATTAGAAATACATTAAATTAATGGAAAAACACTACACGCACACAACTATGCAGTCGAATCGCGTTCGTAGTATTTCGGCATTGTTCGGTTGACTTCGTAGAATGCTTCGTAAGTATGGTTACATACATATGTATGTGGTGTAGGTGACTAAATCAAATGTGATTATAAGGATATAGTTATAGACAATAAAACCTTAATATATATATATTCGATAAAATTAAAAATTTAAATAATTATGAGCGAATTTCGACCACTTGGCGACCGCTAGTATAACTTTAATTTATAATATTCCATCACATACACACAACACCATCTAGCCCAAACTAAGCGGAGCTTGTGCTATGGGTACTAGACAATGGATAAACATACATATATATATATATACCTTTTTTTTAAATACATACATATTATACATAGAAACACTCAGACCAAGACAAACATCCATGTCCATGCACACAAATGTTTGACTTGTGCGGGAATCGAACCCGTGATCTCAGGCGTGGCAATCTGTTACACTAAACACGACGCCATCGAGGCCGCCATTTTGATTACTTTCTTTCTAGGTTTAATACCTATGGTATTGGGAGCTATCATGGACCATCTCAGCCGCTTACTACTAGTCAGACCGTATCAAAGAATTATGTCACGGATGCGCTCTGCTACATTGGAACTGACTTGATTGATTTGACCGCACATATGGCTTAGTGATTTACGTGGTCGCTTCGCCACTGCCATTGCACCTAGTGTTGTGAGTTCGAATCCCAGATGGGACAAAACTTTGTGTGATACACTGGTTGTTCCGAGTCTGGATGTTCTTTGTGTCCGTTGTTTGAATGTTTGTAAAGTCCCCCGCGACACTGGAATTATTTCTAGAGCGGGAGTTGTGGTTTTTGCTATAAAAAAACAATGTAGATATATAGTCACCTCCCTCGAGAAGTTGTCATCTGACATACAATGCCAACATGACATCTACATATACTAATGTTTGGTTATTTTTTCATTTGCACACGCTGATCTCTGGAACTACTAATCCGATTTGAAAATACTTTACTTTCGTACTTGATAGCCCAATTCTTAAGGAAGATTATAGGCTGAAGACCATCATGCTACGAGCCACGGGAGCGGGGCAACAATCATAAACGCGGATGAAACCGTGGGAGACAACTAGTCTGAATTATAAAATTAGCGGTATCACGGTCACTCATATTGAAAATTGTACACTATCGTTCTCTATCATGTAAATTTAATATTATATAATAAGTGAATATAATATTATTATTATTATATTTGACTTACATAATTATATTTAACAAAGCAACAATTATAATTTACATCTTAACTAATATTAACAAACCTAACCACTGAATATAATAGTAATAATAAGTGAGCTCAATCTTCTGCGTGCGGACAATTTTTCGTGCAATCAAAGTACACTGCACATCGATGATTAAAATCTTTGGGCAGTTCCTTCCTATGATTTATAGTATTAAAAAAAATTACCTAATTATCTAAGTAGCACATAACTGTCCCCATAAGTAACACATAATTATCTTTACTAGCGGTCGCCTAGTGCTCGAAATTCGACCAAAGTTCGCCTGTAAGATATTCTTGATATATGTTATTATAATTGATATATGTAACCACAGTTACGCGCTTCGACTGCGTGTGTCAAATGCATGGTTGTGTGCGTGTAGTGTTTTTCCATTAATTTAATGTATTTCTAATGCATATTTTATATAAATATTAGGATTCGTCACTCCTTCTCCATACAAACTTTAGTTGTGCCAAATTTCATACTCCTCCGTCCGCGCAATTTTCGTATAAAGGGGTACAAAGTTTTTGCTTCACGTATTAATATATAGATTTCTACAGTAAATAATAATCAACTTTTCCCGTATATTGTATGTGTAAGTGCGTCAATTTACGACGTTTGCCGCTCAATTTGCGGTCAATTTTCCCGTCGCGCGTCGGCTAGTTATTATGTGAACATTAGTGACATGCACGTATATTATACGCCTTGTTTTCGTCACGCAATGAACTATTAATTAATACGGTATAAAGTCTTACAAAATAAGGTATTAGATAATTATATTACTTTCAAATTAAGTATATTCTGACTAGCCGACAAATATTATCCTGTCTGAACGTTGACTTAATCTAAACGATACAGGGATTCAAGCAAACGCAGTCCACTCGTCTTGAAGAAAATCAGTAGCATTCACACGCACAGAAGAATTATATCAACACTAATATTATAAAGAGGAAAATCTTGATTTTTTGTTTTGTTTGTAAAGAATAACTCAAAAACTATTTACAACAACTGATTTTTAAATTCTTTCGTCATTAGAAAGCTATATTATCACCGAGTAACATAGGCTATTTTTACTTAAAATTTACTGTTATTAACATAACTTATCCTACTTTTTATGAATACCTATTGTATAATGATATGCCTCGTTAATCCCATGGCGTAAGTTTAGGCCTACTTCTCAGTATGATCATGACATCCTGTAGGCCTACCTAAAACATAAATGCCGAAATTTAGGGCTAATTATTCGTAAGACATTCTTATGGTAGGCCTGCTAAGTTCGATTCCCGGGTTGGAGAGATGTATTGAAAATTTTATAACAAACTCGCAGGAGCACTACAAATTCTGGAACTGTCCTCGGTAGACGACTATTGGCTTACTTATTAAGTTCGATTTAAAACTATAGTTGACAGAACGTGGATGAAATGCACGTCTGTCTAACTGTTTGAGGATACGCAGGCTTGAGCTCATGTTATATCATGTACTTACAAATTAATATTCAATATAATAAATAGACTCGCATATATCCGAAAGGATGAGCAGTGGTGTGTAATACCGACAATAACTTCATAATAGTTCATCGATACTGAAGTTCTAAACTTATCAAAAGATGGCTTCGCCTCTTTTTATACAGAATAAGCCGTGACCATTAGCTAGTATACTTACAAAGTAAAACCCAAATCATCAAAACGGTTACGATAACGTAAACGTTAACGTTTAAGTAATCAAACATAAGCAAAAACATATTTCGGTCATCTTGTCGATTATATTGTATGACATGCAACATTGTTAGAATTGCTACGTCATTGCCTTTGTGAAGTGACAATGCTACAATTATGGTAGCAATTATGCGACAATCTTCGCCTTCATTCCTCTTATTGAAGTAAATGACAGATTTTTATCGCTAAACTATGCTTACGGAGTTGCGGAAACGTGTGTGAATATTACTTGAAGATATCTTGGGTCGTGTATAATTGCATATGTAGTGTTATATAGGTATGATAGCAGGATCGTTTATTCTATCCCTCTGCTGGACATGGGTCTCTTCTCAGGGTTAAAAAGGTTAGGCCATAGTTTACCACGAAAAGCAGCGCGCTGCTCAAGCGTGGGTTGACAGACTTAATATATGTTCGTAAATATAATGGAGAACACTCAGACACGCAGATGTTTTCCTTCACCGTTAAATTAGGCGAAAACTAACTAATTAATATGCACATAACTTCGAAAAGAGCGTCGAACGTCGAAGTAGAGCCGAGCGTCGAACTTGATACTCAACTCACTCTCTACACTCAAATACATTTTGGTTGCTTTTTATGGTAAGTAGCAAAAGATGGTCATACTCGGTGCAATAGATCGAAGAAATGTGTGTGGTGTATGTTTTTGTATACTCTAAGTATGTCTGTTTATAGTCTACTCACGTTAAGTTATGTGTTTGTTTTGTATACAACGATAATTGTTTGCCACTCATTTGCATGAAGACATCATACATAAAACAATATGTATAATAATAACAGACAGTTCGTTTCATAAACTGTAACCGTGTTCACTATATACAAACTCTCAGAGTCCGATATGGTAAGTCACGGATGCAGTAGAGATTTAAGTGATCGTCTGCCAACTGCCAATGAACCGAATATTCTGGGCTTCTCATAGTAAATAGAAAATTCTTGTAATGTTATCCGCGATAGGTACAGAAAATAATCTAAATATGTGTTACACCTATTGTACCAAATTTATTGTATTTTTGTTGTAATGTTAAGCATTTGCATCCGTCCGCGCTTCACTTGTATCGGGTGATCAACTAAAAACCAGCGCTGGTGCACTCAATTTGGGTGCCCAGCTAATGCTGAGGTGGTGACCCTTTTCGTCGAGGGCATAAACATTTTTGTTTTATCATGTATAATATTTTTTTTTGTTAAATTAATTGTGTGTGCTCTGTACGAAATAAACATGATTTATTTTTACATGTAAAATACAACTCATTTGATTGTTAACCTTTTTTACCGATTCAAATGTATGTATTTGTTTTGTTAACATGAGCAAGAAGTGCATTATAGTAGGTAGTTAGAACATAGACGTGAGATTATGAATGTATAAATACTAAGTCTCATGTCTGGTTCCCAAAGCCAAATATTTTGAAGCAGTCGTGTACACCCACACTTCCAGCTATAATTTTAGGTACCATATTATAGAGCAGCGAGTCAATTGCGGCGTTTACGAAGCACGGGAGTCGGGATCCAAATATGGCACACGTCACAACAATATGACAATCTTATAAATATTAGTATCATTAAATCGTGATTGAATTATTTTATATCCTAACGAATGTTATAAACGCGAATGTTAATTTCTTTGTTTGTTACGTTTCCACGCCTAAACTACTCGACCAATCATTATAAAATTTCACATACACATTTTCAGGGGACATAAGGTAGTTTTCATCTAGAAAAAGTATGTCCCGAGCGAAGCCGCGGGCATAAGCTAGTGTTGACTAATTCGACAAGGATGCTATAATTAAGCCAGGATGTAGCAAGAGGAAAGTCTTATCAATCACAGAAAACTTAAAGTAAGGAAAATAATGAACTTCGTTATACAATGAAGCACATTCGCAGCCATATTGACCTGTCTGTGACTTTCAAACTTTAGTTTAAGGCTGTACTTTCCAGACACTGTCTGGCTGTAACTAGCAACTAATACCACGTTTTATGTAAATACACAGACTGCCTGTTTTCTCAAGGGAAAGATGGCTACGGATTTCAAGGTCCTTTCTCTTTATTTAGTAATATCTCATTTTCTTCTGTTTGTCTGTATAAGATATTTTAGTCTAATATTTGATTAAATTAGTAAATTAAACTCACCTTTAAGACCAGAGAGCGATGGGACTAACACGAAAATGGCCGATATGTTCTGAAACACCTCCCAGTCCTGAAACAACATATACACAACGTTAGTTAGAACGTCAGTAATATAAACATAAGGTTAAAGAAATCGTTGCCAAAAAAAATGTATCCAATTTTATACTGTACATAATAGACGAAGCCTATTGTCATTGAAAACATTACAAGACTTCGTACCGACAAAAAAAAACTGAACCATACCCAGATAATACTTTACGTGGGTATCAAACCCGGAATTTCAGGCTCATCCGCAAACACAAGTGCACAGACGGTACCAACAAGATATAACAACATACATCAGCGGATTGAAGAGTCAGTAGCATATATTTTATCCGGTTTGTCGGGAAAGTACCAATCTGGTACAAGAAACCGGCGTAAGAGGCTTAAGAACCGCATAACAGAGAAACTTTATTCTGTGGTTACTGCTATTGCGTTTCATCCTATGAGTAAGACATCCAGTGAGTCACACACCTACCATCTCTTTCCTTTTATCCCATTTCGAATTCCCTCTCTTTTAGTTCAGCAACATGCGAGTAAGTATTACAGGCGATATTAGGCGACGGTACCAGCTTACCATAAGGTAGGCCTTACCACCTCGGTAATATACCAAAAA
Organism: Catocala nupta; assembly: GCA_963675205.1. Classification (NCBI taxonomy): domain Eukaryota; kingdom Metazoa; phylum Arthropoda; class Insecta; order Lepidoptera; family Erebidae; genus Catocala; species Catocala nupta. Next base: position 16,004,722 of record OY776104.1, read on the forward strand.
TGAACTTCTGAAGTAATTACCACCATTCTAAAGGTCACTATTGACCAATAAATTCACATAACCCGTATTGTTTTGGCACTCATACCACAAATATTTTGACCTTGCAACCTCAGCCACCATTGCAAAAGACGTGGCCATGAAACGAGCGAACAACCAGAAACGGAAATTTTCATTATTAAGTAAACTGATAGTAAAAAACAATACAAAAAAAAGATTAGGGAATATTATGATGCATAGTAATTTGTATTACTTTTAACGTTTTTTTGCTTTGGCCTTTTGAAAGATTTTATTATCATCATGCTTATATTTAGATATACATACTCTCGCCTGTAGATACCCCAAAAGGAGAAGGCAACAACCATAGAACAGCTATCTTCCAAAGTCTCATGTAATAGAGGGCCTGCGAAATGCCGTCTACAAAGCACATTTTGAGACCTTGTAATTGCCTACTAGAAAATCCGACTAACACAGCATAACTTGAAAATCGTACCTGGGACTTCCTCATTGGCAGTAAGACTAAGCAAAATGATTTCACGGATCAAAGGCATTATATGTTTAACCTTGTATAAGAATATTTTTATTGCCATAATAGTAGATGAGATGGCCGTGCACCTGAGAGAAAGTGATAATTGCCACATACTGTAGCGATGTCAAGGGTATAGGGTAACTGCCTACTGTAATAATATCTACTATATTATTTGAAGAATAACAAGTTAAAGTGCTGAGCTCTATGGTTTACGCTCTATAAATGGGCCGTATCAAAAATGTATTAGGTACTAGGTGTCAAAAATTTGATTCAAAAAGTTGTTCAGTGTTTTTTTGTTTGTGTACCATTCTAAGAGCACAGCCCAAGTAGTCAAATGGGCTTTGTTTAAAGTTTCTAATTGATCCATTAGAGCCTAGCCAAAATGAAAGAACCATTGTGTCTGGAATCCGGGGTCTGAAAATCGATCTAGCCATTAAAGACGCTCTCGCCGGATGCCAAATTATAGATATCTTTAATTACTTTTTAATACTATTATAATAAGGATATCGTTTGTGATAACCATTGTATAATGAAAAAGCAGTGTTAATCAGTATGTATTACACCACATTAAGGTAACGAAACAGCTGAAATCATTTTGATAAAACTTTTAAGTATACTAGCGAATAAAAAGCGCAGTGATTCTCATATAAAAAAGTTCGTAACTTGAAATTGATATCTTTGGTACTTGCATAGGCTACAATGATCGCTTGTTATCAGACAATTTAGAGTTACAAAAACTAATGACCTAAGTGTACAATTTAACGCCTTTTACGGAGGGTAATAGGGACAATCAGAGACATTATACAATGCCCATTTGACTATTACCTATAATGTGGTTTTAAGTTGCTCGTTGTAGTCATCAAAAGGAACTTTATACATTTATAAGCTAGTTAATGTTTATTTTTGTGAGTGCTGAAACTGTTTAGTTCGTTCTGCACGGATAGTGCGCGAATTAGTCACTTTGATAATACTGATGCCGTATTTGTCAGGTCGGTCCCAACGCGGGGCATAATGAATAAAAACAATATACCTATATTTTTGAATGGAGGATACTATGAATAATTCATTTATCGCGACGAACTTTACAATCTGTGGATCACGCAATTTCATGTCCCGTGTAGGATTCGAACCCACAACACGGTATCAGCACTGGAACATTGAGACAACTACCATCTTAGTCTCCCCGTGACCATGGCTGCTGAAAAGCAACCGAAACGTCGGGGAAAGTGTAAACCAAAAATAAATAGATTTAATAGTTTAAATAATTTTATTAGCTTATAAATTAGTAAAATAAAATCAATAGTAGTAGTAGTGTAATATTATAAAAATTTTGTAATACAGTGCTAAATAAACAACGCGATAAAATCCGTATGTAGTAGTTTAATTTCAATGCTCTCTTTGTTCAAAAGAAAGGTGTCATCCCTATCCATAAGCCATGGTAACCGTTCACCAACACGTAACTATATGTTTGTATGCCAACTGCATTAAAAAAAACACCTATTTTCTTTTCCTAATCACCTCGATCAATAACTGCCTACCATTAATAATAGTTAATGTCTTTATATTCTAACTTTAGGTAGCTACCGTTGCAATATCAACTATAATTTATTACAAAGTTCACGGTCAATTTCCCATCGACCCTGGGAGGAAAATTGTTCGAATGGTCGCTCATAATGCAATTTCATTGGTATTGTTACAAGTTTACTTTAAATATTACTTAATTTCCTTATTTAGACTGATGGCTGTTTACCGCAAAACGGTAGGCACAGTTGACTATATTTTGTAGTTGATCATTAACATGCGATTCTAATTTTATTTTAAAGTATACACTCGCTTTCTTTTCTTCTTCTTTAATAAAGTTAATTCCCGTATAGACATACTCCCCTGTAACATAGCGGCGTGGCTTACTTGTATGCTGCGCCATCCGCGCAGTCGAAAGCGCAATTATTATAAAACTTTAACGAAGCTGTGTCCTATATAATTGAATAACAAATTAGGATGATATGTTTAGTTTTAGAGAGATTTTTGTTCTAGCAACATAAAACTGTTGGAAGAGTTTCGATGTGGTGTCAGAATTTGATATTGTGGTTTTCACCCTAAAATATGCGGAATGTTGTGTGCGCCGCAAATAAAATTGTTCTAAGTTTGAGTGTACTTGGTATACGGTAATTCAATGTTTTATAAATTCACGCCACACAATCCCTTGCTTGCTCGGCTAGATGCCCTAATGCGGTAGTCGTCTTTAAGACGGTAATATGATGTGTAATCAACGCGGACATAATCATAGGCATAGGTTTATTAATAAATAGTCATGGTCAACTTACCCTAACAGTACCCAGGACGAGACCAGCGCCAATAGTGCCACATCCAGCGATGAAGAACGGCACAGCCACCTGCATCAAGGTTGTCCACCATCTTTCCTCTTTCTTCTGAAAAACCAAACAATAAGCCAATCACATCACCCTTTAAAACACAAAAATATATAAAATTACATAGTAATATAGTAGTAGTACTGAATTATACAAATAAATAAAATTAAAGGGTCTATTTGTAATATCCAAATAACACCTTCTTACTAAATGCATATGAAAGTATACTTTCATATGCATTTAGTTTTACAGTATATATACTGCACTTATATAAAAAAAACAATTGTTATTTATCTTTTAGTCTGACTGTCTGTTTATTCCGGCTAATCTCTGAAACGGCTGGAATAATTTTAACGTTTCACTGGCAGATAGCTGATGTTATGAGAAGTAACTTAGGCTGCTTTTATTTTAGGGAAAACAGGAAACCGCGGAAAAACAATCCATGCGGTTGAAGTCGCCGGTAACAGCTACTATTCAAATAAAATTGTGCGTAATCGTCATTGCTCTTACATTATCAACAACACCGTTCTTTGTGTAACGTTACTGACATATTCGAATTATTACTCGAATGAAATTGGGCACATAACTAATATAGGATTGGTCAGAATTGGATTAAACCACATAGTTACACCGAGGCAATGCTAAAAACTATTTAACCAATGGCACACCGGTGGTCAGAGACAAAAGATTTTTAATTATATCTGGTATACTAAGACTTGACAGATTGCCAACAAACATGCGGGCCGCCTAAATGGTAAACGATCACCATGAATTCCTCCAAAATGGTCCCTTAGTAATACAGTTTTCATGGACAATTGCTTGCTTTGCCTTCACCTCAATCGGTCATAACATTTATGGGCTTACTATATTTTGCCCGCGGCTGCGCTCGCGTAAATATAGGCTATGTTATGTTAGTAACAGTACCTTTTACAGGATAAAAGGTACCCCATGGCGTTTTCTGTTCCCCTGACAATGTGTATGCGAAATTTCATGATAATCGATCGAGTAGTTAAGGCGTAAAAGCGTAACAAACAAACGAACACACATTCGCATTTATAATATTTAAATGTTAAAGTTTGTGAAGCTGTTTGTTACTCGGTCACTTGTAAACTATAGAACTGTTTTGAATGGAACTTCGCACACAGATAAACATAGATGCCTTCAATCCTATGTGATCCTTTTATCCTGGCGTTCCTATAAAATTTAAGCCACTAGCAGAAACTAGTTCAAACATAAATATTAAGACGACAAGCGGAATACTGCAAGTTAGAGTACGCCCGGACCCCATGACGCGGCTGTCCCTATCCGGAAGAGTTCGGTATAGTCAACATTTTTCAGTTGCAAATGTTGAGGTGGGCAATCCGAGGGTGCGTGGTGAGTTACTCGCCTCCCCCTAATTTTATTAAAATGGATTACCGTCAAGTAACACTTAATTCGATTCAATAAAACAATACACAACCATGAAAATTCAAATATCATATTTTGTAATACCTCATGAATGAGGAAACTATGCTGCGCGTGAAGCCAAACACGACTGATTTCTCCAGTGAGGTCGTAAATAAGACTCATTCGACGAAAACTTCACAGTTGGTACCCATAATAACATTATTAAATTTACCCCAAAACAATAACAAAACTAGTCATTGTTTGAGTATAAACTCTAAATATAATAAGTGCATCGTACTGGGCAAATTATCGAACCATAGACTAAAGATAAACGTCAGGTTAGGTTGTCATGACGACTACGACGATTATATATATACGACGATAATAGAGAGGATTATTACAAATATAACCTTTTTGCTGCTTTTACCGATTATATTTAAATGGAAATGTACGATGTTGCCAATTACACAGCTTACAGTTAGTAACATAATATGTAGATACACACTTGCGAGATTTCGTTTGTTTTTTATAATAATTATTTTCTAAAGAAGTAATTTTTAAAAGATAGTTAATTTAATTACAGCTCAAAAATACAGACTAGAAAATATAATTCATGATACACTTCTACAAATCTGTTTGGTGTTTAGCTACTTATGTAGTTGATTGTACAAATGCATTAAAAAAAGGAGTATAACTTTGCTTCCAGGTCGAAGGATCTGGAAGCAAAGTAAAAGAGACATTGCAAGGGCGAAGTCGGAGCACATTGGTAGAATTGGCGAGAGGCTTGCGCGTCTTCCTTCGGGAACTCGTGCATTCTGGTCTCTTGCCAAAGCTATCGAAGGAAATTTCTGCAAGCCATCCTTTCCACCCCTACACATGGGAAATGATTCGTTGACTCACGACGCAAAAGAGAAAGCCGATCTTCTAGGCAAACTTTTTGCGTCTAACTAGACTTTGGATGATGATGGGACAAAAACCGCCTACTATACCGCGGTGTGACGGTTGTATGCCTGATATCCAGTTCTACCAACGCTCAGTGCGCTTAGCACGTCTATCCCTTGATATCCATAAGTCGAGTGGGCCTGATGGAATCCCTCCTATTGTGTTAAAGATGTGCGCTCCTGAGTTGGCGCCGGTCTTAACGCGACTATTTCGGCTCTCTTACTCTTCTGGCGTAGTCCCGACGTCATGGAAGTCAGCATTGGTCCACCCAATCCCAAAAAAAGGCGACCGCTCAAATCCGTCCAACTACAAACCGATAGCCATAACCACCCTTTTCTCGAAGATAATGGAATCCGTTATCAAATGTCAGCTCTTACGATACCTAGAGGGTCATCAGCTGCTTAGTGACCAGCAGTACGGTTTCCGTAAGGGTCGGTCGTCTGCTGATTTTCTAGCATACCTAACACATCGTTGGGCATAGGCAATCGAGACAAAGGGAGAGGCCATGGCGGTTAGTTTGGCCATAGCGAAGACCTTTGATCGTGTCTGGCACAAAGCGCTTCTTTCAAAGCTCCCTTCCTATGGGCTTTCCGAGAGATTATGCGAATGGGTCACTAGCTTTTTAGCAGACAGAAGCATTAAGGTTGCAGTCGACGGTGAATGCTCTAACTCCATGCCTGTAAATGCTGGTGTCCCGCAAGGCTGTGTGCTATCGCCTACTCTGTTCCTCCTCCATATCAATGACATGCATAAGCAACATTCATTGTTATGCGGACGACAGTACGAACGATGCTCTCTATACCGGCCGCGCTAACATCTCTCGGGCAAACGTCATTGAGAGCCGAAACAAACTTGTGTCTGAAATTAAGACCTCTTTAAAGAAAGTCTCAGATTGGGGCAGACTTAATTTGGTCGGATTTAACCCCACAAAGACACAAGTTTGCGCGTCCACCGCTAAAAAACTTCCGTTGGTCGTATCTCCTCGTTTTGAGCACATCCCCACAACTGCCTCAGCCAATATTGGAATACTTGGTGTCGACATATCGAGTGAAGTCCAGTTCCGCGGCTATTTAGAGGGTAAGGCTAAATTAGCTTCGAAAAAGCTTGGCGTGCTCAACAGATCGAGATAGTATTTCACGCCGAGCCACCGCCTACTACTTAACAAGGCGCAGGTTCGGCCTCACATGGGATACTGTTCTCATCTTTGGGCAGGAGCACCCCAGTACCAGCTTCTCCCTATAGACCGCATTCAACGGAGTGCGACTCGAATCGTCGACTGCCCGGTTGTTTCAAATCGGCTAGACCTCTTGGCGCTGCGTAGAGATGTGGCCTCGCTATGCATCTTCTATCGCTTTTACTATGGGGAGTGCTCCGAAGAATTGTTCGGACTGATCCCTACCGCCTCTTTTTGCCATCGTCCTACGCGACAGAATTTCCATTCCCATCATTTCCATTCCACAACTTTGCGCTTTTCCAGAAATTTTCTGCCCCGCACAACTAAACTGTGGAATGAACTGCCGCCTGCGGTATTTCCGGACCAATACGACCTACAAACCTTCAAAAAAAGAGCGTACTCCTTTTTAAAAGGCGGCGATTATCAGGTGATCCGTCTACTGGTTTGCCAATTACATCACAAAAAAAAAAAACAGAGAAACCAGCGTATTGTTCAGTGCGTAAGAGTTTTAGATGCGCATATACCTCTATCTACTTTTTAGAAAGCTTATATTAGTATATATCTATCTCTCCTTTCCCAATAATTATTCTATTTTCTCTTACGCACGAGAGATACTCATGGTATTATAAGCAATGTCGCGGTAGCATACAAAGTTATATGTTTAACGCGTTTCATTATTGTGATATATACCGTGGCACGAAATTGAATTCGGTTTACACAGGGGTATTGCTGGAGGTCTAACTTAAAATCTGATGCATGTTTCTTCTTGATACGCTGCCTAGGTAACATCTAAATTCCAAGCGTACGCAGTCGTAGGCAAAAGCTCTTCCACTCTATTACAGCCTCCGTGGCGAAGCGGTAGTGAATGCAATTGCTGTGCATTAGGTCTCGGGATCGAATCCCGGGTCGAGCCAACAAAAAGTTATTTGCGTTTTTCAGTTAAGAAATCTCAATAGCAGCCCGGAGTTAGGAAGTTGGCGGTGTAAGACAACCCCGTGCTTCGGAAAGCGCGTAAAGCCATTGGTCCTGCGCCTGATCTCTCTCCGGTCGGTGTCGGATTACCGTCCCATCGGATCATGAGAGTTAGGGAACAGAGAGTGCACTTGTGTTTGCGCACACACTTGTGTACTATATATAATATCTCCTGCGCAGATGGCCAGTCTCCGTTAAGATTGGCCGCCGTGGCCGAAATTCGGTCTGCAGGATATTACAATTATATTTTCTAAGAACTTTTTCTTTTTTTCACAATAGAACAACTTTGTTGTTTTATCTTTAACAACCTATTGAGGTCAAAGATATGATTAACAGCGCTTAACAATGAAGATAATTATTGATTACAATGTCAATATTATTTGTCATTAGTTTATTTGTGGACCAGGGACATTAATGTTAGGACTTTCCTAGATCATTCACACTTAGTGATCAAGATGAGTACATACGTAGTCACGAGCCTGGTATAACCCCAATGGCTATAAACTTAAAGTACATTTTTTTGTTTACGTCTGACAACTTTTGCCATAACATGCTCGAAAAAAGATGTCATACAAGCTAGGCTTGTATGACATCTTTTCTCGAGCATATTTGACATATTTTCCCAAGATAGTTTCACATCTTTTAGCAGCACGCCAGAAGCCAGAGACAATTGTTTTTAATTATAACTGGCATTTCAGCAATTGACTGATTATCGTTTCCCCAGATTGTTTGACAAGTTTTATCAAGCTTGATTCAATAATTTTCTTAGCATGTGTTCAGACGGTGGTTCGACATGTTTCGTTATTACAGCCTACCCTTCGATAAGCAGATACCTAAGCATATGTGCTATTGCAATATCAAGGTACTACTACCACGTTACTGAATGTCCAGAGAAGGAGTTACTGAGGGTTAGGGTTAGGAACGAAGATCAAGGGTCTTAAAGCATTTTATGGAGCTTTAGTATCCCAACTGACCGATTATACCAAGTACTTATGTATATTCTGTGCCTCAGGCAATAAGTTATTGTGTTGGGGCAAAAAACCATGATCAATACGAGTGCGTTTCTTAATCATGGCTATATTTTGAGCCTTTACTCAACGCTCGAGAATTTCATGCACATACACACATCCATAATGTGTTCGCTCGTCAGTCAAGATAAAATTATTTAGTAGGTATTTTTTGTCTATGTCTTGCAGAAGTCTAGTTAGACCAGTTAACGTTCACCTTGTGTAAAGACATACCTATTCGGACTAATTAAAATAGACAAAGTTGCGGGTAATATCAAGTTAATTGTAATCTTATCAGTTACCTTCTAAGACATCTCCATTATTAAGTAATTATACCCTTAAAAGACTACCTTGGTCGTGGCGGTTTATTGATTAATTGCGTATAATAGATACATTGTGCACAGTATGTAGTTAATTGCTTATAAAAGAATAATTATAATAGAAAATAGGTATAAAATCTAATATACACATTCTAAAGAAGAATGCGATGATCAGCGACAAATTACAACAATCGTATCTCAAAATACTGTTATTGTTATGTTGAATTTTAAAATAAGTTATCTATAAAAAAATACACAGAACATTAAACATAGTTTAAATATTGTTGATTCGATATTATTTTGAAAATAGTATGTAAATAAGTAACAAAAATGTTTGTTGTCGTTATAAAGTGTCTCACCGTTACCTAAGCGCGTAGAGCACAGCATATGCTACTCCACAAGCTTAGCGCAGTATACCGTGTTTTCTGGGGACGCGAATCGTTTATAGAATGACTTTATCAAAACTTAAACATTGAAGTCTCGCTCGTTAATTGCCAATACTTTATGCTTCTTTCTAATACAACTTTTAGATTTATATAAAGGTTCCATACTAAGGTGGAATAAAGTCGAACAGAGATCAGCGGAATATCTAGTGGGCGTGCTTTACTCAACAATGAAAATAAGGGTATTCAAAAATGAAATAAAGTTACCGCCAATGAGACGACCGTGTCTTGGATTGGAACACGGGACTTTTGACTTGGCATTTGACCAAACTATACTATTGCAACTGCAGAAGAAGAAAGAAAGAAATCTTTATTGCTATTATACAGCTTTCAGGTGGGCATAATGTGTATGAAGATAAAAGAAAAATACATATAATACAATTACAGTAATAAAAAGGAAGAAATTAAAAATAAATAAATACAGTAACCTAAATACTCAATAAACACATTGAGACACAGGCGTCCCACAGCTGCAGCAATCAGGGCTCCAGTTCAGCATTTGCCTGGTCCCAAGAACCAGGCACTGGTTTTCCACTGAAGCCTGTCATTGTGACATACGTATTACGTATTACTAGACAATTGCAACAAAGTATTTGCCTATGTTTCATTTTCACTTTATTTTATACACAACATCATTCAAAATAAACCTCCTACTAAAACAGCATTAAAATTGTTCGAAAATGCCGGTTCAACTAGTATTTTTAATATGACCATGGGAATTACTAGGGGTGGAGTGGAAGCATCTCGCTATCTCCTTTCCACGCCTGCAACGCTAACAGCAATTACGTCATAACTTAGTACGTGCGTCATTTTACTGTCATTTAACTATTACCCCCATAGATAATATCGCTATATAACGTATAATTAATTCTTCTGTTTTGAAATTCTTATAACATTAGAAGAACAGACATTTATACTAATATTATAAAGGGCACAGATATGATCTTTTGTTTGTTTCTTTGTAAGGATTTAACACAAAAACTACTGAACTGATTTTAAAATACTTTTTTTCACTAGAAAGGTATATTATCACCGAGATGTGGCAATATTTTATTTAAATAATAAATTTGAAATTGCCGTTATATGTAAAATTGTTTTGTATGATCCGGTAATAGGGCACATAGGTTTTTTATCAGATATATGTACTATCGACTTGAGCGAAGGATGACCATTTCAGAAAAAAATTCGCTTACACATGTTGACTTTAAGTGACTTCGCCCTTAAAAAAAACCCTTGTAAAAAAAGCTCAAACAAAAAGGTCGTAGTTGTGGCCTGCTATGCGATTTTAACCTTAGGAGTGGTCATCCGTCACTAAAGTCGATAGTACATTACTGCCTTGAAACATGACCACACTTTTCTGTTACATGCTGAAAATTAAAATAATTAAATACAAGTTTTATTGGAAGTTAAGTAATAACTTAACTTCCAATAAAACTGCTTGTTCTAACGTCCTTCGTGAAAACTGAACAAGGGCGGTGCTGTTATATACATATTTTACTGAACTGCATAGCCCGGCACGCTAACGTGAAACCTTGGGTTATCGGGTCATACCTTGAGATAAATGCCATTTAAACATTACATAATACAGTAGAACGTTTATTTTCCTCAATTGTAAGTAAATAAGTAATTCGTTGATGTTTGGTATGAAGATTCAATTTAGATTTATGTCTGTATATTTTCTAATGGGTGGATAGTGGTGCATTGCACTCACATTTCGCTAGCAATTTTAGTCCCACATAATAGGGGATGAGCTTATAGCCTGTCCACAGCCTCAAATTCCTTGCTGATACTAACTATTTTGCCCCACACGGAAATCGAACTCGACATCTCATAAATAGCAGTCACATTTATTACTTCTACAGTAAACAGCGATAAGCCCACTCTTTATTAAATAGCCAGAGATGATTATGTCATTGTCATACACCGTTTTCGCTATTCTAACGATTATCTTTGTACCTTCAGTGTAATAACCTGCTTACTCTGGTTACTAAAGCTTTAAGCACGTACCCCTTACTATGTATTGATTCACAATCACCTGACTTCATTTATTTTCAAAACTTTCTAGTACGTCCTCACTGCCAGTTCACATTATCCAAAACGACACCACAAACGCCTGAAACTTTGCATTATCTTTCTGGGTTAATGTGCCTGTTTCGCAGCCAAATATGTAGCTTGAAGTGCTTAAATGCTTCCAGAGTTTACAGGTCGTTTGGCTTATTTTGAACAAAGAATATCCCAGTGATGTGCAATTGTTTCAACAGAGGAAAATCGAATTTGAAAATTGCTACGAAGTGAAATTCGATTATTCGAATAATCGAATGTTGATAATTACAATCGAATATTCGATTTTCTTTTTATGATGACCCGATTAATAAATGCGTCGGACGATTGTCAGGACCTTAAGATTAAGACCTGGTACACTAAATTAGTGCTAATATTAACTCGCACTCAAACACTTAACATCGTTGTATGACCTAAAATTGCTAAGATAGTCATTAGTAAAGTAGAATATCGCGTGCTTTCTTTGGCCGTATTCTACCACGGTACTAATTGGCGCATGTCTCAATTTTTTTTTTATGGGTGAATTAGTAATTGGACTAAGCAAAATCTTGAATGAACAAGATTTTTTGACTATTCGTTTTTATTTCAGATATAAAAGTGAAGTATACAGTATAGATTTTACCTGCGGCTTCGCTCGCGTAAATATAGGTTAGATTGGTAAGAGTACTTTTTCTGGATGAAAGGTATCCTATGTCCTATTCTATAAAGGTACCCTATGACAACGTGTATGAGCAATTTTATGATGATCGGTCGAGTAGTTAAGGGGTGAAAGCGTAAAAAATAAACAATTATTAACAAAGGAACCTAAACTTTGTCTTGCTACTAAGCTTTCCTTAAGATTTGTTTTCATAACTGCTTAAGTTCCGTTTTTACGTGTACTACTTAATTACAAGCATCGCGCTTAACCGAAAATCGAAAATGACGGCGTATACTCCACCGGCAAGAGCTTAGCTCTTAAGTATAAAGAGAAGAAGGGCTTAATTAAATAAAAGAGACTTTTGCTCAGCAGTGGGAGATTATAAAAAGACGGTGAAGAAAAATGCAATAATGGCTCTAAAAAGTAATATAACGTTACTGTAACGAGATGGGTGTAAAAACCCAGGATTCAACCTCTTCGTCTTAAATGTAAAAGTAATGAAAAGAAATGATCCCTATATGGGTCTTTTGACCCACAGGTTCCATATTGTATACCGAGGTATGACCCCAAGGTATCTGCAAACCAACTTACAAGTCAATCGGTCCAGTGGTTCCGGAGTTATGCTTGTCACTAACAGACAGTCACACAGACCCACATAGTGTTTTCATTAACCTCTTCGAAGAAGACTCAGAGGTTAATAATATAGACACTAGAATACCCTCTTTGCTTGGCCCAGGAATCGAAACCAGAGCTATAAGGACAAAGTTATGTCACGAGATCAATATTATTTACATTAATTAGCTGCATAATTAAAAACGAATTAGTTATCTTAATAATACAATACAAAGAAACACGTGTCCAAATACATTATGTATTTATTGGAAGCCATTATTGTATTAATTTAGATATCAGTTTGTTTGTGTTCTATATAAACTGGCGTGAGCCTGAAATTAACTATTTTATAAACAAATATTATAACGTATTAGTATTAATTAATAGTAAATTAGTAATAACTATCTGTTACCTGCGACTCCGGCGAAAAAAAGAAAGCTTAAGTTACTCCGTATAATATCAGCTATCTGCTAGTGAAAGTCCCGTTAAAATCGGTCCAGGCGTTTCAGATATTAGCCGGAACAAACAGACAGACAGTAAAAAAGATATTGTTTTTTTGATATTGGTACCGTAAATACTTTCATATGCATTAAGTAAAAAGCTATTTATTTGACATTACAAACAGACACTTTAATTTATTTATTTGTGTATATAGATTAAGTTGTAAGCGCACAGTGATACAACTGGGACTAATTTTATTATTCATATATACACAGGATGAAGGATAACATCGTGAGGAAACCAGCATGTCAGAGAGTTCTACATAATGTTTTCGAAGATATGTGAAGTCTGCTAACCCGCACTGAGCCAGCGAGGTGGACTATGGCCTAACCCTTCTCACACTGAGAAGAGGCCCTTGTCCAACAGTGGGATAGTTTAATACAAGGCTGATATTATTATTTACATAGGATACTTAATCTAAGGTTCTATAAACATTGCCTGATTGCATGCTGTCACTAAGATATGACTAACTCAATGAAGCGGATTTTCTTCCTAAACGTACAAATATTTTGGTCTCCTTCATAATTCATTTATGCATTTGCGAAAATGTGTATACATATGATGTTATGGCTAATACATTTATAGTTTCTCCACATTCCACCATTAGGCATTACAGTGGCCTTCATATGGTTTTAAACAGAAAGAGATGTGGTCTGATTATCGGTAATATTAAAAGGATTCATACCCCAGATAATGGTTGTTTCTCGGCGTCTGCTTCTGCTAGCTTCTTGTCCGGGGGATCCCCCGGACTCTTCTCGTTAGAAGTTATCGACGCCATACTGTAGGAGTTGTCGTGTGTCCCAATATCATCTGTAACAATAACAAAATAAACATTACTAAATAATTATAACATTAGGAAAAATTGTTTGTATATAATGCGCAATCTCGGAAACTGCTGAACCGGTTATAATCATTTTCTCTAGCAGATAGCCTACTACGCTGATTACTACACACTTAGATTACAGAAGCGCTGGAACCCCGTTTATGTTTTTACATTATTTCCTAGAATTTTGTGAAAATAGACGTTCACGTACTTGTCAGTTATTCATTCAATGCGCTCCTGAGAACTGTAGTTATATACTAATATTTTATTTAAGATAATTTATTTTATTAAATATATTATATGTCTTTTCGCGTGAGAAGATACCATTATGAAATTTGTATCAAGATAACTAAAATTGCCTCAAGACAAAAAGGAGATGAGACAATATTTGGGGTCACATGAGAAGCATAAGCTTTTATTTTTATTTTAGAAACATACGCATGCTTATACGATCGATGTAACGGTTAAGTAACGCATCACTTATCGATGATGATTATGCGATTTTTGAGAGTAAATATAATCCGATCACTTTTCTACAAAAACCATCATTAAGCAGACAGTATTCACCTCAACAAATAAATGACTTTAGAACTAAAGAACTGTATTTAAAAAGTAGAAAATCTATAGTATTTCTCTATCTACCTAACTCTTTCTTTAAATAGGCTCTGTCTCTTTATTTAAACTCTGTCAGTAATTATAATATTATTATTATATTATGCGAATTATTTAAGCCCGGCGTACACGTAACTGTAATATACATGAATATGCTAAAATATTTTACGCTATAATATAAAATCCAACTGATATTATAGATAAGAATGTGGGTTTGTTTATTTCGCTTTCAAACTCGTAACTACTCAACCGAATGCCACGAAATTTCGCATACACGTTGTCAGAGATAGAAGAGGTCATACTTTTTATCCAGAAAACTGGGACTGTTGCTAAGCGAGGAAAGTCGCAGGCACAAGCTAGTATTATAAATATGTATGGGCAAACATTTCACAAGTATAAAAGTTACTAAAAATAAAGACGATAATTTATAAGCCGTGTAAATCCATTAAACTGGGTGATCTACTGCAGCAATAATTCTATTCCAGCGAGAGATCGGAGCCATTTGGCCCTGACCTTGGCTTTCCCCGCATATATATTTAGTATAACGAATATTTCTGCTATGCTTATTTATTCAAGACTACTACTTTAAAAAGTAAAATAAAGTAGGTATACGCAGCTCGATATTTAAAGGCGCAAATAAGTAAATATTATTAAAAAAATCCTCCGCCGCGTCTATCTGTCTGTCTATTCGCGATAAACTCAAAAACTACTAAACGGATTCTCCTGCGGCTTTCACCAATAGACAGAGCTATTCATGAGGAAGGTTTAGGTTTATAATTTGTTGAGGTTGTACTATCCGTACGAAGCCGGGGCGGATCGCTAGTATAAAAATTAAATATATAGTGTGAGTCTTGAGTAAAAAAGACTGGACATGCTAGGGTAATAGAGACTGGTGATAGATGGCAATATTAGAAACGATACGTCCATTACTTGCAACCTAAATACTGTTTATTTTTCGATTTTATAACAAAGTGCGAGTGGCTCTAGGAATAATGCCTATATCGCGTGGGACTTCACAAATGTTCAAATAAAGAACACTAAGAATATCCATACTTTCTTTGTGGACTTTAGACATTTTTGTCCCGTGTGGGATACAAACCCATTACCCTCTACGTAGTGGCAATGGCAAAGCGACCACATAAACCAAATTGTGGGCGATAAAAGGATCATCGTTATTATTCATACTTATGTATATCAGCCATGCTATACTACGATAGCTAAATACAGATATAATTGATAATATAATCTATATATTAATACGTCAAGCAAAATCTTTGTACCCCTTTTTAGGAAAATTGTGCAGATGGAGGAGTATGAAATAGGGGCGGATCCTAATATTTTAATAAAATATGCAATAGGTAAGGTATTTCCTTAAAGCCACTACACGCACACAACCATGCATTTGACACAAGCAGTCGAATCGCGTTCGTAGTATTTCGGCATTGTTCGGTTGACTTCGTAGAATGCTTCGTAACTATGGTTACATACGTATGTATATAGAGTAGGTAACTAAGTAAATGAAATGTGATTATAAGGGTATAGTTATAGACAATAAAACCTTAATAAAGAACAAATTTAAAATTCAAATAAATTATGGGCGAATTTTGACCACTTGGCGACCGCTAGTTTTCATAATTCTATCATTATAATTTAATTATATAATGTTTTCAACGGTTACTACAAACTATAAGGCATGCAGATTGTCTTAATAATTCAATAAAAAAATGTATAGAAAATCAAACCTGCTATACGTACATATGCATGCTATGTATTGCTGTGCTAATATCAAAATATATATTATAGTTACAATATACAAAATATATATATAAAAATTTAATATTCTTTTTATAATCATTGTAGCAATGAATAAAAGTAATTATATTATTATTAAATTATGTTTATGTATACTAAATTATTTTTATTTATAATTTTGCTACAAATTAAGCAAATTAGATGAAGGAAAAGATTGGTAATTAATGTAATGTGCCTATTCACTAGCCAATAGGCACTTCTAGAAAATATTATAATGACATATTTTACCTTATTTTTTTTAAGCATTATCTCTTAGAAATAGGGGCTCTTTAAAAGGGTAATTTTAACAATGTACACCGAGAGCCGACTCTACATCTCATAGTAATTTTATTCGATAAGTTGGCAACTGTAATTTAACGCTATTACCAATTTCTTGAAAATAAATCGATTAGCGTAAATAGCGAAGCGATCATTGATCCTAACATTTTTTTCTATAGACATCTCCCGCACTAAGAATAATTACGTTACACGGAGGACTTACACCTATTCATATACTGGACAACTAACAATCAGACAAGAAACAAATATTTGTGACTAACATATATTTCTTTATTCGGCATAGTATTCTCGAAGATAATATATGAGGTCTGTTAACCCGCACTAGGCCAGCGCAGTGGACTATTGCCTAACCTTTCTCACACTGACAAGGAGCCGTGTCAATTTATATAGAGGGCTGTAATTATTATTCAGTATAGTGGAAGAGACAAAGCGACCACGGACATATGCCATCCCGGCAGTCGGTGAACTAGTATTATGCAGAAACAAGAGTGAGCTCTATGTATGTATTGTATATGTTCATATCAGCCTTATTTTGAAACTAATGCCACATTCTGATAGTAGGTAACATCGCAATAACGTAACAACGATTATTGAGCGTTTTTTTTGCAAATAAACGGCTTTACCCACTGATATGATACATACTTTTATCATTGTGTGGATTGTCCTGATTGTCGAGATAGTGATTATGGATTAGTCTTAGCATCCAAATTGCTAATGGTGACATTCTGTAAACGATAAGCAATAATAATATGAGCTCTGTTTATAAACTGTCTTACTGCTGGATACGGACCTCTTCTTAGTGCATGATAAGTAGGCTCAGTGCGGGCTGGAAATCTTCACAGAGCCATATGGAGAACTGCCTGATATGTAGGTTTCCTCAGAATGATTTTCTTCGACGTGAGAGCGAGCGATGATTAACTATTTAAGACGCACATAATATCGAAAAGCCGGATATGCATGCCGTGGAATCGAAAACAAATATATTTTTTCGGGGCTGTCTAACAGTCTCCATCGAAGCTACGAAAAAAAACGAAAGTATCGATAGTTCGTGGTTTCGAACCCCGCCCATTGCACTCCTAACACGAACCCACTTCTAACACAAGTATATTCGTTTAGTAAGAAGGGTTAACTAGTATACTAGTAATTTGTAACAATGCTAGTAATCTTGTTTATATCAATACACTATCTCCGATTTTTATTCGAATCGTAATTTATTATTTGAAACACGATTTGATGATGATACATTGATAAGAGCACTTGATATTTTCTTTCTCGTGATCTATCCTGTTTTCTATTGTCTTTATATTTGTTTTTGCATATTTCTAAACCATAATGAAATGACCAATCAACACCAGATACCATCTGTTATTAACTTATTTTATTTAAAGTACCATCGAGAGTATGTACAAAGTGCATTCAAAATACAGTTGTAGCTTTTTCTAACACGCATTTTTGTAACTAAGTATGCTAACAAAGACGTGGGCAGTACTTATTCAAACATTAAAAATAAACCGAGTAGAAACGTCTGGAAATACAAAAGACATTTTAATATCAACCATTACGTCCATTTCGTTAATTCGTTTTGTTATTGCATACCGTCGCGTTTGAGAAAGCCGAGGCTTGAAGGTCGTCGGGCACAGACTACTCAGCAGGATTCCGCGGCAACAAAACAAATATTGAAATTAAAAAAACTTTATAAAACACTATTATTACATAATTTTGAAACTTTAAACTACTATTGTTAAACACTATTACTAGTTACTGTTTACCTCAATTTAAGCTATTTAAATTATACAACTATTTAGATTTAATTTTACACTTTCCCCGACGTGTCGGTTGCTTTTTCAGCAGCCATGGTCACGAGGAGACTATATAGAGACGATAGTGTTTTATAAAAAATAAAACGCAATAAAATCCGTATAAAGTTTGTTCAATTTCAATGTATAACATTCGCGTAAAGATAAGACAATATTAAACAAAACAAAAACATATTTTATGTAAATTGGGCGACTAATTCGGTGTTCAGTCCGCTTCTAAAAGTCACTATTAAATTCGACATATTTTTATTTTATACGATATTCGATTGCTGTCGATTAATTACTTAATCGAATGCGCAGATGGCGTAATGGCTTAAGTGGTCGCTTCGCAATTTCCACTGTGCCAAGTATTATGGGTTCGATCCCAACACGGAAGAACAATTTGTGTAATGCACAAATAGTTGCTCCGAGTTTAGATTTTCTTTGTGTCTGTTGTTCGATTGTTCGAATGTCCCCCGCGACACAAGAATTATTTCTAGTGCGAAAGTTTCATGTAAAAAAAACGTAGACTTCAGCTTCTTTTACATGTTCTATATACACATACTAGTGTCAACTTTATTTTATTTTACATTTTTCGTAACTAGTAATTAATTAATCATCATAACCGTCCTTCTGAATTTACACAGAACATAAAATTATGATACAATGGCAATTTTAAGAGAATGGCTATGAGTGTCTTGTAAGTAAACTAACTATTTTAAAAGTAAGTACTTAAGTTACTGTCTTATCTTATTATTATATTTTGAAATTTAAAAGTGTTATTTAGTGACTTAATTGCATTACTATATAACGAATATCTGTGAAGAAGGAACATGCTAGAAATAAAAACGCTGAATATAATAAGATATATTAAGTAAGACAAACATAACTCTTTAGTCAATAATTCGCTATTGTCACTTCTAAAACATTTTCTAAACGTATCGTGCATTTTTCCGGAATTACTCTCCGGCCCTTAAATTATCACTAAAGAAAACAAGTGAGAAACGGCAATGAATTGCCGTAAATGTTAGCTCGAAAAAATGGTATCACGTGACCTTGAGGCCAGAGGTCGAAGGTCATGGTCATTTTGGGGTATATCGACCATGCTGAGCTGAATGGCGTTGACCGCGAGTCTCTAGCTCTTACGGTTCATGATTTGAAAGTTGTGTAACAGACAGACGGACAAAGTTGTTGTATAAGAGTTTCTTTTAACTCTAAAATGACATTGATCCGTTCCTTGCTTAGATTATCGTCAATACTAAATGCAAATACTCATGAACATTGCACGGTATGTCTCTTTTGGATAAGAAAGTTTATGTATCATGCCGAGTACAGGTAATACCATCGGTTCGACAAAATAAGTATCACATTTGTATCGCCTGTGTAATCGTCACGTAATACTAGTTAAACGCGGCCATGATTCGCTATGGCTTAGTCTGACTTTAATTTCCTATTTCTGTGAGAGCTTTGGGATAAAAAGTATATAAAAACAGTCTTATATATAAATAAAACATTGTGTAAAACTTTCAGGCTAATCCATCCACTAGTTTTCCAGATTTGCGGACACAAACATATGGAAGCTTAATTATTATGTATAAAGATAATAAGCCGACTGTCTCTGCTAGCGTGTCGTTTATCGTCTATGGTTCCTCTGTTATTATATGATGATGATCGATGGCGTAGTGGTTAGTGTAACCGACTGCTACGCCTGAGGTCGCGGGTTCGATTCCCGCACAAGTCAAACATTTGTGTGCATGAACATGGATGTTTGACTTGATCTGGGTGTTTATATGTATAATATAAATGTATTTACAAAAAAAATGTATATATGTATGTTTATCCATTGTCTAGTACCCATAGTACAAGCTCTGCTTAGTTTGGGCTAGATGGTGTTGTGTGTATGTGGTAGAATATTTATTTATTATTTATTATTTATTTATATAAAAGAAAAAAACAACAACGAACATATAAAAATATTAACTCATGAAGTACACGGGAGTAAGACACAATAAAAAAACATTGTATCTGGGTGTAGGAATCCGACTCTTGGCTAGAGATTAACAGGTTTCCTGTTTGATGAATCACCTAATACGATACAGAACAATAGATTTTTTATTATGTCTATCACAAGGCAGCAAAATAAATATAAGGATTTATTATTACTTCTTTGATTTCCTCTAGGTATGTTTAATATCAATAAAAACAGTTGTTACTTTGATATCTATCACATAGCACATATGGAACTAAAAATTAATTGATTGCATGTTATTCTAACATTAATCTATGTTGATTAACAAATGTTGGCTGGAGGCGTGTATTATTTGTTTTTATAGTAGACATAACTATATAAACATTATATTATCAACCCATCTAACTAGCCGGCTCTAAAGGACAGCTTGTAAACAAGGTGTCCAACTGTGGGGCACGAGCCTCTTTCCAGTGTGAGAAGGGTTAGGTCATAGTGCACCACGCTGCCCCAATGTGTGTTGGCATATTCGGAAACATTGTCGAGAATTCGCAGACATGCAGGTTTGTTCGTGATATTTTCCGACCATGAAGCACAGCGAAGTCATGTGCGTATCAAATTGTTAATTGTCGCTTGCTTTAACAGTGAAGGTAAATATCGTGAGGAAACCTGCATGTCTTAGAGTTCTCCATAATATTTTTAAAGATATAGTCCAGCGTCGTGGACTAGGGCGTAACCTTTCTCAAAACTGAGAAGCCTACCTAGCAGCGGAGCAGGGCTACAGGGCTGTTATTATTATACATTTTAATATAAGGAACATAGTACAATATCCTTTAGCCGATAGCTTTAATATCATATTTTTCGTCTTTGTCTTTTCTGATATAATCACTCGTCAGTTCGTCTTTTCAAACAATACTTAGACTCACAAGTGTGTATCGATTTATATACTTATCATTCACTTAAACAATACATTGACTTATTATTTGTTTAGCTCTTAGCTATCTAAACTGTTTGAGTGTGAAGTTAAATGTGATATCAGTAGCGATTCCTCTTTATTATAATTAATTAAGCTTATTAAGCCAGTTATTATTCTTTAGAACCCACTACTAAAGCCTTTTGTACGACACGGTTGACAAACTATAACGCAAGTTGAAGTTAAGGCTCTTGCGCGGTTTGTATGCATCGTGTAAATGATCGAAGCGAGCTAAGTGCTAGTAACTTTAATGCTCACACATTTAGCTCGGGCGAGTAGCTTGCGTACGTAGCCCGCGTGTAACATGCATATGTAGCCTGCAAGCAGCATGTGCATGTAACCCGCGCTAGCTTCATGAAACGAGTTTAAGCCATATTGGGATTAAAATCAACCACTACCCCTGTACAAGAGCCATTATCGATGGGTAATTTATCAATAATGGCTCTTATACGGGTAACATGCGCAAATAGAAGCACTCGCACGTTTTATATAGCGGTCGCCTAGTGGTCAAAATTCAACCATAATTGATTTAAATTTTAAGTTTGATCGTTATTAAGGTTTTATTGTCCATAACCTTAGCCTTATAATCACATTTCATTTAGATTTCGCCAATGTTATACAGGTTAATTTACCTATCTTTAAATTATTATTTACTTAGCTATACTCTTTCATTGACGATATTCCTAAGCTTGCTACTTTGTTTTCTTTTTCTTTATTACATATAAATAGGGTATATGTAACCATAGTTACGAAGAATTGTACGACGTCAGACGAACAATGCCAAAATACTCCGAACGCCATTCGACTGCGTGTGTCAAATCCATAGTTGTGTGCGTGTTGTGTTTTTTCATTAATTGTATTTCTAATGCATATTTCATAAAAAAATTTGGATTCGCCACTCTTTGTCCATATAAACTTTACCTGTGCCAAATTTCATACGTAATTCTTTGTTTTTGCTTCACGTATTAATATATAGATAATTTAAACGATCGATGCCATTTATGTGCAAGGAACCTTGCATATTAAGTCCGTGTGAGTAGCTCACGCCAGTTAAAGGCATAACACAAGTAACATGCGCAATTTGAGACACATGCATTGTGTAGACGCAAATAAACGCAAGTAGCTCGATTGATTCCCTCGCATATTTAGCCCGAGTGAGCTGTCTACTTGCGTCATTTACAAGCAATATGACGTAAATCTGGTCACTTTTTTAATAATATAAATCGATTTGCGTTCGGAACCTTGTTACATATTCAAATAAACAAATTAATTTATACATTGCCCACGAAAGAGAAACTATGATAGAAAATTATTAGAATAGCCGCAATGTCATGAACACAGCCAATGGCCGATGTATTGGTCCGTGAGTCACTGACAAGCGATCTTTGACATTTAGGCGAGAGCTACCACTTCTCAGACAATTTTCATTCCGTTTAGTCCACAGAGTACTTTATATAGGTATACTGGTATAGAGTTAACAGTAATAAATCTGATTTTAGCGCACTCTAGCGGTATACGACACAAAACAACCTCAATGAAACGTCCGGTATTAAAGTATACATTTTTATTTAGAAATCAGACTTTTAGAAATTGCGGGAGTTAAATTTGGCTCCCGCAATTCCCAAAAGCGTTTTCAATTAATATGTAGGTATGGTTAATAAAACAACGGTTTAGCGGCAGCGTGATTTGTTATTTGTTGTTTTTTTAGGCAAATCAGTGTCACTCTGGACACTGATTTTAAGCGTAAGTCTAGGGTAATAAGCAAAGTCTTCGGCGTCCGGGAGTCAAGCAAAGTTGTCGAAAAATCCATAAAAACACAAACGAAGCACATTCACGAATCACAACAAGAAAAGGAATGACAGATTAAATGATATGTCATATTGATTTCGACAGTTTGATTGATATGGATTAGTTTGTAAAATCAATAACATTAACCAGAAATATTTAGTAGGTAATAGTTAAAAATAAACTATACTAATTGAAAACAAAGTAAACAATAACATTTAAAAGATTTGAATTATATTTATTAGCAGGTAAAAGCTTGCAAAAACTTAAAAACATTCCAAGTATTTTGTATTCTAGTGCAAAATTTTCTGCGTGTGACGGAACAATATTTTCTTTCATTTAGTGTGCTATTTGAGAACAGCATCATCTACTGCAGGGGTCGCCAAATGGCGGACCGCGGTCCGCATGCGGACCGCCGACGCATTTTGTGCGGACCGCGAGAACACAGCAACTTGCACTACAGAGTACCTACGTAATTTAATAAAAATGTATACCCCGCATTATCTTTGTTGACGTCAATTCGAAAACGGCCGGGCGAAGTAACGAGCTAATTACATTTGTTTAATAAATATTTTTTTCTATAACATGTTGGACCGACCGCGATGGTCATTTCATTTCTTAAAACGGATCCCGAGCGAAACTAATTGGTGACCCCTGATCTACTGCAATATTGTAATACTTTTTCAGTAGAAAAATCTCTTGACTGTTATGACACTGGTTTAGTCATTGGTCTAGACGCCTATATATCTGAAAGCGTAGGCAGAGCGTATAGTTGGCAATTTCAAAGAGTGCCTGTGTGTTCCTACTGGTATCTTCTCCTAGCCTCAACCCTTTGCCTAAACCAGTAACTAAAACTAGCTTCAGTAACTTAGTAACCTCACTGACCAATAGATTTAGAGGTTCATATGTGTGTCTTTATGACCTAAATTAATAAATTTTTGAATTTGACCTCGAGGTTTTGCCAGCTATCTAGCGAGTGGAATATTTCCATTATTATAATCCATTTTAATAAGTCAGTGATAAATATGTTAATTAAGCAATAATAATTTGAAGATAGTAATATTTTTATTTTTATATGGGCGTTTGCAACACTATAGGACCATAGCAAGTATACTAGGTATATCCCACTGCTGGGTACGCTTCCTAAGAAAGGTTAGGATATTCATAGCGAATTCAATAAGATATTTAATCATTATCAAGACTATTTTATATAAATATAGAAATCCTTTTATTCTGTACATCGAGGACTGTCTCAGTGACGCAGCTGTATACACTGCATGTGACCCCCGGTTCGATTCCCGTCTCGAACAGTTTTATTCAATTTTAAGTCAAGATAATCTCAGTATCAACACGGTGTCTCGAAATATGGAAGTCGATATAACGCTCGCCCGTAATACGCGGCACCTAAAACCATGTGTTTACTATCCTTTTGCATAAAATATTAAGACATAATATTATAACATGGCATATTTTTGTTTGTCCTTATTATATTTACGCATAACACATATTTTAAGCATAGTCATTAAGTTGAATTGTATATTATCACAACTGCCGCGGCAACTGAACCTATTATTCGGGTTGTCACTAAGATAATGATGTTAACATAAACTGTATGCCAAAGACAATAAAAGCAAAGTAATATTATGCTAAAAAAATTATACCAAAGTACATTTATTAGTGGGAAAATATTATGCGAAAAGAAGGCATCCTAAAACAAAACCTTGCTATGCGAAACTTGGGTGTAATGCACTGCTTATTCTTTCGAAGCTATAGGTGTGATACTACGTATGAATGTTCTCCTATACAAGTATAAGGTTAAGGTTTATTTCATTTGCTTGCGAACACTCGGTAGCTGTCTAATCAGTGCTGATAAGCTAATTACTTTGAGATAACAACCAATTCACTTAAGATTGGCAGAGTGATAATGATATATTAATTATAACAATTGCTAAGTGATAATCTGTAGTGTGTACACAGAAGTTAATTAGCTAATTTTATTATATTCCTTAAACTTTCATCCATACGGACTGGCAGGGGATATCCACCAACAGAGTACTTTGGAATCCCAAGGGAGAGGCTTTTGCCATGCAGTGGAACATATAAAAAAGCTGAATAAAGAAAGATCCATAGATGTAATAATTTAGAGACGGCATCTCCTAATCTTAACTGATGTTATAAACGCGAATGTGAGTTTGCTTGCTCGTTAACTATTTGACCGATCAACACGAAATTTCGCATATACTTATATGTATGCTGTCAGGGGTACAGAGAAGGACATAGGGTACATTTTATCCCGAATAAGTACTGTCCCTTTCTGTAATTTTGTTATGATCGGTCGAGTAGTTAAGGCTTGAAAGCGTTACAGACAAACTCACATTCGCATTTATAACATTAGTAAGTCTACGTGATGTGTAAATACTAAATTACTATATTTACTAACATTACTTAGGCTGTTGCCTTATTTAGATTTCAAACGAGATGGTCTCCATAAATTCATAATTCAATGCATAAATTCTATCGCTCTTTAACACCAAAGGGGTACCTTAGCATAGACGTAATATACCTTAAGTCGACAACAAGCTTGCCCCCTATTTTTTAATCAGATAAAATAATTGTTTTTTGCCATGTCTGTTTTATAAAATAAAACTCTGTTTCTGTATATATATTATGTATATATTATTTTACAACTCTCGTAAATAGGAATAATTCCTGTGTCGCGGGCGACTTTGCAAACATTCAAACAACGGACACAAAGAACATCCAGACTCGGAACAAACATTTGTGGATTACATAATTTTTGTCCCGTGTGGGATTCGAACCCACAACTCCCGCCGCAGTGGCAGTAGCGAGGCGACCACACAAGAGGAAACACTAAGGGCGAGAGAATTGAAAATAGCTATTTGTAAAATCGTAGAGTGCGATAGAGACAACTGCAGTTTGGACCGAAAATATCTATTAAAAGTACACAAAATCAACGTTTCGTAGTCCCCTGATTCCTTCTCCAAAACTTGAACGATTTAACTACTGTTTTCATTAAAAATGAAAGAAAGGCTTTGGCCGTGTTCCTATGTTTTCTTTTTTTATTTAATCTAGTCATATTTGTTTTCTGGATCTTTGAACACAGCAGAAAATCTGGCCAATTTTTGAGGTTTTTAAAGGCTCATGTCTCTTTTATTAATTAATACAGGCCATGCCAATAGAAAACATACATTTTTTAGAAAAAAGTGTTTGCTCTACTGGCATTACACAGGGAGGAAACAGAGGACGTTTGTATGGAAAAACGACCCCTACCCCATCCGTGCAGGTAGGATTTAAAACGCATTTGGCGAAATGTGGCTGTGATACAGTTCTGCATACCCCTTTGGATATAGTCGTGAGGATAATTATATTAATAGTTAATAGCAACAAACAAGTTCCCGTGTTATCGGTCTTCCTGCGAAATACTATTGACCCTATATCAGCAGAGGAACATTACTGCACACAAACAATAATAAATCACTGATAATCAGGACATTGTGTATAAAAACAAGCTGTCCAATGCGGTTTCACCCACGTTTATGACTAGTGCACTGCTCCCGTGGCTTATAGCGTGATGTTATATAGCATATACCTTCCTCAAGAGACGGGCAATTTATTATATAGCAAACATAACTTTTCAAATCCGACTAGTAGTACAAAGATTAACGCGATTAAACAATAGCGGGTCAGCTAGTACTAATATAATTAATATTCATCTTTATTATATTAGGACTAGCTGACCCGAGTAACTTCGTCTGCTTCACTTAAGAGAATGATCCCTGTTTTTAACCCCGACGCAAAAACGACGGTGTTATTGCAATATTTTTCATTGATGCGCCGCTCCTATTGTTCGTAGCGTGATGTTATATAGCCTATAACCTTCCACGATAAATAGGCTATCCAACACTAAAGATAGAAGAGAAAGATTTTTCAATTCGAACCAGTAGTTCCTGAGATTAGCGCGTTTAACCAAACAAAACAAACTCTTCAGCTTTATAATATTAGTATAGATAGAACAGATCTAGCTTCCGTATGTATGTCCACAAAACTCAAAGAGTAGCTGATGGATTGACTGGAATTTTTCAGACGACGTAGGATTTCCATATAAAAGTTTTTCTATTTAAGTTTATTTTAAAAAACGCCGAGGTGCAGCACTTACTTCCCTCGAAATTAATCTTTAAGAGATTTTTGAGTCTTGGAAACCAGACATAATTAAAAATCTATTGTGTTAAGCCACCGGTGTGCCAATGCGACTCAACAGATTAATATAAGACTGAGGCACAAAGAAGCGTGGCCGAGTTTAGTTAGTTTTTAGTAGTTACTATGGACTTACCAATGACCATGTATCCATCTTGTCCTCTCATAAACTTATTGAAAGCGAACTCGATTCTTCCACCAATATTTATCAACGACATTTTGGCAAAGATTACAAAGAATTCACATCAAAAATATACAAGAAAACGGTACTATTTTATTCACGTTTAAAATCAATCACTTTGCCCGCTAGTCGTGAAAAGACTAAGAAATAAGATCACAAAGCAAGTGCGGAACAAATTCCTTTCCTTCCTTGTCGAAATAAAAACTATCATTAAAAGTGTATGCGCATAAAAACTTCTTGACAAAGGTTAACTATTTACACAAGTATCGCAAAGATTACATTACACTGATAATTTTCACTTCGTACATAAGTACTAATTAAACAGAACAAATTAATATAACATCTTTAACACGAAAGTCACATATTGACGTGCACGAAGAAGACATAAAGATATGTCTACCAACTAATAATGAAATCACAATGCACAAACATGAACTAAAGTCACACACGTTTATTCCACTTTAGGAGTCGTGTTCCATTTTTGAGTTAGATTAATTCGAAATTCGAACGCGAACAAGGACTAAATTAGCTGTTTTAATGACGTTAGGACGAAACGAGGTCCTCCGATCACATTTTTGTTGTCACTGATCGATTTAGTTATTGACGTTAATAATATAAAACCGGCATAATAAAATTACGTTGGCTCACTTAATGAGGGTAATATTTACTTCTAGTTATCACTATGAGTTATTAGCACTTAATTGTTTGTGAAAGATATTTTTTACACTGCTTGCACGACATGTAGTTTGAAACAGACGAAGAATGTTATGTAGCCTTTTTAAAATTTTATTAGTGTTAAGGTCATTTGAATGTTCTTGCTCTGCCGGTATGTTTTAGAATATATGGTAGACTTGCGTAGATGCTTTTAATGTTTAAAATGATTTTGTCTCGCTTTGTTGAGTTGCGGTTGTGTACTTAATTGCAGATTTGGTGGTTCCGGGTTTGATGCTTTGGTCGAATGCAGTATGTCTGCTTAGTCCTTAATTTGTTGGCATGGTATTATGTTTTTTATATTACGTGTCTATAATACTTGACGGCCTCGGTGCCGCAGCGGTAGTGAATGCGGCTGTTGTGCATGAGAAGTCGCTAGTTCGATTTTTGATATGTGTTAAATTTCATTGGGATTTTCCGTCTATAAACTCTCAGTAGGAACAAGGAATCTTGTTCTTTGCCCGATAGACGGGCCATGTACTTGAAACCTCAACTTTTTGTTGGCAAAATGTAGGAATATTACACCACTGCCTATCCCTACGGGATTAGAAGCGTAAGAGTATGTATGTATGTTACAATATTCA
The DNA here is from genome assembly GCA_963675205.1 of Catocala nupta. Taxonomy (NCBI): domain Eukaryota; kingdom Metazoa; phylum Arthropoda; class Insecta; order Lepidoptera; family Erebidae; genus Catocala; species Catocala nupta. Next base: position 16,033,409 of record OY776104.1, read on the forward strand.
TGGGGAGAACTAAGGGTCTCCCCTTAGGATCAGGGTACTACGGGGACAGGCTAGCCCACCGCGCCTCGAAAGGCGTGTTCTGTCGGCCGCTGATTAGAGTGCGCGGTGCCTGACATTGAGGTTGGACTCGTAGTGGCTATGTGGGTAGCCGCAGAGAACGGCATGTTTGTTACTCGGCAAGCACGTGGCGTTCGAGCGTCGGAATCATCCGCGGCTAGTGCGAACCAGTTGGTCGCGCGAGGCACGGAGTTGCCTTTAGCGAAGTGGCAGTGTGGTTTCACTGCCACGACGCATCTCAGGTGCTTGCCTGCTCAGCAACTAAGAGACATAGCTAGGTGACTCGGGCAATACCCGGCTTGTAGACCAGAAAGGGTAGACGTATGGATGTACGTCGGGATGTGAGTGTGCCTTACACAACTCCGGTACCATACTGGAGTTATGGGAGGCGGCTTCTCCGTCGGCCTCATCGAGGATATCGTTAGCAACTTTCAGAGTTCGCAAATGGTGAGCTTTATTGCTCCGGCACCTATCTGAACAATAGGTAATGCCACTTGGGCATGAGTTAGCTCGCTTACGGGAACTGGGTCTTAGGATTTGGGGACAAGACCTGTCTATAACTGGTCTCTGAAGGTGCTCTCGGGCACTGTAAGGTACAGCGGCTCTCACTTATATACCTAACAGGTGGGAAAGTGGGAACGCTATATTATAAACTGGAGTAGTCTGTAGAGGGAAGGGTCTGTTCTTTCTAAATGTATGCAGTGTACATCCTTTCACTATTTTGTAAGCAATGTCTGAAACAGCTGTTCAGTGAAGCTACTAAACAAGAAACGTCATTTGGGTTCTTTGTTTATGCCGATATAGTGATACAGTGTAAACAGTTATCTTTACACAGTGAATAAGACAAGTTCCGGGTGCAATCCTCGCAAAGAAAAAGTTTATTTAATACAATTTTTTAATCGAGTTGCTTTTTGTAACCTTTGTCTTAAATGTAATTACATTTCTCAATCGAACACGTTACGGGACTTTTTAAGGTTAACAAAAAGGTACTCCTATAAAACTATATATTTTAATTTAAACAACCTATGTGTTTGCCGTATGGTTCTAATAAAGCATGCGATGGTACGGTTCCACACATTAAGATATTTTAACAACGCCATCTATTATGTAGATTAGGAACTTATCTGTTATAATTTTTAAGATCACTGCTAAGAATCATTGCTTTATTAATTAACAATCTTTGAATTATTGCAGATTTTGATGATCTAAGTTTTTTATTTTAGCAGAGTTAGTTTAGTTATTATTTTCTTCATTATTATTTAAGATTTGCCGTAATCGTAGAAATCGGGTAATAGGTAGATATAATTCTTATTATCTACAAAAACTCGTACCATAAATTTTTTATATTCACTAATGTCTATAACAAAACTTTGAAGCAAAACATTTATTTGATTTGGTTTAACAATAAATATGTCTTTATTTTTATCTCAAAGAATTATGCATCTTTAGTTTCCTTCTCTTTCCTCTAGATGGCGTGCCAATTAGCCAATTATATTAAAGTTATCCAATTGATTACCTAACATAAATTTATATTTAGGTATAGGCGTAGATAGCTATATTTACAGGCATATAATAATTCATGTCATATGATTAAAGATCAATTTACCCTATAATTATATAAATTATGTAGGTATGAGGAAAATGTTCAAATTTCCTTTAAATTATTATCTAGGTATAGGTAAAACTGTCGAGTACTTCCTCCTCCTTATGTATATGTAATGTTTAATTTAACATATATAATAAATGAAAAGATTTTAAATATATTTTCTAGCAAGATATTCTTAGTAGTTGCGGAGTCTTAAGCTGTGCCCAGTAGTGGGCTTGCCCCAAAGCGTTCGAAATGTGGATGTTATGCACCACTGCTTACTCTCTTAGGGAATATAGGCATAATAATATGAATGTATTTCTTTTTAAATGCCCTAAAACTAACATTTTAACTATCGAAGGGTGGGTTTCTTGCTCCCGTGACTTAATTTAGTGTTTAAAATTATCTGCGGTCGATCGTTTGTACTTGGATTCGATGCCCGAGTCAAGCAAAATATGGTTAGTTCTTCTGTGTTACCAAATATTTAGTAGGTACTAGCTTTTGCACACGGCTTCGCTTGCTTAAAAGTAGGTCAGTTTAGGTTAACAGTACTTTTTTTAAACAAAGTATAGCCTGTTTCTTTGTTATAATATATGTAGCTTTCCAAATGTGAAATAATTTTTAAAACTAGTTATTCTAGGCATCTGAGCTTACCCAGACTACTTAAAACGTAAATATTGTTATGATAGTTTTCTTTTAAATGATGACGTTTAAATGATGACCTCGATGGCGTAGTGGTTAGAGTTAGAGTAACTGCGACGCTAAAAATCGCGGGGTCTGGGTCTGGGTGTTTCTATGTATAATATGAATGTATTTACAAAAAGAAATAAAAAATATATGTCTATGTTTATGTTTATCCATTGTCCCATAATACAAGCTCTACTTAGTTTGGGCTGGACGGTGTTATGTGTATGTGGTAGAATGTGGTACAATATTATTATATTACTTAAAAAAAGTAGTATATATGTATGTTTATCCATTGTGTAGTACCCATAATACAAGCTCTGCTTAGTTTGGGCTAGATGGTGTTGTGTGTATGTGATGTAATATATTATATATTATTATTAACCTCTTAAACTCCGCCGTTGAAAACATAAACCATACACAATCGAGTGTGCTCGACGCCCTATCGCGTCACCGGGGTTTGACGAGTACAAATCTGAAGACGTCGATCGGCGTCAACGGTAATTGTAATTGGACTCCCTTTTCGCTTTTTTTTTTAATTTCATTTATGCGTGAGGCGTCAGCGGCATTTGAGAGGTTAATAACTGGATTGATTGTGAGGTTTTTAAGTTAAATAGTTACAAACAAAAAATCAAAGCTTTCCTCTTTATTGAAATTAAACACTATACGGATTCTGTCGCGTTGTTTATTTTACTCAAAACACTGTTATTACATAATTTTGAAAACTCTAACACTACTATTATTAAACTTTACTACTATTTAAGCTATATATTTTCTAATTAAAACTATTTATATTTAAGTTTACATTTTGCCCCGACGTTTCGGTTGCTTTACAGCAGCCATGTTCACGGGGAGACTAAGATGGTAGTTGTCAAGTAGTAGTAGTGGTAGTAGTCTCCCCTCTACCACTCTAAACATAAGCCAATATTATGTTTCCTCTTTATAATATTAGTATAGACGAAGACAAGATAGGTACTTTATTAGACAACTTAATTACTAAGCACTTAAAACATAGCTGTTAGTGACAACTGCTTACCTTTGCGAATGTAAAAGCGTGAATATATGCAGCTCAAAGTAACATGACGTCTTGTAAACCATTCGTAAGAGGTTCATTAGTGTAAAACTTCAAGCAGTAGTGTACATAAGCGGCGAGGCAGCCTACTGACCTACATTCCCTGACCCCAACCGTAAATGCGCGAAATACACACACACAAACACATTTTACATGAATTAGAACGGTTCTCAGCTTACTTTAAAAACAATAGTGTAACACCTGGTTTCTGAAAGGTAGATCGACACCAATTCTAACTAATATTATAAACGCGAATGTGAGTCTGTTTGTTTTACGCCTTAACTACTCGACCGATCATCATGCAATTTCGCATACACGTTGCCGAGAGTACAGAAAAGGACAAAGGGTACCTTTTATCCAGAAAAGGTACTGTTGCCGAGGGGTAGCTGTCTGTCTGTTCGCGATAAACTCAAAAACTACTGAACGGATTTGGATGCGGTTTTCACCAATAGACAAAGTGATTCATGAGGAAGGTTTAGGTGTATAATTTATTAAGATTTTGTACTACCCGTGCGAAGCCGGGGCGGTTCGCTAGTATTATAAGTACAATTGTGAGAATGTTTGTTCGTTACGCTTTCACGCCTTAACTACAAACTGATCATCATAAAATTTCGCATATACGTAAGGATACAATAAATAATAGTTTTAAAAAAAAACTTGCTTTATTAAAATATGTAAAAATATCTTAGAAAGAAAAAGAACTTTTAGTTTTTAAACAAATTTTTGTTTAAACTAAATCTAGTTTGTTTGTTAAAACAAACAAGAAACAAACTAGATTTTGCCACTCACATTAGCGGTTATATTATTACTTAGGATGCTACTGTACGTAATTGATTATACTCATACTAAACGGCATACCTAACATTCTAAAGTTAACCTATTGAGTCGCAGCGGCACACCCGGCATACCGGCGACCAGGCACAATAGTTTTTCAAATATGTCTAGCATTCCACCAATTGATGGGTTAATACCTCTGAGGATGCATATTAAAGAATCACCATTATATGATACTAGATGTGCCCGCGGTTTCACCCGCGTTTATAGTTACTGCCCCGCCCCCGTGAGCCGTAGCGTGATGTTATATAGCTTATAGCCTTCTTCGATAAATAGGCTATCCATCACTAAAATAATTTCCAATTCGAACCAGTAGTTACTGAGATTAGCGCGTTCAACCAACTAAACAAACAAACTCTTCAGCTTTATAAAATTAGTATAGATACTAGCTGTACCCGCGGTTTCACCCGCGTTTATAGATACTGCCCCGCCCCCGTGGGTCGTAGCGTGATGTTATATAGCCTATAGCCTTCCACGATAAATAGGCTATCCATCACTAAAAGAATTTTTCAACTCGAACCAGTAGTTCCTGAGATTAGCGCGTTCAACCAAACAAACAAACAAACTCTTTTTTTTTATAATATTAATATAGATTTATTGATATGTATGTATAGATTATGTAACATATCATCATTTTTAGTTTTTTTGTTTTATTCTTTAGTTTATGTACATGTATGTTTCTAATGCTCTCGTATGCATACTTCTTTTTATATCTGCGTTACCCTACGGTTGACTGATAGATGCCCTTGGCATTAAGTTCGCCTATGTATTGTTTTGTGAATGAAGTTTTAAATAAATAAATAAAGAATTGTTCTGTTCTCTAGGACTTCCCCTAGGGGACATTACAGTAGACTTATTGTTTCACCACCATAATGTTATGTAAAATCATGAGCTCATGTATGTTTGTTTTTAAATATGGCGTATTTATACAATTGTTGTCAACATCTTAAAGACATTGTGTTCGGTTTGAATGGGGTGACGACGCAATTAAAATAAGTATAATAATTTTATTAACTCTTGTGTAAATACAGATGTTCTTATATTCTGTGATATAAGTTTTAATTGTGATTATTAACCTATCCATCGTTTTTCATACCGGCAAGGTGGAATTTATTTCTTTTTTTTACAATTCTAGCAGTAATGAAGGCTACCGCGCTCAAATTTACCGTTAGAGTTGGTAGTGGATAGTAAGTTCTAGACTTCATACTCTTTAGTCACTACAACTGTTACCATAGATACCGACAATTATTACCGCCAAATACGGCTTTTGACAGCAGCTGTGACAGGCTTGACAGGACCTATGGCGCCAACTGGTGAGCATAAATACGATAGCCTCCATTGCTGTGTCCTAGGAGACTGTAGAAGCGTTTAAACAACGAACACAGAGAACAACCATATTTTGTGGGTTACACAAATGTTTGTCACGTGTGTGGATCGAACAATTGGCGTAGAGGCAACGGGGAGCACGTCAGCTGTACTACGTCCACGGCTGGACAAAGAGTTTACCACTGATACTGTGTTTGCATTGACATGCCTAGGTTTAGGTCTAGGTGACCCTAGAGTGGATAATTTGTCAATTTAGATATAGGTATGTATAATCCTTTAAATTGTAGACCATTTCTTATTTGTTTTTAATTGGTCTTCAATTAAATGCGATGAACGTACATAAAATCTCTTACAGACGCACATAGTATTTACCTCCTTCTATTTGAAGTTGATTAGAAAAAGAAAATAAACTATAGCCACAGCCGGTGAAAGCCAAAGAACTGTCTTTGAATTTTCCAGGCATTCCTCTCTTGCATACCATGTGCTTATATTAAAATATAATAGAATATCAGCCCTGTATTAAACTGTCCTACTGTTGGGCACGGGCCTCTTCTCAGTGTGAGAAGGGATTAGGCCATAGTCCACCACGCTGGCCCAGCGCGGGTTGGCAGACTTCGCATACCTTCAAAAACATTATTGAGAACTCTTAGATACGCAACGGTTTCCCACTAGGCTATCACTGCTTTTTTTGCTATGTGCTTAATATAAGCCAAGTCCAACGAGATGGTCGGACCAAATACGATCGTCGCTTAACACCAAGCTCTATAAAGCCCTCCACGAAGCAAGAGACCGGAACAGATAGGAGATAGTCAATGAGAAAGTGATTCAGCGGAGGCCGACTACCCCGCTGAATCACTTTCTCATTGACTACTGACCCTCAGTAATGAGGAATACGACACGAGGAGGAGGAATATAAGCCAATAAGTTCCTGTAGTCTTCACTTCCTAACTAATTTACTAACTTATGACTAAATTGGATATTAATCCATTTTCAAATAATATTGAGTCCATATTAATTTAAGTTAGTAAATTAACCGATATTGGTACAGATGTTCGTTGTAATTATTTATTCAGTAGAATTAACACAACACCTGAAAAACTACGCTATCGTGGCTCAAATATTTGATTTCTTAGTATTATTGAAATATAATATTGTCTTACGTTCACGCGAATATTATACATGTAGTTGTTCCCTGGAACATAGAGGCAACTACCATCTTAGTTTCCCCGTGATCATGGCTGCTGAAAAGTAACCGAAACGTCGGGAAAAGTGTAAAATTAAATCTAAGTCTAAATAGTTTTTATAATTTAAATAGCTTAAATAGAAGTTAACAGTAACTAGTAAAAGAGTTTAACAACAGTAGCTTAAAGTTAAAATAATGTAATAATGGTGTTTTATTAAAAATAAACAACACGATAAAATATGTTTAAAGTTGTTTAATTTAAATTATTGAAGTATGTAAACGATTTATTAATAGGCAAAAATACTTGCTTTTAATTTTCATATATTCCACTTTCAACATAATTGTACCAAAGAAGATAGCACAATACGAATGAATTCTTCAGTAAAAAAAATATACCGATTCTTAATAAAATCAGACTGCCTTCGTGGCGCAGTGGCAGTAAAACGCGACTGCTGCGTATAAAGATCTCTGGTTCAATTCCCGGGTCGGTCAAAGACAGGCTTGTTTTTTTTCAATACTTATGTAGTTGGTAATAGGCTCCACCTTATTATGTAGGACCTAAAGAAACCATAGCTGGCGATGTGGGTGTATTATACTTATGCATAGATACTATTTTGAAAATATAGGCATTAGGTTATGTATTTAATCTAATACAGTTAATTGCCGGCCACGATGGCGTATTGGTTAATGAAACCGACAGCCACATCTGAGGTCCCGGGTTCGATTCCTGCACAAATGAAACATTTGTGTGCATGAATATGGATGTTTGTTTTGGTCTGAATGTTTCTATGTATAATATGTATGGATTTACAAAAAAATAGTATATATGTACGTTTATCCATTGTACAAGCCATAGTACAAGCTCTGCTTAGTTTGGGCTAGATGTGTATGTGATAGAATATTATATTATTATTATTAATTAAACAGCTCCTATAATTATCACTAACCTTTCAAACGTATATAACTGCGAATAAATCCGCAATAACAGTTTATTAGTGTTGTTCAAATAAAAATTGCCTTAAACGTAGCTGTTTAAATAAAACATAAGCCGTAGCGACCATAAACCAATGTTTTAACACCCTCTACTGTATAAAAAAGCGCTTTATCAGAAAGATAATCATAGAAAAGACAAAAACATGTTGATGTAAGTAACTCCGCAGGCTTATCTGTACTAATATTATAAATTTGAAAGTTTGTGAGGATATATAGATGTTTGTTACTCTTGCACGTAAAATATACTGAACCGATTGCGATGAAACTTGGTATGTAGATAGCTGGAAACCTTGATTCACACATAGGCTGTTTATCCCGATATTTCCATGGCAACGGGCCTTACGCGGGCAAAATCTAGTTACATAATAATATTAGATTAAATTTGAATGACAATTGTTATGTTTGACATATCAACAACCTGACCCTAACTAAAATTATAAAATGAATGTGAGTTTCTTTGTTACGCTTTCACGTTTAAACTACTCGACTTATTAGGGCATTCGACCAATTACATTATTCAGGTCTGGCGTAATGGTTTAAGTGAACACTGAAGATTGTGGGTTCGAATCCCACACGTGAGCAATATTGTGCTATAAACAAATGGTTGTTCCGAGTCTCGTTGTTCTTTCTCAATGTTTGTCAAGTCCCCCGCAACACAGGACTTATTCTTAGTGCGAGAATTGCCATATAAAAAATTAAGGAAAGTTTTACCCGTTTCGTGTATTGGAGCCATAATAGCTAAATTTGCTACAGAAATCATATTATGAATTCTATCGCGTGGATTTTGTAGCTCAATTAGTAAGCATGGTATTATTATATCATTAAATAATAATGACATGCCATTATACCACTGTAATGGCTATCATCTTCACAATTAGTTCTTTCATAAAGTTGTTACCGTTCATGTCTACATATAATTGCAAATATACAGTCAGCGACGAAGTCAAAATCAAAAAGCATTTATTCATGTAGTAATCCAAGTAACACTTATGAACGTCAATCCAAATGCATTTATCCAAGTAACACTTATGAACGTCAATCCAAATGCATTTATCTAAGAAACATTTATGAACGTCAAAGAGGAGATTTATTAATGTAGTAATCCAAGTAACACTTATGAACGTCAAAGAAGTTAGTGAGTTTACTAAAGTTACTGAATTTATATTTATGCTAGTTGCTAGATTCAGGCAATAGATTGTGACTATGAAAAGATACCCGCAAGAAACAACATAAGTCGACAACATTTTCGGTTTCTTTTATCCTTCAAAATGACAAAATAGTGATAGGCTCCAGTGGAAGACCAGTGCCTGGTTCTTGGGACCAGGCAATTGCTGAACTGAAGTTCTGTTGTGTGTGTCCTGTGAGTCCTTGCTGCAGCTGTGGGACGCATGTGTCTCAAGAGGATTAAATATTTTATGTTACTGTATTTATCTTTTTTATTTTTACTTTTTATTATTGTAATTGTTTTTTTTTTATCTTCATACACATTGTGCCCACCTGAAAGATGTATAATAGCAATAAATATTTCTTTTTTCTTTCATATTATAGTAAATAGTCAAAGATAGTTGCGTATTACAGTTTAAAAATACAGAATTCTAATTGACATAATAATTTTTTTTTAATTTCTCTGCTTTATTCTATGTTCAGCTTCTTATGTGGCTGACTGTACCATGATATTGTTCTTTATTTCTTTCCTTAATAATCAATTTACCTATATTTAAAATATAATAAAGCTGGCTTCTTCTATACGAAGGAGTTTACCATTAATGTACGCTGTGCAACACCGATGTAGAAATAGGTATTGTTTCTTGTATATGGTCTTAATGACATATATTACAGTAGATACAGCAGGCAATTAGTGCCAGCGCAATAAGTAAAAAAACTTCGCCTCATTAATCCCTTTTTGTTTGTTTGTTTCTACAGGTAAGAACCCCGTGTCTAAAGCATCTGCCGATTAAATATGGCCTTAAATTCTTATTAATTATGTGTATATTGAAAGACAAACATTGTTTAAAAGGTTGCTTGCTATGTGAAGTGATATGTTACTACAGAATGCTTCAATATTGACTGCTGAACGTCTAAAACAAATGTTGTTTCAAGCCTCATGTGTGCAGTAAAAGATTACTACTAGATATCGTATAGCAAGAAACATTAAGTAGTCTAACTCCGAACCACTTGTAATATACAAATGCTATGTGTTGTGGGTTTATACATTACACAGCACAGTTGTCAATAACTAGATTTTTCCCGGGGCGTCGCTCGCGGTAATATAGAATTTGTCAATAACATCAGTCCCTCGGGGACAGTACCTTTTGTCTGGATAAAAATCTCTGAACGCTATGTCCTTTTCTGTACCCCTGACAATGTGTATTTTATGATGATATGTCGAGTAGTTAAGACGTGACAGAATTTCTGAGTCTGGATGTTCTCGTGTTCTTTGTTTTAATGTTTGTAAAGTTCACCGTGACACAGGCATTATTAACCTCTGAGTCTTCTTCGAAGAGCTTAATGAAAACACTATAGGTCTGTGTGTCTGTCTGTTAGTGACAGGCATAGCTCCGGAACCACTGGAGCGATTGAGATGTAACTTGGGGTCATCCCTCGGTCGAGTTTGTATATGGGCCCTGTGGGTCAAAAGAACCCGAGATATAGGGGTCACAAGTTCATAAGGTCAGGGGATATCCACCAACAGAGTGATTTGGCAGTCCAAGGGAAAGGCTTTTGCCCAGCAGTGGGACATTACAAAAGCTGATGAAAAAAGTCACATGAAGACGAAGAGGTTGAATCCTGGGTTTTCACACCCATCTCATTTTTAGTGCGAAGTTGTCTTTTAAAGAAATAAATTACTGATTTTAAGATATGTAAAGCCAAGCCTTATATAAGCAGTAATATCTTATCTGCGGATTGAAATTAAACTACTATATACGGATTTTATCGCGTTGTTTATTTATCACTGTATTACAAAAATTTGAAAATATTACACTACTACTACTATTGATTTTATTTTACTAACTTATAAGTTAATAAAGTTATTTAAACTATTGAATCTATTTATCTGCGGATGCCATGAATCACAGCCATACACATCCTCGTCATATCGAATTGTTTGAAAGCACGCGGCGTTGTTTCAAACAATTACATACAACTGTATTTATAACTCGACTTCAGTTTAAATGAACGTCGTATGTCAATCATGTTTTCTTTATGATCAAATGGACTAATAAAACATGGTTTTAAGAACAATAGTAGACATACATACATTTAGACATCGATGTCTTATGTGTTATATAATCTCATATGTTGACCTCACAAGGTTCGTGAAGAAAATTTTTTGTTTTTGGACTCCTATTGTAAAAATTACATACGCGGTTGTATCATTGCAGCTGTACTGCGAAATTTTACCTGCTAAGTTTAGTGACTTTAGATAGGTATAGAAAGATGGAAAGAGAGTGGGGTCATATTTGCATTGCAGTGTGACTGCATGGGCTTATAATAAAATAACTAAATAAGTTAAATACCATGTATTTGGTGCCAAAAGCCCTCTGCTACTGGTAGTCTAACGATGTGATAGTACTGATTTACTAAAACATTCACAACACAACAACCCGAGACCCGAACCAGAAACCGAAGAATCGTTGATAATAAAGGCGCAAACTTATGCTTTGGACGAACGAGGACTTTGAGTAGATGCAAAGAACACAGTCTTTAAATACTTAATAACTCACAAGAACCTACGATTACGAAATAATGACAATGTTGTAAAAACAAGATTTGCGTGTGTAAGCCACCATAAAATCGCTTTTATTTCTAACAATAGAATAATTGGTGGTCAACGAACACATTTTCAGTAGTTCGGCGACTGTATAAATAAATAAGTTTATGTAGGTATAATATTAAACCATGAAAACTCATGGTTTATCTTCACTAAATATTATAAAGAGGTACATTTTGTATGTTGTGTGTAGCGGTAAACTCTAAAACGACTAAACTGATTTTGAATATTCTTTTACTAGTAGGAGGCTCAGCTAAGGAATATGGTTATGTTTCAAAGACATATTAAAAGAGTGATGCCGCACGGCAAGCGCGGGCAACTATGTGAGAACTATTAATTTTTTTTAACTACATTTAGTCACGAACTATCTTTTCATATTATGTCAAAAGGTGTAAGTGTATGCGTCTTCATGCCATACTATTGTCTATTACAAAAGACTACTGATAAATAGGTATTATTTCAAACCTGAAATGCTTCTTTCATAATATTATTAACTTTCCCCCATTTTTAGAATTTGGTTTTATATACAGTGACATATGGCATAATGACTGCTACACCTGGTTCATAAATGAATTGTAAAATACTGAAATTATAATTTGATGGGGATTTAAAAAAGTGGCCTTGAAATTCTTGCAGGTATCTTCTCATGGCTCAACCTTTTGCCTGAACCTTGCAACTATCATAAATGTAAATTCAGTAAATTTAATAAACTCACTAACCCCTTTGACGATCATAAGTGTTACTTTGTAACCTAAATGAGTAAATGATTTTTGACATTGACATAGTCATAAAATGTTTCAACCTTTAAATCTACCAAATAAAATCAAGTACCTACTTCATAAAATATTTTTTTAATGATTGCACAAATTATAATTAATTTAAAGTAACTTGTATAAAACTAGTTGCTACTCGTGAATTTGTTTGCATTTATATATAATGTATAAACAATACTAATCAGTGACTTGTCTCGTGGCAACAGTATCTACAGCAATCCCAACTTAAACAATTACGATTTAAAACGAAAAATATTAAAGCGTGCTTATTATTGTCACATTGTAATCTATTTCAAAAGGCGACGAATATTAGTTTTTTTAAAAGGGAAGTTTGACTTTTGGGATTAAACAAAGACATTGCTATAATAACATTTTGTTAACTGTCCTTGTAAACATTTTACACTCGCGGTCCGTGTGCGAATCACCATGAAATGTCACATTATGCTCGCTTAGCCGAACTGAAGCCAAGTACACATACTAAGGTTACCTTAACTATTATTTTTATTACTTAACCAGATTTTGCTTGCGGCTACATTCGCTTAATAGTAGGTTAGATTAGGTAAAACAGTACGTTTTTAAAATAAAATATAGCCTATGTTACTCGGTGATTATAAAACTTCCTGAAGGGGAAAGAATTTTTAAAATTAGTTGATTAATTTTGAGGTAAACCTTTACAAACAAACAAACAAAACATCTAGTCTTTGCTCTTTATAATATTAGTACCTATAGATAAACATTATGTGTGGCAGTCTTTCAGGTTTTTCTGTATTATGAAAGATAAGTGTGTTCGTGAGTTACTTAATATCTGATAAGATAAATGATCTATGTGATTAAACGCAAGTCCACTCTGCTATAAATATAATAACGCGGTTATCTAATAAATATGCGAATCATTCGAATAGATTGATTACTAATATTGAAAACTACGCTGTAATGTACTTATCTATCTAATAAAGATAAAAAAGGCTTATTGTGTCTTAAGAGCATCGTTTAGTAATATGTTTTTGTTTGAAGAATAAAATTTTAAATTGCGTCCAAACACTTCAAGTGCCGTCCATCTTCTTTCCTCATTTCAATATACATAGTATTATATTGATGTGCAGTAAACAAACACTATTTTAGTACCTAATAATATAAATTTAAAATGAATAGCACAGTGTGTGTGCAGTACCTCTGTGTAAATATGTATTTAAAAAGGAGAAATTATTTGTTTACATTCCACACGAAAAACAATGCGAAATAAGTGACTTGTTCTTGTAGAGAGAGATCCAAAAGTTATATGTGTAAATTCTGTAATTTATTTCAGCGAAGATCACTTTCCTATTTACGCGACTACGGCGAAGCCAAAAGGAAGGGTTATGATTTTGGTCGTTTGTATGTTCCACCGTAGCGCCTAAACTACTGAAAGGATTTTAATGAATGTGGTGTCAATAGATTCGTAATAATTGCACGGGTGCCATAGGCTATATACATTTTATAAAAAAGTAGTAAATAAAAATAAAATTTAAGAAACTTATATATTACTAGCTGACCCGGCACACATTTTATTTTCCATTGAAAAATATGCTAGGGGTGGACAACCCTTATCACAAAGGGGTATGAAAAATAGATAGTAGCCGATTCTCAGTCCTACTAAATATGCATATAAAATTTCATAAAATCGGTCAAGCCGTTTCGGAGGAGTATGGTAACTAACATTGTGACACGATAATACATATAAGATTTTCTAGTTTCGTCCTTTTTAGAACCCTTTTTTATGTAGTCAAAACATTATTTCTCTTTTTTTTCTAAAAAAGAAACCGCCCGCACTAGCTGTAATTCCTGTGTCGCGGAGGTCTTTACAAACATTCAAACAACGGACAGGAAGAACACCCAGACTCGGAACAACCGTTTGTGGATCACACAACTTTGTGTCCCGTGTGGGATTCGAACCCACAACACTCGGCGCAGTGGCAGTGGCGAGGCGACCACTTTGACCACTACGCCATCTGTCAAAATCTTTAATAAGCTTATGACAATTCTATTAAGTTGACCTTCTGTTTTCTCTGTACAACGACATTAGTTAAACAATCGCTGTACTACAATTCATTGACACTAATGTCAATGTTACTTGTAATAACAATAATATCTAAATTAGTTTATATTGTTATAGTGTAGGGATTTTCCTTTTTCATTATATATATTAGGTAATTAATTTTACTGTCCCATAAATAGCTCTGAAATGTCGTTTAAATATTCATTGTTTGATAGTTGAGTTATATAGTATGTATTGTTGGTGATTTACACCTTAATTTGCGACTCATTTATTGTTTAAATGTATTATTAGACGCGTAGTTTTGTGGTCGCCTTTAGTCTAGTAGAGTAAGTCTAAGTCTAGTAGATTCCATCCAAACAGGGCATAAAAATTTATGTTTCACAAATAATTGTTCCGAGTCCAGACAATTAGATATTTGTGAAACACATCAAATGCGTCTAATAATACATTTATATACGAAATAAATGAGTTGTTTAAATAATTCCCAGTGACTTAGGCATGAATTATCTTTTTTAATAATAATAATTCATATATGCAAGTATTTCTGTAAGGCAAAGGCAGAGGCGTATTACCTATATTTTAGATAGTTAGGTTTAAAGTCAAGGTGCGTTTAACCCTTTACCAGTTCCTTTAGTGAGATAAAAAGTACAAAAACTTTGATCTGCCTCCCACTTATCTGCAAGGGAACAAACTTTCTATCTGTTTGTCCCCTTAAGGCGACAGACCATGGATTCAAGCCGGAGTATTCCTTGTCTAGTTCTAAAAGCCCCAGTACGTGATGTAAACTATGAGTATTCTCGTAAATTCTATAAAGTAAGTACGTTCAATATCAATAAGAGAATAAATTACATTGAGAAATATCGCTATTGTCGAAGTGGTCACGATTTGTTAGGCAACACGTTCATTAAACACTGATTTTGTAAACTGTCATGGCGAATGACGAAATGTTAGAAAAACATCTCCTATAATACTGTATTTCGTTTGAATATTCGCTGAGATCGATTAATTAAAAACGATTCATCGAAGTAAAATAATCGGTTTCTGTCATTAATCTGCAAAAAAGAACGAACTAATGAATCTGTGCTGAGCACGCGACGAATAGAGATGATGACAAATCGATTTAAAATCAAGATTTAATAAACTAAAAAAAGATTTTCCATGAACAATTGAACTTTTACTACCCCTCTCGCTTTCTTGAAACCACCAACCATGCATCGATCCCCGATCGTTAGAATACGGATTGATCAAGAAATATTTTATCAAGATTTTTGTACTCGATTCGAATCTAATAGCAAACAAAACGATGCGCCTGGCTTTTGCCGATATATACCAACAGCTTTGCCTACAGTTATGAACAGAAATACCTACATCTTAACCCGAACACAACCAGAGTAACGGCGGTTTTAGAATGTACCTCTGACCTGAAGAATAGATAGATCGATCTATTCTTCATCCTTCAGGAACATAGCAGAAGGTTATTTGGCTACGATCTCTTGTGTGATACGCTGATGAATTAAGTGAAAGTTATTCAAAAGGGTAATCTTCGTAAAACGACCAAAGGTTATTTATAGTAAACTTGCTCAGCCTACTGCTATTACGTGACTGCCTCGCATCAACGAGCCGTGGCTAAGTACCAAAGTACTTATGTTTGCGTGCAATCGAGAGATAGTGGGTTCAACTTTATGTTCCGACAAAGTGCTATTGGGTTTTTCTATTTGAACGTTTTACCTGACCTGAAATCATAGCAACGATTAAATACATGCGAGAATCTATCTGACCTCTTCTGAGATATGGGCGCAAGTTTATGAATCTTGTTAGTTATTTAGCCTACTACATAGGTATATATGTATATAAGGAAAATATGAGGCAGGGTAAGATCTTACGATCTAGACAAACCGTGTCGTCGCTTGCCAACTGATCTATTCTACCTTAGCATGGGAAATGTTTATAAAATAAATCAAAATTTAAGAAGAAGTATATCATTCGACTACCGACGACGACGATGAAGCAGACCTAAACGGAGATGAGAAACCTGGACGCCTTTGTAAGGGACTGGTAGGGAATATCCACTTATAGAGTGATTTGGAAGTCCAAGGGAGGGCTTTTGCCCAGCAGTTGAACTTACAAAAAAGTTAGCGTGAAAAGTAATTGCGCGGGTGACACGTTGCATACAAGACAGGTGGCTTTAACTTACGCATGTTCGAGCGTCGTATACAAGAGCCATTACAGCAAAACTTGAAATACCTATATCACGTGAATTTTATACCGCAATTATAATAATGTCCATCAGACCAAATTTCGATCACAGCGGCCAATCTTAACGGAGACTGGTCATCTGCGCAGAAGATTTTATAGTGCAGATATAATAATCGCAAACACAAATGCACTCTCTGTTCTCTGATACTCATGACTCGTTGGGATGGCAATCTGACACGACGCGGCGACGGGAGAGAGATCAGGCGCAAGCCCAACGGCTTTACGTGCTTTCCGGAGCACGGATGTGAACACCGTCAACTTCCTAATTCCGGACTGGTATTGAGATTTCTTAACAGGCAAAAATCCAATAATTGTTTGTTGGCCCGACCCGGGATTCAAATCCGAGACCTCAGGCACAGCAGTCGCATTCACTACCGCTGCGCCACAGAGGCAATACTTGCTTTGCCCAGCTGAGAGACATATTAACAAGCTAACGAATAAAACAATATCATTAGAAATACCTTTATTCTAAGAAGAGATACGATACAAGATTACTTTTCGAAACAATCTTGACTAGACTCCGTGCGTCACATTCCGTTATATGCATACATTATTATTATGCGTGTGTGTGTACGCGTGCCGTGATACGTCACGCAATCAATGCTACGCACTTCGCAGTTCTAGTGAATGCGTGTTGACACTTCACATTGCTGAAATACCGATAAGTACTTCATTAAGAATGAAAAAGCCAATTATAATGATGATACTTTTCTTGGAAAATGTCAATTGGTCGACTAGGGATTTTGAAGTGATAACTTCTTTAGTTGAGCACCTTTTGGGTGAACAAAACTCATGGAACTCGCGTCATCGTCACCGAACGTTTTCCATGAGCTATACGTATACTATGTATATATGTGTACGTTTTGGATGAACAAAAAGTATGAAACTCGCGTCATCGTTACCGCACGCTAGTTACTTAGTTTTCACTTCTATCGGCAGTCTCCAAAGACAGGCCCGCATGTTTTTTTTTTGGTATATGGGGCAAACGAGCAGCCGGATCCCCTGATGGTAAACAATTACCGCCGCCCATGGACACCAGACCAGAGGTGTCACAAGTGCGTTGCCGGCCCAATCGTGCCGAAGCGTGGCTCACCCACGGTTTTGAGTTATAGTTAGAATATCAACCCTGTATTACTGCACTGCTAAAATCTTTAATAGATATATACATATGGACGAACTTATATACTAGCAATTATACATACACTAGCAGACCCGCGCAACTTCGTCTGCTTCACATAAGAGAATTTTCCCCGTTTTTGCAACATTTTTCATTTATGCTCTGCTTCTAGCCTATAGCCTTCCTCGATAAATAGGCTATCCAACACTGAAAGAATTTTTCAATTCGAACCAGCAGTTCCTAAGATTAGCGCGTTCAACCAAACAAACATACAAACTCTTCAACTTTATAATCTTTATATATATAATTCTTCTGTACTTTGACTTTGACAGTGAACTCCTCCTAAACGGCTGGACCGATTTGAATGATTTTTTTTGTGTGTGTTCAAGTGGATTCGAGCATGGTATAGATTTGTTTTTTTTTTTTCATTTTTATCCATACTGGACAACCGTCTGTCGGGACAGCTAGTTATAGTATAGATTGTTGAATCTGTTTATCGATATATTGCATACATATTATATAATTGAAACTAGTTGATGTCTGTACATAAGAGAAGTTTAGACAAATAATACGATTGGTCTTTATATCAGCTATAGAAGGAAATACAATTATTTATTAAAGCTTTTGTCTGTCTGTGTGTTTGTAGGCGCATCACGGAAAATCTACTCACGCTACATCTACGCACGAGATTAAATACGGGTTTCACAGTTGCTAAAGGTGCATTTCGTTTAAACGGAAAAAAAGCCCTAATGGCTTGGCCATTAGTCTATAGCTGATGTTTTTTTTATTGAGGCACAGAGTTGTATAGATGGTACATTTCATTTTTACAGAAACAGAACTAACCTTTAGTCTATAACTGCTTATTGCAATACAGCATACTGCCCGCCTGTTGATAAGCGGTTACCGTAACCAAAGATTGCTTGCATTCTGGCGTTACCAGAGGTATCACTTGGGTATTGCCGACCTTACGGTGATGCATTGCGTCGTCGTAGCGGATCAACGCATTGTATGCCACATATGCGTTGCGACGACGCACGACGTCGCAGCGCAAGAAGACGACGCACGGTCTCAGTCCGTAGATTACATCCCTCTAGCAGTAGAAAACTGACCGTCGTCGCACCGGAGCTCCGACACTGTAGCGCATCACCCTCCCACGTTACGTCTGTCATCCGTCGATCCGTTGAAACGTCGCAACGCTTTAATGTAGCATGACATTTAAAATATATGCAAAACGACGCAGCGTCGCCGCTGCGACGACGCAACGCAACGCACTAATGGGGCAGAGCTCTTAGAGCTTTTCTCTAAGAGCTCTAGGATTAAATATAGTATAAAAGAAAAAGGAAAGGTTATGTCAACCTGTTTCCGAGAGATAGATATGTAGTTGTTTCAAGTCTAAATGTTATTTGTGTCCGTTGTTTCAATGTTTGTTAAATCCCGCGCATTACAGAAATAATTCCTAGTAAGGGAAGAGATTTTACCTAAACAGAAAGAGAGTGTCTTACTGGGTGTAACGCAGTAACTGTGTTTAGTCTAACCGCCGGCTTATTTGTACCATCACCATATAATTAACAGCAGTCGCCTCTTCGACTCGCAAATTATGTTAATGTATGATTCAAGTCATACTCTACGAGCACATGGCTTAATAGGTACATACCTCCACGTGCCTTAATAGATAATAGACAGATTAGCAGACATACAATTAATAACAAGGACTTACAATCACAATGATTAGTTGCACTTGGAGACTAAGGGAAAGTACTTCATACTACGTTTGTTCTACTAGGTTGATATTATTAACTTTGCCATAAGTTGGATAAGCTTGTAGTACTGATAACGTGTTGCCAGCGTCACAAAAGATGGCGTTACAAATCAATGATTTATTTATTAAAATTGTCAATATTATCAGCGTGGAACTGCCTTACTATTCGCCCGGATTTTACCGGATAAATTCGCAAAACCATGGCATGTTTGGATATGCCATGGTATTTTCCATATTTTTAATAACAATCGATTATTGACTGAAATGGAACAAATTGAATGATGAAATGTGAAATAAAATTGGTGCTTTACATACTTTTAAGATAAAACATAAAAATTTGTCAGACAGCTTTAAGTGTCAATCCACCGGCATCCTTTCTCACATCCTCAATCTCTGTAAAACGTGTGCTACGTAAAGGATTTATTATTTAAGTCTGTAGTAAAATTACCGGTTTACTTGTTTTCAGATCTTCAAATTTCAAACCGGTTACCCTAAACGGAGGTATTCCCAAAAAATAAAAAAAAATGGTTATTTGCTGTAGACTTACCGCTGATCGTGTAAACTGGGTTGCCGTTAAGGTACGGCGACTGATCATCGATCTTTTCTGATGGTTTGACAACATCCGGTGCTCCGACCATGCCTGATGACAACGAAACAATACGTTAATATTTTGTTTAATTGCATATAAAAACAATTAATTAAATAATGTATTCTATCAGTGTATTATTTCATTAGATTGTATGCTTGTTTTAAATTTAGATGCACGCACTTTAACCGACCTAAATACTGACCGGTAACCGGTATATTTTATTTTAAACTTTTCGGTAAACTTACACCTAAGTAGCTTGATTGTAAATAACAATTTGACAAAAAAATAAGGTAATTTGCAAGATTTCCCAAATATTTTTAAACATATTTATATTATATATGGTTGGAGGGCAAATTAAACAAAAACGAATATATCGTTATGATTTAATTATATTTCAGGTTACTTGTTTCCAGTTTATCAATAAATCAGCAAACCGCATAAGATGTAAATCAGTGAGCTAAAAACCGGTAAGCAGTAAATCTGTAACCGGTTATATATATTTTATTTAACTTGAACCGCTAATATGATTCCAAACGAAGCCTAACATTTTCTTTGCAGGTTTTTCTAAATATAGGAACAGAATTAACTTTTCAACCGTACAAAGTTTGCACTAGTTTCGATTTATGTACGTACTTTAATAACGTTGATTTATTTCAAAGGTACACGAGTTCCACAGCGAAGTAGGTCGTTAAGTGCTTTGGGATCTTCATTATAATATTCAACGAGTTGGACGGACTATCAACAGGAAAGTTCTAGCAAGTTCGATTATACGATTTAATCGATGTTTGTTTGTAGTTTGCGCTTGTGATTAATATTAATTTATGAATAGTCCTTACATATTTAAATGTTTGTTATAGAACCTACGATGCCTCTTGGTGTTTAGAAATTGTAATTTTATACAGATAATTTTCACCCCTTATGTTGCAAATATACATACAGTAAACGGTTAAAATGAACCTTAAGTAAGCAATACTTGTGCTATCTCAATATATTAGTTTTTATAGTCTGTAGTCTTAGGAACTACTTACTTAATAGAAAGAAAAGCTGAATAAGAATAACCTGTATATATAGTAACCTGTACCTTCGCTCTGACCAAGTCATTAATTGTAACCTCAAAAGTTTGAACTTTCCTTTTTCTTCATATTCTCACCCTTCTTATAAAGGAGAAGGCAACTGCCAGTAAGGCAGTCCATAAACAGCAAATATTATTTTTATTTATAATCGCATGGCTACTCCAAGCGCCATCTATCACGAATCTGTAGATCTTTTACAATATAAATACAATTATGTATAATAAATGTGTATAGTACACGTGTCGTCAATTATGTGACAGTTTTGTCACGTTTTTCCTGAGCAGGAAGCCACAATAGTGGATAATATTCGAGGATATAATCTTGCCTTTGACCCAAATACAGTTTAAGTGGGGTAAACTAATTGTACCGTTGCTATTAGCTTCAAGAAGACAGAAGGAAGACTGCATTATATGGCGGAAAATCTAAGTCAAAAGCAGAACAAATAAGTTTATGTTTTTCTTAAAAAGAAAACGCCCGCACTAGGTATAATGCCTGTGTCGCGGAGTACTTTACAATAATCAAACAAGAGACACAAAAGAATACCCAAACTCCGAACAACAATTTGTGGATCACACGAACATAACATTGAAAGCGCAATACTCGGCGATCGCAGTGTAGAGATACGAGCCCGTTCGCCCCCTAGTAGGTATTTGTTAGGTTTCTTCTTAAATCCACCCAATTCTATGAAAGGGGCGAAAGTCAAGGGGCGTACGAGCTCGTAGCCGTATAGAGGCGTCCACTAAAACCACTACATAATCAGTACAGTCAGTTTATAAATAATAATGATGATCGAACTTTTAAAAACTTTGAGTTAGTGTCTTCACTAACTTAACTTAATAGTTAGTTCATCACACAATTTTATTAACAGACGCATGTTAACTGCTTTAATTGGCTGACTGTATTAGCAACAGGCAATCAAATCATTAACATCAGTTTGATTTTGAAACGTCATTGATTAGGCTTTCAGTAACTGCGAGTCAATTTGCCGAAAATGATACCATTGCATAAATGATTTATTATTAAATAATTTTATTTTATCCAGAAACGAAAATTGAAGAATTAGCTAATTGCACAAATTAAAAATGAAATATAATATAATACAAATCATTATTGTACCAGGAAGGGTGAGGTGTATGTGTACAAAGATTCAAAGACTTTACTACTCTAAACGCCGTGGTACAACTGCGAAATTCTTGACAGAAAAGCCCGAGCACACTTTATCCGATTCGTACACCGAACCCGAGGTCGCACAGCAATCCATTCTCTACTTCCGCGTTCCCCAAGCACTCAAATTAGAGAAGTTACATCCTACATTTATACATATATATTTCTAGCCAGAGAACTGTGCCAGGTTTGTAGCAAATGGAAATCCGTAGTCTCTGCCTACCCCTCTGGTAAACAGGTGGAAATCTATGTATGTATTTCTATCTACTAGTATTTACGTTTCTAACTTCTTACCTATATATTATTTAAAAGAGATTGTGACGAGTCTATAAATAGTCATGTACCAGCAGTTATTTCGCTTCTATTATAATTACCTATCATTATGCATGTATAACATATTATTATACGGAAACAATGCTAAACTCAAATGTATAATGTTCATTCCAAACAGTGAGTACCTTATAATTATTATTTTCCGGGTCGTCCATTTGTTTTTGTGCTGCATTTTTTAGGCATATTGCTAAGGATACTAGCTGTCTCGGTGGCAAATCAGCAGCGTATGCGACTACTGTGCTTCAAGTCTCGAATACGATTCCCGGGTGGGGCAGAGTCTACACTAGTGCCTAGTGCTTTGAGTGGTCGCCTCGCCACTGTCTCTACGCCAAGTAATGTGGGTTCGAATCCATCACGGGGATCCACAAATGATTATTCTGAATCTGAGTGTTCCTTGTGTCCGTTGTTTGTATGTTTGTAAAGAAAACGAAACACGATTATACCTAGAGAGGAAGATACCTCATTTAAAAAAAAAAGTGTTATGAATAGTTTTTGTCAAGAAATTCTATTTATCAGCACCTCTGAATGCAATGTGTCTGTGGCTTCGTAGTGATGTCTTGGCGGTATTAATGTGTCACACTTTTCTCGATATCTATACAAATTATAAAATTATGAAACGGGATCGGTTGACCAATTCGAAATATACATTAGGTCAACTGATCCCGCGAGCCAAGTTTGAGCGGGATCAGTTATTATTAAAATTATTGGGAAGAGAGGAACCCGCCACGAACCCTCGGATTACGCACCCCAACTATTGCAATAGAAAAAGGTTAACAATACTGAACTCCTCTGGATAGGGACAGCCACGACGTGGGACCCGAGCATACTCCTACTTGCAGTATTCCGCTACGAACACAAAATATGCACAAAATATGATGCCGCGGTCCAGTTCGAAAGGTATCAGTTAACTAAAGAGCCTATGCTGCTACTGAAATTTCTGAAAGCCCTACGTAACAGGATGTAAGCCCATTATCTATAGCACAGTTCCAGCCTTCGTGCAACTACTGAAAATTTCTTGAAAAAGATTACCAGACCAAACGTCAAACCCGGGATTTCAAGTGTAGCAATCGCAATCACTATTGCTGCACCACCGGTATCTTAATCCTATGTCTATATGTCATCTGCGTTTGCATTATTAGTTTTTTGCTTGAAACTTGCTATCGTGTCAGTAGCAGTTGCTTTGTTCATGCGATCATTGAAGCAATTACTATTTTTTCCTATTATGTAGACAATGCAAAGACGACTGTCAGTTAAGCTACATATACATCTTTTCCGTCACACAAATCAATTAAAAATTGAAACAGTTAACTTTCTCACAGATAGAATGCCTAGTACGAGTTTGTTTTACGTTAACGCGATTGACATGTGTATAACGTTCGGCGCTCCGATTGGTCCGCTCCAAGCTCTTAACTAATCAGAGAGCCAGCGGTAACCGTTTCGATCACGTTAACGTAACGTTTTCCTTCATCGTTAAAGCAAGCGACAATTATTATTAATACATACATAACTTCGAAAAGTCGGAATCGAATTCGAGATCTCAGCGTGGCAGTCTGTCTCCCACAAGTCTATTGCTATTATTTAAGTAAGTTGATCTATGATTTAAATCTTTGCCTAAGGCATCCGCGTAGTCAAAAGTCAAGGTTAAATAACTTCTAATGAGTCTACATCTATATATTAATACGTGAAGCAAAAATTTTGTACTCCTTTTACGAAAATTGCGTGGACGGAGGAGTATGAAATTTGGCACAGTTAAAGTTTATATGGAGAAGGAGTGGCAAATCCTAATATTTTCATAAAATATGCATTAGAAAGACATTAAATTAATGAAAAACACTACACGCACACAACCATGCATTTGACACAAGTAGTCGAATCGCGTTCGTAGTATTTCGACACTGTTCGTCTGATGTCGTACAATAAAATTCTCTGTAACTATGGTTATCTATACTTTCTTTATATGTAATAGAGAAAAATCAGAAAACAAAGTAGCAAGCTAAGGAATTTTGGCCGAAGTATATATTAATACGTGAAGTAAAACCTTTGTACTCCTTTTTACGAAAATTACGTGGGCAGAGAAGTATGAAATTTGGCACAGTTAAGGTTTATATGGAGAAGGAGTGGCAAATACTAATATTTTTATAAAATATGCATTAGAAATACATTAAATTAATGAAAAGCACTACACGCACACAACCATGCATTTGATACAAGCAGTCGAATCGAGTTCGTAGTATTTCGACACTGTTCGTCTGATGTCGTACAAAAAAATTCTTTGTAACTATGGTTATCTATACTTTCTTTATATTTAATAGAGAAAAACAGAAAACAAAGTAGCAAGCTAAGGAATTTTGGCCGAAGTATATATTAATACGTGAAGCAAATACTTATGGTAACATATGTATGTGGAGTAGGTGACTAAATAAAATGTGATTATAAAGATATAGTTATAGACAATAAAACCTTAATAAAGATAAAACTTAAAATTTAAATCAATTATGGCCCAATTTCGACCACTTGGCGAACGCTAGTATATATAAATGGGCAAAGAAAAACAGTTCAGTATCTTTTTCTCCGCCGCTTTTCAACCGATTTACAGTATTTATGTATGTATATAAAATAATATACATTCTAACCTAACCTATATTTACGCGAGCGGTGCCGCGGGGAAAAACAACTTCTAACTAGGTAATATTATAAATGAGAATTTGAGTTTCTTTGTTTGTAAATTCGTACACGTTGCTCAGAAAAATACATAGGGTTTCTTTCATCCAGAAAAAAGTAATGTTACTATCCTAACCCACATTTACAAGAGTAAAGCCGCGGGCAGTTAGATGCGGCTAGTTATCAATGATAGATGTGCCCGCGGTTACAATTCGTTTATGATTACTGCGCTGCCCCCGTGGGTCGTCACGTGATGTTATGTAGCCGATTACCTTCCTCGGTAAAAAGGCTATCCAACACTAAGAATTTTGTAAATCGAACTAGTAGTTTCTGAGATTAGTGCGTTCAACCAAACAAACAAACTCTTCAGCTTTATAATATTAGTATAGATTATGGTCCAGTTCGACCGCTGGGCGAAGACTAGTATGTAATAAAAACACATAACATCGTAATGTCGGTATCCTATTCGTAGGGAAGCCACAACAGTACGTATATAGATCGCAAACGGCGACACTTTGACCACAAAGTACAAGCGTACATCATTTACATGCAGGAAACAGTTCCCTAAGTATCGGCTTACGTCCTTAACAACACACAATTGGATTTAGAGGTCGTTTTATACAGTTTTGGATAAAAATATCATGTTATAGCTGCTGTGCTGCTCCGGTAAGTAACAAGACGGGAGAATGTGACCTGTGTATTTTAGCCGAAGTTATCTTATGTATTGGTAAAGTTCGTTTTGGATAAGTATAAATAACTTATTAGCCTGCCTAATATACGTATATTAAACTTAGTTAAACCTAAAATATTTAAAAAAAGAACTATAGGTTAAAGTATAAATATTTCTCCAATAGTAACAACCAACTGGTAGAGTGCCCAGAAGACAGGCATTGCTACGTCAAATAGTATTTTTTTGCAAGCTAAACAAGCTTCGTTTGTTCAAGATAAGAATTTTTTTTATTTTGGTAATCCGTTTAACATTATCTTTAAACATACGTAGCCTTACGCCTGTTTCACAGAAGGATAGGCAAATACTACGGATTTCCATTGGCTATTTTTCCCGCATTACTCTCTTGCTCTATTCACTCATTAGTTCATTACATTCAACATACATTTTAGTGTAACCGACTGCCACGCCTGAGGTCGCGGGTTCGATTCCCGCACAAGTCAAACATTTGTGTGCATGAACATGGATGTTTGTCTTGGTCTGGGTGTTTCTATATGTATGTTTTTACAAAAAAAAAGGTATATATATGTATGTTTATCCATTGTCTAGTACCCATAGTACAAACTCTGCTTAGTTTGGGCTAGATGGTGTTGTGTGTATGTGGTAGAATATTATATTATATTATTCGTCATAGGTACATATCTCGTTTATTTAGATAACTCCTAATCTGTCCTTTCTTCTGGTATATCTAGAAATATATATGAAACTATCTGTTTTGCAATATATACATTTTTATAAATGCTATCAATATTAGGCAGACGCGCGCAAAAGTCGTAAAAAAATCGATAATATTAAAAAGCGTAATAGTACGTTACACGTACAGTTTATAACTATTACTAATACTTCTTATTTAGTATAACTAAAACCTCTAAGTTCATAAATAGCTACCAGGTATAATATTATTTTAGAATTCAATACATTAAATTATACAGTTGTCAATAATATGTAAATTACATGTTAGCGGTGTAAACAGCCGTAAGTATAACGCAAGTCATACAATCCAAGTACAGTAAAATTTACACAACAATAGAAACTATAATTCCCAGCGATGGGAAAGTAATAGTTTGCTATCATTATTATAAGTGTTTATGCATGTTGTCTGTTTTTTATTTAAGTTGCTAATTTCGTTAATAAATGAAAATTAGACATTACGAAATCGGATAAAAATCTAAAAGAATAATGACCTTCGTGTAATACATTTTGTTAATATTACGAGTATACATATATCTTAAAAGGTAAGGCAGAATTGTATAACATTATATTTTCAACCACTTTTTAATTTGTCATCTAACAGGCGCGATTCCTAATGCCGTGATATTGCTGAGAATTTCCTGTAGGGATAGTATGAGGGAAAAAAAATTATAAAAGGATAACAATATGTAAATTAGGCATGACTATCTGAGATGGATTATTCGAAAATATCGATTATTTGGGTTATAGGAAAGTAATTTTTAGTTTGATATTGCTTAATGCTATGACTCGATCTATTAGAATAGTCTTTCTACTCTATTTTAAATAGTTTTTATTACGAGAATTAGCCTCCTAAACACATGTCGTTCAAACTGGATCTCAAGTTAAAACAGAGTTGGATTGAAAAAGTAAGCAATGATTTCAAATTATGGTGCAATACGTCAATAAAGTGTTTCTTAGCATATATCACTTTCTTGTCAGCATCCATCGATCGTTAATCAGATTTGATTAAACAACGATCCATCTTCCAACATTCGATAATATGGAGAATACTTATTTGGCTTCAATCCAAATTGATGACGAGCTACTTTTTTTAAAACGTGTCGCTTTTGCCTCATTTAATATAATACAATACTAGTCTTTACATACTGTTGAATACGTTTTTTGACGTATCTGTGACCAATTTTCTACTGATTTTATAAGAACATTGACAACACGAGTTGAGTAAATAAGCATGTAACTAGTAGATAGTAATTTCTTAACACTATATTATTAGTAAGTACAGTATTTTAAATAACAGTATGTTAAAATATTCAAGAGGATTTTTGTGTCTACGTGCCGACTGTCATTCATTTGAAACGCAATGTGTTGAACCCAGTTAATAAATAGTATAACTAATTGAAAAACACTAAACACAAAAAGACAATATTAGTATAACATATTTTTGTTTGACAGCTTACTCACTTGCTCGTTTATACATACAGTTATACATACATACACTCATGCTTGTCTCCCGGTGGAGTACGCAGACACTACGGCTTTCCACATTTTACGATCCTCTTACATCGTATTGCTTCATTCACTCTCAATACATTCTTTATGCACAATCGTTAGTATATACCTACTACTCTAAACCTTGCCTTTCCCCAGCATGGGGAAAGGCAATATACAATTGCTGGCATTGATTCAGTAGCCGATTTTGAACAAACTACTTTCAGAATGTGCGTTTATACATGTTGTATATTCAGCGAATAATCTACATATGTGTATAATGTTTATTACTAAGTTTATTCTTAGCTAGCTTTTACCCGCGATTTAGCACGCGTGGAATTTGGAAGTAAATTCTATGTATATTTTTCTTTCTTCACATTTACAAAGGAATAAGGTAAAAATAGCTTATCGCTCGATGTATAGGCAGCGTCTCAAAAATCTTGTTATTACTGTTATTAGTTATTGACTTTTGGTTGTGTATCAAGATGAAACATGCAACAGATTTTAAGTTAGTCATCTGAAAATATATATAATTGTAAAAACCGCATTCAATTTCGCGCAGTAGTTTTTGCATGATGGGCGTGCAAACATACAATCAGACAGAAAATCATTCTAAACTAATTATTTTGGCTTCTATAGCACTTTATAAATACTCCTTTTAAATATATCGGATGTCCAGACATCGACTAATTACATGATTTTATTAAATGTATTAACTAGCAACTACCGTCGACATCGGCTGTTTGAATCGCATACTGGGATAAGAATTTATTATTACTAGATATTGTCTATCTGTGTGTGTTATTAAATAGGTTAACTGTTGAGACCAAAATGAACACCCTCATTGTACACAAATAAGCAATAAATGCATTACATGCATACATTGATTAAGTAAACATCTTCACGAACTGTTACATTTATAATATTAGTAGAATGCATAGCAGCGATAGTCTAGTGGGAGATCTTTGGACTGACACGCAGAGGTCTCGAGTTCGATCCCAAGGCGCGCATTTCTAACTTTTCAAAGTTATGTGTGTATTAAATAGTTAAATATGGCTCGCTGTAACGTTGAAGGAAAACATCGTGAGGAAACCTGCATGTCTGAAAGTTCTCCATAATGTTCTTAAAGATATGTAAAGTCTGCCAACCCGCACTGGGCCAGCGTGATGGACTATGGCCTAACCCTTCTCACACTGAGAAGAAGCCCGTGCCCAGCAGTGGGACAGTTAAATACAGAGCTGGTATTATTATTATTAGTAGATTGACACACTAAACGCCAGTAGGTACAGTTTTAATAGTTTAAAAGAGGTACGAGTCAACGCGATCCTTAAAAACTCAACAACAACAACACTCCTCTCTAAACTTGTAAATATTGGACACAATTTTTTTTTATTCATCTAATGTGGGAAATTAGCTTACGGGCCCACCTGATGGTAAGTGGTCACCGTAGCCTATGGACGCATGCAACACCAGCGGCATCACTTGCGCGTTGCCGACCCTTTAGGAAAGGAAGTGGGAAGGAGAAAGAGCGGGAAGGAGGAAAAAGGGTGATTAACCGTCTAGCACTCTCACACCCCGAACGAAACACAACAGTAGGAATACTGCTATTTAACGTCGATATTCTGGGAGAGGGTAGTTCTTCCCCGATCGAGCCGGCCCATTCATGTTGAAAACAGCGACTAGCGAGGCTCTACTACTTATATTTGTAAAGATTAATTTATGTTGTGCTGAATATATTATTAACTGCTTTGATGGAGCGACTGTAGTGAATGCGAATACTGTGCATGAGGTCTCGAAATCAATTTCCTGGTCAAGCAAATTGCGGTTGGGTATATCAGACAATGTAATTTTCAGTAGCAACGGAGTGTAAAACTGTGCCTACAATGAAAACTGTACCTACGGCAGAAATAAATTCATACATAATCTGACGCCATGAGATTGGTCCCGAAATCGTGCTTTGTGACTTTATTCTAACATAGAAACCCAACAACACTTTGACCGACTTGAGAATCGTACCCCACAGCCGGCAAAAGTAAATTCAAATATAGGATCCACCAAACGGCCAATATTATTAAACGCTAATATTATTATGATCGTAGATGTGTCACCGGCCGCCGCGCCGCGCGCCGGCGCGAGCGCAGAGTTGGACGTCACCGCCGCAGACGCAACGGTGCCGCAGTCCAATAGAAGAATAGATTGTCTTAAACGTTATATCCGTTGTTAGCTCTAAGTATATTTATGGTAATTCGTTCTACCGGTATGTCTTTATATCTGTTACTAGATTTTGCTCGCGGCTCCTCTCACGTAAATGTAGGTTTGGATAGGTTAGTAACAGTACTTTTTCCTGAATTAAAGATACCGTGTGTCCTTTTCTGTATCCCTGACAACGTGTATGCAAAATTTTATGATGATCGGTCAAGTAGTTAAGGCGTGAAAACGTAACAAACAAACATACCAACAAACGAATTTTCATTAGCATTTATAATGTTAATTAGGATTGAAAGTTAAGAGAAAATGCTCTATGCATTTATTCCATACAAACGCATTTCTCTATTTTCCCTGAATATTGATGTCGGAGCAGCGTTAGCTCAGTGGGGAAACCAACAGACTGCAATGCAGAGGGTTCGAGCCCACGTCGCGCACCTCTGTCTTTCGGAAGTTATATGACTTTCGAAATTATGTGTTCATCAGTCGTTATTGGGCAGTCAGTACCCTATAATATCCTGACACTGGTCAGGTGGCAGCCACTCTGTGTAAAAACTGATATCCAATCAAATCCGGTTAGACTAGAAAAGCCGACCCCAAGTGACTTGGGAATATAAAGGCTAGGGAGAAGAAGAAGATTGATGTCAGAGTAAAACGAATTCAAATGCTCTGGGATCTAGGCTATTAGTTTGGTACAAATTAAGGTCTTAATTAGTCATTAAGTTAATGAACACTTGAACTAATAATATTGTAATGTCTGAAAACGTGAATGTACACCGTGAAGATACGCTCTACAAATCCATTCGAACTTCTTTAATCGATTTACAATTTTTATGTTTCATACAACAAATTAAAATAATTTTAATGAGTTTTCTACAAATTACCGCAATACCAGAAATGAAACATCAAGATAACGGATCTAATTTTATGTGTAACATTCGCCTATATAATACTATCAGCCCAGTATTAAACCGTCCCATTGCTGGGCACGGGCCTCTTCTCAGTGTGCGAAGGGATAGGCCATAGTCCACCACACTGGCCCAGAGCGATAAAGACATTTTATAAAATCGAACTCTGTTTCTTCATGTCTGTTTGTTTATTCGAGCTATTCACAAAAATACTATCACGGATTGATTTTATTTTATCTAATTCCGTTTACTAGAACCGCAGTAATGTTTGCATATTATACATACCTATATCTACATATATTAGAAAATTGCGTGGACGAAGGAGTATGACATTTGGCACAGGTAATGTCTATATGGAGAAGGAGTGGCGAATCCTAATATTTATATAGGATATGCACTAGAAATACTTAAAATTAATGATAAAACACTACACGCACACAACCCTGCATTTGACACACGCAATCGAATCGCGTTTCGTAGTATTTCGGCACAGTTCGGCTGATATAATGCTATTCTTCGTAACTATGGTTACCTAATATATATCAATATATAATTAAATATTATTATATGAGCAATATCTTACTTTTAAATCAATTATGGTCGAATTTCGACCACTAGGCGACTGCTAATATATATATAAACTGCTCAAATTTCAATTCGGTTCATCGATAATTCGTTTGCTCGAGCCAAATTGTCGACATAATCCAGTAATCCTAATCCTAACTAATAATATAAATGTGAATGTGAGTTTGTTTGTTACTCTTTCACACCTTAACTACTCAACAGATCATCATGAACTTTATGTATACACGTTGTCAGGGATGCAGAAAAGGACATAAGGAACCTTCATCCAGAAAAAACACTCTTACCAGCCGAAACCTACATTTACGCATGCGACGCTGCGCGCAAATCTGTTATAATATATAGTTTATCAAGAATAAATTCTAGATTTATCAAACGTAATTTCGACACACTATTTAAAAACACATTAAGACATCTTTTTCTGGTACATTATGCAACCGATTGCACTTTACACAATCATGTCAAATCATTGCATCGGCTATTGGGCGATAGTGTACTTCGTGTATGAATGTTGGCCCTTATATTTAAAGATTGGAGCGTATCTTGTGAAAGCGAGTGTCGCAATGTGCAGCGATGCGAAACGATTGTGACACGTTTGCAACTGATTTTTGGTTGTTTTTAATAGCTGAGTGCTTGATATTTATTAGAGTTAAAGCTACCAGGCCTATGTCATTTTAACACGGAAGACTTTTTAGGAGGGTTTCAGTTCGGTTCTGGTTCCAATAAATCGGTTCCAAAATGCTGGTCAAATGCCCATACCTTCCGGTTTGAAGTTTCTTAAGAAAGAGATGATATTAGGTTATCCAAAGAATGGTAGGGATGATCTACTAAAACAGTCTACAACCCACCGGCAGCCGCCATCGCACTTTAGCGTTATGCGATGAACGGTATTGTATCCTATAGGATACAATATGAGTTTATAAACTTAAGCTGAGTTTATAATGAGTTTATAAACTCAAGCTAGATCAGACTCAGTTTAAAAACGGAAATATAAGGGTTCGTAAACGTTTCCGTTTAGTTTCCGGTGCCGGTACTGATTCTTGTAATGAAACCGCTAAATACTGGTTTTTACCGGTATTGAGGTACCCTTTCAATCCCTGGCATGTTACAAACAAAGTTGCAGTGTGCTAGACTGTCGTTTCAGTTGCATAAAAAGCAAAACAATTACTTCCAGACCAGTTTGTAATAACATTAATTAAGGTGTAGAAAACAATAGCTAATTATAATCAAAAAATAATTAAAGAAAGTGTCATGATTATGATTGATTTACATAGATCAGCTTAGCGCGATGGCGTGAGAATCCTCTATTCAAGTTAAATATTTACTGTTTATTTCCTTTAATTAGTTCCCTTGTGTCACAGTACGGAAACTAATGTATGTACACAACTCTGGTTAGAATCATTAAGTTCCGTAAGTGATAAGCATATGTTTTAAATTTTTATATGGTGTGTCTTGTTGATTCACCGTGTTGAGGCATTCGTTTTGGAGTAGTCGTTTTTATCTACAGATAGTTATTTTGGGTATAAAACTATATGTCTGTTGTTGCAAGTTTTGTAAAGTATGACGTGACACGGCCTTTACTTTAAAAACTTTGCAGTAACGGGTCTTATAATCATACAGAATTGGAATACATTATTCACATTGATCATCACATTTATTGGGAAAATGATTGGATGTCTATTATTTAGTCACGCGTCGCTATCATTAAATATATGTTTCGATAAGAATTGACGTAATATTTCTTCATATAAAATCTCTTCGAGGAATCTGTATGTCTACCGTGAAAGACATCCGAAACTTCTGGCAAACGAAAATAGGTACCAAGCGCGAATTATCTTTGGATTACTTTCTTTCAAAGTGACATCACTATGTTATTTGGATCACTTCTCTATAGGTGTTAGGTATAGGATGATCAAAGCATTACTTCATGAGTTTCATGGTACTAATAGTACTAAAAATAGGCCTGCAAAAACGGTATTACGTTTTATGGTAGTCCTACTGCACACACGTCTCTCCGCGTAGAACCCCTCCCGATGATTAAATATTTTATTAACGTAAGATGATAGATAATACCGTCGGAAAGAAAAATAAAAAATCAGAATGGACATCAATAATAACAATACGTAAAACATTGTCGTCCAATAATATAAACAGACATATTGATATAAAATAATGATTGTTTAAAAACATATGCATGCTTATTTATATAATATATTTATATTATGACTTTATTATTTGTCCCGTCTGTGAATAACAAATATATAATATTGCAATAAATATATTGATACAATGGCTCTAGTCAATATATATTTTTTACACTCCTGTTATAGTAAACAAACATGCAGGTCATATTAAGGTGCATATATACATACATAGATTTACGCCTGTTTCCCAGAGGGGTAGGCAGAGACTACGGATTTCCATTTGCTACCACCCTAACACACTTCTCTGGCTTCATTCACTTTAATTACTTACATTCCTCATACACGCTCGTCGGTTTAAGGTGCTCTTAACCTGACCTTTGTCCAGAACGTCTCCGATCTGATCGAGAAACGTTCCCCTTGCGACTTTAGTTGCAGTATGTACATTTAATATATAATTATATTTATATATAGTTTCAAGCCTACATTCCCGAAGGGGAGGGCAGAGGTCTATAATACCTACATTTCGCTAGATATAGTTTTAGATCCAACTTAATAAAAGCGAGCCTATCGTACCGTTTATCTGGTTCAGTTCCAGGCTACGTGCTGTACCTGAAATTTTCTAGACTGAAAAACCTAATAAACCTCATCCTCAATAGCTACTAAATAAAAAAAAACATGATAATCGGTTGACAAACTGAGGCCAAAAAGGTTCGAATCTATTTTGTATTTGTCTATTCATATGTACGTGTCTATTAAATAAGTTACATTAACAAATTTCTTAAGTTTTATGTAGTGGGTAAAATGCATTAGCTAATAGAGCTAATTCGTTCTACCCACAAATAGCGCAGTAGCAGTGACCGTAATTTGTAACAGAGAAATTATTACCACCTCATTAATCCCATGTAACGTAAGAATGAGGTAATCGGTGGTCTCGGCTTTGATTTCGACTATACTGTTTCTGTGTGTACTTTACAAGGACACAAAGAACTCCTTAGAAGAAGTAGAAATCTTCAAAAAATATTAAAGCGTTAGTTATACTCTTGTTTTTAAACATACAAACAAATTAATCGAATCTAATATAATAAAACATGAAAGCCAACATCCCTCGCATATTTTTCATGAAAAACAAATATAACAATCGGTTTAGTTTTGGCGACGAAAACAGGGGAATACACATTGCACATTGATATTTCGTTCAGACCCAGCGAGACAGCAATATCTTTTAAAATTTTTGTTTTAATAAGTTTTAATCTTAGCTAACAAAATGACAATGCTATGTTAATACGTTTGTAAATATAAATACTTTTGTTAGAGTCGATTAAATATTACCATAATCACGTTATACAAAATGACTGTCTATTTAATCGTATTTGTGTATCGGACTCTTCCGGTCGTTGCCCGACATACCGGCATCGAACACCTTAATTGTATAGGCTATTAAAAACAATAATAATACACGACTTGTTTTAAATTCTACTAACGTACACAACTGTGGCTCCGTCGACAGCACTTAAGGTCACAAGTTTGA
The DNA here is from genome assembly GCA_963675205.1 of Catocala nupta. Taxonomy (NCBI): domain Eukaryota; kingdom Metazoa; phylum Arthropoda; class Insecta; order Lepidoptera; family Erebidae; genus Catocala; species Catocala nupta. The sequence goes on from OY776104.1 coordinate 16,068,950, forward strand.
TTCCCCGTACAGGATAATTAATATTTATATGACCTACAATGTTCCTGGTTTTTGTACTGTTTATAGTTTGAAGGGCAAACGAAATGTAAAATGGGTTCGATATTCGCACATAGTTATTAGTGATTTAAGTTTGATTCCCGGCATTAAACAGTATATGTACTGCACCTATATTTAGCCAATTATAGTTTATATCTTAAGTAGGTAGTATATTATATTGACATCTAAAGCTTCCAGTTCTTAAAATCTGAACTCTATAAATCCTAACATATACTTAAAATCTATTTGCCCGATCCAAGTATCGAACCCAGGACGTTACAATAACATTTTATCAATAATGCAATAATTTCATAAATCATATCGTTATACATATTGCACCCACAATCATTAAAGTAATTATATTATTGTCGATTTATCAATCTCAATATGAAGTAACACAATGTTACGATACTGATATCTGAATTCGATAATAATTAACATTAAGCGTAAATTATGTAATAAGCTTATTCTTTTTAGTTGCAAGAAGTAATGTTGAAACGTCACTGATCTGCCTAACACTGGCTAACAGACAACGCACAGCCTTTGTTTGTCTAGAACCTTGATATTTGGATAGAAGATCCTTGTATCCTTTGTGACAAATTATAATGATCGGACGAGTAGTTGAGGCGTGTAACTGTAATTAACAAACAAACTCATATTCGCATTTATAATATTATTTAGGATATCGTAGCGACATATACATACTTAATATTAGATGAGTGCCGTCTTTTTTCTTTACATGGATAAGTTTATCAAAGCGTCTTTAGGGTTTTTTTATTAAATAACTTTTATTGCTTTTAGGGATGTATTTAAAAATAAGCTCCGTTTATATTTTCGTATGAATGTGCGTTCGGATAGGTACCTAGATGATACATAATCGAATTCGTGAAATCGCGACCACGCCTAATAGGTACATATTAGTCATTTCTTTGTCTTGTATTAGTACAGCCATAAATACTATGTTTCACATTAGGTTTTATGTTGATATAATAGAATAATGTTTACTGGATCCAATTTAGATTAATCAATAATATGTTTTATGTGTAAAAATAACATTAATTTCACTGATAATACGCCTTAGCATTTAATAATGGCTGTAAACTTTCTGTTACGTATGTATTTATCTTTATATATATAATTCTTCTATACGTGTGTTGACAGTGAACTCCTAAACGGCTGGACCGATTCGAATGAATTTTTTTGTGTGTTCAAGTGGATTCGAGGATGGAATAGTTTTTTTTTTTTTTTCTATACCGGACAACCGTCTGTCGAGACAGCTAGTATTTATATATGTTTACAGATAGATAACCAATTTATTTTCCATATATCCCAACTAATATTATAAACGCGAATGTGAGTTTTTTTACGCTTTCACGCGTTAACTACTCAACCGATCATTGTGAAATTTCGCGTACACGTTGTCAGGGGAACAGAAAAGGACATAGTATACTTTTCATCCTAAAAAAGGACTGTTTCTAATCTAAACCTAACGTACATTAACGCGTATACATATGTAAAACTATTTATATACGAGTCCTGAGTAGTGTTTACAAAAATATTGGGTTTTCTGGTAAGTAGCATCATAATGATAAGTAGCATCCCGGAGATAATCTTTCAAGTCTTATAATACCAGACATAATTAAAAGTCTATCGTGTCTGGCCACAGGTGTGCAGCTGCAATTCAATAGGTTAAGAAGTTATGGTTTTGTCCTCTTTGGACCTACCCTACAAAACAGTGACGTCTTAACTCCAGTGACAAATTAGGAAAGTACGTAAACTCGCTGGACCTGCGACTGATCTCTCGACATTCGTTTCGTATTGCCGTCCCATCAAACTGTGAGAGTGAGGAAATTGTGAATTAGTGAGTACATTTCTGTTGCACTCACTCCTGTGCACTATTATATCTGCTGCTACTGTTGAAGATGGCTGGTCTTCGGACTTATTCTTTTCATATTGGACGTCGTGTGAGCGAAAATATCTTTACTACCTAATTACAACGTGCAACAGATATAACGCACAACCTCAAACACCCCAACTAGATTATTAAATCGTAATAATAATGTAATCATTAAAATGTTACTTTTATGTACTTAAATATTTTAATTTAACGAATTAGTTCTTATTGTGCGCGGATAGTATGAGTATATTACAATAAATATAACATTATTGCCTTTATTGCCTTGAATTATGATACATTTTCGTTTATTTCGACTGTTCAAAGAAAAGGATGACTATAATTTACGTTGTTTTAATTATTTTTTGACAAAAAAACCTAGGTATATTAAAATGTCAGAAATGGATTCAGTAGCCGATTCTGAACAAAGTACTTTTAGGAAGTGCGTTTAATATGTTACACGTTGTATATTACATTACAGATTGTAAATCATTGGATATCAAAAAACGATGCAATTTTAAATATACTATGCTCTATGTAGCATATAGTACGTATACTCGGATCCAAACTAATTTTATTTGTTTGTTTGTTACGCTTTAACGCCTAAACCACTTGACCGATCATAATGAAATTTCGCATACTCGTTGTTAGGCGAATAGAAAAGGACATAGGGTACCTTTCATCCAGGAAAAAGTTAGTACCTAAACTAACCTACATTTATGCAAAGCCGGCGGGTTATCTGATGCTTCTGGATATAAAGGGAATTCTGGATATACAAGGGAATTAAAAAACTACACGAATGTCGCAGATAAGATGCTTACCTAGTCTTTGTAACCGAACATGACAAGAAAAATGCACATCATTCACTTTTGCTTAACCCGAATTTTAAAGGCGTGATATTATATACCGTTTAACTAGATAATAACGTGAGTATTTTACCAAACATCGGTTCCGTAATATCTTCTTATCTAACGTGTGATGTGTTGACACATTAAGGTAATTGAATAATCGAAACGACTTAAATCATTACGAATGAAGAGATAACATAACTTCACAACTGTAATTTTCCAAAGGATTAGCCGGCGGTGCGTTACAACCCACATTATACAGTTATGTTTATGTCCCAAATATTTAATAGGTTACCTAAATGAAAAGAATACCTACTAGTAATTTCAATTTAACCTATTGACTGGCAGCGGCGCGCCGGCGCGCGGCGGCCGGACAAAATAGGTTTTCAATTAATATTCTATTTTTTAACATATTTTTGATGAGGTATACTTTAACACTAATCTTACTAATTCTAAAGCTAATACATGATAGTAAAACACTTTTGTTTTAAACAGTATTTACTCAAATGTCTTCTTCGTTAGTTTTACAATGGGACCGTCTCGGCCGGGGGCGTAGCGGAATAATAAATTTTCACTGTGGGTGCATCCCGGCCGGGGCGTACCGGAATGGGACCCTAACGGCCGGACCCAAATGTTTGATTTGTGCGGGAATCGAACCCACGACCTTAGGCATCGAAGCCGGTTACACTAACCACTACGCCATCGAGGCCGACAAATTATATCTAGCATTGCAATAGCTGACAGGCCAAATTGCACAACATTTATAAAACGTCTTCAATCGTACAACGACGTCGTAACAATTGTTCTTGTACTGTTTTTACTATATTCGAGTCTGTTTAGTCATAAACATATGGAATTATGTAAATTATACATCCAAGGTCGTCTCTCAGAATAGCAAGTTAATAACATTTAGTGCCATAGGCGTTAGGGTGGAGGATTAGTTAAAAAGCAAGCAAAGAAAATGATAAAGACCCTGCGCCTTGGTGCGCGGCGCCGCGCAAACATTTCTTCCGCGGTCGAACAAAAAGATATACATATATGTATATGCAACACATACACAGTCCAACGCCTGTATCCACAAAGAAATAGGCAGAAGTATTATATAGCAGCGATAGCCTAGTGGGAGACCGTTGGACTGCCACGCAGAGGTCTCGAGTTCGATGCCAAGGCATGTATCTCTAACTTTTCGAAGTTATGAGCATATTAAATATTTAATTATCGCTCGCTTTAACAGTAAAGGAAAACATCGTGAGGGAATCTGCATGTCTGAGAGTTCTCCATAATGTTCTCGAAGATATGTGAAGTCTGCCAAGTGGGAAAATTTGATACAGGGCTGGTATTATTATATTATATCACATTTCTCCAGCAATGTTTTTAGGCGTCACGTAAAAGAGAAGAGAAATGGCGAGATTTTCTGAACACAGTACAAAACTCCGTGTTGCTACTAAGAATATCGTAACAGAAGAACCGAATAACACTTTGCACGAGAAAGGAACTCGAGACCTCATGCACACGAGTCACATACACTACCGGTGCGCCACCGATAAATAAAAGCAAGCGCAAAGAAATGGCATGCCGCTCCGATCATCTAATCAGTCAGTAATCGGTGTTCAAAAATTCCTTGATAATACCTATCGTGTCCGGTGATATAATTATAACTCATTCAATATACATGTCACTTCTGTGGCGCAGATATGTGTTGAGTGACTGATGGAATTGTATGTTATGTTTCATAGTTGTTTTCGTTACATACATTAGTATATATAGTCTCACGCTTATATCCCTAAAGGGAACTGGAGTATTATATGCCCCCATTTCGTCAAGTATGTTTTTGGGCCGACGTAATAGGGGCTAAGTATGGATTGCAGCGGCTCTACAAAATTACACACCTAGGCGAAGGTAGTTAAGACCCAAGAAAACAGATGGCGCCATACTCCGTTACACTCTACATCATACAATCCTGAATCTCGCAAGCAAAAAGTTAACACTGAGGGCTACTTTATTGAAGTTCCTAAGATCAACCGTCGCGTTGGGCCGCGGCCCAGCAGACATGATCACTTAAACTGGTCGGAGGATTGTCACTTTGTGTTAGAGAAAGTATCCGTTTAACTAAAAGTGACAATCCTCCACCCGAATAATACCACGCATAACCGACCATCACGGAATGCCATGCACCGAATTAATTGCATATCCCTCTGAGTGAAGGCGTGATTTGAAACTACTTTATTGTTCTAAAATGTGACGTGAAAGGCAACGCATCACGAATCACGATCTCACACTGTACCTTGTCGTATACATAAACATATAGATTACACATTACTCGCGTACTATTTTGCTCTGAGCGTTTGTAGATATTTCTAAACATATTATTATTATGTCTAATGACATCTACAATAGAAAAATCTTTGTATCCTCGACGACATCCTAATCCTGAATAATATTATAAATGCGAATATGAGTTTGTTTTTTACGCTTTCACGCTTTATGTACTGGGCTGATCATCATGGAAATTTTGTATACACATTGTCAGAGTTAAGCGAAAAAATCATAGGTACCTTTCGTCCAGAAAAAAGAATGTCTGTGCCCGAGGGATAGAAATATATTGATAAAATCTAGATTAACGCAAGCGGAATAATTCCGGTATCACGAGGGACATTACAAACATTAACACAACGAACACAAAGAACATCCAGACTCGGAACAACCATTTGCGAATCACACAATTTTTGCCATCCATGCAGTCATATACAGGATGTCCGGATTAATGGATAACCTGGAAATGTCTTATAGTGGAACTGATGGCCGTTCAGGAGACTACTAGGAGGACACTACCTGAGATATGTGTTTTTTTTAATTACCATGTATAACTTTCTTGTATACTACGACCATAAATGAATTAAATCCATCGGTTTTTTGTTGTTTTATTATTAAACACTAATTATGCTAATAGATAAACAGTCAAAAGTATGCTATGCTATATAGCTTGCACTTTATAATTTTTCTTTTTTTTCTTTTTTCTGAACCGCCTTCAGTTCTACTATAAGACATTTCAAGGTTATGCATTAATTACCGGACATCCTATATACATGTTTGTTTCAATGGTAAGTCGTTTACAGATTTATTTCGTATCTTCGTGTTTATAAAACAAACAATGTACATTTTATTGATGTCAACAATGTTACTGCCGTCCTTCTAAATAATATCTAGTAGAAAACTAATCTCCATTTATCATTTGTTATGATTACAAAACAAATACTTTAAATTAAGATAACACCTGTCTATGCGTCTTCGGTTCTTTTAATTAATATTGTGAATGGGAAAGTCTGCTTTTGTGCTCGGTGGCGTAACGATATTCACTGCTGTGTATAAGGTCCTGAGTTCGGTTCCTGGGTCATGTAATTTTTTATAGGGTTTTGTCGGTCATGAAAATCTGAAAACCGCACGATCACGCACTTTATTACGTGCTATATAACTGGTGAAATGTTAGTGTAGTTAGTAATATACCTAAGTATCCCTTCGTGAATAAACGCGTGAGACTATGTATGTAAATTACTAATAATGAAACTTGTTGATTTATCCTTCTTTTACGAAGCAACGGCTTAATATGGTTTTTGCATGGAGACATTTTCGTGCTAGGGATAGATATCTTATCTCAGCACAAACCGGCGATTCTTCGACCCATTGGGATCTTTTGTGTCGGCCCCAAGATTTATCCCTTAGCTATCTCCCTATGAATGTACTGCATCAGTCGTAACGTACACTTCAGAGGGAGAAGCCTGAAGTCCTCAGGGTTTGGATATGCCAATCCCATCAGACCCATCCTCAATCCAGCCAACGCGTCGCATTCACATAGTAGGTGCGATATGGACTCGTCCTGTTCACCACAGGCTCTGCAGATCGAATTGTGAGCCAATCTCAATCTGCACAGGAAGTCGTTGGTGCCAAAATGGCCAGTGAACGCTCCTGTGAGCAGGCGTATTTGGCTCTTGTTATACCCGCAGAACTTCCGGGTGAAGCCTGTGGCTCTGTTTGCAATGAATTTCTTGGAGTGTTCCAGACCCCTCAGGACCTTCCACTAACGATAAGAAATAACGATAGATATCTTAATATGTACAAATATATTTGCCGTATGTTTGTGTCGGCAATCCTCGAAAAGTAGTTGATAGATTTACTTGTAATTTGAACACAATGTTGCTCTTCTATAAAAGACTGTTTTTATATAGGTACTATATTTATTGCGAATTTCCCACAGTAGTAGACAATTAAATAAATAAGACTGAGCCACAGCCACACATAGTTCATTAAGTTATATGAGATTTGAGAAAATATTTGGTTTCTATGTGATAGACCTTTAGAATCAAGACTGCAAAGCCTCTGGTAACAACGAGAAAACTATGTAAGCATATAAATATAATATTTATTCGGTTGAATAACGTTATTTTATATTGGTCACGGGTTATTGTTTTAAGTACATATATACTTTTAATCTTGCTATTTTATGAAGTTATGCCTGTTTACTGTTAAAATATGATTGTTGTATATAATCTATATGTATTACCCGTATTTACATGTGTATATAGATTAGCAAGCTCAGCGTATGAATATGCGCAATATAATGTATTTATATCAAAGACTATTTATATTCTCTTTGATCTATATGGACGCTCAGGATATGAATACGCGCAATATATGTATGTATTTATACGGACGCCCAGTGGTTAAAATTCAATCGAAATTCTTAACAATATTTTTTAATTATTAGTCGTAGCGGCACACCGTCTGTCAGACACAATATATTTTAATTATTTCTGGTATCTAAGACTTGATAGACTACCTAAACAACTCCCGCGCTACGAATAATTGCTATGCCGCGGATAACTTTACAAACATCTAAACAACAGACACAAAGAACATCTAAACTCGGACAACCATTTGTAGATCATACAATTTTTTGTCTTTTGTGGGAATCGAAACCACAACACTCGGCTTACTGCTTAAGCGACCACAAGCCATCTGTGTTACAAAATGCTATCTAACTAAATAAAAATAAACAATTATAGTTAAGTATACTGAGCATTCGAACGATAAAATGTTTGTTTATCAAAGTTTTTTATTTTATCATATATTGCTAAACCTGTATTACATTGCGGTTAACTTTTTCACGATAGTTTTTGCCTTGACCTAAAATTAGATTTATTTTAGTTGTTCTTTTTTCAATTGATAAAGGCCACTCCCACGCAACTGATATCAAAAACAAAGGTTGTTTTTTTAATAACCTATTGTAAACACTGAAAGCGTGGTGGTATTGAATGCGACTGCTGTAAGTGATGGTCTCGGGTTCAATTCTGGGTAGGGCAATGTGATATTGAGCTTTTTTGTCAACAAATTATTGGTTGTGGCATGAAGTCAGGCACTTTAGTAGTAATTGTAATGTAGCATACAAAAATAAGAATTCGATTTAGTAAACATTGGTAGCACGGTATTGTAATTTTAAATTAATAATTCGGTTTTATCTTTGCTTATCTCAGGGATTAACACGTGTGTATATGTAAATACGTATTAGAAAAAACTCATACTAACAACATTCAAGTTCAATGCCGAAAATCATAATGATCGATACATCTAGGTATCGAATAATGGTTACGTAATGATTGGCGAATTTGAAACCCCGGTAAAACCGGTATCGATGCTATTACGTGCTCGATCATGATAACGTCATAAAAATCGTTTAATAATCGTTATACTTATCCGATATACGTTATGTCGTGCAAAACTTATTTTGTTGCTGTAAAATATAAGTATATCTTGAAAATATTTTGTTATCAATATGTGCTTTGGTAAATGTATTTAGTAGGCAGTCACATTTCGCAAATTGTGTTATAAATCTTACGTTATATGCGCAAACTCAAAGCCGCTGACAAGAATTTCCTAACAAAAATCCAATAACAGTTTCCCCGATCCGAGAATAAAATACAGAACCTCTTAATCAGCTACAAACTTAATCGCCAACTTTAGCTACGGGCTTAACAAGTAGTAAAGATAATCTTGATATTGTACGGATGATAAAAAAAGGCGAACTCAGTTTTTTTATGTTTTGCAAGGCATAGATTAGCACATCATTTTTTTGTTATATATGTATATTAGTAGCAATTTGGTTTTCAAATTACTAGTATTCTTGTTAACTCCTCCAGCTTGTGTTAGGAGTGCGTTCACGTCGGTCGGTCGACCTCTCGATCGAAAGTCCAATGCCTTAATCATTGGGCTACCGCCGCTTCTGTGGCGCAAACTGCCTCTGTGGCGCAGCGGTAGTGAATGCGACTGCTGTGCATGAGGTCTCGGGTTCGAATCCCGGGTCGGGCCAACATAAAGGTATTGGGTTTTTCTGTGAAGAAATCTCAATACGAGCCTGGAGTTAGGAAGTTGGCGGTGTTAGACACCCCCGTGCCTCGGAAAGCACGTAAAGCCGTTGGTCCTGCGCCTGATCTCTCTCCGGTCGTGTCGGATTATCCGTCCCATCGGATCATGAGGGTAAGGGAACAGAGAGTGCACTTGTGTTTGCACACATACTTGTGCACTATAATATCTCCTGCGCAGATGGCCAGTCTCCGTTAAGATTGGCCGCCGTGACCGAAAATCGATCTGGAGGAGATTACCGCCGCTTCATGTGATAATAATTTTTTTTACTTGTATCATTTAGTAAACCAACATTAAGTATATTATTATACTTTTATGATTATTATTGTTTTATTTTAAATACAAATCCCCTTTAAAATTATTGCAGTTGATGTACTTGCCGTATTATTTTATTTAAAATAAATAAATAAAATCATTTAGTTACTGCTTTCAATCTTTATTTATTCTCTAAAAAATAGAGATGACAGAAACAAGAAAGTAAATAATTGAAATAGTTCTATTTAACTCTAGCTACTAGTACGCCATATATTTTTCCTAGGTTAGTACATTAATCTTGTTACAGACAGACGTTTAATTATTGATATTCCAACTAATAATATAAATGCGAATGTGAGTTTCTTTCTTTGATCGTTTGGTTGTTTATTTGAACGTTTTCACGCCTAAACTACTCAACCGATCATCATGAAATTTCGCACCTACCGGGTACTTTTTATTCAGAAAATAGTATTATAATACATTTACTAATTTAACCGTTTAAACCACTGGCAAAATCGAGTGGTTAGTGTAACCGACTGCCACACCTGAGGTCGCGGGTTCGATTCCCGCACAAATCAAACATTTGTGTGCATGAACATGGATGTTTGTCTTGATCTGGGTGTTTCTATGTATAATATGTATGTATTTACAAAAAATAAAATATGTATGTTTATCCATTGCCTAGTTCCTACCCACAGTACAAACTTTGCTTAGTTTGGTCTAGAAGGAATAAAAAATAAAAAGATTAACGTACTGTAATCACGTGTTTAATGAGTTATGAAGTTTACAAAATCGCATGGCTCGCGTATTTTTTGCTGCGTTAACTTGGCCTACATAATTATTATGTTGCTATATATTATGCTGCCTAAATGTGATACACCTGCAATTATATAGGTATATAAAACAACTGACGTCATTTGGCGTAAGCATTTTTTATAATGTCATGTTTGAAAAGTGCCTCCTTGCAACTTTGCTTGCATGAAATATGTCTGTGAATCAAGCACCGGGTTTAGATTATAAGATATTTACACTATCTTATAATCTAAACTAATATTATAAAGCAGAAGATTTTGTTTGTTTGTTTAGTTGAACGCGCTAATCTCAGGAACTACTGGTTCGAATTGAAAAATGATTTTAATGTTGGATAGCCCATTTATCGAGGAAGGCTATAGGGTATATAACATCACGCTACGACCAATAGAAGCGGCGCATCAATGAAACATGTTAAACAAATGGGGAAAATTCTCTTATATGAAAGACACTTTGTCTGCTTCATATAAGAGACTTCATACATGCGCGGGTCAGCTAGTTATTTTATAACAGGACATGTTCTTTGTGTGCCAAGTTTCATATAAATGTCTATAGCCCTGTATATTCCAAAAGGAGTAGGCAGAAGCGCATTTCTCATACATACATTTCTTTTTTAACACGTTTTTATTAGCTTGGTTTGTATCTCCATATGTAACGGAATCTTTGAACGTGATTTTCACCCCTTTCAAACCTTCGGATTGATTTGAAACTTTGCACACTTATCGCGGACCGATGACAATACAATAATCGAGAAAATATACAAAAAAATATAAAAAGAAACAAAAATGAATAATAGTTTAAAAAAATATATAATAAAAATAAAAACACACTTTACTATTAAAAAAAACAACCTAAAAAATAGAAAATAATGTAATAATTTTAATGTAAAAAAGCGTGGGGTGCTTTCTAAGATATTTTGGTAACCCACTCCACGCTTCTTTACATTAAAATCATTTTCTACTTTTTAGTTTGTTTTTTTTTAATAAAGCGTGGGTTTTAGTTTTTTGAATTTTTATTTATTAAAAATACAACTTGCGTCGCGGAGTCTGTTCAAACATTCAAACAACAGATACAAATAAGAATCCAGAATCGGAAAGACTATTTGTGGATTAGGTACATACATTTAATCTCGTGTGAGGTTCGAACCCACGACACTCGGGTGTGACGAGTCACGAGACGACCACTTAAACCATTACGCCATCCAAGCAATTTTGTTTGTATTCAGTGTCCCGTAATATACGACAAGCATAACGTAATACATACAGGTACATACATAGAGGTGTTCCTCTGCTTACCCCCTTGGGGTTATAGACGTGAGTATGTATGTCATCTATATATTAATACGTGAAACAAAAACTTTGTATACCTTTTTACGAAAATTGCGCGGGCATTGAAATTTGGCACAGTTAAAGTTTATATGGAGAAGGAAGGGCGAATCCTAATATTTTTATGAAATATGCATTAGAAATACATTAAACTAAAGAAAAAGCACTATACGCACACAACCATGCATTTGACACACGCAATCGAATCGCGTTCGTAATATTTCGACATTGTTCGTCTGACGTCGTACAATTCTTTGTAACTATGGTTACCTATACCTTATTTATATGTAATAGAGAAAAACAGAAAACAAAGTAGCAAGCTTAGGAATTTTGGTCGAATTTTGACCACTAGGCGACCGCTAGTATAACATTAAACGAGACGTAACACATAAATATGTCATGCTACATCTTAAAACGTCAGCATCAGTTTACGTAAAACAAAATTATGTTGCATTTAAAACAATAATACAATATGAGTGAATTCTTACAATGTCAAAGTAACACCTAGCCAGAGACGTGAAATTACAGCATATCGACTTAAATAGAGAATCGAATTAGGTGTTTGAAAGTCATTACGATGAGAGGAACCTCCACCCGAAGATCGACCCTCGGAATGCCCACCCGAAATATTAGACAAAAGTTGATAATACCGAACTCCTCTGGCCAGCCGCGTCGTGGGATTCGGCCGTACTTGAACTTGCAATATTTGCCGTTGCCAAACTGTCCTAGGGTCAACCTTTTTGTTTTGTAATATTTGGTGTGGGCAATTCAAGGGCGCGTTGAGTGTGGTGGGGTCCTTTCTTCGCAATTACTTTTACACAGTTTATAATTACTGCTTCTCTCCCGTGGCTCGCTGTCTATATTACCTGTTTCTGAATAAAGTAGCTATCAAAGAAGTGAAAGAATTTTTAAATCTGTTCCGTAGAATAAGAGTTTATTGTTTGCAAGGAAATATTTTCTCTTTTAATATTAGTATACGGTCAATATAATATACTGACTTACATTCAAAAAAATTAAAGTACCTATATTTTTGAAGTGGAAACTTCTTTAGGCGCGTTGAGCACTTTTTGGGTAAACAAAAATCATGGAACTCGCGTCATCGTCACCGAACGCTTTCCATGAGCTATATGTATAATGTGTATATGTGTACTTTTTGGGTGAACAAAAAGCGTGAAACTCGCGTCATCGTCACCGCACGCTAGTTACTTAGATTTCACATCTATCGGCAGTCCCCAAAAACTGCCCCGCATGTTTTTATTTAACATTTCGATCTAGTGGTTGGCGTACACAGCTGCCGATCATAGTCTTAGGTTCGAATCTCAGGTCACACCTGCACCTGCTTAGCTCAATCATACATAAAAAAGCGTAATGTTATGTCACTATACCGTGAAGAAATTCAATAAATTTTTCGGCGTACAAACATGTAAGGTCATGTGCCAACGTAGTTCCGTGTTCCGTCGTATAAGTAAGCATCCCGAGTATTATATTATTCACGTAATCGTTGTACTATATGTATGTCTATGATGATATTTACGTCAGTCTTCGATGAAACGTCATTGCTTCTGATTTTTATCGAGTTTATTTTTAGACGTACAAGGGTACAATGTTGACTGGGGAAGGGTACAATCTATTATATTTTGGTTTCGTTTTACGGATTTGACCCTTGAATTGAGCGAGAGTCAAGTCAGATTATTATTTAAGAAGGAATTACATTTGTTGTATCTTTTTTTATAAAATGCTATTGCCGTACTAGTAAAAAAATTATGTGTAGCGGGGAACTTTAGGAACATTCAAACAGCGGTAACAAAAAACATCTAGACTCGGAGGATCTGTATTTTTATTTTTATTATTTTTTATTAACATGTGGACAACATAACTGTATACACCAAATCGTTGTACAACTTAAAATTTATATCTAACATTATATACATTTATATTACCAGACATAGGTTTATATAAATTATTATTACATCCGTTTACATGAGTACAATAAAAGATTCGTAACATAGTAACTAACTAAACATCCATCATCTCACAAAATCTTAAACACTACGACACACATCCATCCATCCCAAAGCAAATAGATCACACTCAGATTGCGATTGTGAATCATACAATTGTTTGTCCCGTGTAGGGATCGAACCCACAACACTGCGCAGCCGCAGAAGCGACGCCTCGCCATAAAGCATTAGGCCATCTTTGCAGTCATGAATTATTTGTTATGTATTTAATTAAGTTAAAAATAACTCTCTCAATGCTTTCTTCTTTTGATAACACTTTTAATGTCTTTAATCATACATATGCTAGCAACTGTGTATCAATTTTGTTCTAAGCAGAAAGAACGGTTCTCACATAATGATAATATTATGTTTTAGCCAGCCTGCGAGTGTTAGCTCCCACAAAAATCTATTACAAAATGTTCCGGTTATCGGATATGTTACGATTATATGAGCTTTGCTTTCAAAACATTAATTGTACGCCCGTGCGATAATCTTGTGGTGACTGACGAATTCCACTTTCCTGGTCACGTTTTCTTGTTTTGTAACATTCGATTGTGCTTATGACGCAGTGGGTTTTAAGCGGTAATTGTGACGGGTGATGAAAGTTCTATACCCGCGGCAGATCAAGAGAAAAATAATTTTGAATAATATATATTATGGATTGGTTTGTAAGTGTTGTGTCTATTATATTATACATGTATATGTAAAGACTTCCGTAAATCCCCTAAAATCTAGGCAGACGTGTATTTGTAGCCATATGTTACCCAGCTATGTTTCTAGGTTCCACGTAATAAATACCTATTGTCGTCTACCAAACAGTTCCGGACTCCGTGTTGCTACTATGAACAGAAATACCTATCCTAACAGTGTTGGATTGCCTGGTCGAGCAATGTTTTAATATTTTCTCTAAGGGTGTTCTCGATAATATCACTTAGGAAAAAATTGCGCTCGTTAAACATTAGTACTATGTTACATTTAAACATAACTTAACAGGAACACTGCGCAACCCAAGAATCGATCCCGGAACCTTACCATCGCAAACTTAAACCACAGGACGAGACAGACTATTTATTCAATGTTTATAAACACCGGGATAGGAGGAAGAGCCCAGTGCGGAAATAGTCTTTTAAAACAGGAACATGAACATTAGGATGATAAAGAAGTATGTTTTCCGCGTACTTTAGGTATTTTTACTCAAGGTTATTTTGGCCCAGAGGATAGTTTAACTACGGTTTGAATTTTGGATAAAGAGGTAATATATGATTGTTACACCTACACCTGTAGACATAGGGTACCGAAGAGTACATAGGTGTGTAATGTATGTATCATTTAGCTGCTATCCAAGACGTCGGTGGCGCTCTTTAAAGCCCGGTTTTCATAATATTGTCTTCTGTTTACGCGAATGTTATTCATTGAAATTAAACTATTTTATACGGATACTACTACTACTATTAAACTCTACTAATTTTAAAGCTAATTAAATTATTAATACTATTTATATTTAAATTTACACTTTCCCCAACGTTTCGGTTGCTTTTCAGCAGCCATGGTCACGGAGAGACTAAGACGGTAGTCGTCTCAATGTTCTATAGTGTAGTTATTCCGGTTTCTATATCAAGAAACGAGTCGTTTTACCTAAATACAGGTAATTTTTGACACATACCTATTCTTTGACAATTTTTCTGTTTCTTTTTATTTATTATAAGGTTCACTTACAGCAATACATACAAATGTTTATTACAATATATATACACAATTATAAGAACTATAGATAAAATCGTGGGTATATATGTTTGCCTATTAAACGTATACACGGCATTCACGTTATATAGGCAACATTAGGAGTAAACTTAAACTAAATTAAAATATGAAAACGATATTTTATATAAAAGTAAGAGTAATAAAAGTGAACAATATTAATAGTAGTCAACAATCGAGATGTCAAAATATAACTGTCCTAAAACTGTAGTTAAAACGTCTTGCTTCTTGATATAGGACACGGGCCTAAGAAGAACTCTACCTACATATCAAAATTTTTTTTTTTTTTTTAATTTAAATGCTTTCCGCACCTTTCTAGTAGTTTTATTATTTATTATACAATTAAAGGGTAAACAAGCATATGGTCCATCTAATAGTAAGCGGTTTCTAAAGTCTATGATCACTTGATGACCTGATGTTGATCAAGTACCTATACCACTCTCATGTTGGGATGAAAGGAAGACAATGGGAGTCGAGAACAGAGGAATAAAGTGTTCTACGACTGAGAGAAAAGTAGGTAGGTATACAAGATACCTACCTATATCAGTTTCATCAGAATTCGTCTGGTGAAACGCAGTAATAGTGTTCTTCATTCTAAGCTAAGCATCCTATAAGAGGTGATAGTTTCTCTGACGAGCCGGCTTATTCATACCGTTCCATTCAAAATAAAAATCCGGTTCTTAGACACGTGTGAAGTGCCTCCATAATTCTAACGTTATTTCTTGGTCGTTATGTTTGCTAATAAATGGCTTTTTTGTCATATCTTGTATCGAGTTAATAAACCAATAGAGAGTTAATCTGCTATCAATCCACGCATTAAATCGATTTCACACATCGCTTCGTCTATCAATTCGCAGTATCAATACCTATGGAAGTAATGTAAAATTGAGTGTATGAATGGCGTGGTTTAATTGTTCGTCTTGTCATTTCTATTGCTATAATATGGATTCGAGCCACGCACAGTACAAAAAATCCTGTGGTTCAGAAACAGTTGTGCTGTGTCTCCGTGTTCTGAATCCTTTGTTTAAATGTTTATAAAGTTCTACGCGACACAGAAATTAAACATAGAGCGGCAGTTGCCTTATTGAAAAAGGAAAATAAAAATGAAAAGAATAATATTATATATCTTTATATGTATATATAATTCTTCTGTATGTGTGTTGATAGTGAACTCCTCCTAAACGGCTGGACCGATTTGAATGAATTTTTTTGTGTGTGTTCAAGTGAATTCGAGGATGGTTTAGATTTGGTTTTTTTTTCGTCTGTACTGGACAACGTCTGTCGGGACAGCTAGTATATATATATATATATATATATATATATATATATATATATATATATATATATATATATATATATGTCGCAGAATGTGGTATTTTTAATGGAATGTCAAGCATTATTAATTTAGTTAAATCCTTTATTTTTAGTTAATCGTTTATTTAATTTCATTCTGATTAATGCTTGAGTGTGTTTAGTTGTGATACGATGACAGCTAATGAATGACAACTGACAGATGACAGTTAGTCGATTTGAAGGGACGGACGTCCGTACGACGGGATTCTATCGAGAACGTTCGGAGCGGTCGGTCATATCGTGTTGCAACTAACCTCACTACATTCCAAGTGATTGTAATTTCAAAATAGAACTTTAATCGTTAAATATTGTGAGCATCCTGAGTGATTTTGTGACTAAAGTTAGGTTACCAATAAAGCTCGGTGTAAAGAACATTACCCTAGTGTTATTTCGAGATTTCCCTCATGTCTGACCACCACGTGGACAGACTAGAAAATGAAGATGGGCCTCTTACGCCGTCATCAGAAGTGGGATGTCCACCTGCATGCCCACCTGGTTGCGGACCCGAACATTGTACGGATGGAGAAGAAAAATGGCGCCGGATATTGGAACAACAGAACCAGAACTTTCTCGCATTGTTACAAGCCGTGACGTCTCCGGGTCCAATAGAATATTCGATTACCTGAATTCGATCCAGAAAAGCAAAATGTGGGCGCACGTGCTTGGGTCACTACTGCCGATATGTGTATGGCCGATCGTGAGCTTCAAGGTGCGTCGTTAATGATAACCTTGAGCCGAGCGTTGAAAGGCCAAGCGTCGACATGGTTATCACAGACTTCCTTCCCTGGCATGTCATGGAGTGAATTCAAAGATAATTTTGTAGCTAGATTTGACTGTCCTGAGACCCCGGCTGCAACTCTTATCAATCTGAACAACAGTACACCACAAGAAGGAGAGTGTCTGGCTGCATATTCTTCACGTGTACTTACCTCGCTGCTGTCACGTTGGAAGAATCTATCAGTCGAACAAATTGCAATTTCTACTGTCTTGGCTCATTTGTCGCCTATAGACCATCGTGTACAGCGATTGGCGTTCACCACAGACATTGACACGAGAAGTAAGCTACAAAAAGAGCTTCTTGCGATGTCCTTTTTAAAGCGGAAGCATCCGAACAACCTAAGTGCCCCGGATTTTGATAACAAACGGTTTAAGACCACGTCTACAGCTGGTACTCTCAAATGTTATCGTTGTGGCAAAATAGGTCACGTGGCATTCATGTGTCGTGATAGCAGAGATTCTGTGGTGGATAGGAAAATGCAAGCAAGCGTTTCATCCGGCCACAAGTCACATGGAAGCCCTGCTGTCATGAAGACCAGAGATGTCAGCTCCATCACTTGCTTCAAGTGCAAGAGTCAAGGACACTATGCGAACCGGTGCACAGCTGTAAGCCAAGGAGGACCTGGGAGCAGTGGCAACGGCACTAGCAACAGTGGTGGTGCGAGTTCCTCTCCTGTGCAACGTCGGGTGGACATGTGCGCAGTCAATGCTCCTACTGGAATCTTGCATCACTCTGGTGAGTCGTATGCCTTCTTTTATAACTCTGGGGCAGAGTGTTCCTTAATTAGAAATTCTGTTTCGTTTAAATTCAACGGTGAGCGTACTTGTGCTGTCGTTACTATGACGGGTATAGGTCAAACATCTGTGAATAGCAATTTGAAAATTTTAGCGTGTGTGAATATTGATGACGTCACTTGAAACATTATTTTTCACGTTTTACCTGATGAATACCTTCAGCACGATATAGTCATCGGGCGTGAAATTTTGACTAATGGCATAATTGTTAATATGACTTCTAAAGTATTGACGTTTACGAAATCGCTGCCTCGTGTAATTGGTGTAACTACTTCAAATGTAGAGTCAAATGTCGAGTCAAATGTAGAGTCAAATGTAGAGTCAAATGTAGAGTCAATAGGGACGCGTACGATTCTACATGTGGAATCAGATGCTGCAAAATTTGACAACATAGATACCAACATTTCATCAGATCTTAGACCGAAACTTATTTCAGTATTGTCTTTTACTGACAAGTTTATTATTGGTACGCCTAGTTCTACTGCAAACACTGATCCTATGCAAATAAGGCTTAAGGATCCCAATAAAACAGTTTGCCGTCGCCCTTATCGATTGAGCCCTCAAGAAAGACAGGTAGTGCGTGATAAAGTTTCTAAGTTACTTACTTCTAATGTGATTCGCCCTAGCTCCTCACCGTTCGCCAGTCCTATCTTTCTTGTTAAAAAGAAGGATGGTACTGACCGAATGTGTGTGGACTATCGTGAACTTAATGATAACGCTGTGCCCGATAGATTCCCCTTGCCAGTGATTTCAGATCAAATTAACAGGCTTCATGGTGCCCTATATTTTACGACATTAGATATGGCTATAGGTAGAGTTAGATATGGATATAGGCTTCGAGGTTAGTTGTGATAGAATAAGACCTAATCCCAGGAAGGTCGAGGCTTTAGTAGCTCTCCCTCCTCCGAGTACAGTAACTCGGTTACGACAATTTATCGGTTTAGTATCATATTTTCGCCAGCTTATCCCAGAATTCTCCCAGATAATGGCACCCCTTTATGCACTGACTTTCGCGAGTTTTATCCTCTCACAACATTAGTCTACACTTAATAGCTACCGGGAGTTCGCGTGCAAGCGGTCAGGTAGAGAGAATCATGAGAACTCTGAAAAATGTTAACATGTGTGGAGACGAGTAGAGATCGCTCATAGCAAGACTCACTTCCTGATGTACAATTAGCCCTCAACTGTACTGTGAACAGAGCAACTAAACATAGCCCCTTGGAACTTCTTATAGGTAGAGTTACACGCCACCTTGATTTGATGTTCTCTGATGAGCCTGAAATTGATATTGAGGTTACAAGATCTGAAGCTGTCGTTAACATGGATAGAAGCGCGCAGTATGAAAGTCACGATTTGATTCCAATAATTCCAAAGTCAATCAATTTGTTGTAGGCGACTTTGTACTACTTAAAAACGAAGAGAAACTAAACCAAACGAAACTTGAGCCGATAAAGGGCCTTTTAAGATCATTGAAGTTTAAGACGGTGACAGATACACATTAAAGTCATTAACTGGTAATCGCCAGTATAAGTATGCTCACGACCGATTGAGGAAAATTCCCGTAGTTAATTCTCCTACAGAGCTCGATATCGACGTAGACGTAGAGTTTGATAACGAATCCGCGAATTAAACAGCTAGTTTGTTGCTATAACGATTGTTACTTGAACTGTCGCTCTTTCGCTATGTCATAGCTGGTTAAGCTGTGTTTTTATGTTGGCTTTCGCTGGTTAAGCGTTAGTATCGCTGGTTAAGCGATGTATGTTGAGTATCGCTGGTTAAGCGATGAATGTTGAGTATCGCTGGTTAAGCGATGAATGTTGAGTATCGCTGGTTAAGCGATGAATGTTGAGTATCGCTGGTTAAGCGATGAATGTTGAGTATCGCTGGTTAAGCGATGAATGTTGAGTATCGCTGGTTAAGCGATAGTGATTCAATGTCGCTGGTTAAGCGATGGCGATCTGTATTGCTGGTTAAGCATTACTGTTCTACTGTCACTGGTTAAGTGATAGGTTGCGTAGCGCTGGTTAAGTGCTACGGTGTTGCTGCTACAATCTATTAGCGTAGTGGCTAAGTACTGGCTAAGTACTGGATGCTGTTTACTGCTGGTTAAGTAGTAATGTAGAGCGCTGGTTAAGTGCTATTGTTGCTTACACGTTAGAGCGATAGTCACAGTAACTTATTACTTTGAAAATTGTGATTATTGTCGATACAATGTTTTGATAAGTTCTGATTTAACAAACTTTGATAACGTAATTACTTAGTTGACCTAAGCTATTAGATTATTTTCCATTACACCTTTGAATAGGTCAGGATAGCCGAGTGAACTGGTTACTCTCGTATTATCTCTACTTGCAGATATCACAACCCACGAGGACGTGTGAGAAGTCAGAATGGCCGTGTCGCAGAATGTGGTATTTTTAATGGAATGTCAAGCATTATTAATTTAGTTAAATCCTTTATTTTTAGTTAATCGTTTATTTAATTTCATTCTGATTAATGCTTGAGTGTGTTTAGTTGTGATACGATGACAGCTAATGAATGACAACTGACAGATGACAGTTAGTCGATTTGAAGGGACGGACGTCCGTACGACGGGATTCTATCGAGAACGTTCGGAGCGGTCGGTCATATCGTGTTGCAACTAACCTCACTACATTCCAAGTGATTGTAATTTCAAAATAGAACTTTAATCGTTAAATATTGTGAGCATCCTGAGTGATTTTGTGACTAAAGTTAGGTTACCAATAAAGCTCGGTGTAAAGAACATTACCCTAGTGTTATTTCGAGATTTCCCTCATGTCTGACCACCACGTGGACAGACTAGAAAATGAAGATGGGCCTCTTACGCCGTCATATATATATATTCTATCATATACACACTACACCATCTGGTCCAAACTAAGCACTAGACAATAGATGCACACAAATGTTTGACTTTTACGGGAATCGAACATGCGACCTCAGGCGTGACAGACGGTTATATTACCTACTACGCTATCAAGGCCGTCCGTAATGTCCTAACTTATAAATGCGAATTACGTTTTCACGTCTTAACTACCTACTCGACCATCATGATATTTTTCATACACGTTGTCAGGTACAGAAAAAGGACATAGGGTACCTTTTAACCAGAAGAAAGTAGTTCCCAAGCGAGCGAAGCTGCGGGCAAAAGCTAGTACAAGAACACAATAGCGAAGTGCATTTTCCTTGACTATTTACGATGCCGATTAGTTAATAGCATTTCGGAACTAGACTGACTGATTCATTTGTTATTTTCCACAACACCAGGTCATTGGTCATTATCTTCTAGAATGTACCACGACTTATATTTCAACCCGCGACCCTGAACTTTATGAAACCTAGTTTATTATACCTACCTATCAACTTACTCGCTCAGTTTTAGGAAATATAGTCGTTACATCTATTTGTAAATTTTATACATTCAAGATATAAAAAGAATGTGGAGACATAAACGAACAAATGTAGTTATTAAAACAAAAATGTAAGACATTCTACCGTGTAAGGATGGTATCTGAGCCTAGCACGTGTTGTTCTGGATAGGAAAGGGAAGGGCGGGATAAGGTGGAATAACTCTTCAGAGCACTCCCCGTGATATATTCTGTAGAAACATGCCAAAGAGGCGATGTCTCTACGGAGTTGTTTTCAGGATGAGAAAGATTATAGAATAAGCAAAATTAAAAAATCTATATTATATTTCTTTGCAATCGTGCTTTGACTCAATTTGTCCGGTTATCCAATGATATATAATTATCCACACTTACAAATAACAATGTTATTCGACAAATGAAATTAATCATTTTATAAAGATGATGAACTGCTTATTGTTTCTGTGGAATATAACTGTTCGGGTAATCCATTGTCTGATGACAGATTTACTGGCTCGTCAAGCATGTCGTTAGCACATTACTATTCTAGCTCAAGGTTTTGGGCAGTTCAAACGTGGGGATAGGATTTTTCATAACACCTACGGTTGACCGTCGCCATTTGTTTTAAGAAGCATAATATTTATTTTCTGTAATCATTTACATTCAAATTCAACAATTTAATGAAATTGCGGGCCTATAGCCGCTTAGATGAATCTGACTTGAGTCTTTTGTGTGGCAGTCCAACTGGGTCCACATGATAAGACTTTCAGATTTTCCTCGGATCTTATGGCTATCCGCGACCCACAAGGATGACAACATTCTACGGACAAACCAGAAAGATAGCTAGCAAGTCTGATTTTACCGTGATCTTGAAATTAAACTAAAAATCTTTGCGCCGGTATAACAAAAATATATATCTCTACACTAAGCAATAGCGACTAAAAGAATGTAGGTATAGGTAATCTCTATATTAATGTGAAAATAAACGCACGGAGGCGTGTTATATTTGGCATATTTAAAGTTTATATAGGTAGGAGATTAAAATACTCTTTAAAAAAAATAGCAGTCAAATATTAACTTCAGAGCAACAACTAGTATGTCTAAATAAACGGCACGTAAAAACTAGCATTTTAAAAAGTAAACGCGTGGTGTGACACATCCTTACAGTTAATTAAACCACAAAAATATCAAGTGTCCAAAGATTATCAATCAATAATATGGTCACTATTACAATTACCATAATGTACAATTTTATCCGGAAATTTCCTGACTTTATTCGTACCAAGCCTACAGGTCCCTATAATTTTCAAGTAGTAATAGTGAAATCTTAACATTACAGCGTTACATAGAACGCGCACGTCACTCGCGGGCTATGGCCTTAAAATAAAGATAATTTGTATGTATTATATCTTTATTGCAATTCTACATGGTTTGATAGGTGGTACAAAGTTAAAGACATGTATGTGCTCAAACAGGGTCTATAACATTATAGACCCTGTTTGGGCACATACATACATACACACACACACACACTGTTTGGGCACAGTCAATGTATTTTATGTTATTAAAAGATCGTTTTTGGTTCACTGTGCGACTTTCAAGCTTTGTTCTTCTTAGACTTAAATTCACATATATTGATTTTGTAGCTATAATAAGATATATTAAATGTTTAAATTATATCAACTTGCACTAAGCTCTTCACGGTTCTTGGAATCAAACCTAATTTTTTTAATGAATCTAAGAACTGAGCCAGTTTGAATGTAGGGTCAAGCGAACAAAATTTATTGCTCTAGAATGTACTTATAGTTATAAAACGTCCGGGATTTAATCCGGTTTTACAGACTTTCATGGTTACCCTACACCGTACTAATTATTCAGTTTTTTTTTACAATTTAAACGTTTCTATTATAAACTCGTTACAAACACGTTACGAGCGTGAATTTTAAATAAACTTACTAAACTTGTGTGAATCTTACGAAATAGTTTTTGTTTAATATTAGTTTTGCGTGTCATTATAATATATATATTGTGAAATTGATGTCTGTTTTTCATATTTACTCGCTAGTATCCACGATTGCTAGGCAGAAAATTATCTTGCCCACATTCTTCATATACAAATATACAATGGATCTAATTTGGACCACAGATGGCGTGTGATCCACAAACAGTTCTGAGTACATATAAGTGTTTTGTGTCCGTTGTTTGAATGTTAACTTACTCAAATCGATTAGATAGTTCTAAAAATAAGTTTGAATTCGACGTTGATAACGATTGACTCAAAAGTGAAATATCCTCGACCCTCGATTAAATCGAGCATTGGAAGATTGATCATCGATTATTATAAACGAGGATCGATGCGTGTCGACTAGAGAAAAGTTAATGAGACGCAATTAAAATTAAAATGAAAGTAGTAAGAAAGGATCATGCGAGGTCCTTTCGACCTCGCGTGATCCTTTCTTCATGGACTCAGTATTTGTATAAAATCTAAAAAAATATTTTTTGCCTCAAATAATTGTTTTTCCTATTAATTGCTCTGAGATCAACATGCTTAGGATACCTACTAATTATAATTTAAATAAACACGAACTATAACCTTAAGCTTTAGTGGTATAAATACTATACAGTCGATTGTTACATCCTAGTGATCCTAGGCTCAATGTTCGAATCTGGTAATTTGATTGCATACTAGTGTTTGCGAACTTTTGTCGACTTCTTATCAAAATGAAACATGCACTCGATTTTAAGTTTCTATAGTAAATATTTCCTATGATATCGATCAGTTACAATGTTATTATATTATGTATACGTGTTAAATTCTAACCTAATAAATCAAATACATTTTAACTTTGCATAAGGTATCGACTTACAGCCCGTTCCCATTTGTTGGCTGTCGGGCCCGGGTTTTAATCGAATGTTTCAGTGACAGAGCATTTTATATGAAGCTATTCACATTTTTCTGACACCGGCTTAGTGTCGCCGCCTAGAAGAAATATCGGGTGTTTCGCCAGCCCTCTACGCCCGAAAAATATCGTGTCGGGCTTTACCTATGAGTAAGCATAACGCTGTTCACATTTGTCGGATGTCGGTGCCTAAATCTTGTATTTTGGTTAGTTATATTAAGATAATTTGTGGCCACTGATATTCGAGCCAATAGATCGCTGAATGTATTGTAGTTATTGACATCCGAAAATAATGCAAACTCCTAATTTCGTCACTTTTCAATTCTGTTATTAAGTTTTGAAATATTCGCAATCTTAATCTTCACCTTTGAAATGGGTGCACCCAATATTTCCTTTCCTTAGCTGTCTTTATTCGTTTCCTCCCCAAATAATAATACATCACAACATCAGGTACAGTCGCCTCGCGTAGAGTGCTAAAAATTGGCATCAGCTTTGACCGTGGCCGACAACCGATTAGTGTGAACTGCGGCACCGACACCCGGTTAGGATCCGGGACCGACAGCCTACAAGTGGGAACGGGCTCTTAGGCAAACTGTGATCAGATATTTCTGTTTAAAAATCCGCAGTAAGCTCGAAGTCTGTAACACAGCAATAAGTTTGTCCCCTATTACGTGAATTCTAAAATCATATTTAAAGAAATTGGATGTCACACACCTGTGGGGTATATAAATTTTTTTTGCCAATTTCTTTAAATATCCATCTTCTTTGAAGATACAGTCGTGAGACAATATTTGATGTTTATTCTTAGTTGCAACACAAAAAATATATCTAAACGTGGAATAAACTAGACTTCTTATACAATAACTTTAGTGACACACCGCTGGCCATCCCCGGTTATTTACAAGCGCAATGTTTATAATATTATTTAATTTTGGAAACGTGACGTGTTCTACTTGTTACTTGGCCAAACAATAATTTATTATTTTTATAAATAGAAAATGGGCTAGCAACAATTCTTGGTTCATTGTTTTTGCTTAATCGATCGATGTCATGTATTTCTACGCAATTGTTATTATTCCGCTGCATGTCTTTGCTATGTTTGTGTTATAAACGCAAAATAAAAATATGCAAAGTTAACATTCCGTTAATAAAGTTACGTTTAATTTAGTTGTAAAATAATTATGATAACTAAATAATTTTTTTGGTTCATAGATTATTAGCAATTTGAGTTTCAAATTAGGTACTAGTATTCTTGCTAACCTCTCCAGCTGAGCTAGAATGCTTGTGTTAGGAGTAAATTCACGTCAGTAATGCAATGGATGGGATTCGAATCCGCGACCTCACGATCGCAAGTGCAATGCCTTAATCCATTGGGCTATCGCCGCTCTAGTTATTTTACAAGTATAATAAAGATTTTTGTATATTGTTACCAAATCGCGCATAAATTGTTGAACGTATTTGGATACAGCTTGACATACTGATGCTGCTGTATTAAAACATAAGGTACCTACTTTTTACTATAGTAGGTACTACTGATCCGCCCGGTTTCGCACGTGTAGTACAAAACCTTAACAAATTATACACTTAAACCTTTCTCATGAATCAATCTGTCTGTCGGTGAAAATCGCATAAAAACCCGTTCAGTAGTTTTCGAGTTTATCGCGAACAGACAGACAGACGCCGCGGGGGACTTTGTTTTATAATATGTAGTAATAGTAAAGTAATTGTGATGATAGTAATACTTTCACGTGAACAACACGCACACGCGGGCAAAGCTGCAGGCAAATGCTAATAATAAAATTTGTAAAGTAACTAAATTTATTTAGTACGAAAATTTAACTTTTATTTATTTAAGTTGTTGACATATAGTGACTTAAACAATCTTAATCTAAATATACATTGAGATCTGAATAAAAGGAGGTTATAGTTATTTAATAAAACTGCATGGATATACGATAGTTCTTTAAGTGATCTTGCAGCTTGCTCTAACTGTGCACTGAGAGTAGCGGGTTCAATCTCCGCATGAGAGTAAAACGTGTTATCCATAGATAGTTATTACTGGTTCGGAAATTATTTGTGCCTGTGCACTCAAAGCTCATTAGCAAAGGCTGTACAGGATTTCATTTATAATGTATATATAAAGCTGTACCTGTGCATAAAAAGCACTTAAATACAAATAAATATTTAACTGTTAATGTGGTAAGAAATCATGTTAGGTTAAATAAAATATAACTAAAAAGTAATGTTTTAATTATATTAATATGGTTATTAATTTTCATAATAAACAAATGCCTAGATGTAACTTATAAAAAAAATCACCTGTGGAATATTTATTTATCAAAATTATTAGTAATCATCTAATAACTAAAATATTCATTAGCTGTATACCATAACCAAATATTAATTATTTGATAAAGATAAATGCATTTAAAGTGTATTTATATATTATTTAAAACATTAGAAGAAAATAAAAGTTTTTATTATCCAATACTATTACTCAGTAAACTAGAATTCTAAATATTTTAATCTATGTGAAGCGAAATTATTCAAGCGGCAATTGTATAATTTATAATTTGTTCTGTATCTGTGACTAATTACAATAATTACGCCGATAATAATGGATCTTACATTTTATCTAGCAATTATTACAGATTACTGCATGAAGATAAGTGTATTTTACATTTCGGTAATCAAAGTTCTTCAATCATTGTTTTATTGTCGCCATTACGTTTACAAAACATATAATGTTTTCTTAATGTAACAACTATATATTTTATTTTAACAGGTAACAAAAAAAATATTTTGATAATTTAATACATATGTTCAAAACACCATTATTATTATTATTATATACATCCTTCGTAAAATATTTTATTTATTATATTTTACGCTATATTACTTTTCGATTCAATATTTTTATTTCCCAGTTTGTCAAACCCGCTTTCTTATAATTCCTCTGGTAGTTATAAATTAGGATTATGTCTCAAAAGTATTTTCGGGGACGTGAATACATAGTATGAAACGGGTTCCACAAACACTTTATCAAGTAAAAAAATGACTTTAACTGTGAGTACAATGTACAGTCATTTTTTTATTCATGCTTTTAAATTGAAATCATGCATACAATCTATAGTTCTATACGCAACAGAACATAAAGAAATGTGTACTTACTTGTTGTTGTGCTTCTACCGGTCTCCTTAATACTAATATCACAGGATTTTATCAAATTCAAAAAATATTTTTAATAAATATTTTTATATACACACACTAACACTTTTATTTAAAAAATAAAAATATTTACATTCAATTATTTACACTGGAATGTTTACTTTTTTATTTACATTTGCGTAAGTCGATGTCATTCAATATTTGAATGATTTACATTTTTAATCACGTGTGACGGGGTGCGCTGTCGTGTAGCGAGTGTGAGGCGACGTTAGACAGACGGGCGGCCGGCAGGTGCGAACGGAAGCGCGTCCGCGGACAGACTGTTCATTCAGGTAGCACACCTTTGGCTTTAATATCAAGTGGACAGCTCAATCAGTGATAATGATAAGAATACAAAGGCTAGTCTCGTCGGCAACAGACGGGGGCTGAACACATTGCCGGCTCCGGACCGGTTCTACACGGTCAACGCTCTGCACAATGAATGTGTAAATTTTTTTTGGGACGAGAATCGGAACGCATATTTTTTTTTAATGTTTCGAGAATTTCGTCTGTGCTATACGAGCTTATGGAGAAGACAAAACCGGTCGGCAGATGAGGTTCCATTACTTTATTTAGGTATTTATTAATAGAATATGAATGTAAACTTGAGTTTTATTTTCTTAAATAAATATTTGCTTTAAATATAAGTTATATTTAGAGCAAATATTTATTTAAGAATGCGAATAATATTTGAGACTAATAAAGTAAACAAATTAACATAAATTTACAATTATTATCAAGTTTATTCATGTTAAGTAATTTGCTAGTATTACATAATTTATTAGTTAATATAAATGTGAAACTGCGTCGATGGCGCAGCAGCTGTGAATTTTGATTGCTGTGTATGAGGAGTCGGGTTCGATTCCCAGGTCGAGCGGTATTAGGATTTACTGCCAAGTAACTCTCAGTAACGATACACCGTGTGGAACTGTACTACTTATTAAGTAGACCTAACTGTAGCTAGCGAAATAAGGAAGTGTGGTACACCTCTGCGACAATATTGCGATATATGCCCGAAACTTTGTAAAATCAATATTTTTTATAAATTAATATAATGAATTTAATAACATGTAGTTTATTGGCGGTTTGTTTGATATAATTAGATTTTATTATTATATACCGACAGGGTCGATAACTACCTAATACAGTGTATTTTATAGGTTTGATTCCTGTATGGAATTTACGTGATCGTTGTTTCGAATTACTAATCTTGCATGCGGGTTTTTTTATTTCAATAGAATTAAATTGTTCTCGATATAGATATTGCGTTTTTAACATGTATCGCTGAGGTAATAGACAAATATTTGTATGAAATATGTCATATAGTCCACTTTATGGCAAGCCAAGTACATGTCAGACTTTTTACTCGTAATACAAATTAAGAGTACTTAGTACAAATTAAAAGTACACAAAATCAACGTAGTCGTGGTCGTCGTCGTTTTGTAGTCCCCTGAATCCTTCTCCAAAACTTGACCGATTTAACTACATTTTTCATAAAAAAATAAAGAAAGGCTTTGGCCGGGTACCTATGTTTTCCTTTTTTTATATAATCTAATTAAATTTGTTTTCTGGATGTTTGAACACAGCGGAAAATCTAGCCAATTTTTGAGGTTTTGAAGGCTCATGTCTCTTTTAATAATTAATTTATGATAAAAAGAAAAAGATGGGGACATGCCAAAAGAGGCCATACATTTTTTGGAAAAAAGATGGCGCTACTGGCTTTATCCAGCGAGGAAACAGGGGACTACGTTTGTATAGAAAAACGGCCCTTGTGTTTCTTCTTAACAAGAATACTTAGTAGTAACTGTTCTTGTAACTTAATCCAAATGGCTAACAGTATTTTAAAATTAAAAATGCTAAGCTTAGCTATAGAAGTTTACAAGAATGCTGAAAAGTAGACAAGTTAACAAATGGGTCGATTTTATAGATCTAAGCTTTTATAAGTTAGTAGTAATATTTTTATATAACATAAATATTTTTCAATAAATGTTTGCATGTTAAAATATCTCGAAATGAAAGTACTTCCTAAGTTAAAACGTATTATAATATGAACTTATTGCTAATATTTTATACTGAAATGTAACGTTTTGTTAATAGATCCTGACTAATATTATAAATGAGAGTGTGAGTTTTTTTGTTATGCTTTCACGCCTTAACGACTTAACAGATCATCATGAATTTTGCAAACACGTTGTCAGAGGTACAAAAAAGGACATAAGGTACCTATCATCCAGAAAAAAGTATTTACTCTAAACCGAAACTGCGGGCATAACCCAGTAGGTTATAAAAGCCATTTTTATTTTGATCATCCTGTTGGCGCGACCGAGATATTTCAAGCTAATTTTATTGTTTCCTCGTCAAATTTAGTGTTTTAGTTAATTTTAATGTATTTTCAATTTCAACGCTGCTTAGCATCACATCAAATCATGACTCTAAGAGTAACGAGATTAATGAGCTAGATGACCTGAATTTGGAAACAATTCGCTGTAATGTAGTTAGAAATGCTTTTTGGAAACGAACTGCTAAATAAACAAGGTCGTTTAAAAATATTTGAGTATCATTGGATTCTTTGTTTACATTTTGTTTCAAGCCCAGTTGAATATCATTAGTTTATTGATTTGTAAATTTCAGTACAAGTATTTTTAATGAAAGTTAGAGTGAGTATTATATCTCCTATTGCTTTTTTTTTAAATTCCAAGTCTTTTGGCAACGTGCCCAGAAGACTGGCAGCATTGCCACGTTGAATGGCAATACTTATTCTTTGTGCAAAGAAAATACCAGCCCTCTGGTCACGCGAAGCGTCGATGAGCCGCTTAGCTAGGTCTCTAAAAACAGACCTAGCACTTGGACCCCATGGCCCCAGCGTTTCGACACCAAGCGGCTCAAATATGTACTCACCAATAAGGTTTTGATATTTACGCCGTTTGAGCGTCTCCGCTGATGCAGCAGCAGCACCAGCGCAACCCGCTGTGCTAGAAAGATGTGATGGCGCAAGGGTGTCGACACAAGTTGCGTCCCACACCAAAGGCCTACCCATTTTCCATGGCAGTAATGACATACCATCTGCTCGCTTGCCATCGTCGCGTACGAAGCCGAGCTGAGGTTCAAGCTGAGCCGGGACGCCAGCGGAGACAAGAGCTCGACGGAGTATGATGTTATTCAGGTTGGCGTGTCGTGATATACGACCAGCACTCTTGCTGCATGATAGGCCATGGTGACCAAGACTGTCGACGGCTTCTTCACAAAGACACCGATGCGGAGAAACACAAGGAGAACCTAAGCGCAAACAAGAAGCAATGCGGAAGGTCGTATCGTCCAACATGGTACCTATGTTGGACCACGGGAGTGCCTGAAGCCAAAGGCCCGACTCCCACTCTCCCACAGCCAGCAAGCGGGCACGTTCAGCAGCACAGGACGATGTATATATGAGATTTTCTCGAACTATGCTGCATAACGGCCCATCCCACTGTCCCTGAGAGATCCGGTTTTCGGGTAAATCAGTGCTTGGGCAAGCAAGTCTCCAAGCGTTCACGGCGTCGGTCATGCACAGCACTTCAGAATTAACCAGTGTAGGTGCGAAGATTTTCCTGGTCAATTCCTCCGTGCTATGGACCGAAGATAGGAACGCTGGTAAACTTACATCAGTAATTTTTCGAATGCCGAGGCCGCCCAATTGTATGGTCGTTAATGGCCACATTTAAAAGTTTAATAAGAGTGTTCTATATAATTTTATGAATTTTTGCTATTAGTTTATTAGTATTTTTAAGAATTAGTACATGCAATTTTTCATTACTAATACCTATACTAATATTATAAATCTGAAGAATTTGTTTGTTTGGTTGAACGCGCTAATCTCAAGAACCACTGGGTCGAATTGAAAATTCTTTAATTATTAGATAGCCCATTTATCGAGGAAGGTAATAAGCTATAGTTATATATATACATCACGCCAAGATACGACCGATGTTGCAGAAACGGGTAAAATTCTCTTATGTTGCGCGGGTAAGCTATACTCTGATTAGGTACTTAACTAAAGATAAACAATCTTGATGTCTTTTTTATCTAAAAACTCAGTTTAAAAATAAAATGCTGCTAAAGATCAATGTTAATACAACAATACCGATTACTAAATCAATTGAACCGCTAGTTTAAAAGCAGTAGTTTATTTGTTTAATAATATTTGTTAGTGTAAAAAGTCACATCAAGATTGTTTACCTTTAGTTAAGTACCTAATCAAATGGATTATTGTTCTTAATAATCCTTTCGGCAAAGCTAATCGTGGTATTGAACCCACGACATCTTGCTCGCAAGTTCGACACCTAAACCGGCTACCGTTGCAGTGCTACTTATATAGTGCAATTATTTATGCTTCTTTGTTATAATCCCCCCTCCCCTCTTCCCCTAACTTTAAAGTAGTGTTAGAAATTAAAAGGTTGTCTGTATTCTTGTAATATTTCAACGGAATAAATCAATATCAACTTCGTACTTTTAGAAGTTTATTTAATTTGATTGCTCGGATGGTGTAGTGGTGTAAGTGGTCGCCTCGCCGCTGCCACTGCGCCGAGTGTTGTGGGTTCGAATCCCACACGGGATACAAAAAATTGTGTGGTCGTTCCGAGTGTGGGTATTCTTTGTGTCTGTTGTTTGAAAGTTTTTGTTAAGTCCCCCGCGACACATGTTTTATTTATAGTGCGGCAGTCTTTTTAAGAAAATATCGTTTTAGATTGGTTAGACAGAAATCGATTTGACAGTATCGATATTATCACAGTGTAAGTAGTTTTATTTTTGGGACTGCAAGAAAATAGGTCGCTTTTTAAAATATCCCACATTCCTTTGCTCAAATATTTTTTCAACAGCGAATGCATTTGAATTCGTGTAATTCTTTCGAACTGCGCCAATTATTGGGTGATACAGTGTGACCTTCATAGCTTCTTTTAAATATTTAAACAACATTATCAACGATTTGCCGTTAAATAAGATTAAAATATAACTGATTAGGATTGGCAGATCGGTAATCCGTAATGAATACGCACATAAGCTCACGTTTGCTTACCGTGCTACTGTAGACAAGATAGTTTCACCCAAAGATTTGAAACGTAGTCTATGTGTCCTCGCCGTACTTAAGTCGATCCAAAAAGTGTCCACTCTAAGAAGAGTGAGCTCACACATTACATATACATGATAGAGAACGATAGAACACAATTCTTCATATAAATGAACGTGATGTTAATTCAGGGGTATTTCACACAAAAATCTAAAACGTAGATATATGTATCCTCACCGTACTTAAGTCGCACGAAAAAGTGTGCACACTAAGAAGAGTGAGCTCACACATTACAGTAACGATAGTGGACAATTTTTGATACGAATGAGCATGATGATAATTCAAGAGTATATTTCATCCAAAGATTTAAAACGTAGATGTATCTTCACCGTACTTAAGCCGCTTGAAAAAGTCTCTACTTCAAGAAGAGTGAGCTCACACATTAGATTTTCATGATATAGACCGATAGTGGACAATTTTTGATACAAATAAACGTGATGATAATTCGGGAGTGTATTTCACACAAAGATTTAAAACGCAGATGTGTCCTCACCGTACATAGCTAGCACGAAAAGTGTCCACACTAAGAAGAGTGAACTCACACATTACATTTACATGATAGGAAACGATAGTGGATAATTTTTAAAACAAATGAACGTGATGATAATTTGGGAGTATATTTCATCCCAAGATTTAAAACATAGACTGATGTGTCCACACTGTAGTTAATTCGCACGAAAAAGTGTCCACTGTAAGAAGAGTGAGTTCACACATTACATTTATATAATAGAGAACGATTGTGGATATTTTTTGCTACGAATGAGCATGATAAGAATTCAAGAGTATATTTCATCCAAAGATTTAAAACGTAGATGTATCTTCACTGTACTTAAGTCGCTTGAAAAAGTGTCCACTCTAAGAAGAGTGAGCTCACACATCATATTTACATAATATAGAACGAAAGCTAACATTTTTGATACGAATGATCATGATAAGAATTCACGAGTGTATTTCATCCAAAGATTTAAAACATAGATGTGTTCTCACCGTACACTTAAGTCGCACGAAAACGAGTCCACTCTAAGAAGAGTGAACTGACACATTAGATTTATATGATATAGACCGATAGTGGACATTTTTTAATCTGAGTAGGTGTGATCCTAACTATCCTAACTAATATTGAATGTGAGTTTGTTTGTTTGTTAAGCTTTCAAACCTTAACTAGGTATTCGACCGATCATCATGAAATTTCGCATACACGTTGTTGTTCAAGTGTCTTCTTTAGTTATTTTACAATGGGCACGTCTCGGCCGGGGGCGTATCGGAATAACTTTATTTTTACTGTGGGTGCGTCCCGGCCAGGTGCTTACCGGAATGGGACCCTAACGGCCGGACCCATGGTGTCAGGGGTACAGAAAAGCACATAGGATAACAATCATTCAAAAAAAATACTGTGTCTGAGGGATAAGCAGTTATTTATAAAATCTAGATTAATGCAAGGAAAGCCGCGGGCAAGATCTACTACGATATATAATTTCCTAATGTCCTTTTTCTAATTTGAAGGGGTAGGCAGACAAGCAGGCATAGCGTCACGCACGCGACAGGTTTAGCGATATGCATTTAATTGTTGTGAAATTCACCAAATCCGATTGGACGTTATTAATCGGATAAGATAATATTGATTTTGCACTAGTATCGGTCCGCGGACAAAACAATCTTTAAAATATTTATTTTTACGAGCTATTCTTCGAAAACAGTACTTTTTTCTGAATAAAAGGTTACCCTATGTCCTGTTTTGTACAACTGCCAACGTATATGCAAAATTTCGTGATGATCAGTCGAGTAGTTAAGGCGGTAACAAGGTAACAAACAAACTCAAATTCGAATCCATATTATATAAACTTAAATTACCACTCACTGACTGACTGACTGACTTAGAGAAATAGAAGTCATACAAGGGGAAGTCGTAGGAAAAAAAAAATATAGCGTCGTATAGAGAATCGTTCAGACGGCCCAGGAAAAATGCCTGACCTTCGGAAGATCAGCTCTTGGTGGTGGTACCCCATCGGATCTTGGAAACGGTGATATCTACGGGAGTCGTTCTCGAACAAAATAATTTTCTATTCTACCACACACACCCAACACCGTCTAGCCCAAACTAAGCAGAGCTTGTACTATGAGTACTAGACAATTAATAAACATACATATATACTTTTTTTTTGTAAATACATACATAATTATTATACATAGAAACACTCAGACCAAGACAAACATCCATGTTCATGCACACAAATGTTTGACTTGTGCGGGAATCGAACCTGTGACCTCAGACGTGGCAGTCGGTTACACTAACCACTACGCCATCGAGGCCGACAACTTTTATATCTTCCTAAAACCCTGGCAACTTTTAGGGGGGACCAAAAAAACATAGCTTCCATACAAAAAAACATGGCAGCCATACAAACTTTGACCTCTAATATCTCACAAACGGTTAGAGATAGGCGAGGTGTGTTCGAACAAATGTCATAGAGGTAGACAAGATCTTTCCAGAAAAAATCATTTTCAAGGTCGCCGGGGGTCATCAGTGACTTTTTGGCTTCGGAGGTTTTCAAGGTCCCTGAATCCGAATCTAAAATTACTTTTTTGATTGCTTCCCCCAACCACGCGAAATACTAGTTTATAATGTAAAATTAGATTTTGCTAGCAGTGCCGCTCGCGTTAATTTAGACCTTGTCAATATTCCTCGGCAACAATACTTTGTTTTTGGATGAAGTGTACCCTATCCTTTCGAAAGTATAATAAACAAACAAACTCACATTTGCATTTATTTTATTAGTCAGGATAGCTTTTCCCGTGGCTTTGTTTGGGAATAGTTCTTTTTCTAAATGATAGATACCTTATATCCTATTCTGTACCTCTGACAACGTGTATGCGAATTTCATGATGATCAACTATTTGGTTAAAACGTGAAAGAGTCACCAGTACCTATTTCAATCCACATTTATAATATGAGTTAAGATTAGGTTTTAAACCTACATACAGTCTTGCGCCTAAATAACCCTTCAAGAATGTCCCTGAAGAGGTAAGCAGAGTTGTACTTTGGCAGCACTGCAAGGTTTTATATTATTCGTTATAGCAGGCGAGCCTATTACTGTTAGGGTTGCCAACCATACTATAATATACATAACTATAGTATTGTCGACCTCGTTGGCGTAGTGGTTAGTGTAACCGACTGCCACGCCTGAGGTCGCGGGTTCGATTCTTGCACAAGTCTAACATTTGTGTGCATGAACATGCATGTTTGACTTGCTGGGTGTTTCTATATTATTATTTCTTTATTTTGCTCTTCAAAATGACCACACTCCGCCTGATGGTAAGCAGTCGTGTGGTCTAAGAGCAGTAGCCTCCACATCGTCCTCATAACAGCCGAGGCGATGTATATGTATGTTTATCCATTGTCTAGTACCCATAGTACAACCTCTGATTTGTTTGGGCTAGAAAGCTAGTGTACTGTGCCCTCCGATATCGCGTTAGTCTCACTCAGTACTATTGAAGAAATATTTAGTACGCAAAAATACTATATTTCAACAACGAAAAACAACAAACAAAAACCTTCATTTAAAAAAATTATCTATCCACCTTTACTACATATAACTGATGTGAAAGCATCGTTCATAATCCGTTTCGAAACTGTCCGTAATATAAAATTAATAAGGCCAAACAAATAAAAAAAAAAACAGTTACTCATAATTGTTTATTTTTTTAATACTATATTCTTTATAAATGTAATATATCTTTTATAGCTTATTTTAAAAATACTATATTTCGTCGCAAATATTTTGGCAACCCTACTGACTAACGGGGACGGTAATATACACCATCCTGCTGCTGAAAATTTGTTGACGAAATAAACACTTTGCGCAACCCGGGAGTTTAACCTGTAACCTCAAGTACAGCAGTCGCATGCACTGTGCTACGGAGGCACTTATGTAAACGTACTTATTATTATTAACATTTTACACGATGTTGCTTATCATGTTTTGCTTTTCCGACGTAACGAAGAAATTAACTATGTACTACAATAAAAGCCGTGAAAAGTAGTTTAATTCTTAACCATTTATAATTATTTACTAAGCAGATTGAGGGGCAGCACCGAAAGCATACTAAAGGTCATAGCGGATAAATACGACACTGTTCTTATAAGAAAAAATATCCAAGGTTTGATTAACTCGGGTTTGATGCCCGCACAAGTCAAACATTTGTGTGCATGATGATGATGATGGACATGGATGTTTGTCTTGGTCTGGGTGTTTCTATGTATAATATATATGAAATGACTGGGGAAATTTGCAAGAATTGCGAGCTATTGGCCAAAACAACTCTGGTGGTATGATAATTAATCTATAGATGATAAATTCTGACAATTCTGCATGTATTTCTGTAGTAGTGTGTATGTGAGAGGATGAATGTTTAATGTTTTTAGGCTTGTGTGGAGTGTTTTAGGCATGACACCTGTGCTGGATATGATTATGGGGATGGTCTTGACCGTATGAACTCGCCACTGGGTTTTGAGTTCAATGGTCAAATCTGCATACTTGGAAAGTTTGCTAATATGAGTGGAACTTAAATTGTGTGTGTTGGGTATGGCTACGTCTATGATATATACAACTTTATTTTGCTTGTCGTTTAGTGTGATGTCCGGTCTATTATGCGGTATTGTTTTATCTGTGAGTATAGTTCTGTCCCAGTACATTTTGAAGTTTGGTAAGTCTAATATAGTTTGGGGTGTACATAGTTTCGGATAGTATTTTGTGTTTGTAGGCAAGTGTTTGGTCTGTGATATCTACTACCTGGTCGTGTCTATGCTTATAGTCTGTTTGTATGATTGATGAGCATGCGCCTGTGTTATATGTTGAATTGTTTCAGGTAGTTTATGACATTGTCGACAATGGTTGCTACTTAAAGTGCTGTCTCGAAAGATATACTTCCTCAAATTTTTTGTTTCTTATTATTAACAAAATTTTTGTTTATACTGCCTTTATTCTATATGTAATGTATCTAATTGTAACACAACAATGGACAGTCTGAATAAATATATTATTATTTTAACAACAACTCCCGCTATAGAAATAAATCCTGCGCAACAGGGACTTTACAAAGAACACACATTCTAGCATTCTTACTACCCCTGTCGGCCTCGGTGGCGTAGTGGTTAGTGTAACCGACTGCCACGCCTAAGGTCGCGGGTTCGATTCCCGCACAAGTCAAACATTTGTGTGCATGAACATGGATGTTTGTCTTGGACTGGGTGTTTCTATGTATAATATGTATGTATTTACAAAAGAAAAAGGTATATATGTATGTTTATCCATTGTCTAGTACCCATAGTACAAGCTCTGCTTAGTTTGGGCTAGATGGTGTTGTGTGTATGCGGTAGAATATATTATTATTATTATTATTATTATTAGCTAAACTAATATGCTCATATTAGGAATTCACGTGCACATTGCAATGAGTGGAAATCGAACTTACGACCTTTTGACTGCTAGTCTGCCAACATATCAATTGGAATACGCCGCTTCAAAATAGATATACACAATCGACTCTCGATAACTAGACACTTATGGGATCAGAGAAAAATTATCGAGAGTAATGAAAATAACAGGAGTTTAAATAACCAAGAGGGAGGGAGAGAAATAAACTAACTAGTAAACAAGAGTTTGATCACAATTTGTGATTTAATATTTTAAACATTTGTACAATTGTATAACAATTGTACAAATGTTTAAAATATGTGTCATTTTAAAAATAAGTCCTTTATTTTCTGTTGAGTGAGCGACTTCAGTCTTTCATTGTCCAATCGACAAGTCTGTGCATGATAAACTCTCAAATTATAGACAGTGGGGCAGCCCGCACTTCAAATTATTGCATTTTGGCGAGCAAGATCTTATCTTATCTGGGGGCCAGTCAGTACAGACCGGCGACACTTCGACCCAGTGGGATCTTTTGTGTCGACTTTCCCAATAACGACTGCCATAGATGTTCATGGCAGCCGGGACCGACGGCTTAACGTGCTCTCCGAGGCACGGAGCAGGCGATAATTGTCAATCAATACGCACATAATTTCGAAAAGTCATATAACTACCGAAAGTCAGAGGTGCGCGACGTGGATTCGAACCCGAGCCCCTTTGCATTGCAGTCTGTTGGTCTCCCCACTGAGCTATCGCTGCTTGGCGGGCAAGATACTATTCCTTCAACATCAAATTACCGAGAGCGCCAATTAATATAAGTTTTATTCAATTTATCGAGTATATTCAAGGGACAGGAAAATAGTGCACTTTTATTTAACAAGTGACAAATTATCGAGTCGATTGTATATTCTCAATACATAACATTTTCTTAATAGCATATGGGCACACACAGCGTCACATCAACCTAGACTGTTTGGACTTTGAACTATTAGAAGTTGAACGCTGCGAATTGTGCGAGGTACGCTCTATCCTTACCATTACATCGACACCATTATGCATTGTCCCTTTCCGATAATTCTCGATTTTGTATGTAGCGTAGTTATGCGTATATTGGTTGTCTAACTTGATGTGTAGCCGTGTGTACATAGATTATACTCGAGGCAAATCAGTACTTACTACTTATTATTGATTACTATTATGTATATTATCTTATATCAAAGCCATATGTTATACATGTATTGTTTTAGAATAATTATAAGATAAGATATGCTAATAAAGAGTTCAATTTTAGAGAATATTATTATTAAAATCGATGCTATTTTTGGCACGTCTTAGCTAACACTTTTAGCAAGTAATCTTACGGTCAGTTGGCTGGTCAAAGGTACTATAGCATATAGGCACTTATACGAATTTTATCGCTATTCTATCACTATACAGGATGTCCCAGAAGTCGACGTCAAGCCGTAATCAGGTAACAGGCTAAGTTATAATAGCTATCAGAAAAATATAAAAACCAGAAATATGTATTTTAAAAATTATAGACATTTTGAAAAACATTTTTAACTTTATTAAAAATTAAATCAACCCTCTGTGACGGTCTTTTCACACCTGTTACTACAGAGTATTTACATCTTGAAATATTTTTTGTTATGTAATCTCGGTAATCGAGAAAATCGAGAGCTTAAAGAAGCATTATTCCAGATTAAATAACAAAATAATAATATTTAAATTTTTATCCTATAAGTTTTTAAATACGTAACAGATATTTTTATATTTTTCTGATAGTTATTTATTATAACTTAGCCTGTTACCTGATTCCGGCTTAACGTCGACTTCCGGGACACCTGTATATATAAATATTGAACTACTACTACTATTGATAATAAAATATTATAAATGCGAATGTGAGTTTGTTTGTCTGTTGGTTTGTAACACTTTTACACCTTAATTACTTGACCGATCATCATGAAACTTCGCATACACGTTGGTAGGCGAACAGAAAAGGACAAAGGGTACCTGTCATCCAGAAAAAAATACTGTTACTAATCTAACCTAACCTACATTTCCTAACCTACATGAGCGATGCCGCGGGAAAATTCTAGTTTGAAATAGTAGTAAAGTTTAATAGTACTAGTTTAATAATATCAAAATTATGTAAAAGAAGTGTTGTTCAAATAAACGTATTTGTTGTATTAAAAATGTTAAAATGCACACATAAAATGTGTATTTAAAAGCCTCGGACCGGTCGCGATTAATTTCATTAATTAAACTTTATACGGATAGACCCTTAGAGTAAAATTGTACGGGCCTACTATTGGAAACATTGTAGGGTAGTTGCACAAGAAGTACAGTCACCGACAAAGGTTCATAAACGTAGGCTAAGTTCGAAGTTAAGTATCAAAAGTTTCAGACAAATTCTGGCCCAATATATTCTGATATATGTATATCATTGTAAGATTAGAAGTTTATATTAATTTTATTTAAAATGATAAATAAATAAATAAAATTAAATATACAGAAAAAAATAGGTAAACGTCATAGAAACGAATTTAGATGCTCATATAAAAGTAATACCTTATATTTTACATTTCTTTTCTTAATTGAAGTCCAAAAGTTCTTTAAGCTTACACCTAAAATGTATACTTTATGACTGTTCAAGAAATGTTGTAATAACTATATGATCAGTTAGTAATAAATTACCTGATATCTGTAAACTATCGTCAGCACGTGTGTCTAGAATTAGTCAGCAACTAATGCCTAAAGTGTTAACTATTTGTTGAACGTATACATTCGCGTTTTTCACTCTGACTGTAATCTTCACACTAACGCAAATATTTATTGATACACACCCACACATACACAAGATTTACACACTTTGATGGTCAGTGACGAGAGAGTATGCGACAGTGAGGCGCCCGTAATTGTTCCAAGGGTTTAATATTATGCTATCTGTCCTTCACAGACTAACTAGTAAGGAATACCTGGAATCTTTATGCCTCGCTTAACAGTTTTACGACGTTTGGACTTTTGCTTCCTGTTCCATTAGGTGTTTTTTATAGGCCTTGTGTACCCGATTTAATTGTTATGCTAGCTGATGTCGATAGTTCGAACTGATGGGTAAAGATGCTATTTCATTTAGCGTTGTGGAAAATGGAATGTGGAAGAGTGAGAAGAAGGTTGCATATTTAAACTTAGTAAAGTTTATTTTAAAACGGCTGTCGTAGGGTTACCAAAATATTTGGAATATTTGCCACTTACAATTTTTTTTATATTGATTTTGTCAGTATTGTTAGTAAGTCCTGCGTGAAAAGTCCATCGCGGTCGTTATCTTTTATTTATTTGGTGATGGTGCAAATGAGCTAGCTCGCATGAAAAAATTGGTATATTACAGGAAATTGGTATAAAATATTTGACATTATATTACTGAGGTAAGTAAGACTTTCGGAGGCTCACAAGATACTTTTCTGTTCCTTTCATCCATTATTGTATAAAATATATAGATACATTTATAGTCATTTACGGCACATTGCCAGACTTCGTGCTGCTGTTGAGAATTGCTTCCCAAAAAACAACCAAAAACACTTAGCTCGAACCGGAACCATGATCTGTAGTAAACTTAAACTCTCACTTACATTATTGGACGGGGGATTGACGAGGTGGCCCGGTAATTAAGTAACTTCCTAACGCAAACCAAGGTAACTTAATCAACTATCTTTGCGGACGCGGTGTCGGTCGGACACCAGTTTTGTATGAATAATCGAGAGCGAAGCCGGCGCTTTCGCGTGGTCAAGTATTTTGGTTAATTAACCAAATTACTCAATCGCGTATTCAGTTTAACATGTGCTTTACGGTTGTTTATCTTTGTAAAAATAGTAGTAGTAACTTTAAATATTATAATTTTCTTAATTTTTTACTCCAACGCATTTGCAGATATAGACTTAAATAAATCAAAATACCGCAGAAAGAATCAGGCACAGATAAGTTTTCCTATAAAGTTGGAACAGCAAGATTAAATATCCTATCAAAGATTGTAGCCTGGTAGCCTAATATTGAACGATAAAAAGTTGCTTTGAGTAGAGTCGCTATGATAAAAACAAACGAACGAGCTAGAGGAACAACGCAGACTATAGCAAATTCGGTGCAAACTAGAAGTTTGACACAAGGTATAATTGCGGTGACTTGCATACCCTCTAGTACTCTTTAAGACGTTGAACGAAGCCACGGTCACCAGTTGTCCGCAAACAATATATTTTCTATTGTGTCTGCTGCCTAGTGTAAAAAGGCATTGGTTTCTGATGTAGGTTATTGATCCTTTTCATTGACTACGCGAGCAAAGAGCGATGCTCAAAGTGTTAAAAACGCACGCAGGTTGCAAAAACTTACATGACAGCTTGCAACAAAAAAACAATTTTTTTTTTGTTTAACTTTTCAAAATGACCACCCTTCGCCTGATGGTAAGCAGTCGTGTGGTCTAAGAGCAGTAGCCTCCACATCGTCCTCATAGCAGCCGAGGCGATGTTGAGGTCTCTACTTTGACGGCCTGAGAAGGTTCTTTTTATATATATATTAATATACATATATATTATATATTAGTGAATTATTGGTAAGTATGACAACACAACGATTTACATAATGTCTTTTGTTGACGCGAATGTTTGTACATTGAAATTAAACTATATACTGATTTTATCGCTGTGTTTAGTGCAATTTCAAGACTCAACGGCTTCTCCGCTGTAGAATCGACAACGCTCGAGGAAAGAGCAATACTCCAGGTGTTGAAAATCGGCAGGCTAGAATAGCTTGCTTGCCAGCTTAGCAATATAAAACATCTATCGAACAAATTATTTGGGCAGCATTCACTAAAGATTTATTTACCATATTTTAACTTTTCATGAATCATTTTTATAATTTATGCACATATATTAACCCCGATTCTAATGTTAGAACATTCTCGCTATACATTTGCATATTTTACTACAGTATTATATATTAATTCGTCGCATTTCCACACATAATTTGCGTTTGTTATGAATTTAAGTTGAAGGAGAAAGTTTGTTTATAAAATCTCCATAACCGCAGGGTGTTGAACTCAGTTATTTGAATAATGGTGACCAGTCTTGCCATGCATCGTGATGTTGCATCGATTACTGTTGTAGCATAAATTACAATTAAGGCGCTGAATGCTGTATTACTCTTAATTTGCGTAGGTTGAAATGCAGTAAGAGATTATGATGCTAGTAGCTACGAGTATTTGCACATGGCATAGAAATATTGAAAAGTTGTTTGGCATGGTCCCAAAAGTTTATAATAAATTTCCTAAATCAATACAATCGTTAGGTAAAAATAACAATTTAAATCTCAGACCGTAAGTTCTTACTTCAAAAAGCATAGACTTAACATAATGGTGCCAATTCTGTTGTCACAAAATTCTCTTATCTTAGCTAAAAATCTCTAAAATTTAGTTTAGTCCTGTCAAACGACATTTCGTATTCTAAAATCGCTAAAAGTGACAGGACTAAACTAAATTTTAGAGATTTTTAGCTAAGATAAGAGAATTTTGTGACAACAGAATTGGCACCAATATCTCAAATTTATAT
This sequence comes from Catocala nupta, assembly GCA_963675205.1. Classification (NCBI taxonomy): domain Eukaryota; kingdom Metazoa; phylum Arthropoda; class Insecta; order Lepidoptera; family Erebidae; genus Catocala; species Catocala nupta. The sequence continues at coordinate 16,112,820 of OY776104.1, forward strand.
CTCTACATATATGTATGTTACTTTAATTTTACTTTTTAACTTTTAATTGTAGTCTCAGAATATAATCATAATTTACATTTATCTTACTTTTAGATTTATATTATACCAGCGACCAGCCCCGACTTCGCACGGGTAGTACAAAACCTTAACGAATTATACACCTAAACCTTCCTCATGAATGACTCTTTCTATTGGTGAAAATCGCATGAAAATCCGTTTAGTAGTTTTTGAATTTATCGCGGACAGACAGTCGCGGTGAAGGACTATGTTTTATAATATGTAGTGATAGTGATCTTAACATATTATACTTATAGAATGATCGTAAACCATTCAAATTTGTATGCAGTCGACGAAACACAGTGATCTATTCGTATTATATTATATAAAATAAAAATATAAATACCTATGTTTCTAAATAAACTAATTTGAATTAAAAATTCTTAAAATAATAAATTGTATAAGAAATGTGACATTTCAAGGTTGTTCAGGTTCATTTAAATTGTATAATTGTTTTACAAGTAAGAAGGCAAACAAGCATACGGCTAAGTGATAGTAAGCCGATAGACTACGTGCCACAGAGTTAAAAGTATTACTTTTAAATATCTATGCTATGAACGCTTGTCAAAGTCAAAATCCTTCATTTCCATAAAAATGTGTAAGCAATTTTATTAATATTAGTGAATTGACGTGTCCGAGACACGTCAATTCACTAATATTAATAAAAACAACTACTACCGTGGCGCAGCAGTACTGAATGCGACTGCTGTGTATGAGGTCTCGGGTTCGAATCCCGGGTTGGGACAACAAAAAAGATTTTGGCCCGAAGTTAGGAAGTTGGCGGTGTTAGACACCCCCGTGCCCCGGAAAGTACGTAAAGCCGTTGGTCTTGCGCCTGATCTCTCTCCGGTTGTGTCGGATTACCGTCCTATCGGTTCATGAGAGTGAGGGACCAGCGAGTGCACTTGTGTTTGCGCATATTATCTCCTGCGCAGATGGCCAGTCTTCAGTAAGATTGGCCGCTGTGACCAAAATTCGATCTGGAGGACATTATTGATGAAAACAAAATACCTAATAAGAAAAATAAAAGGGAATAACAATTTGCATTGCAAAAAGGCGATTCGAACCGATCCGATTGAGGAGTAGACCTTTCATGAGAAATAGCAGCATGAAACCCATGGCCACTCTTTTCTATCGCCGAATGTTTACTAACAACTCTGTCACTTGCACATGGTTGACCCCTTAACCTCTCAAGTCTTGGAATGCCAGACAAAAAACCTGTTGTATCTCTCTATTAGGTTCAAGGGACGTTGTGCTGTCAGCTCTATGGACTAACATTACCAGTCACTTACTGACAGAAGGAACACAATACAAGATTTGTAAATATTCTTTGACAAGATCTTCTGTAGAGTGGAAGTATGTAGTTCCTCAATCAATAGTAATCAGTAAGAGTGATTGCGTTCTAAAGACTTATACAGGACTGCCCTGTGTTTCATCGAAATTTCCCATAGTTCTTTATTCATATTTTGTTAATACTTAAGAATAACAAAAACACACACGGTATAAATTTGTAATAGGCATTTCATAGTTTATCACAATGTGTTGATTATTATTAAAGCTTTTACCGGACTATACGCGCCTTAACCAGTTTACATCTTATGATATCACTTACAAAAAAGACCAAAGGAAAGAGGAAAAATATACTTTTATACTGTTGAAATACGGGTGGCTGGCGTTCACATTCTTGCAAACAAACAGAAAACATGTTTCTCACGACAATATTATTAAGAAATTTGTTAAAATGATTTAGGTCAACTGGGGTAATTGCGCTAATGGCATTTGTCTTGATTGATATTTTTACACTTAGCTAAGAATAGCATAAAATATTTGAATAATATTCCTAAAATTTGTTTTGTAGTACTACTAGAAGTTAGGTTTGCTTTCTTTTAACGTAAATATAGATACGACCATTTCAATGGGGGACTTATTATTATTATTTGAAATATTATAAATTATAATTAAGACAGTGAGACATTTGTAATTTCTGTAAATTTGGAAGAGCCTACAATAAAATAAATTTGTTAAAATATATTGGATAAATAAATAGGTAATAAGAATAAAATTGTTTTCTGCGCCCTAACAGGGTTTCATGTTGATAATACCTACCTTTAATTTTATAACATGAAAACAATAAATACTTGAATTAAAAAAATAATATTTGGATTTGACTTTAAGAAGTTACCAGCAATACTTTTTTTTATAGGCAACAGTATATATTAAATATACTGTTGCCGTTCTGCGTGTTTTAATAGGAATTATAGTATGAAGTTGCCCTTGTAAAGTTAATAAGTAATAGATACTTTGAATTTACATAAAACCTTCATGGTGTGAAATTTGCGAGTGAAACTTTTTTGCTTAATACCTATAAGATTCTTCTTTTAAAAATGTGCAGCATTCGATTTTCGACTTTCAATTGTCATTTTTATTCAGCTTGGACGTGAAAGAGGGATACTTCGAAAATCCGAGTTATTTTTGAATACGAGTGACGACGCAAAACTAACGGCTTGCAATATCAACGCTGCGTTTGAAGAGGAGACTGCTAATGAACGCACCGTGCGTTTTTGGTTTAAACGCTTTCGTAATGTAAACTTCGACTTGAAGAACGAACCACTTGGAATACCGCACACACAGGTGAATAACGCTGAATTGAAGGAGATGGTGGAAGCCGATCCGAGTCAAACTACCTACAATATTGGCTCATTTGCATCAAATCAATAAGATAAAAAATATGGAAAAGAGGGTGCCTCATGATTTGACTGATCTGTAGAAAGAAATGCGTGTTGAAACTTGTGTTACCTTGGTGAATCGGTACAGAAATGAAGGAATATTTGATCGAATTGTGACATGTGACAAAAAGTGGATTATTTACGATAACCGTAAGCGAAAAATGCAATGGCTGACCCCAGTTCAAACGCCAGTACCTTAACGCAAAGCTTACCAATAAAAAGGTAATGGTAACTGTTTGGTGGTCTCTTCATGGTGTTATTCACCATAGCTTTCTCAGGTCTGGTCAAGCAATAACAGCAGATATTTACTGTGCCGAACTTTGAAGAATGATGGTGAATCTGGCAGTGCGACAGCTCTGACTCGTGAATCGATCTTCACCATTATTGCTCCATGATAACGCAAGACCTCACACTGCACGAGAAATCGTTGTAACTCTACAGAAGCTGCAGTTAAAAACCATACGTCATCCTCCGTACTCGCCAGATCTTGCTCCAACGGACTACCATTTATTTCATGATTTGGACAATTTTCTACGTGATAAAAAAATTTCTTGCCATGAGGCAGTACAAAATGCTTTCACACAGTTTGTCGAATCTAGATCCTCGAAGTTCTATCGTAAAGGCATAAATGAACTTCCGTTTAGATGGCTATAATGTATAGATAATGAGGGTAAATATTTCGATTAAATAAATATGGTACATATTAGAAAAATGAATTTCAATTTTCAGTACAAATCGGCAATTTCATACTTTAACCCCTAATATTAAATTAAACGGTCCTTGTATATATCTAATTTGTAACCAGATAAGTTTCTGACTGGTCTGCTAAAGAGGAAAGTCATATAAAGCCGTCAAGTCCGCCAAAAGCTCAACTAAGTTTTTATGACTGAGATCCTGACGAGCATTTTTGATTTTTGTTTGCATGAGCTTAGGCTAGCGAAGCGTTTATCTTTATAAGTTGTCAACGTCATAATCAACTTTAATTAAATTAATCATTTAATTAAAGTCGATTATGACGTTATAACGAAATTATATAATTATTTAACGAAATATAAACGATTATAACGAAATTACCGATGGTTTATATGACGAAATTATCATAAAACAAAACATATATTTATTACATATATTATATATTAAGATGTCTAATCAGACACCTACCATCCTAATCTATGTTTTGTTTTATGAAACTCCAATATAATCAGATTCGATAGAGCTAACGAAATTTCGACTTGAATTTGATTTCTTATGGCGTATTATTTATTTTTCAATTTCACATTTTTTTTTATCACTTCCTATAATTATGGTTATAAAACTCCTTTAGCAAGGTCTATGCTGCCATCAAGTGAACTAACAATCTTTGTCCTATGCACCGCATTTTTACAGAGGTACTAAAGTACTAATTCTAGCTCCATTTACTAACTAACTGACACTCAAAATCTTTATTTCTTCTTAAATCTATAATGTTTTCATGTACAATTTAATGATCAGTTATTTCGCGTGTCCAAAAGATATTTTAAAGACATATATATAAAGACATTATACATTTAAGAAGATATTAATGCTAAAATAGGTTAAAAGGAAATAAGAATGTTGTATTCGAGGCGCATAGCACCTATCAAAAAAATATAGGTAATAAACAATTGACCATTCTTTTCAATAGCCAATAGTTCACAACTAGTAAAGTTAACAAATTATTTTGATCGCGATCGATTGATTAAAATCGCGCCCTTTAAAGTGACGTGTGCGCACATCATTTTCGGGCATTGCACGTAAGCATATTTTGCTATTGCGCACTATTCTCTCTTTATTTTACTCTTAGAAATCGTATTAATACACTAGGCTGCATATTTCGACCCAGCTATTTATGTTTATTACTGTCTAAAGAAAAGGTTCTTTAGACAGAAATACACATAGATAGCTTTTGTGGCTATAATGGCTTTACAATGTCCACACCTACGCTTAATTACTCACCGCTCATACTAGAGTACGTGCGTTTATAGTTTACTTACGTGTAAACCAAGTACAAAATAAATAGTACTAACCTGGTTAGTGTTTGTTATCTCTCAGCTACAAGTAGAAAGACTAACGACAGATTGGATTAAAATCTAATCAGTGGACTCACTAAGGTTGAGTGCCCATTGTTCCCATTCTCCCCTTGTAGATGCGTCAATAGACAAGAAATGAAGTGATCTACCTTTTAGTTAGATTTAGTACGATGAACGTACAAGCAATCATGTACGCAATAGTTTGTATATGATTTGTTGAATATGGACCAAGTTAACGCGAATGTTTGTGATCAATCGCAATATTAAAATACCGCCTTAAAATTGATTAAAATGTTTTTGGATTAATTATCACGCTCCAAATTCATTAAATAATGGTTGAGACATTATCCTTACTAATATTATAAATGCCAATTTGATTTTGTTTGTTTCGTAGTTACGCTTTCTTGTATGTCTTAACTACCTACTCAACTAATTTCATGAAATTAAATGTTCTTTGTCAGGAGAAAAGGACATATGACTGCACCCGAATCTTTCTCATTGCGTCTTTTAGTTAACGTCGTGTTTACGAAAAAATTGTCTGACTTACAATACATTTAATTGAGTTTTTTTTTCCTGTTGTCCGCAAGTACTCATTAATTCTATTGTAAATACATGATGGGGTTAGTTTCCGTTTTCAATTAGACAAGTAATGCAACGTGAAATTATGAAGTACATATAGTTTATAATCATATAAGTGGCTAAACCAGTAATAAATGCATACATTACTGCGTTAACTAATAACCTTCTGTAAGAAACCTGTGTAAGGTCTTGCGTAAAGAGGCAGCCTAAGGACCATACGTCCACACGCATAGACAAAGGATCCTGCGAGACCCGCACGTCACAAGGATAGGCTCCAGTGGAAGACCAGTTCTTGGGACCAGGCAAATGCTGACCTTAATTGCTGCAACTGTGGGACGCCTGTGACTTAAGATGTTTATTGGTTCTATTTCGTGACAATTTTCTCTGTTAATATTATTATTTATTTTTATACGATTTAACTCACCCATACCTCGGTCACTCAAGCAGCTTAACGCTCTCTTGGACTTCAATCCAGAAGTTAATATTTTTGCAGATGAACGAAAGGTATTATTATAAGAATGTATGAGGTACTGTAAGCAGAATACGTAAATCCTAAACATTAAATTAATGTTTTATTATTGTGATTAAATAGTGTAATTGGCGCAAGTCGTTCTATTTGAAGTAAAATAAATAATAAATAAATAATAGTTATTATACACATTGTGCCCACCTAAAAGCTGTATAGCAATAAAGATTTCTTTCTTTCGGGCTCCGTAAGGACCCGTTAGGATACACCTCAATATTAATTACTACCTCAATACACTACCTCAATATTAATTAAATCCCCCGCGATAGCAGAAACTATCCTTAACGTCTTTAAAAATGGAAAGGAAAATGAAAACTTATCTGGTTTTAATGACATCATAGGCAACATCGTTGGGCCTAACATGACAAGAATAATTTGTTTAAGTTTTCGTCTGCTTTTTCCTTCCTTGTGGATAGGTTTTTCTCACCGACGTATAGTTTCCTCCTTTGACCTTATTAGAAGAACTAACTTCAGTTTGTGAATAGATAGACTCACGCCTGCTTTCAAAAAGGTAGGTAGGGTCTACAGATTTCTACTTGGTACGATTCTGGCATACCTATTTCGCTTATCTCATTCCATTCTTCATCATCATCATCATCATCATCATTTCAGCCTGTTGCAGTCCACTGCTGGACATAAGCCTCCCCCAGGGTGCGCCACAAGGCCCGATCTTCTTCTTCATGCACGCTTTTTATTATAGGGACTTCTAAAGCTGGTATTTCTATAGGATATGTTCAATATGATCAGAGAACGTTCGCCTAGATCTTGCCTTGCCGACTATCTTTTACGTTCGTCTTACTAAATCTTTTGGCATCAATTCTTTCTAAATATATAGTTAGTACTGCTATGCTACGCTGAATTACTGAAATAGGTAAGTATTATGGAGAAAAATAAATTAAAAGGTAATAATAAATTTGATGTAAATAATTAATAATATGTATAATTACGACCACGGGTATCGCAAAATGTCAATGGTTAGACCATAGTCCGCGATGGTGGCAGCATGCGTGTTGGCAGACCAACAAATGTCGCATATGATATTGAACTTATGTAATTAATTAATTGTACAATACGTGTATAGTTGAAAAGGCTATGCAGATCATAAAAGATAATGGAAGTGTCGTTAGTACTGTATTACAAACAATTTCTATAAATGCAGAGTAATTTGCAAATTATTTGATGACCTGGATTGTAATCCAAAACAAAATGCACCGCTAGGCCACCGAGGCAGGAAAAACAACCGCACTGTTATAATAAAATATCGCGATCCTATCTCGTAGATATCTACATAAGTATAATGACTTCTAGTGCATCAATCATGATGATATTACAGAAAACAAGATTAGATGCCGATTAATAAATATAATAAACTGTCCCATTACTGGACACGAGCCTCTTCAAACTATTAGAAGGGTTAAAATATAACCAGTACAATTCCCCAATGAGGATTAGCAGACACATCTTCGAGAATATTTCGAGAACTTTTTTTAATCCATATCGAACTTTTTTTAATCTTTATGGAACTTTTTTTAATCCATATTTTTTATTGTTTATCATTTGAATTTTATTTAATGTAAATGTTATTAATTTATGTAATTTTAGTACTATTATAATATCTATATAATGTTACCTACTATTCTAAAGAAATAGTTATGTTCTAGTTATATTCTATTGTATGTAGATGTTAATCAATAATAATTTGTAAAATTAGAATCTTAAAATTATTTATAATACTATACACATAATTAATTTTATAATGCAATTTATTTTTAAGTTTGTCTCTCAGTAACCTGTGCGTGTGGTGTTAACCTCTAATTAATTGTTACACTAACTAATGTTTCCATTGATTTTATTTTATATTGTATAAGTGTAAACAGTTGTTGGTTAACCAAATAAATAAATAAACATTCTGAGGTATTTTGCTTTACTCTTAACTTCAAGGAAGCGGTTGTAAAAGCGAGTGCACTGGTCAAAAACAAAAAAGACAACAAAGTGTTATTTGATTTTTCTGGCCAGAAATTCTCAGTAGTAGCACGGAGTCTGGAACTGTACCCGTAGATGGCAATATGCTCTCCCTATACCGTGGTACCTATAATCATAGCTGGTAAAATGTGGGTGTCATCGACTTCTGCCTACTGCGTAGTGAAAAGATTCTATGTGCTTACCAATTCGAAGCTATCTTAAAACTATCTTCATATAGTATTATAATAAATATATTTAATATATTTGTCTGCACGGATAGCGTAAAGATTGAAGTGGCCACCTCGCCTCTGCCACCGCGGTCGCGCCTAATGTTGCGGGTTCGACCACCGGAAAAAAAAATTGTGTGTTCAGCTAATAGCTGTTCTGGGACTGGGTGTTCTTTGTATCCATTGTTTGAATGTTTGTGGAGCCTCCGCGACACAGGATTTATTCCAACAGCGGGAGATGTTTTTAAAAACAATTGGTTATTTTGCTTTTTGTGTGAGTATGTATAATTTGGGCAAAAATTCAATCAAGTACAGGGTTATTCAGAAATGGCGGTTAACATTTTAGAAAAAAATACTTCTAGAGTCGAAAACCAGATTATATGGGACCCAGTAACAAGCACTGAAATTTTCAAATTAGTTACCCACATGGAAAATAAATCTTTGTGTGGCTATGATGAATTACTCATATCATCAATTAAGGAGAATATTGATATACTAGCTGAACCACTAACCAATATGTTTAATGAATGTCTAGAGCAGGGTATTTTTCCAGATCAATTCAAAATAGCCAAGATAATACCGATATATAAAAAAGGAGTTAAATCTGATCCTTCTATGTACAGGCCCATCTCGTTATTACCAACAATGTCGAAAATATTTGAAAAAGTAATTAAAGTTAGGCTGATAAAACACTTAAATACAAACAAAGTATTACATCATCGACAATTTGGGTATAGAACCGGAGTTGGCACACAAGATGCTATCGAGTTATTGGTCAGTGATATTGTAGACAAAATTAACCTGAAAAAGAAAGTAGCAGGGCTGTTTTTGGACCTAAGTGCTGCTTTCGATACTGTCAACCACGAACTACTCCTGAAAAAACTAGAGCGCTATGGAATAAGGGGAAATGCGGGGAAACTATTTCAATCATATCTCCAAAACAGAAAAATGTTTGTTGAAATACATGCAGTAGCTGATAGCAGTGGTTCTGGTAGCAAATATTGTTATGAGGAGGCATTTAGGTCGAGAATGACTCCAATTACAACAGGCGTTCCGCAAGGTTCTATTCTCGGCCCTATATTCTTTCTTACGTTTATTAATGACTTAATACACTACCTTATAAACATTTCAATGGGAGATATTCAACCAATTATGTTTGCTGACGATACTAACGCTATTATATCAGCAGAGAGCATGGACGGCTTGAGTAGGAAAGTCAATGAGGTTTTAAGCATATTTGAGAATTGGTTTTCAATCAATAGTCTTGAATTAAACACCAGTAAAACTAACATAATGTTGTTTCGTTCAACAGCCAAGAATAATGACAAACTTAATTGTGTTTTAAACGGTGAAATAGTGAACACTGTAAGAACTACCAAATTTCTCGGGGTTAATGTAGATGAGTACTTAAACTGGAAAGATGAGCTCACCAGTCTGGAAAAAGCAATCAGTTCTGCTTGTTACGTGCTAAGGAGTCTGAGGGATGAAGTTGGCATTCAGTACTTAAAAATAGTATACTATGCTCTGGTAGAATCCAAATTAAGGTATAGCATATTATTCTGGGGCGGTAGTTACAATTATAACATCTCCAGAGTGTTCACTTTACAGAAAAGGGCGATAAGAACGATCGTAGGTATAAGGCAAGACGTATCTTGCAGACAGCATTTTGTCGAGCTCGAAATTTTAACAGTGCCGAGTCTGTACATTCTGGTTTTGTTAACCAATTTTGCGAAATACGTTCACAAATATGAAACGGAAGATGAACGCCAGTTAAGAGAAAACACGCGTAGAAAAGATTTTCAGTGTAGAAATATACCTAAATTGAACATAGTCAAGCATAGCAGTTATTACAGGGCTATTAAAATGTTTAATAAGTTACCCGTTGGGTTAAAGAGCTTGCTATATGAAAGTAGTTTTAAAATCAAGCCTAAAACGTTTTTGCTGGAAGGGTGTTTATATTCTCTAGATGACAAGCAAAACTGTATTTACCGTGAAATGGAACAACAATAATAATTATAATTATTACAATAATTTTTATTTTCAGAAAATAATTCATAACAATAATTCTTTTTTTTTTTACTATTTTAATATTTTTATTGATATTGTTATTTTACAAAGTGCTTTTTTTATTATAATTAATTATAGACCACTGACTATTCTCTTGACATATATGTTTAATGGTGTATGTGTAATGTTTAATGTAATTGAATTGGAATAATTATAATAATATGTTACCTTATAAATATTTTTATAACTATGCATTCAAACACAATGTGAAAATTGTTTATGAATAAAGTTTGAATTGAATTGAATTGAATAAAGTAATTAGGTCTCTGTGTGACAGTCCAAGAAATATATATTGACTTTCAATGTAAAAACAATGTTGTCAACAATGATAACGACTGTAGTTGTGAACGACAGATTACACATAATATAATACAATTTATATCCTTGCTTCGACGAATAAAAATAGATGCTTATCGTAACTCGTAAATGTAAGTCATAAATATTTGTGACTGTAGACGGAAAGACGTTTGGACATCCGTTTGTGACGCATGTGCGCAAGTGATGCGGTAAAGCAAGATAGGGTTGACTTGCATGAGTAAATGGTTACCGTATTTCATATACTACAGTACCTTCATTATTAACTTTGCTTTACATAGCCTAGTGGAAGACCATTTGGACTGCCACGCAAACATCTCGGGTTCGATCCGAAGGCGTGTCTATGGCTTTTCGAAGTTTTGTGCGTATTAAATAAAAACATCGTGAAGGAAAACATCGTGAGAAAACCTGCATAGCTAAGAACTCACCATAATGTTCTCCACAATATGTGATGTCTGCTAAATCGCACTGTGCTAGCGTGGTAAAATATGGCCTAACCCTTCCCACGTAAACAAAGAGCGAGATTATAGCCGTATAGTAAAGATTTGAGGGATCCACTTATATTTGTTCCGAGCCTAGGTATACTTTTTGTTCGTTATTTGAATGTTTGTAAAGTCAGGGGACTTTAAAAACAATTAAGAAAAGTAAACTGTGCTGACTTTCAGGCTCTGTGCTGCTAGAGTACACTGATATGTTTTATGTACTTAATTATTTTAGTATGGTTTCCTCAATCAACCTCATTGATTGAGTAACCTAGGGAATATTCTAGGTAATACCACTAAAATTGTACTGCTAATAATCAGTTGTAATAATCTCGTCACGACTTTGGCGCGCTACTGCAATAAAATTACCTAAGCAGTAAACGTAAGTCGTATACGTGAGTCCAAGCAAGCGAAACCGCAGCCATTACTAATATTAGTACTTTTTATAAATGCAAATATATTCTTTTTTGTGTATGCTTCTTAACAGATCAACAGAAAGACATGATTTTTTTGCATAGAGTTAGTTAAAATATAAAAAAACCCGAGAAAATGCACTGTTCTGGGCGCATGTAGAATAATATTATTATTATTATTATGTAAAAGCTAGGGGCTAGTCGTAGACTAAGGTATATTATATACACACCCATAGAATCTATACAATACTATATCTGGTGAAATAGCTATCTTTTAGATCTCACGTAATAGATTTGCCGTGTAAAAGGAACAATTCCATACGCCCACGCTTGGCCATGTGCTTACTGAGAAAGTCGGGGACCGGCCCTTCACGATCAACCGCAATTAGATGTAAAAGCTTATGATAATATATATATTAGTAGGCCTAAAATCAAAATGTTTATCAGAACCTTCGGGGTGAAAGAAACATTAAGAATATTTTATCGGATTTCTTTATATCTGTTAATATCCGTTTTTCAGATTCGGAATAGTTCATTATAGGTGTTAAGATGATTCAAAAGTTATTTCATGTATTTCAGGCTACTACAGGTTAATAGCACGCAGAATCGATCTGAAACTTCGGCAATTGCTTGACATAGTAGGGCGACTGGTCAAAAAGCCGTTACATACTAGAACGGTTTTTAAATATCGTAGACGAGCGTAATGTCTTAGATCTATACTGCGCCGGCGCAGGTGCAAGTGAACAACCAAATAAAAATGTGATATAACAAGTTATTAGCTACCACGATCACGATATCGTACTATCAAGATAAAACTTACGACTCTTGTTCACGACGCGGGTAAAATGCGCAAGTTGAGGCACTTGCATGCGCGAGTTATGTGCATCGTATATACGATCGACGCTGGTCCCCGCGCTAGTACTTATGATAAACTCGTGAAGATATCCCGTGTCAGCTACTTACATCGCGTAACTAATAGCAATTACCATCTGTTTTATACGATTTGATTGAATGAATAATATAAGACTTGTTAATAATTACTGCTGGGCATAGACTTCTTCGCTCGTCCAGTGCATATTAGCAGATGTCACATCTTCGGGAACATGATGCAGAAGCCTCAGATATAAAGGCCACCTCACGAAGTTACCCTTTATGGTTATAATAAGTGATTATTGAAATATAGTTTTACATAATACGCACATTTGAAAAGTCAGAGATTTTTGCCGTGGGATCGTACTTGTGATTTTTACACGGCAGTTCAATAGTGTCCTACTAGGCAATCGCTGCATTTTAATCGGCATAAAAATCCAAACCATCGCTTTAGTAATATTGCCTATATCTCGGCAACTATAAGTAGTTCTCATAAATCGAGTGTGTGGACGCTAAGCCGTCAACGTCAGCAGTTCTGTCGCTTTTCGGCAGCAGTAACATTGACTGAACGCTAAAACCCACATAACCTATGTGGGTTTTAGCTTCTGTGATCGTTACTTAATGGCAAAACTAAAGAATGGTTGTGTTCAAAATTCGTTCGGAGTTAGAGTTAAATTAAATCCAAAATGTAAAGATTGAAATTAAACTACTATATACGGATTTTATCGCGTTGTTTATTTATCACTGTATTACAACATTTTGAAAATATTACTCTACTACTAGTCTCCCCGTGACCATGGCTGCTGAAAAGCACCCGAAACGTCGGGGAAAATGTAAACCAAAAATAAATAGATTTAATAGTTTAAATAATTTTATTAGCTTATAAATTAGTCAAATAAAATCAATAGTAGTAGTAGAGTAATATTTTCAAAATTTTGTAATACAGTGATAAATAAACAACGCGATAAAATCCGTATATAGTAGTTTAATTTCAATGAATAACATTCGCGTAAACAGAAGACAATATTACAAAATGTAAAGATTTAAAATTAGCCTATCTTTAAAATTCAATCTTTAATTGCCGATCATTTAAGTAATAAAACGTGAATTCATGACAATCGATATATACACAATATAATATATACACACAATCGGGCCACGAATCGATACACATCAATCAAATAAATTAAGTATCGCATCGCAAGCTTCAAAATGGCGCGACGCGAATGTCACACGCTCATGTCGATTTGGACATATCGACCTTTCGAGGAAGAAATGTTGTAAAAGCTATTTTGGCGAACATGAGTTCTTGATGTAACCTTATTCTGTTTTTCGAGCTGCACCGACCTGAGTTTTTAAAATGTTGATATTTGCAAAAAAATGGCTGTTACTTTTATTTTAAAATAATCTTGTAAATAATACTTCAACTCGCCACAAATAGTGTAAAAGATATAATTTCATAATTATACAATATAAAGATCCAAAAAACTATGTTTACCCATTTTTATTTTTATTGTTTTAATTGATAGCACTCAAAACTTTTGTTTTGGCTCTCCTGTAATGTAGTATTTTCGCTTTTACTACATATCATCCTCAAAGGGTCGTTAATCGTTATGCACCAATGTGATGATCGCGGGTTCATATGAGTTAAGTTCTCGTAAATGAGTAACCAAACAATCTATCCTTTTCTGTAGAGACCACTCCCGTACTATCTTCATATCGAGTGTCGCCGCGAACTTTACAAACATTCCAACAACTACATATTTACGAATCCCACACAGAACAAAAATGTGACACATATAAAACATTTTTGTTCTGTGTGGGATTCGAAACCACAACATTCGGCGTAGTGGCAGAGTCGAGGCGACCACTTAATCAACGCCATGCAGTAGCCATCTATTTTTTTTATCGTGTTGAAATGCTCCTGATGCATATCTCCTCGCAAGGGGAGGCAAGAGGGTTATGTCGGGCTCACCCGAGATTTTGGGCCTACCGACTACAACCACCACGGTATGCCAACTCGCTGCTTTCTATTACTCCTTGGGTGGGTCGCGGTAACTTAAAGTGCTGTAGCCGTCTAACCCATAGATCCTGCAACACTTAACGAAGTGGCCATGGCGGGGCGACAGATTAAAGCAGAACGTGATCCGTGCAGCATTGCGCACATGTCAATTAGTACACAATCATGTTAATCATCAATATATGTATGTATAACAGCAGTTTCCTATGATTAACATTTTCGTCGCGTGATTATAATTCACATGTCAATTATGACACATGTTAGTATTCTATAAAAAATACCGCGAACTTACGATAATCATGACATTGCGTTGTTTGGACGCCTCAGACTGTGTAGTCATATTGAAGGTAACTACATATTAGGATTTTTACTATTTAATTGCCGTTTATGTCCTACATCTAATTTAGTCGTTTCTGTACATAATGCAATGGTAGTTTTAAATTTTACGAGAATAGACAATAATATTCTTCTTCTCTCTAGCCTTTATTATTCCCAAGTCACTTGGGGTCGGCTTTTCTGGTCTAACCGGGTTTGACTAGATATCAGTTTTTACACGGAGTGATTGCCACCTGACCTCCGCAACCCAAAGGCTAACGATACCCTAAGGCTCGACCAGTGTCAGGATATTATAGGGCACTGACATCCCAATAACGACTGCCATAGATGTTCATGGCAGCCGGGACCGATGGCTTGACGTGCTCTCCGAGGCACGGAGCAGGCGATAATTGTCAATCAATACGCACATAATTTCGAAAAGTCGTACAAGTTCCGAAAGTCAAAGGTGCGCGACGTAGGTTCGAACCCGAGACAGAGGGTCTCTCACATTGCAGTCTGTTGGTAATATAATAAAATATATTATTAACTAGCTGTTACCCGCGACTTCGCCGTGATATTTATTCCTAGGAATCCTCATGTTTTCTTAAATAAAAGTAGTCTGAGTTACTTCTTATAACATCAGCTTTCTGCCAGTGAATGTCCCGTCAACATCGGTCCAGCCACTTCAGAGATTAGCCGGAACAATCAGACAGACAGTCAGACAAACATTTTTAAATTTTATTTTTTGTATAAGTTTCGTATATATTTTCATATGCATTCGGTAAAATGCTGCTATTTTGACATTAGCTTCACACGCTTAAATTTTATTTATTTCTATAGATTACATTTATTATTAGTTAACCTTTTATACAATCTGTATATTATTAATAGTTACAATTCGCCATGACATTTTTGTTAATTTGAGACAAACCACGGGTGCCTGAATAGAAACAACAAATTAAAAAAATTACATAGAATTCTAACTGGCCATTCAAAAAATATTGATGATTTAGTTAGCATAAAAATTAAAACGTTACCAATTTTCTTCATACAAAACAACTTCGTATTTAACTCGCTATTATTATCGCTGTTATTTCATGAAGCCTTTAGAATCTTATCAAAGACATTTTCCTTAAAATTCGTCTAACAATCTTATCGCTTTTATTTTAAGTCAACAATCAATCATAATTACTTAAATTCCTTTTTATTTAAATAAGTTTTTTACCCATTATCATCTATACTTATATTATAAAGCTGAAGAGTTTGTTTGTTGATTTGGTTGAACGCGCGAACCAGTAGTTCAGGAACTACTGGTTCGAATTGAAAATTATTTAAGCGTTGAATAGCTTATTTATCGAGGAAGGCTATAGGCTATATAATATCACGCTACAACGAATAGGAGCAAAGCATTAATGAAAAATGTTGCAAAAACGGAGCAAATTCTCTTATGTGAAGCAGACGAAGTTGCGTGGGTCAGCTTTCAGCTTCAGCGTCAGTTTGAACATACGAATTTCCATACGCTATGAATATATATCATGGGGAAATGTTACAAATATTCTGACAAAGCACACAATGACCAATCAGACACGGATCGACGTAGACCACACAATTTTTTGTCTTGTATGGGATTTGAATCTTACTCGACGTAGAGGCAGTAAAGAGGCGACCACATAAACCACTAAACCATCTGTGAAGTAACCAGCATCATAAACTGAATGAGAGTGACTTTCCTAGCTTTAAACAGACTAACCTTTGACATGATTTCATCTGCGTATTCTACAGTTCGCCCGCAACGAGATGTTCTACGAAACAAAATGAGATGTAACGTACTGAGCTATAAAAGTATAAATACCGCATCAGAATCTGTTCAGTGCTTGCATCACGCTAACGCAATGAAACAAATTGAGGGACTCTAAATACCATTATTTTAAGTTATGAGTTATGACTTATGACACTTATGACAAATCATAAATATTCGATCGCAATTACTTGTTCAAAAACATCTAGACGGAAAGCATTTTATTTATTACAGTTTAAAATAGTATGAAAGAACAGATAAAATATTCAATTAACGTAAAAGATTGGCTTTATTCAGCAATGGTTGATATTGAAATTATTTTGTCCTACAGACCGATATCTTTGCTTCTTGTTGATTTATGATTGCAAGTAGGATCGGCAAGCATCTAACATATTTATTTTATTTATATTTCAAATTATATCATAATTAACAATAAAACAGTCGAGAAAATTGGCATTGTTTATGCACGAGTGACTAACAATTAAATGCCGCCAAGCGAAGAGAGGGCAAACTTAGCGAGTGGCCTAGTCGAGAAAACCATTTCTAAATATTACCCCGTCAGTGACCTGTCGAGCGTTGGTGTCGGCAAATTTTAGGACGTAGCCAAAATTGCTGCTGAAACTTTAATTTTTGTCTGAAGCTGCAACCAAAATTTTGTTCAGGTTTCCTATTTTTCATCGTTTAATATGTACCCTCATAATTCTTCCAAAGTGGCCACTATAAACATACTTAAGTGTATAATTTTTGATCAATTCGATTGCAAAGTTTGTATCTAATAGACAAATAAACAGACATACAATAAATCGAGTTAATAAGAATGTGATAAGAATACTGCGCCACAAATTAATTAGGTACAGATTATCCGCTAAATACAACGAACACCCACGACAAACGCCCAAGTCCGATTATATTCGAATGTGTGTAGCGTGTAGCCTAACTTCATCCGAAATTGTTCTACGTGCTAAGCATACAACCATAGAAGTGTGCTAGTTTTCAATACATCGAAGTATCATATTGAAAACTAGCAAATTCTCGTAATAAAATGGTCAAAATTATAACACACAGACAATATTTAGGATTAACAGTATTAAACGTAACACATTATTTGTAAATATATAGTTAGTGTGCCTTAAATAAATAAATTAATTAATTAAAAATAAAAATAGCCTAATAAACGTCAAATGTGAATTGAATGCAATTATATTCTACGTCATACGCCGTACGTAATATTTATAACGCTGAGACTAGTCAGAACTCCATTATGAACAATTTTTATAACAAGCATTGTCCATCTATATCTACTTAATTTATGCAACGCCAGGTACATTTAATTAAGCTTGGACTGAACGGCGCGAGGCTAGTGTACTATGACGCGCTCTGCTGCGACATGCGTCACTAAATGCTTAATATAGCTTCTCGACACCTCGTGACGCGCAATGCGGCAATGTAGCAACTGTAGTTCTGTCCAAGTAATGAAGATATGATAATAATACTATCAACCCTGTATTAAACTGTCCCACTGCTGGACACGGGCGGGGAGAGGTTAGGCCATAGTCCACCGAGCTGGCCCAGTGTAGGTTGGCAGACATTATTATCGGGAACATTATGGAGAACTCTCAAACATGCAGGTTTCCTCACGATGTTTGCCTTATAACTTCGAATAGACAGAGATGCGCGTCTTGGAATCGGATTTGAGACCTCAGCGTGATGGTAGAACGGTTTTCTATAAGGCTAAAATAAGATAAAATAAAGCTAATGTGATAATAACAACTTAGGCAGAAAAGGCAACTGCGGTTAGTGCCTCTGTAGGTGTTTCATCCTACTTTTGATTAAAACTCTCGAAAGGCCTCTTCATTCGTTGGATCCATGTCTCCGTGTAAGCCTCCCAAAGGGCCAGGTATTTTCTAATATAATATGTTAGAAAATACCTGTGATAAAAGAAACATAATAATAAACTGGCAATCCCGCGAAAGCTGAAAAAGATAAACAAATTAAGTATCTCGATTTAGCTCGCAAGGTCGTCAATATGTGGCATGTGGATTCGGCAATCATTGTTCCGATAGTCATTACTGTCAATGGTCTAATAGCCAGGAGCCCCGATCACCATCAAAAGAGGCTCGCGTTAGGTGCTTGGATCAAGGGTTTGATGCAGAAGGCAGTGCTTTTAGATACCGCACGCAATGTGAGGAGGTTCCTGTCTCTGGAATCCTAACCACCTTTGATTCTGATCCCGATGCCGGTGGGGTAGCATACATTTTATATTTTCAAATGTATTTTTTTTTAATATTTCTATCTACATATTTAAAAATAAAAATGTATTGATAATATTTAAATAAAGATGATAATAATAACAGTAAAAACAGATTTATACTGTCGAAGGGCCTCTTCACGTTGGACCCATATCTCCGTTTAAGCCTCCCAAAGGGCCAGGTATATTCTAATATACCTAATATGTTAGAAAACACCTGTGATAAGAGAAACATAATAATAAAGTTTATGTCGTTGTTTGAAAATGTGTAATAAAAATGTTTTATAATAAACAACATCTGTCTCTAAATGACAATTACAATGGAACAAAGTTCAGTAGTTATATGCGCATTTAAAATATCATATGAGCTAGTACGAAAAGTCTTATCAACAAAACAAAATTCAGGGTCCTCGCTGTCCAATGTCAATACCTATAGTACTGATAATCACTTATTTATGCAAACAACTTTTTCTCTATCAATCAAACCAGACATAACAAAAAAAACAGTAACTACAATTAATGCTACCAAACAACGTGTTGCTTAGTAGCATTAATTGTAGTAATTCTGTATAGTAAGTAGTATGGAGGCCATCAGGACCAGTTCCTAAAAAATATGAGGCCTTAATATCCTTATATGTAGATGAAAATCTATATCTATACAAATAAAAAAATGTAAGTGTCTGTTTGTAATGTCAAAATAACAGTTTTTACTAAGAGCATACGAAACACAGTAATTAAAAAATAAATAATTGTGTTGTTGTCTTTCTGCCTGTTTGTCCCGGCTAATCTCTGAAATGGCTGAACCAATTTTGCAGTAATCTTAAAAAAATAATTGCAGTAATTTTAAATATTTAAAAGCTTTTCCAGTGGAAAAGTGTTACTTTTTGCATGTAGTCTGTTTGCATGCTCATTAAATGAAGCCTGCCAATGCATGTGGCGAGCTGGTGCCGTGTGCATGTGACCGGTAGTCAAGGAGCCATCCAAAAGGAATCCCGCCGCCACGGAGTGTAAGGGCCAAGAGAAGGAACGTGAGTGTGGTTTTAATCTATAGAAATTTAACATACAAGAGGTAATAATGTCCTTCAGCTCAAATCAAAGGGGAACAATTGATGAATAATACTTACTTACTTACGTTACGCATTCCAAAAATAGAGGGATTATACCACGGTAATCTCTCTATTTTTAGGATGCGTAGCGATCATAGGCTACAGCCATAGTAAGTGTATTAAATACTCAAAGAAAATAGTGATAGGACTGGGGGAGGGATAAGTAAGAAAGCTCCAAGAACTCTTACTTCCTGAATAAAAATAACAGTGTAACTACTCGTACGCCTGTTTCGGGCAATAGGGTGCCGGTACCTCGGATGAGCTGGCTCTATCGTACCTGGTTCAAATTATTAGATTTGCCTGACTCTTGCATTCAAAATTATCGAGATTGCAGATAGCTTCGATCAATTAGTGATTGATGGCTTATCACCAAAAAGCTGGCCACGTGACGCCCATGTAACGCACGGGCTCTAGATGGAATCAGGAGGCTTAATTAATATCGACAGTATAACCTTTATCAGAATATTAATAATAATGTGTTTGCATTTTTAATACGTATCTACTTTATTGATGTTATTTTGTTGAGTTTAATTTTACTAAAATTTTACTTCAATAAATTTCAAATGCACTGTAATTTTAAAAGTGATTTAGTTTAGACTAGGTTTTAACCGTGGCTCCACTCGTGTGAATGCAGGTAATGTCAATTTTCTATGCCTTTGGACAATACCTTTTTTCTCGATGGACGGTACCCTATGTCCACTTCTGTATGCCTGACAACGTGTAAGCGAAATTTCAGGATGATCGGGACTCACATTCACAATTTATTGTCTGTATGGATAAGGTGGAAAGATGTAGTATTAAGGTACATGAAGGGAGTGCAAGCTGTTCGACGACCACGTCAAGGACAGCGCGAAGTAGAGAGCTAAAATAAAGAAGGCTGTCCCCATCACCATCTAGGATACCTAGCCAGGAAGAGAGATATACAAGTTTTATCTAACGGAATTACAGACACAATGCGAAAAGCATTGAGTCTCATAAAATCTCTCGTAGAAGTATGATTACTATAATTATACTATATTTTCATCAATAGTATAATTATGATAATCATGATGTGTGCAGTGATATAAATAGTTTTTCTAGAATATATAGAAAGAATATATAGAATTTCTAGAATAATTATTCTAGATCCAACCTATCTGTTGATATTACGATGAGCGGTAGATCCCATTATTAATTACAATGCACAGTAGTACAGTAATTATATTCGCAATTAAAATACAATATGAACTCGTACGGATAGATAGTTAGTCTTTCTTATCAACAAACAACCTATTGAAATTAAACTACTATATACGGATTTTATCGCGTTGTTTATTTATCACTGTATTACAAAATTTTGAAAATATTACTCTACTACTACTATTGATTTTATTTGACTAATTTATAAGCTAATAAAATTATTTAAACTATTAAATCTATTTATTTTTGGTTTACACTTTCCCCGACGTTTCGGGTGCTTTTCAGCAGCCATGGTCACGGGGAGACATAACAAAACAATGATTTTTGAAAAAATCAATAGTAGTAGTAGAGTAATATTTTCAAAATTTTGTAATACAGTGATAAATAAACAACGCGATAAAATCCGTATATAGTAGTTTAATTTCAATGAATAACATTCGCGTAAACAGAAGACAATATTATGTAAACAACCTATTGTTTTGATACTCACTTGTTTATGCAAGCGAAATTTGCTTTGTCAATCAGCCAAGAGAAGAAGCAATAAAATGAGTTTTGTTATTGCAAAAGCTTCTATAAGTACCTTAGTGGAAAAGCGTAGGACTGCCACGCAGAGGTCTCAAGTTTGCTCCCAAGACATATCTTACTTCAAAGTCATTTTCGCATTAAATAGTTAACTATCACTTGCTTTAACGGTGAAGAAGAAACAGGGTGAGGCAACCTACATGTCAGAAAGTTCTACATAATGTTCTCGAAGATGTGTGTAGTCTGCAACTTGCGTTGGGCCAGCGTGGTGGCCTTTTCATACCGAGAAGAAGCTTGTGCCCGACAGTGGGACAGTATATAGACAGGGCCGATATTATTATTTTATACTAGTTTTTCCCCGCGGTTTCACCTGCGTAAGTCCCATCTCATAGCCAGTTGCACTCACTGATCGGTAAACGATTAGCGAGGTTAAGCAACGTTGGGTGCGGTCAGTCTATATATATTTCATCTGAGCGTCTCCGTGCTTCGGAGGGCACGTAAAAAGTCGGTCCCGGTTGTTGCCAAATTGACAGCAGTCGTTAAGCCATGTCAGAGACCTACGGCTTGAACAACTCTTGACAACAGGTTGGCCACTAACCACACGAAAAAGAAAGAAAGAAAGTCCCGTTCCCGTGGAAATATCGGGATAAAAAGCCTATGTGTGAATCCAGGTCTCCAGTTATCTACATACCAAGTTTCATGGCAATCGGTCTAGCAGTTTTTACGTGAAAGAGTAACAAACATCTATACATCCATACATCCATACAAACTTTCGCGTTTATATTTATAGTAAGGATTATTTTTTATTTCATTTTATTTATTAGGACAACCAGTAGTTGTTACATTGATACATGCACGTATATAAAAATATTATGTGAAAAGCAAATTGTAAATGCACAACATTTTTAGGTGTTACAACATGCATAAAGACTTAGTGAGATAACACTGATATTACGGTAACTTTAAAGTTATACAAACATGTTCAAAAATGATGACATATTCAAGTAGAAAAGTATTGAATTTAGTAGATTTTGGTATTGTTATTGCATAATTAAAAGTAAGGTATTAAAAGTAAAAGTTTTAAAAGTAAAGTAATTGCAAACAGTATATGCAATAGCAATTCAAAAATTTGTTACGCTTTCACGCCTTAACTACTCGATCGCTCATCATGAAATGTCGCATTCACGTTGTCTGGGGTACAGAAATGGACATAGCGTACCTTTCATCGAGAAAAAAGTACTATTACTAATCTAACCTAACATTCATTTACGCAAGCGAGGCCGCGGGCAAATTCTAGTATTATAATATGATGCAATCCGTTTATGGTTCGTCCGTCATGGCGAAACAAACAGACACAAGTTACATATCGAAAAACCTATGTCTAAATACCATTCGTTTTTCAACAATATCACCAAAGTCACGTTTTGTTTTAAAATAGTAGATGTTTGTGCGGCGTGAAATATTTGGCTGTAACATTCAACTCCCAAAAAGCCGCTATATCTGTTATCCTAAAAGCTCATACTGCATAAATACAGATATATGTAGACCGCTAGCTTGTTGTACGTTAGACGCATAGATATTTGACTAATTTTGACATACCTACGTCGTACGTAAAGACAATAAAATAAATATACATATATGTTCGGTATAATATGTATTTTGTCATCATTTTTGGATGCCTCGTTATGCTAGTTATTAATATCTATATACGGCTGTGGATTATTAGGGACGGGGCTTGAATCCCAGAGAAAATAATAATGTATTAGCCTTTTATATCAGGAGCAGTCCGTCGAAAGCCGTTAGGAAATTGACGATGTTACAACCCCGTGCCACGGACGTGCTTTTCAATATTTTAAAACCTTCATTCCTGCGCCTAATCTCCAGTACGGCGGTACTATTGAACTAGGTGAGTGAGAGAATAGTCAGAAAATAAGTGTAGCCTTTGCGCGTACTCTTGTATAGTATAATCGGCGTCGTGACCGAAATTCCTTCAAAAGAACGTTATGTCTTGCTTTAGGCAATAGTAACAAGTCATCTTTACCCCTATCAAGTAACTCTTGATATACCCGACTTCATGATAAGAAGAGTCATAGTCTAGGAATCCGGAAACCACATATGAGAGCCAAGGCAACTGGTTCAATCAACAATACAACTGAATAGGATGCCTGTTCTTGGCATAGTCTTAATCTGCAATAGAGATTGATAAATTATTATGGATTTCATGTTATTATTTATTAATAAATTGCCAAATTTACAGATATGTTAAAACTTGAATACGTTAATAAATAAATTATTGTTTCGCAATAGCCATTATTTCTCAGAAACTTTTGAATTATATCGCCTTACTTCTTACCTCGAATATATATTATTATATATAATATTAGGAACTATTCCTAAATCCTAACTAAATATTATAGATTCGAATGTGAGTTTATTTGTTACGCTTTGCCACCCTAACTATTCTACTCTTTCGCATACTCGTTATCAAGGGTATAGTAATAGATACCTTTCGTCCAAAAAAAGGTAATGTTCCGAAACGAAGCCGTACAACTAGTACACGAGGAAATGGAAAATGCAAAAGATCGATAAACAGAAAACAGAGGAACAAAAGCAATATTTTCTTCTTTATACCACCAATTATAATTTTTTAACCATGGAAGAGCCACGCTTCGTCACGAATGGGCCGGCTCGACCGGAGTGATACCACGACCTCACAGAAAACCGACGTGTAATAGCGCTTACTTTGTGTTTCGTCAGTCAAATAAAATCAATAGTAGTAGTAGAGTAATATTTTCAAAATTTTGTAATACAGTGATAAATAAACAACGCGATAAAATCCGTATATAGTAGTTTAATTTCAATAACGAATTTAAACTAATATTTTAAATACAAAAGTAACTTTGTCTATTTATTAGGTATTTACAGCTAAATTACTAGACCAAAAGCTGACTTGAACTTTGAGAAAGGATGTAATACTTCTAATCGCGATCGAAGTCACGTTCCATTAATCTCTTTCATCGAATTAATCTGTACTACCGACAGTGACAAGCCGGTCCTTTTAATAAATAAATGCTCCTTCCACTAAAGAATGCAAAAGCTTTTAAGTCATTTTCCCATCTACTTTAAAACCCGTTTTATTCAGATTGTTTTTCTAGGTTAATTTTATTCATAGACCGCGTCTGCGCTTCTTCTACATGTTTGATAGGTAAAATCCCTTTAAACTTACGTACGATATACGTCGTATAATATCCATCGACGTTTTCCTTGACCAAACGTGATCAGAATAACAAACACGAAAGGAAATAACAGTTTTGCAAGACAATAAAATCCGTATGTGGTTTTGGGCATCCCCGTAACGTAGTTCATGATTCAGTATCGAGTAATATTTTGAACAATATGGTGTAAAATGCTTTGCAGATTTTCCTGTGGTATCTTTAGCATACTAATCAGTAGTGGATACTTTGTTATGACGGTTGGCAGATGAGTTAACGGGCTAGCTGGTAAAACGTAACAACCGCTCATGGACTTGGATAGTTTCAGAGGTGTGTACAGGGAATCTACTGCCTGTAATGAAAGTAATACTCTAGTAAAGCCCTCTTTATAGATAGACAAGTCCCTTAAGAAAATCATAGGTAGGAGATAGTTATAGAGGTGGCATATATAGTAGAAAAGATCGCTGAAAACATACCGTGTGGGATGAAAGTGTTTTAGGTGAAACGGATAAAACTTATTGTAATTTGGAGTGGAAAACATGTTTCAATTTAGGTAACAAATACTCATATTAAAACATATTTAACACGAATAGTAGATAACATAAATACTAAAGTAAAAACCGATCATTAAAAAATTATTAGTGTTGATGGAGCAAAGATTATTAATTTTCCATTTATGCATTTTATTTTCACAGTTTATACTAGTTTTATTTATGACAAAGTTACACACAACTTAAAGTTGCTATGAGAAATCTTTCCACATACATATAGATATATTTCACCTATATGTAGCCATGTTTTAAGTCTGACATAGTATAACTCGAGGCTTTTGCCTTATACCTGCTGGGCACAGGGCTCCAGACGCGACGCAATATGTCTGAGGACAGTCTTTTGCACTTATTGTTCTTGTGTTTTATTGCAACGTAAAGCACTCTCTGTTATATGCTGCCTCACTTTGGTATATACTAAGACCTTACTATGTATGTGATAGAATATTATTATTATTATGGTTCGAGAATCGAACAGCAAAATATGTACAAAAAGAACTTAGCTATACCTATTAGGCCACAATTTAAGACTGCACCGAGCGAAATGTGCCAAAACAGGCGGTCACAGTAAAGTTGATAAAATCGACACTTTTTGTTTAATACAAATATAAAATATACATGTACCATAACAATGAATGTGTTTACAATTACTCCGTGTAAAAAACTTAAAATAATTAATATTTTTGCCTACAAAATTACGTAAATTTACACGAAAAAGGCAAAAACGTAAGCTCGTGTTAAGTGATTTTTAGATTATAACAGTAGAAATGTAGCCTATTTTACAGCTTAAACGAAACATAAACAATTATATTACAATTTGCCTGTCCCAAATATTTAAGTTATTGGTTGACAATAAAGATATATATTTATCAAAAAACCACTTCAAATCCTCCATACAATTTTACTATGGCGGCCGCGCGCCGCCGCGCCGCCTATTTGAATATCTGTCATTCAGTACAAACGCCTCTTACGCTCGGCGCAGTCTTAATAATAAGTAACATTTTATATATGAAAAGCAAATTGTCATTATCCTTGTCACAGATGTCCTTAGAGTATTTGTTAACTAATTATTTGTTTTTCTTTTATTATAATTTAAGTAAGTAATAAAAGTTCGAGCATATTCTCAATTAGTAGCGCACATGTATTTTATGCAGTACAGTAACTCTTATTAGATGTAATCGTTTAAACAAGAGTCCTAACTAGCAGTTCTTTTATTTATTAATGACAGAGGCGATGTAACCCACGCCTTTTTTTGGTTAGCCAAAAAAGGCGTGAGCGTTCCTGAATTTATTTTTTGTTATTTTATTTTAGCGATTAAAGTATTCTTGTAATATTTATGTAACGTACCAAAGTGTAAGACGTAAATATAAAGAAAAAGCCGACGTCGCTTTTCCGATCATCTATATTGTAACTGGACTAAGACCAAAATTAAGTCTATTCTACTTTGGTCATCTATGTGATCAAAGGTATTTTAGTGTCTATTAATACTTTGATGGACACTAAAGTATCGCCTATGATCAACTCCGGTCATTATAATAGGTAGAAGAATATACCCAAAATAACCAACTGACTGAAAATGCGTTGCTAGTTGCTACTTTTAGCGGGTCCACACTCATGCGGTTATACGAATGAGTTTGCTAATAAGGTTTACCGTTTTCAGCAATCATATCAACTATAACATGCATGCTTTCGAATGAAACAAAACCAATTCAATCAATCAATCAAAAGGTACTCATAATACCTGCCGCGGTGATCCCCAATTGCTATGATTTGACATTTTCCAATCAGGTTCATTACATTAGAGAACGTTACTCTATGTTAATCTAAGAATTCGTCTATTTTGGTGCCAGGTTGTATCTCAATCCTTTTAATTGAACAAGAAACAGCTTCACAAAGTCGCATTTTCATTAACATTATTAATAGATTTATTAATTTGTAATTTAGTACATACAGACCAGCGATATTACCGAAATCCATGAGTAATGATTAGCACTTACTAGGTACACCGCTACCTCACCTACTAAAGACAAAAGAAAAACATTACAGTAAATATAACGCAATTAAAAGAAATATGTTTATCGACACAAACAATACGCGATAACTTCAAGAAAGTGTAAAGAAATAATTGTGAAACATGTCGATATGACGTCAGACCTTTACTGTAACAAAGAGTTCGTGTCATTATCCTTGGGACTGTCCCGGAAGATGCACGTCTCATCAATGTACCTATTAACTACGTCATTAGTCTCACATCCTGCTTGATAATTACCTATATTAGAGGTACATATACATTTTAACTGTGTGAGTGAGTGTGTGGAAAACCCACATTCAATAAAAGTAAGCAAATTGTGCTTACTTTCATCGAATGTAGTTTCCAGCGATGTCTAAGCCTGGACTAGCAGAACTTTATATGTAACGAATGGGTTAATTTAATAAATATGTATATTTTGTGTATAAAATATTGGTGAGTCTTATAAGAGAAAGCTATTTTTGCATGAGGAGTTAATTGGTAACTGTTGATTGTCGCTCATGATAACCGGCAGTACCAGAAACACTGTCAAGTTGACTGTAAAATAAATGTAAAAATAATTTCGAGTCATTAAGTAAAAAAAAAAAATTCGATCTCTATTGTCGCTACGGCAGTAACCATAGTAATTATCTATTGTCATAATTACTGCAAATAATCGTTAATTATTATCGACTATAAAAATTAGTATACTCGTAAGTGAGTTTGGTAGTGAGTTTTACAGAATTGCGTATAGATATCACTTTGATTTCCATAAGAATTTGTAATACCTACCAGTAAGACGCATTTAAAGAAAACCCTTTGTTAGATGCGAAAATTAGTGCCCTAAAACCACAAAATGATATTCATGCTTTAATTAAAAAAGACTTAAATAATTTTTCCTGTAAAACATTTTCCAAAACTAGTCTAGCACTTACGTTAGCCACACTGAAGGCAGTCAACTTGTTATCTTCAATTAAATTGCGTCTTGCTTTTCCACTTGCGGATTCTAAAAAACACACGTACATTTGGAAAATACACCCACCTTAAATTTTGAATACCACTCAATATTACCGAATATTAATGACTCTAGAATTGTCATTAAGTTTTGATGTGCAGGTGAATTTCCATTCGTGTTTCTAATATCAAAAGCATGCAGTGTAAAATATGTACGCAATCTCGTGAATAATTCATGAATCGAAATATTTGTACATAATATTGGTTTACGTTTACGCGAATGTTATACGAGTACATTGAAGTTAAATTACTTTACACGGACACAGTACAGCAGTACGAAGTATGTATGAAAAGCAACCGAAACGTCGGAGGAAGTGTATTACCTAAATTTAAATAGTACAATAATTTAAACAGCTTAAATCGAAGTAAAGTTTAACAGCAATAGTTTAATAGTTTTAAAAATATCTAATAATAAAATAAACATCGCGATAACATCCATGTAGAGTAGTTTAAATTCAATGAAATATTTTACCGGTCAAAGATATTTACAACCGCTCTGAAAGGTTAATCAACGACGTATCAAAACCTTAAAGAACTAATGTTAATGACTTGATTGGTGTTGCTAATACAGTAAGCCAATTACAGCAGTTGACATGCGTTTAACCGTCTATTAACTAATAACTCTTTTTGTAATTATTTACCTATTAGAACCTGAAAGTTAATCCGGCTGTACAAATATCTTTTGCGCGATTGAATTTTATTACACGAAAACTTGACACCTAAAGCCATTCTATAATTTAAAGGGTGCCAGTGGGGCCCTAATACTAAGCCCACGCGGTCTGTCCAGCCTTCAAAGAACTTCATCTATTGAGACGTAATGCATCCAGCTGGATCAAAATTCTCTAAAATATACATATGTTAATAAAACTTTTTTTACTATGGGTAAGTACCATAGTAAAAAAAATCTTATTCAATATAAATAAATACAAGAAAAAATATATTTTTTGCGTTTGTCTTATATTATAAAATACATATCTACTATTTTACATTTGAACTTGTAATTGTTATAAGAGTGTAATAAAGCAAATAATAAAATCCGGCCAAGTGTGAGTCGAGCATATTATGTTTGCAATCACCTCGGCGCAATCCTTCATTCGTTCTTTGCAATCTGCACACATATTATGTAAATAAAAAGAGGAATATGTTTATGCCATAAAACTCGAAAAGTAGTCGATGGATTGACTTGAAATTTCTACACAACATCGTTTTTACTCCATACCCATATGAACGGGCAATTTAATAACATCAGACTGAGCCATGGCGACGCATGACCGGGTTTAGCTAGTCTCATTATATAATTGATCTTTAAACGTTACAACTTATAACTTATATAGTTTATTTATGTATTCAAATATAAATTTATCAGCTTTAAGCCAGCTTATTATCATAAACTTAGTATAACTTAACAAAAGCTACAGCAAAAAGTATTTATTTTGTAATAAATTTCAGGCAGCGGCGTACTTTTGCTCTGGAATTAATTATTCATTATAATCGTTATCTTTTCTAAAGAGACGAGAAAGGGTTTAGAACTTTAAACCATACTCCCAGGACATTATCCAAGAAACTTCTAACTTTGCTTCTAAAGACATTTACATAGAAATTTTCTTAAAATTTTGTGCTAAGTTGGCAAGAATTCAGATCGTAGATAATAACTTTGTTGATGACTTAGTAAACTATATACTTATCCGACTCACTTTCTACGTATTTTTAAAACAATTTCTTTTGAATAGCCAAGGTTAATGCCAAGGCTATCCTAACCGGTATTCATTTATAATTTTCTTTTTAAATTTTGAAAAGATAACTCTCGCTTAAGGTGTAACTCCTGTGTAGCGAGGGACTTTACAAACATTCAAACAACGGACACAAAGAACATCCAAACTCGAAACAACCATTTGTAGATTACACTATTGTTGTCCCGTGTGGGATTCGAACCCACAATACTCGGCGCAGAGATGGCGGCGAGGGAATCGCTCTAAACCGCTAAGCTATCCGTGCAGCCAATTATCTAATCGTTCGCCTAATAGTAAAACGTATCCGTAGCTTATAAATGCTACTCTAGAAGAGCGTCAACCAATAAAAAAAACTAGCTGCTGCGTTGATAGGATCCCCAGAGTCCAAGAGCCCATACCCGCTGTTACCACAACGTCTCCTCTAGCAACACTAACCACAGCAAAAACGGCACTATGATATTTGATTGCGATTTTTAATAGGTTGGAAATAGGTCCTCAGTTGAATATAATCATTCTCATTGTTCATATATAACTGATTTTATTATAATTATGTTGCTATAATTCTGCTGCTGTTACGAAAAAGCCAGGCTAATCATGGTAGGTTATGGTGCGGGGAAAAGACGCTATACATAAGATAACAATAAGTACTTCTCGTTCGCGCGCGAGCAGTTCTGACCGAATGATGTATTGCCAGTTGTACTGCTACGTGTGTTAGTGTCGCTTCTTTGCCTAGTACTAGTTGAAATACTTTGCTGATGGCAAGCGGTTTTTGTAGGACATGTGCGCTCAAAATAATAAAAACATATTTCGCTCGTTGCCCTCTGAAATGAAGGAGATCTAGAATGATATTTAGCCGGTCTTACTCACAAAACGAAACGCAACAATAAGTTACAGACTGAACGTCGCTATTCTACGAGACGATAGTACTTCGGCAGTCGGGCTTAAGCCGAAAACGGCAAGGTTTAATTACTTAGATTTGAGCGCTTTGGATATCTATAGAATCGCGTAGCTACAAGAAAACTTAGGTGCCGCTGCGGACCTGATCAATACTACCTACATACCTACCAATACTCAGGTCTGTTTTCCGGATAGGTAAGCAGAGACTACGGATTCCCACTGGCAACGCTCCTAGCATATCTAACCAGCTTTATTAACTCTTATTTTATTCCCAATGTTCGCTAATGGTACTGTTAACCTAAAGGACCGTTTAAATGGAAACTCCATTTAAAAACCCTAAAGCAATGTCCCTAATGCTATTTATAGATTATTACAATTCTTTTTACCTTATCACAACCTTCAGTAAGAAAATCCCCTTTCAATGTACATCGTGTTTAGAATACAAATTTGGTGTCTACACAACATAATAATATAATTTTCCTGTTTCGATAATATAATTTATTTTCAAACATACTTGAGCTATAAATTATATTATCGACACGGGAAAGTTACACATTCGTGTAAAATCACGAAACTCTGTGTGATTAATTTAAATTTTCACGAAAAATATGAGAATAATGTCGTCATATCAATGTAAATGCTGATAATAGGAATTATTGAAATTATTATACACTAGCTTTTGCCCGCATCTTCGCTTGAGTAAAAATAGATTAGGTTATGTTAGTTACAGTACTTTTTAAAAATTAAGTTAATAGCCTATGTTACTTGATGATAATGTAGCTTTCTAAGGGTGAAATAATTTTTGAGATCGGTTGATTAGTTTATGAATTAATATCCTTACAAACAAACAAAAAATCAAATCTTTCCTCTTTATGATACTAGTATAGATAACTTAAAATGACTTTAATATTGTATTATGTTTCCGCGAATGTTATACATTGAAATTAAACAAACTTTATACGGTTTTTATCGCGTTGTTTATTTTTTATAAAACACTAGTATTACATAATTTTGACTTCAATTTGAATTTCAATTAAAATGACTTTATTGGTAACATGGTATCTGAGGTGAAGCAAACAAAGCCCCTTAAACCTAGTATTCCGCTCAATCTGAAACAGCCCATCTGTCGTAATCTGACAGA
This sequence comes from Catocala nupta, assembly GCA_963675205.1. Lineage (NCBI taxonomy): Eukaryota > Metazoa > Arthropoda > Insecta > Lepidoptera > Erebidae > Catocala > Catocala nupta. The sequence goes on from OY776104.1 coordinate 16,144,830, forward strand.
ATATCACAGATAAACAGCCATGTGTAGTGTTTCTGCTGAGCAAGTTTCCAGGCACTGTAAAGAGTCACAAAGCAGTCAGCAAAGGATAATTAATGAACATCCGTAGTGCCGCAACTTCTTATTTAAAGGTTTGGCAATGCGCCAAGTCTATCCTTGGTGTCGCAAGCGTCCATATGCTACGATTACTGCTTACCTTAAGACAGGCAGGCATACTTGTTTGCTCTTATGGCCATATAAAAAAATATAGTCTAAGTATACTCTAGTAGCAACAAACATTGTGACGCGCTATATAGTGAAATACATTTTAATTACTTTTTCCACGTCGAAATGGTCCTTGGAAGTGGCATCCAAGGCAATAATTCTAATCAATAACCGAGTTCTTAAAAGTCGATTGACTGTTCTGTGATCTTTATGGTGCTTGTATATAACGCAAGTAACTTGCATGGTTTATACAAATGCGTTATGTAAAAGACAGACGCAAGTCATCCCGCACAAGTAGCCTGTACTATTACTCCCGAATGAGTAGCTTGGTCATGTAGCTACCGATATTTGTCATGTACAGGGAATACGTCACCATATACAAGCTTAAAAAATATTAACTTAAGGAAAAAGAAAAAGCAAGACAAGATAATGAAATTTTCATTTCAACTTACGAATCATCTCGACTGTAGAAGCTTCATAACTAACATTGTACCTAACACAAAAGTGTGTCTCCCTCCTTCCCGGAGAAAATGTACAACTAACCGTCGGGTTACATTTCTTTTACCGGAACAAAATAATCCACTTTTACTGTAGAAATCTTAGATGAAGACGCTACCTTTTTTATGTAAATAAATCAGTAAAATTACTTACAACTGTCGCCTATGATCATAGAGTTCAGCTAAAATATTGGTATGTGCCTACGCCTGTTAGTAGTAACAACGTCCGATCTACAAAATGTGCGATTCGTAGATCCGACTTTGTTAATAAGTCACAACGTCGCGTCGGGTCTACGGCAAAGCGTATATTATACTATATACCTAATTTAACAATATTTTATTTGATCTACATCTTTTTATCCCTAAGCTAGAGTAGAGATATAGCTGGTTCTGTAACAACCAGATTTTTGTTTTATGTTGTTTCGGACCAGTCTATTCTATTATACATATTAGCAGACAACATGATGCTCACTCAAATGTAGGGTGGCGTCATGGGTCGAGTTATCCCGTGGCCTTTAATGACTTGTTAAATTGCAAGGGACGATAGCAGGACCATCACGTAAATATCTGCTATTTTGGTGACTTAAGTCGGTTAACATGGTCGCGAGATGTTTTTTTATTTTTCTACGCGTAAGTGGATGCTTCTATTCAACCATAAGTAAGGCAATTTTTGTAGCCAGAGCGTTTTGTGGGTAGTAAGTGGTGTAATAGCGCTTTACAGATAATTCGTTAAATTGATAATATTGTAAATTTTGTGATTGAAAAGAGTGGCAACGAGTTTCTTGCCAGTTCTTTATATAGACTACACCCTTGCATTATTCAGCAACAACAGGTTAATGTAAATTTATAGTAATAAGTAGTCCGCCATTGTACACACAGCGACACATCAACCTAGACTGTTTGGACTTTGAACTATTAGAAGTTGAACGCTGAAGAGTGCAACGTGCAAGAGACTGCGTTATATTTTTGTTAAGCTCTATCTTTACCATTACATCGACACTACTGTGCACTATCCCTTTCCGACAATTCTCTATTTTGTATCTAGCTTAGTTATGCGTATATAGGGTGTCTAACTTGATGTGTACCCGTATGTACTATTTTGTGCATAAACTTATAAAATAATTAAAATAAAATAAATAAATAATTGACCTAAATTAATAAACGTATTGGTGATTTTGATCCCTTGCTACTAATGATATCATATGATAGCATATCCTACCAGAAAAACCCACAACAACGTCACCCGGCACGCGGATCGAAACACAAGAACTAACGAGGCATTTAATCATCGATGATTGCATAACTTATTAAAAAAATATTAGTGTACCCAGTGGTCGACATTAGCTGGTAAATCATAATCTTATTTTAATATATTTTAAACTGCGCTTCTATGAGGATTCAAGAATGTTACTTATCCAATTGGTAGACGAGAACAACTTGCCAAATGATTTTATTTGTAATTGTGGTCTCCCAGTGGTCATATTAGACTGTAATACATATTTATTTTCTTTCTTTTATAAATGTTATCTTTCTGCACTCCTCCATATAAACTTTAGCTATACCAAAGCCCGCACACCTCCCGCAATATGCATGAAAAGACATACAAAATGTTCTCGTCAAGAATGAATACGTATAGTGTACTGCTGTTTTTTGTCTTTAATAGGCAAATACGCAACTAAACCATCCACACAAAGGCCAGCGTTGGCGGTAAGTCATGTCAATTTCAAATGCGCGGGCTGTCAACTTGATATCCCGGGCCGTTGTCTTGAAAATTATTTTTGTGCGTTCCTGACATCCACTAGCACCTTGGTCTTTTTACAACCTTGTATTTTTTAATACAAAGCATATAATAATAGATATGCGTTTAAATAATAAAATCCTGCTGCAAGTTTGAAGACGTCCATACTGGTGGTGAATAATTGCCTCTGCTCATTCAAAATGTTTGTGTATTTGTTATTTGACGCCTTATTTGGCTCCATGTGTAGACGGTCGTAGTTGCCAATATGTGTGTGTTTGCCTATTTGTCAAATATTCGACCAAGTACAGCAAACACCCAATACCAAATACAAATAACCATGTGCCGCCTTTAGTTTAAAACAGGAAAATCTTTAATCAAATTGTATCTAGTATAATTGAAATGCAGATTTATATGAGGATATACGCATATATTATCGCGAACATCTATAGTCATGACCACATCTAGTTTGGATTTACCTTAAACCAGTGGGGATACACTACTAAATCATGTCAAACAGGTAACTTCATTTATAATCTAGGTAAAATGCCACTATTACAAACAATATATATACATACATACATACATAAATTCATGCCTGTTTCCCAGAGGGGTAGGCAGAGACTACGGATTTCCATTTGCTACGATCCTGACACACTTCTCTGGCTTCATTCACTTTCATAACATTCCTCATACACGCTCGCCGGTTTAAGGTGCTCTTAACCTGGCCTTTATCCAGAACGTCTCCGATTTGATCAAGAAACGTTCGCCTTGGTCTTCCCCTTGCGACTGTTCCATTCACACTAGCCTTATAAACTTTCTTAGTCAGTCTGTTCTCGTCCATTCTTTCTACATGCCAAACAATATATAGATTATACAATACATACACAGATTCTTCCAAGTGGAACTGATCATCAGGATTTGAAATGGTCCCTAAAATACCGGTAATTTGGGGTTAATTTATATAATCCGTAATGGAACGGGAGCCTAAATGAAAACCTTTATTTTACAGGTTCTTCAAACCGAGTCTGAACCTATTTGAGTTTATGCGATACCATGCTGTTCAACGCAGTACGATATCACCAAGGTGCAATAGCTGCTCACGGTGAAGATTTGCCAGATTTTGGAGGACGGGGAATGTTTTAGTTAATCATCCTCATTATTCTTTGAATAACCAACTATCACTTATTTCATAAGAAGCTTTCAATTGGATGGTCTGGAAAGGGCATTTTAGATCCTATATTCGAAACCGATTCACTGGAACGAGAACCGTACCGAAATCCAAACCATAATGAAAAGAAGAACCGACGTGAAAAATAAAACCCATATTTTTCATCGGATTTTAATGCCTGCTTATCATGCAGTTAAAGGTCCGGTATTTTTATACGTACTAGCGGTCGCCAAGTAATCGTTTGATCGTTATTAAAGTTTTATTGTCTATAAGTATACCCTTATAATCACATTTCATTTAGTCAGCTACTCCACATACATATGTAACCATGGTTACGAAGAATTCTACGACATCAGTCGAATAATGCCTAAATACTACGAACACGATTCGACTGCTTGTATCAAATGCATGGTTGTGTGCGTGTAGTGTTTTTTCATTCATATTTTATAAAAATATTAGGATTCGGCACTACTTCTCCATATAAACTTTAACTGTGCCAAATATCATACTCCTCCGTCCGAGCAATTTTCGTAAAAAGAAGTACAAAGTTTTTGCTTCACGTATAAATATATAGATACTACGAGAAACACTGTTTAGTCTGTTTAAGTTTATAGTCACGTAAAAATATTTTATGCGGATTTCCATTAAAACCAGCAGTGGTTTTTAATCTACTTATGGCCAGTCCCACAACTAATAAGTAAAATTTATCCGCAAGATAAATCCCATGCTGTCTCACTCTTGTTAGGTTAAAGAAGAGAAATGGCGAGACTTTTATCTTATAGATAAATGCTATTTGGAGGTGTTGGGACAAGCCCTTAATTTTTTTACCTTTATAACTTGCAGACAATTTCAATCTAAGCTTCATCATTGAAAACATGACATTCTCAGTACGTAATCGTGTTAATATCCAAGAATAGCTTTTGCCCACGATTCCGTCCGCATGTATACATCATGGCTTTTTCTTACCTTACTCGAATTAATTTAGATAAATTCTAAAATATATTATTGGTGTCCTCATTTACCTACTTATGCGCCAACTTGAAATAAGTATTAATATTGTACATATAACATAATATATTAACTAGACCATTTGAAAGCTAAATACCTATTTATTCCTACTCCCTGGCCACGGTATTACGGGCACGGTATTTCTGCAAAAGTTCTGCTTTCTAGGTCTATTGAGATTTATAAATCTACTTTATACGGAATACATATATCGAGGCTTATTTGAATAAATGAAACGGTTCTTTTATGCTACTTTCAAGCTACTAAAACTATGTTAATTTATATTTAAAATTTTTCACACTCTCCGTCGTTTGGGTTGTTTTTCAGGAGCTATGGTGACGGGGGCATAGACTACCTGGGGCCATAGCGGGCAAATCGGTAAATCCGTAAAGTTGTTTAATTTCAATTTAATGTTGAATTTATATTCGCATCAGCTTATTTATTTGTTTGTTACGCTTGCATGCCTTAACTACTCGACCGATCATCATGAAATTTTGCATACACGTTGCCGGGGGTACAGAAAAATCCATAGGGTAACTTTTACCCGGATACTTCCCATGGAATATATATATATATATATATAATAAATCTAGTACTATAAGAACTATTAAGATTAATAGCTTGGTTTGAGTATTAATATTCATTGAATGGCCATATATCTTTGCAGATGAGAACATCAGTTATCTAATCATTATACCCTGCTTATGCATTCTAAACAAGTATCTATCGCGTACAAAGCTTGTAAAACGTCTAAAAAGTTTTATGAAGCAAACATAGTCTGCATATTTAATAACTAGCAAAACGTTCCAGAGGACGCATTGGAATCTAATTAAAAATCTAGATCAGTACGGCTGCGGAAGTTTCTGGAATATTAGTATAATTTTAATAATAATTATAATGATTGCATGACAATGGTGACATATATTATTAATTCTAAACACAACAGCTTAATATGATTTAATATAGTCAGATATTTATATAAATGGGTATTTAATGTTCAATCATTAGATTTTACATACTTATTATTACGAATAGCTTTTTAATGTTTACAGACCAAGCTATTTGGGTTAGATATTGTTATTAAACTACATTAAAATGTAATTATTTAATGTTAAAGCAACCGCAATATGTCATGTGACCGATAAGGAAGTCCTGCCCTCTGTTTAAAGTTAATATTAGATGAATAAAGAAAATTTAGATCAGAGTTACTTGCATCTCAATACGGCAAGCGACATCGCGGCAGGCCCAGACGAGGATAGCGAGAAGAATTACTCTTTTAAAACTATTGATCGTTTGCGGTTTTGGATAGAGAAAGACAGAAGAAGAATGCGATGGTCATGTCTCACGGCAGGGCAAAGGACCAAAGAGACATAACTGCATGACTGACAAAAACTAGCAACCAACCTAACCAAGTTATTGAGGTATTGATGACAGTCATATGGCCTGTTCCGAGTGGCAAATCCGCAATTAAGTGTCATATTTTGCGGCTCTGAATGTTATTAACTTGGATTTTAATTTAAAATTGTTTAACCACCTCTGAAAACTACCGTGAAAAGTGTGTCATTCCATTATTTAAAAGGACACTCTTTTACTGTGTAAATAATGGATCGAAAATATCAGATGCATAATATGTATATTAGAATCAGCAAACATATTTATCGGTTATATACATAGACTTGTTAGTTTGCTAGCGACTTAGCTACGCTCACTAAATCTATGATTATACTTCACCATAAGTCTACTAAAGCGCGAGAATTGATGCACTCACATTCAAACACGTACATGTGAATAAGTCTTCTGTTTACGCGAATGTTATTAATTGAAATTAAACTATTATATACGGATTTTATCGCGCAAACAACGCGACCAAATCCGTATATAGTAGTTTAATTTTAACGTACATGTGAAGTCAAAAATGGCGGTAATATGTAATGGCGGATAACTTTTTTTTGTATACGTATGTGTTAGTTGCCCTTACAACTTTACGCAGACTTATGAGTGAGTGCAGAAGGCTCCCAACCCTACTGACTTCAGGGTCTACTATGAAGTCTTATATCTCTTTAACGCGGCTGTAATCTTTCAATACTAGGCTATACTATTATATGGCGAGATTAAATTTATCCTATTAATCCAATTTATAGTTAACCTTTGTACCAAATTTCACCAAAATCCGTTCAGCAGTTCATGCGTGATTGAATAAAAAGCATCCAAATTCCTTCACAATAATCTAAATTTTCACATTTACAATAAAATAAACACGTATTATATAATTAATTCGATTACATTGCATTTTATGTAGTATATTTTTCATTATTATCAATAATTTTTATGACTATTTATAAATTCGATAGCCACTTTAATCTACTTGATAGATAGATAAGTGTAGGTTTTGTCGTGATTCGTAATCACTCAGGCTTTGAATGTTAATCCTTTTTTTTTTGACCCTGGAAAATCAGGTTATTTTGGGAATACCAACTTCGACATTTAAAACAGTACACGTTTCCTTGCCACGCGGCTACGTCCAGTAAAATGTATTGAAACAAACATACTCTACTCTAGAAAAATTTATTTTTTACACACACGTATACCTACTAATATTATAAAGCGGAAATATTTGATTTTTTGATTTGTTTGCAAGAGTTTAACTCAAAAACTACTTAACCGATTTTACAAATTCTTTCGCGAATAGAAAGCTATAGATATTATCACAGGCTAGTAGACTAGTAGTACCTACTAGTAGTAGAGTAACATAAGCTAAATTATATTTAAAAAAATACAGTTACTAACATAACCTAACCTAATCTACTTTTACACAAGCGAAGCCGTGGGAATAAACTAGTCTCATATATAGTATATACTGACGACTTTTATGCTATTATGCGCAAAAGAACTGACGTCTCTGATGAGTAGGGTACGGATGAGTCCTACCAGTTATAACAGTTATTAGTAGGTAGTAGTAGTTATTTGCAAAATACAATAGTCCATTTCTGGCACATTGAACACATATGCATGTGTGTACCCGCCGGAGTTGAGTAATTATAATAAAATACCTATCAATACTAAAACTAAAACTGATATCCAATCAAATCCGGTTAGACCAGAAAAGCCGACCCTAAGTGACTTGGGAATAATAAAGGCTAAAGAGAAGAGACATTATCAATAATTATGATTTCAATTGTTATTTAATTTATTTTAGTTTGTTTTATTCTTATTTTGTAATTAAATTCAATATTTGATAATGTTTATTGCTTTATTAATTTTATTCATATTTTGATTATTTCTATATGAATTTGTAAGATAAGTAAATTTGAAATAAAGTGTTATTATTGTTATAATGTTTCTCTTATCACAGGCATTTTCTAACATATTATATTAGAAAATACCTGGCCATTTGGGAGGCTTACACGGAGACATGGGTCCAACGTGACGAAGCCCTTCGAGAGTTTTAATCAAAGGTGGGATGGAACATCTACAGCGGCACTGGTCGCAGCAGGCGTAAGATTATTGCTACGTATGGATTATAATATATGGACTATGGGTATGGGTGTTTGGTGGACCGGTATATTGGTAACTATGGATGAAAAACGGCGTCTGCCCTGAATACTCCAATAGCATCAATGCAATGGGCAGACGGTGACTCGCCAAGTCACTAGATAGGCCCCCTGAATAGCCACCATAGGCATACAAGCCAGCAGCAGAGGGCAACACCAGTATGAGTGGCTAGGGGTGTTGAGAGGTGCGGCGCCGGTTTCGCCATCAGGGGTCTCGTGACAACGGAGACCCGGAGCGAGATTCCCCGTAGTTATTCCCTTGAAAATGATAGTTTCACCCCTAAGCATATAGCTCTAGCGGCCTCCCCCTGACCGACCGACCAAGGATTATATTATTATTATTATTATAGTCACATGCCTGTATTGCCGAAGAGGTAGGCATAAATGACACCCACATTTCATCCAGCTATGATTTTAAGTTTCATATAATAGTGGGCAAACCTATTGCCGTATATTGGACTAACCGGACTATATTACGAGATGCTACTAAAAAATTATTGAAAAACAACCTAATAATATTTAGTAATTAGGTTACTTCTAATGCTATCGAGAAATTGCAGTTGTAAGAAGAGTGGATGGATGGACAGATGGTTGCAAAAAGGTTAATGAGTGGAGGGGTGGGAGGTTAGACGAGACGAAGGGTGGGTGGTGATGGGGTTGACAGCTGGATGGGTGGAAGGATGGATAGATGGATGGGTGGTTGGATGAAAGAATGAATGGACATTTCATTCTTCCACTAATTCACCCTCCACCTTTACACCCGTCCACATCCATTTACCTTTTCACCCGTTCACCTGTCCACCTTTTCACGCATCCGCCAACCACCTGAATATTCTCACATTTAATCACTCGTCCCGCAATCCAGTCGTCCTACCACACGATCGTTGATGGATAGATATGAAATATGTAAACCTAAAAAACAACATTTGCCTTGAATACTTAAATAGAAACATGTTGAATGGACAGGACTCTTAATAATCTTCTCATTTAAAGTAAATTTTATGTTAATATAACTACCCCGGTAGCGCAGCGATAGTGAATGCAACTGCTTCAAGTATCAGATTAGATTATGGGATTACAAAAATGATTATTTGATGATGAAATAGATTAATAAATATTATCGTAGATTAAATAAAAGATATAAAAATAATAATTAATCACCACAAAGTGGCTATAAATATTGATTTTTATATCGTTAAATGACAATAACAACTAATTCTCGATAAATTTGACATGTCTCATTTGCGTCATACTTGTCATCAATCAAAGTTATCATTTAATATTAAATATTTTTTATATCACCTTTGTGTGTTTAGTGCATGTGATGTTCAGAAGCGCGACATCAGACTTCTTGCCGTGCCTTGCTTCGTGATCCAATAATTAAGGCTACGAAACTGAGATTAAAGCTGCGAGCTGCTACTGGACTGGATATTAGCACTCAGACCATTCGTAATTTTTTACACCACTTTAGATTACCATCAAGAAGATACTGGCGAGCACCTTTGAATACACGGGCACGACAGCGACGCAGATTGCAGAGGGTCAGGCAGCGTCAAAACGATGAAGACGAAGAAGATGTCTGGCGTAATGGTATCTTTTTGTTGACGGAACACGGATTAGGACGCACCCTGATAACCAGTGTCCGAGTTTGCAGACGGCCTGGGAATTATGAAAGGCAAGGAACTGCCACTAGAACCGTTCAGCGAGGTGGCAAATCGGTATCTTTTTGGGGTGGAATAATGATTGCAGCTCGAACGCCTTTGACCCCGTACCAAGGCTCTATGACAGCTATTTGTACAAGACAGCTGTTATTGGTGGCATCACCAGACCATTCAGGATAAATTGTGGTAACCATTTCGTATTGGTCGATGATAATGCACCGGCACATCGAGCTCAACGAGTAAGCGCTGCTCTCCAGGAGTACGAAATCACGCGGTAAGACTTAAACCCAATCAAGCACGCATGGTATGCTACTAATAATATAAAAATACTAAAAATATATTTTTTTAAAGAATGTCAGAAGTAATACAGATATTTTCATAATAAACTTGTGTGCTTTTAAATGTTGAAGCAATAAATAATGCAATCATTAATTATATTTTAACACGAGAAAAAATATCTCAACTTTTCCAAATGAACGCAGACTTTTTTGATGTGTGTATACTTATATTATAAATGCGAAAGTATCTTTGTTTATTTGTTACATTATTACGGTCAAATCGTAAACTGTAAACTGATTTTAAAGGTAAACTGATTTTAATGAAATATGCATAAAGATGGCGATATGAGTTGTTGAGGATAGAAGTTAAAACAATGTAAGTAGGTACTTACAAAATACTCGTCTTACAAGTTGCTATAGTAGTAGACGATATACATATATTATTATAATTACTTGTATTATCAAACATTTATATTTTATTCACAATAACTATTTACATGTACCTAACTAGCGTCCGGCTTCGCACGGGTAGTACAAATCCTTAACAAATTATACACCTTAATCTTCCTCATGAAACACTCTGTCTATTGGAGAAAACGAGTGAAAATCCGTTCAGTAGTTTTTGAGTTTATCGCGAACAGACAGACAGACGCGGCGGAAGACTTTGTTTTATAATATGTAAGTACCTAGTGATAAATAACAGTTAATTTATGCGATATTTCGATGGATATATTAACAACAAAATCTATTTATAAAAATTACATCAACGCGTACCTCAAAACCAATATTTGACCATATAGACAGTTTACGAGATAATTTGGTAAATCAAATTAAAGCGCGAAAATATTATAACATCATGGCCGCGGGCGCTCGGCGCGGCGGGCAGTGAGTCACGGGGGAAATTTCACTAGTCCTCTATCTAAGCTTTATTTGTACACACAGCCTGAACATCATTTATATTTTCATCATCATTTTAATTGTGACTGCTTTATAGCTTAGTAGACCTGAACCTGAATTTATTTAGATGACGTTATGTTACGTGCTCTTGATGAAATCCGGTAGTTATGATATATAGATAAGACGTGAATACAAGAAAACACTATACTTTAAATAAACGCATACAAAGAAACCGCTAACAACTGGTTAATAAGAAGTCTGTGTGCAAAAGGTTTAAGTTTCTAAACCCTGCAGTTCATTAAATATCGATGCAGACATTAAATATCCAGAGCACCCGGTACCTCAATGCCGCCCCTTTAGCGACCCCATATTTTGGAAAATAATTAGGTAGGCTTGGACACATATACCTTTGTCCCTCCCGCTCCTAGGCATATGCCTAGTTTGCCTTCAGAATAGTCTGCCACTGCTGCAGTTTGTACTATGCTGTTAGTTTATCTTTAAATGGAATATACATCTGTCTATTTCAAGGTAGGCAAAGAGAGTATTACGTGTAGGTATTACATCCGCATTTTAATTCCCACGTAATAGAGAGCAAGCCGAATGTTATCGTGTTGCCACTGAAAATGTCTTAACAAAAAAATCCCAATAACAATGTACTCGACTGCGAACTCACGGTTTTAAAATCATACTGATGCCGCGGAGCCAACGAGTTATCAAATCAAATCAAAATAATAGTTTAAAAAAACAAAAAACACGCTTTAGCTGCTGTGCTTTCTAAGATATTTAGATAACCCCTACCCCACGCTTTTTTACATTTAAATTATTAAATTATTATTACTATTACTTTTTTTAATAAAGCGTGTTTTTTTAAATTTAATGTTACTATATTATTTATTAATATATTATTGCCTTTTTTTAATAAAATTTAATACCTACAATTTTATATTTTTTTAAATTTAATACTATTATTTTTCTAAATTATTGTATTTTCATCGGTCCTCGATAAGTGTGCAAAGTTTGAAATCAATCTGTCGGTATGAAAGGGGTGAAAATCACGTTCAGAGAATCCGTTACATAGATTGATAGCAAATAAACGCGTGTTAATAATTATTCATATAGGTCACAACGTAACACTTATGAACGTCAAAGTTACACTTATTATTATGAATGTGAAGTTGTGTAATACAGTTCTGTAAGGAGTTATACCTATTACACCACCCACCTATAAATCAAAACAATCTTAACTAATATTATAAATGCGATGGTGTGTTCGTTTGTTACGCTTTTACGCCTTAACTGCTTAACCGATCACGTTGCCAGGGGCCCAGAAAAGAACATAGGATGTCTTTCATCCAGGAAAAAAGTACTGTTCCCGCGGGCTATAAATTTATTTACAAAATATATATTAACGCGAAGCCATGGGCAATCAAGTAAATAAATATTTAATAGTTCTAATGATAGTTTATGGTAAAACATGAGCATCCTTGTACACGGCATAAAAACAACGCGAGGCCATATTCTAGTCCGAGGTGAAGTCTATGTTAATTATGATTTAACATAATTTATGGCAAGTATGATCTGCATATTAAACTTAGGTAAACCATGCCGGTGATTGTTTAAAGTTGAGGATAAAGCGCTTCCAGTCGCCATGATGCTTAACTATAGGATAATCATATTTTCTTATCCTTTTAATACTAATTCTACAATCGATATCTAATATAATACTCAGCCCTGTATTAAACTGTCCTATTGCTGGGCACGTGCTCCTTCTCAGTATAGGGTTAGGCCATAGTCCACCACGCTGGCCTACTGCGGGTTGGCAGACTTTACATATCTACGCGGACATTATGGAGAAGTCTTAGACATGCAGGTTTCCTCAAGATGTTTTACTTCACCATTATAGCAAGCGATAGTTAACTATTTAATACGCACATAATTTCGCGACGTTCGAGATGCGCGCCTTGAGATCGAACTCAAGACCTCTGCACAGCAATCCAACGGTTTCCCACTAGGCTATCGCTATCGATGTACAAAAGAAAAATATTTAATATACCTAATTAATAACTGATAAACACGAAAATTTGCTTGAAATGCAGTTATTTTGTGTATCCAACGCAACTGCGACTTCACACGAGTTAATGACGTTTGGTACAAAATTTGGTTTCAAGGATCTCCCCGCGCCATAAAGCGATGGCGCATCCTAACCTCGATTACAATTTATTTTATCCTCGGGTTATGTCATTATTATCAGGTTTACGTTACAATCTTAATTAAATAACATATTCATAAAAAATACACCAATTAATATTAAGCTATAGTTAACAAGCTATGATTTTTCAAAGATAAAAATGTTGTATGTCATGACAATGTTAGGAGCAGTTAAGCAAAACTGGGCTAAGGTGGCCTTGATGGCGTAGTGGTTAGTGTAACCGACTGCCACGCCTGAGGTCGCGGTTTCGATTCCGCACAAATGAAACATTTGTGTGCATGGATATGGATGTTTGTCTTGGTCCCAGACCATATTTCTATGTATAATATGTATGTATGTCTAGTACCTACCCATAATACAAGCTCTGCTTAGTTTGGGCTAGATGGTGTTGTGTGTATGAGATAGAATATAATGATTATTATATTAACTCTGTCTCTTCCTGTTGTAAAGTAAGATTAATAATATAATATAATTCTGTATCAGAGATATTTGTATGGCTCCGTATATATGTAGATAAACATATTAGGTACAAATCTTTATGCGCGTTTAGTACAGTTGAAATATATTTAAAATATATATATGTATGTTTATCTATTGTCTAGTACCTAGCTTAAGCTAAGCAGAGCTGGTACTATACCAGCTCTGCTTAGCTTGGGCTAGATAGTGTTGTGTGTAAGTGATTGAATATTATTATATTCTTAAAATAAGACTCGCAAAGCAAATTTTTTTTTTTCTTTTAGATGCCTATCATAATTACTTGGTAAGTAACTATAACGGTGAAGAAAAACATCGTGAGGAACCCTGCATGTCTAAGAGTTCTACATAATGATCTCGAAGATATGTGAAGTCTGCCAACCCGCACTGGGCCAGCGTGGACTATGGCCTAACCATCCTCACGCCGAGAAGAGGTCCGTGCCCAGCAGTGAGACAGTTAAATACTGTGTTGATATCTTTATATAAAGATATCAACACGTATTACGGTATATATAAATCTTCTGTGCGTGTTTGTAATTAAACTCCTTCTAAACGGCTGGACCGATTTTGATGAAATTTTTTGTGTATTGTATATTGTATGCAAATATTATTTGTAGGTATATCATAATATCGAAGCATGGAGCACTAAGCTAAACTAAAAGACTCGCAATGTCTAAAAAAAAACATGCGTTTAATACTAATTATAATAAGTAGGTACATAAGTAACTATAAAAATAAATCAAGATAGGTTACGCAAAAAATCTTCAATATTTCATCGATATTTGGTAGCTTCAGATGGATTACTAATATTCATTACATATTTTCTTATCCTATATATACCAAATACAAACTCGACTGTAGGTGCCAAACGCCTATGTATAAAGTATAACAGTATATGTGTACATAATTTACAGTATATGTGTACATAATGTACAGTATATGTGTACATAGTCTACGACTATATATATATCCTTACTTTCTTACTATTATTATAAATTAGAAAGTAACTCTGTTACCTTTTCACGGCTAAACCACTTAACCCATTTAGATGAAATTTGGTACAAATATAGTTTAATAAAACCTGGGAAAGGACATGGGCTACTACTTTTTATTGATGTAGATACCACGCGAGTGGAGCCGCGCGCAATAGCTAGTTATGTATATTTTTCAAACCTATAGTTTTAATCATAATTCGCTGCTGTTTACAATGCATCAATATATAAATACATAAGAACGGAATGCGAAATATAATCGCATTTATATAATAATAATCTTGCTCTACAAACGAAAATAACATCAAGGTCATTTAAAAAAAAAGTTTGAGCAATATAATAGACTATTTCAAAATTAGAGCCAAGTGGTAGCGTGGCCGAGCGGTCTAAGGCGCTGGTTTAAGGCACCAGTCTCTTCGGAGGCGTGGGTTCGAATCCCACCGCTGCCAGGATCTTTTTGTATAATAATTGGCTATTTTATTATTAAATTCGTTATTTTTATTTAATTACGCTATTTACTTTTGCTTCCTTACTTAAAAATAAATGGTTATTAACATTTTTTAAATTTTTTTGTGGTATCCTTTGTAAATGTATGAATATAATTAAATATATATATATAATAATTATATAGTAATATAAAATGTTTTACATTTTAATACATATTATATTACCTGTATGATTTCATATTAGCTGTATAGATAATGATAATCCGTTAAACGGCCTTGTTAAAAAGAAGCAATGCTTTCTCAGCACAAGAGATAGCATGATACAGCAAATCCTCAAGAAACTGGCAGCCATAGGTACTCTACACAGGATGACAAGAAGAATATATAATTGCCATTTAGCTATGTCCTTTGTGGTAAAGGCATGGTTAAATTTTCTTGTATGAAGATTCTCAACCTAAATAAAAAAAATAAGTACTGGACCGGCAATTCTGATACATTTTTATCGAGGTAAATATACATATATATTATTACATTATTTTTCTTAAAACTGTAACGGGGCAGTGTCTATACATTGATTTTGTATATTTGCAGAATTCCCAATGCAAATCAATGGTTTTAATTGCTTGACTTTTCGTTTGTTTCCGTACGACATGCAGCACTAGACATATTCTAATGCACAGTTTAATCAAGATAAGATAAATTGCAGTGGAATAGTAGTCAGGCGAACGCAGTCGCAGACTTATGGTAGTCAGTTGTACTATCACAATAAGTTACACAAGAGTATGAAACAATACCGAAAGAAAAAATATATAAGCCTTTTTAAGCATACTAGCGGTCGCCAAGTGACCGAAATTCGACCATAATTGATTTAAATTTTAAGTTTGTTTATTATTAAGGTTATATTGTCTATAACTATACGCTTATAACCACGATTCATTTATTCACCTACTCCACATACATACATATGTAACCATAGTTACGAAGAATTCTATAACAACAGCCGAATAATGCCAAAACACTACGAACGCGATTCGTCTGCATGTGTCAAATGCATGGTTGTGTGCGTGTAATGTTTTTTCATTAATTTAATGTATTTCTAATGCATATTTTATAAAAATATTAGGATTCTCCACTCCTTCTCCATATACCTAAACTTTAACTGTGCCAAATATCATACTCCTTCGTCCGCGCAATTTTCGTAAAAAGGGGTACGAAGATTTTGCTTCACGTATTAATAATTATGGATAGCACGCACGAAGTAGTGTTGTACGAGGCATGGTTTTATTTAAATCTTTATTTAAATGATGCCACATAATTCTAAATAAAGTGTACATATTTTTATTTAACTAGGTAGACTAGCTGATTAAGCATCGTATGCCACAGTTCTAATGTCAGAGCAAATATCTACAAAAACATTCTGTCTGAGCCACCACTAGTAATATTGCGTAAAAACTGAACAAGAATACCTAGATAATTATTATTATGATGTTATTATCACATAATAAGTATATCATCAATGGCAATTACCAGTTTGTTACAAAATTAAGCAAGGCCAGAACATAATTACGTCACAAAAAAAACAACGAAGTAGATAGGTACTACAGAAACCAACATAAATTATTTCCTAATTAAAATTGCTATGATAATTGCATTTTAAGCCAAGATAACATCACTTTTTGTTATCTGTAAGCATTATTAACATGCTTTAGCTTGTTGCCAAAGATGTTATAACATCATAAACATAATTATTATACTCAAAATCCTTACTAATTATGTTAAATGCGAAAGTAATTCTTTCTATCTGTTTGTTATGCTTTTACGACTTAACTATTAAATCGAGTTTGATGATAGAGAGATGGTATGTATCCTGGCCCAGAGGAAGGACATTTTATCCTGACATGTATGCTCATGGGACTTATGCAGGCGAAGCCAACGGCAGGAACTAGTTGTTAATATAGTTATATACTATTTGACATTTGTCAAAAGGTTATATTATGCTTGGAATTTAAAAATACTTGCTTAGTTAGTAATTATTAAGTAGGTATTAGGTACTTTAAGAGAAAAGTAATATAAATTATATTTTTTTTTTAGTTTTGCACACATATGTAATAATTTAAATATATTTCAACTGTACTAAACGCGCATAAAGATTTATACCTAATATGTTTATCTACATATATACGGAGTCATACAAATATCTCTGATACAGAATTATTGTAATCTTACTTTACAACAGAAAGAGACAGAGTTAATATAATAATCATTATATTCTATCTCATATACACAACACCATCTAACCCAAACTAAGCAGAGCTTGTATTATGGGTAGGTATTAGACAATGGATAACCGTACATATATACATTTTTGTAAATACATACATATTATACATAGAAATATGGTCTGGGACCAAGACAAACATCCATGTCCATGCACACAAGTGTTTGACTTGTGCAGGAATCGAACCCGCGACCTCAGGCGTGGCAGTCTGTTACACTAACCACTACGCCATCGAGGCCGTTATACATAGTAATATAATAATAACACTAGTATTATTATATTATTAAAGCATTAACATGTTACAACATAGGTACACACGGCTACACATCAAGTTAGACACCCTATATACGCTTAACTACGCTACATACAAAATAGAGAATTGTCGGAAAGGGACAGTGCATAGTGAAGTCGATGTAATGGTAAGGGTAGAGCGTAACAAAAATATAACGCACTCTCGCACGATTTGCAGCGTTCAACTTCTAATAGTTCAAAGTCCAAACAGTCTAGGTTGATGTGTCGCTGTGTGTATATTCAGTGAAAACAGACCAATATTCATAATATGTCACAATATTATGAAAATTGGCTATTGCATTTCCTACAGGCGCTTTAATATTTAATTGATTTGATTGCACGGTGTAATAGTTTAAGTGATCGGCTCGCCACTGTCGCGATGCCTAGTATGATCTCTACATAAGATAAAATTTGTACATACATAAATACATAGATTCACGCCTGTTTCCCAGAGGGGTAGGCAGAGACTACGGATTTCCATTTGCTACGATCCTGACACACTTCTCTGGCTTCATTCACTTTCATAACATTTCTCATACACGCTCGCCGGTTTAAGGTGCTCTTAACCTGGCCTTTAACCAGAACGTCTCCGATCTGATCATGATCTGATCAAGAAACGTTCACCTAGGTCTTCCCCTTGCGACTGTGTTGTGTCCGTTGTTTAAATGTTTGTAACCTCCCCCGCAATACAGAAACTATTACTATTGCGAGTGTTGTCATCAAAAACAAAAGAAAATCAAATATACGATATCAGTTCCAATAAAGAGTTAATCTATATATGTATACGTGAAGCACAAACTTTGTACCCCTTTTTACGAAAATTGCGCGGACGGAGGAGTATGAAATTTGGCACAGTTAAAGTTTATATGGAGAAGGAGGGGCGAATCCTAATATTTTTATTAAATATGCATTAGAAATACATTAAATTAATGAAAAAACACTACATGCACACAACTATGCATTTGACACACGCAGTCGAATCGCGTTCGTAGTATTTCGACATTGTTCGTCTGACGTCGTACAATTCTTTGTAACTATGATTACCTATACTTTATTTATATGTAATAGAGAAAACAGAAAACAAAGTAGCAAACATAGGAATTTTGATCGAATTTTGACCACTAGGCGACC
This sequence comes from Catocala nupta, assembly GCA_963675205.1. Classification (NCBI taxonomy): domain Eukaryota; kingdom Metazoa; phylum Arthropoda; class Insecta; order Lepidoptera; family Erebidae; genus Catocala; species Catocala nupta. Next base: position 16,163,647 of record OY776104.1, read on the forward strand.
GCTAGTTTAATTAAAAGTGCGTTTTCCTATGAAAACATGTAAATGAATAATTAGGAAAAAGTTACTCATAAGTCAACCTTGAAAGATTTTATTGCTGGTATCTTTACTATATTACTGTGATACTAGCCTAATGGGGATGTCTAAAGCCGGGGACTATGTTACCAGAATAAGCTTAAATTTACTGCACAGTGATATAAAAACGTTTGCATCTCTTGTTGATTATAATAATAATCACTCAGTAATTTGAACCAGTCACACGACTCTTCTAGTCACATGAGCTCAGTAATTTCCACAAGTAGGTACTTATGACTAAATCTGTAAGCTCTTGGGCCCCTGAGCACACAGATTTTGTAGACCTAAGAAAGCTATAGATTGTTCTAACCCGTTTTGAAAACAAATGATATGTATCGTACACGTGTTTCACATAACTTATCTATCGAATTGCCTTGGTTTGTTCGTTTTTGGCGACCGAGCCAACTGTAATCATTACAGATTTAATTTTGGTATCATTTACACACAAAACAAGTATGTATAAACAGATTTACTTCTATAAAAACACTGTGTAATCCTAATTATAGATATTATAAATGCGAAGATGAATTTGTTTGTTTATTTATTACGCGTTCACGCCTTAACTACCCGAGCGATCATCGTAAAATGTGACATAAACGTTGTCAGAAGTATAGATTAGGACACGCGGTAACTTTCATTCAGAATAAAAGTAATGTTTCCGAAAATTAGCAAAATCTAGCTTTAAATAATACATCTTTATTATAAACTAGCTGACCCGCGCAACTTCGTCTGCTTCACATAAGAGAATTTGCCCGGTTTTTGCAACATTTTACATTTATGCTCTGCTCCTATTGGTCGTAGCGTGATGTTATATAGCCTATAACCTTCCTCGATAAATAGGCTATCCAACACTAAAAGAATTTCAATTCGAACCAGTACTTAGTTCCTGAGATTAGCGCGTTCACCCAGACAAACAAACAAACTCTTCAGCTTTTAATATTAGTATAGATTAGTATAGACATTAAAATATTAATAAATATATATGCCGCCAATAGAAAACAACTGACTATAGTACATTGATACCTATTGATTGTTCCCGGAACATAGAGAAAAATAAATATTTAAAAATAAAAAGATTCTTGTCTATAGTTAATGTAATGCAGATTTTGGTGCCACCTATTTATTTATTTACATTACATAGAACGACTTGCGCCAATGACACTTTTTAACCACACTTTAAATGGTAAAGCATAAACTTAAAACAGCCTGGCTCGTTCTCCCCACAGCACCTCTTACATTCTAATAATAACAACTTCAATTGATCCGCAAAAATATCAACTTCTATACTTATATTACAATAAATCATTAATCTATTTAAGGGAACGCGGTATGGGTGAGTTAGGGAATGTGGTAGAAAAGCACACTGGCGCCAGCCTCAGTGCTTTCTACCACGACTATAGTTGTTAGGCACAAACAATTTGCAGCATCTCTTCCGTCGTCTAACTAAAAAGCCGCTTCATGATATGAGGACGCATATCACATAGCGCCTTTTACTCTATGCATCTATTTGTACATACTTTGGGACTTAATGCCCTACTGAGCAGCAGCGGTACACCGGCGACCAGACGCAATTGATATTAATTATGTTTAGTAGGTATTCTAAGACTTGATAGTTTATTAAGGTGTAGCTAGTAGATATCTGCCTATTTAAGCTTTATAAACAATGTAGATAGGTACCTACATAAAATACACTCATAGCAACTGCCGAAGTAATCAATTCAGCAATTCTCATGAGTGTTAGTGAGTGTTAAGTTAATTAGGTAGTAGAAGTAGGTATAACACTACTATACATTTGTTATGTAGGTTCCTACTAAGACAAATCTGTTTAGAAAATAGATCAACAATTCTTATAAGTTTGGAATTATAACAGGGTTTAAGTGTGGGTATAAAATAATCACCATGAAACGAAAATTAAGCAAAGATATTTAAAAAGTTAAGCTCCGTGTAATAAGTAGAATAATGGCAGACATATCAAATAAAATACATCATAAGAAAATATAGGTATATATGTACCTATATAATATCACAGTATAGATAATACTCACCTAGGTGCTATGAAAATTTTACCTATAGGTAGGTACCTATCAAAACACGGTACAAATATATTTACAGGCGCTTATGTTAATTCGGATTGAACGTTTCTTGAGAATACCTCGAAAACCGTAACAATTTTCAATGGCCTAAGATTTCATAATTATGTGTAAGAAACCTGTTTTTATATAAATTTACTTTAAGTTATAATGCATTGTCCAATAATATACGACGTTAACGAGAAAACAAACAACATCGCTCAAATAAAAAAATCTTTTCATAAAACATTGGCTAAGTTTTCAATCAATATGGTCGAACCAAAATGAGTTGTCCACTGAATATTATAAGGTGCTATTTCATGCAACATCACTAAACCAGACACCACGTGGCCGGGGTAGACGTACGCTATCGATTTTTATATCATATTATATTTATATCATTTTTAGATGAAAACATTCCAAATTAAACAAGAAAAATAAATATCTACACACAACATTCACTAACACTTGATTTCTATAAAAAGCACGTTTTTACGCATTCCACTTGAATAAAATAAGACACTCTACTCTACATTAAGTCACTATTTCGTAATTCCACCGACTAGTGCCACTCACCATTACATGGTCGGTGCAAATATCCATCCGCACTCAACGAAATCTGACGTCAAACTGGCGAAAATTTCACAATTTTTTAAGTCCGTAAGCATTCGATTTTTGAAAACAGCTGTTTCCACACTAACCTGAACTCTATACACAAACGATTTTAACTATAACGCGTTTCTAAATAAAACGGCTTATATTCGTGTCAGAGGTCACTGTCGCGGTACAATTATCGGTTTCAAAACTTGCAGCAACGCTATTTATGTATTTACACTGAAACGGAACGTTAAGCAAGCTTTTTTATTTAACGAAAATCGATTCAAACGCTGCAGTTTTGTCTAGATTGAAACTTATTTATAGAAAATAGTCGCCATTTTAGGTCGTCGCCAGGCGCGACGCTAACAGCGCATGCGTGACTTTAAGGGCAAGGGTAGAAGTGTAATAATATTCAAAATTACACTCATAAACAAGATAGACGTCATTTAAGTGACATGTTGCCGTTTTATTAAATAGGCTTTTCGTTTTTGCTTGCATTTAAAAGTACAAGTAGCTGTCAAGTATTTTCGAATACTCTTTATTTAATAAGGTATACTTATACCTAACAAAGAGTAAAAAATAAAACTAAATGGCTGCTATTGTCTTTCATTAATTCATTTATTTTATATATAAAACCGTAACCTTTTAGGTACTAAAATATGTATTTCTCTCATTACCTATCTGCATTGCTTTATAACAATTATGACTGATTAAAGGGTAAGTTGACTGATTAATTATTATTCATAGACATAATGCTTATGAATTAAAATTACTGTGAATAAAGTAATTTCATCTATTCTGAGTTTAAGAACGGTTTTGTTTTAAGTTCGTCCTCTTTATTAAAAAGGGTTTTAGCCAACGAATCTCTATTTCCAAAGCACTGCATAAGTATAGGTACTTACTATACTATATTTAAAATATTTAGTACAGGGATATTTTATATTAATTATTTACTAATAAAGTTAAATAGCTTTTAAAGAGAATGTTTCCCTGTGTGGAATGAAACCTTATTTTCAAATTATTTATTGATAAGTGTACACAAGCAAAAGTCAGCATAAGACCATCTGAAATGTTTAAATTGCCGCCGATGCCAACCTTCTGCGCCTGCGTACTAATTGACCAATAGCAGTGTACATCCTTCTCAGTCTAACTGAAGACTGGCAACTAGCGATGTGCCCATTGGATTTTAGAGGAAAGTAATTCTAGAAATGAAAAGCTTGAGCTTAGAAACACTCTGCTCTTACTTTACGAATTGGCTGACAGTACGAATGAGCGGCCTTATAATAATACTAGCTGACTCGCGCAATTTTGTCTGCTTCACATTTTCCCGTTCTTGCAACAATTTTCATTGCTGCTCCGCTGCTAGTGGTCGCAGCGTGATGTTATATAGCCTATAGCCTTCCTTGATAAATGAGCTATCTAACACTAAATGAATTTTTCAATTCGAACCAGTAGTTCCTGAGATTAGCGCGTTCAAGCAAACAAACAAACAAACTCTTCAGCTTTATAATATTAGTTATAAACAAAAACAAAACAAAAAACTTAACATTAAAACTCTCAGACAACTACATGTCTTACGATATTTTCTCACGATTTTTTCCTCACTGTAAGCAATAATTAACCATTTCATACGCACATAACATCGAAATATCAGAGATGCGCACCTCGGGATTGAACTTAAGACCACTGCGTGGCAGTCTAACGGTCTCCTTCTAGGCTATCGCTACTATAGCTGCTTAGATATCTAGATTGGTAACCCAATAATTTGAAGGATTGTAAGGGCCTCCACGAGACAAGGATGATTCCTGGTGCGGGAATTGTCTTAAAAAATAATGTGAGTAGGTATGTATATGAGGGAGAAAGACTTAGGAAAAACACGTTACTTTATATTATGAAGTCATGTTTGCGAGAAAGAGATACATAAGAGACGACCTAAGCTTATTTCATATAAATAAATTATATCTAATAAAATAATATCTATGACATTGATCTATATTTATTTTACTTCATATTAAAGTATTTCCATTATTATACAGAATGCTAGGTTCTCTATTGCGTTCCTTACTTTTTTATTCATAATCTAACGAGCCATTTTTTTTTGTCCTAATCATCATTTGTCCGAATGATAACTTGCCCGATCTTGATGTCACATAATATCACATGCCATAAAATTGAAATCCCTAAATATAAATATGCCCTAAATTTGTTTGTCATAAATATTTGTATTACAAAGCTTGGCTTTTGTCACGGCTCCGGCGCTGCGGGTCTCCGGTGGTCACACGCGTGCTAATCGGCGCAGAAGGCTTTCGCTCACCACCGCAGCTTCAGCCGCGGCGGCTCGCTCGGAGCCTCCTGCTCCTCAGCTCGCGGGCCGCCTCGCCCCTATGCGCCTACGCGATTCTAAATTACACTCTAAAGGTAGGGCAAACAAGACTGCGTGGTAAGTATTGTATTATATATATACTTTATATAATACAATACTTAGGACATACCTATGACTTTATTTCATTCAAAATTAGGAGATTCAATTATTACTTATAGTACTTACTCGATATTATGACAGAATAGTTTCAGAAGTAAAGATAATTAGGTAAAACAAAATTTCGAATTTATGAACATTATGGTTACTGAAGTTTATAACAAACGTGTTATGGATAATGATTTCCGGACAAACAATTTTAGGAAAAGAAAGTATCAGAATTCTATTATTTATGAATCAGAATATTGAAGATAAAATATTTCGTTTGCCTTTACTTAATACTGTTTATGAACTCTTTAGTTCCATGATATAAAGTTACGGTAAGCTTTGTATTTGCGTGTGATCGTGATGTCCCGGGTTCAATACCGAAGTAGGGGAGTGTTATTGAGATATCACCATCAAGAATTTTTAAGTAACAGCACAGAGTCAGGCAAATTCACGGTAGATAACAAAAGGGGTGCCTCCTATTTGGAACACTACAAAATGTACTATAATAGGTATAAATATTAAATCAAACTCGAGACTATCAATAGAGCAGTTGCATTTCATGCCACTGCACGACTGAGACTGCGAGGACATACATAAACAAGATTGGTAGTAAGTAACGTAAACTTAAAAATAATTGAAGTATTCAATATTTACAACCTGCCTCAGAAAAGGTTTTTAAAAGTACGAAATTAGCTATGGACGGGAGCTTATTTTTAATATGTATATCCGTGAAAGATTCGAGTTAATTCTATTTTGTTTCCCTGTAATAAAATGGAACCACAGATGATTAAATAACGGAATCAAGCGCACAGTACATCGTGCTCTGTGGTTTTTCTTAATTTGTTTTTAACACCTAGAAGTCATTCCAGCAAAATGCAAACTTAATTTATAGCAATATATTATATTTAATTAAAAGCTGTTCAGAAAGACAAATACTTACTTTACAAGAATTTTTACTTATTTAATACGAACAAGGGGAACCAGTTATAAACTACTTATAGGTAATCACAAAATCAGACAATGCCAAATTTGGAATGTAAATAAAGCCCGAGTTGTGTAAATATGCAGTTTTTATATTTTATATGAAACCGTTTGTATTATTATAAACTTTTATTACTTATGCAAAACTTATACATGTCTCGAAATTACTATATTAATTATAGTTAATATTTAACTACGAATTAGAATATCATGTCCGCAAACAAACTAATCAACATACCTACATAATTAAAATAAATGATAAATAAAATTAACTCACGGCTCTCAGTCGTTCTTCGGACTAAACACTAACCATTTTTAAAATGTCATAATTTATTAATCATTGTTAAAATCATTTTAATACAAGAATAAAAACACACTTCATACAACATCAACTAAAAACCGACTGTCGACTGTTTATCTTCGTACCTGCATTAGTATTTTTTTTATTTCGGTGGCAGACACTGGCATTTCTATGTCTTATGCCATTGTCATAAGGCCTACCATCGTCGGTTCTATTGATTCTATCACTGCAATAAAAAATGACAGTAATAAATAAATTAGGAATAGGTATTAATTTTCTGTCATTTTCCTACCCTATTTTTAATTTTGGTCTTTACCTACCTACATACCGAAATACTTACGTACAATAATCATTGTAAACGATCTATTATTGTATTATATAAGAAAACGCTTTGAAAGGGTAAGTGGTGTATTCCGTGTATTACACCCACAGTTGATTTAGCTCCCACGTAATGGCCCACGACATATAAGTGTAAGTCTTTCGCTTAACCCTTGAAGGATGTGGGCGTGCAAATAGGTATGTAAAAACTAAGTGTCAATTAGAGGTGTCTGAAATTAAGATTATAAATATTAACGTAAAGGTACATTTTTAACATTATAGTTCTTTTAAACCTAGCATCTGTTTACATAGGAATATAGCGCCAAAATGTCGGTAATCAATTATGCACAAAAATAACAACCGCCTGGAGCTCAGCCCAGGCAGTGATAGGCGCTAATAGCATCAGCGAATCTAGTTATTATCTAGTGAAAGCCCTTAAAATTCTGAGTTGATACCCAACATTCTGTAGTGGATAACGCAGAGGACCATATTATTATAATCCTGGCGAAGACTGGATCTGCTGTAAATCGATGTAAGTTGACCACAGTAATGTTAGATTTTCTACTATTTTTATACATAATCATAAATGTTACCAAGGCTAAAATCAGTAAAACAAAACTTATACTACCAAGGTAAGAAAATAGTGTACAGCCTGACTGATGGTAACTGCAGCCCACGAACCTGGAGTGATAGAGAGAAAGTGAAAGAATGAGAGATACAATGATTTACGCCTCCGGTACCAGCTTATTATTGTTTTTATTTATAACCTTGGTAACAATAACATATGTTATATAATTATGTCCAGCGTCATTGATAGTGATGCCAATAATACCAGTTCAAAGAGTAACTAAAGAATAATAACTAACACCGACCTAATACGTAATTCACACTCATGTGGCAGTACGACTGGCAGTCCTGCAGTACTGACGTACCTAATACCGTTGTCACGTTCCTTACGTATAGCGTTGCCTTTGTCTCTCTCTGATGATGAGCTCTGCCCTGCGATGATTAGCCTGGTGCTTCTGTAATAGTAGTAGTTGCTTCCTTTATGAAGTGTCTAGGGTGTGACATAGCTTCGAGATTCACATCATCAATAGCGAGCATCGGCGTGCAAATAATGTAGCCCAGTGTTTCTGTGGTGTAGATGGTTTCTGGAGTCTACTATGGCACTGGTACGGGGACTTTTCATCTTTGGAACATACATATTTACCAGCGCAGAGATTTCCATATCTGCAGAGATTGCAGCGGTACCCCGCGCATTGCCAGGGGCTATTGGATGTAGGCAACACGAGGTACTATCAGGTCACATACATCCATTCACGACATTTACCATTTACCATCAACATATTTATACCTAATTATGTCCTTGTCACTATAATGGTACTTTATAGTAGAGCCTAAAAATAAATAAAATATAATGATAATCTTTATAAAAAAATTAACAGATTATAATAAGAGTAGCCATTAACTCGGCGTAATAAAAGCAAAACTGTTTATCCTTTTTTAAAAATACACCGAAATATTACTGTGTCCATACCATTAATTTTAATCGTGCTCTTTAATACAAAACGCTTTTTGTATTAACGTTAATGTCTATAAAAATGTATACACAGTGAATATTGAAATAGCCTTTTATTTTTTGGCCCTTGACTTTAATTATATTTGGTTTTATGTTTATTGATAAGAAAAGTCGTTTACGGCACAATTTGTATATACACGGCAATATTACGAATTATTTCGGTCAGAAGTCAGAACAAAATTACGCAGTAAGTAAACACCTGTTAACTCTTTATAAGAAGTAAGTAAATATTTCTGGTTAAATTCGTTCCAAATCAATCATAAAATGTTTTGAAACTAGGGGCCCAAGTTTCAAAACTGTTTGATTTTCTTGAGATTTATTGGTTATTACCCATCACGTGATGTGTATTTTGTAAAAGCTAGTAATGTTAGTTTTGCGGCACACAATATAGCACTTATGATTACAGATCACAGTATGAAATAGTCCATAAATGCCGAAAGATAATGTTAGACTATCATCAGATTTCTGAAAGTCAGACCAATATACTTACAATCTTTTTATTTACAGCCGCCCAAACGTCAGCTATTGTGATTGGTTTAAGATGCTTTAAAACTCGATATTACTGTCGAAAGCAAAAAAAAGAACACCATTTTGCCGTTTACCAATTACACTATTTTTCTGATAACTTAAAACAGTTAATACAATTATCATTCGCTATTTTGTATGCAAATTGCAAAGAAAACTAGCTACCGCTAACCCACTTTCTTTTGTTTCAAAACAAAGACAACGCGGGTCCAATGACCATAAAATTAAATACAAGTGAAGTAAAAACGTAACGTATTAAACTTCCCAGCAAAATCGGAAACATACAACAATACTTGATAAAATCTTAATCTATTCTGTAACGCAATCATTAAGAAATTATCGGCGGAACGACGCGCGGCGTCTGAGTGAATCTGCCCAATATAGTTTCATAATAAAAGCATACTCAGTGTACTTACTGTATTACTTGACCTACTTGCGCGACGGGGCACTTAGCTCTCAATTCGTCTTCTTGCGTAAACACGCAAATGAAAGGCATGGCAAAACTACAATTCGAAGGTTTTATTAACTTCTAAGAATGAATAAAATCGCTGAGCCAACGGTCTTGTTTGAACCATGAACAATTTATTTCGAAATATTATTACGAAATCGTATATACTTAAAAAGGGACAGTTAGCGTGTAACTCAAGGTAATGCTCGTTTCAAAATTGATAAGTGAGTGATTTGATATAATAAAATACAATATTTTCATAGCAGGTAAATGAAGATATTTTGTTTATTTTAATATGCGCCAATTACTGCCTATTACGGCAGTATATAGTAAAGCAGTAGTACCTAAACCTGAATGCGACTACCATGCCATGTTTACAAATAACTTTATTTGTATATTCTATTCTATTCTATTCTAATACCACTATGACTCTGAATCGAATCCGAATAATGAGGTATCGGATTCGGTTTCCTGGTTAAGAAAAGTGACAGTCGCTCAGACAATGTGTTATTAGGATTTATTTTAAGATATTCTTATCAAAGCAGTGTGTATAATCATGGCTGGTAGACGGCTATAATTATAGGCTCAAAACCGAATAGGTGAGACCCGAAACTTTAGCCAACAAATAGGAGAGCGGTACCATTGCCTACTGAGATATTATTGAGTTATTATAGGAGTGTTATAGTACTTATTCATTTTAAGCTATACTAATATAATAAAGCTGAAGAGTTTGTTTGTTTGTTTTGGTTGAACGCGCTAATCTCAGGCACTACTGGTTCGAATTAAAAAAATCTTTTAGTGTTGGGTAGCCTATTTATCGAGGAAGGCTATAGGCTATATAACATCACGCTACAACCCACGGGGGCAGTGCAGTAACCATAAACGCGAGTGAAACCGCGGGCACATCTAGTGGTACATACATATAGACGTGAAGACTATATTATTATATGGCAGCGACATCTAGTTAAATATTCAAGGTATTTTACTAGATGTCGCTGCTGTTACGGCAAAATGCTACCAAAACAAAAAATATGCAGGACTTCTGCATATTTTTTGTTTTGGTAGCATTTTATAAATGTTAAATAAAATAATATATGTTGTACCTTAGCTGTTAGACATTTTTTATTTATAAAATATCCTAACTAAAGGCTGATAAATGCATTCAGCAGTTTAAATACTTAGCAAGTCTAACAAACGTTTCTTAAAATCATTACTCGGCAACGTTCTGTGAGCCTCTCAACTCAACGTAATTATAATTATTGTGTTAGCAATAAAAAATATATAACTTAGAATTTTTTGTTAGTTTTAATAATAAGACTGTTAATGTTTAAATTTAAACATGATGCAAAATATACCTTGGAAAATTGAAATTTTTCTGCTTGTTTATTTATGGTAGAAAATTAAGATTTCTCTTAAGCTCTATTTTCTAATCTTGTAATATTGCTAGTCAATTGTCAAATTTATCAAACTCCAACGGCTGATGTACATTGTACATATTTTTAAACAATAGCATGAATATTTAGCGCAGAAATATTTTTCTTAACAATAATGGACACTAAAACCACACAAAACAGCCAAAGGCACCGTGAGTATTCACGAAACATAATTTATATACCTTAGTTTAGCGTTTCGTATAAAAAGTTGTAAACATGTGATTGCAGGCTATCTAAAGTTGTCTTTGAAGAAATCCAGATTAAAAGCAAACCAGGAGGCGAAGAAAGTCAATCGCAGTTCGGATGTTATAATACTTGACGAATCTTTCGACAGATTAAAATCAGATTTGCCAAAAACAGTGAGTACATTTTAATTCATTAATTTCTAATTATCTGACATCGTTCTCTTGTAATTATTGTAAGTACAAACACAATTTTTCAGTCATTAAACTTATATTCATATTCAAAATACCTGTTCTGGGTATTAAAACAGCTGAGATAACTCGTTTGCATCTACTTTAAGTATATACAAGGGATCTGAAAATATGTACAAAATAAACAAACAACAATAAGTACATACTCTTTGTAAAATCCATCTTATAAGCAGTTTTTTATAAAATATAACATTTAAAATACTTTTATTACTTCAAATCTCAATCAAATTGTGCTTCCCCTGTAATCAGATGATATTTATTTAATGCTGAAGCAATTATTATAAAATACAATAAAAATATTATAACTGTTCGCATACAAGACGAAAATAATGAATGATTTGTGTGATCAATGTATCATGTACACATAAAATAATTGCATTCAATTAATTGATAACTGAGTCTTTGTAATAGAAGTATCATTAATAATTTGTTTTTCTACTTTAAAGACAGTAACAGCTTTGAAAATTTTCTTTGTGTACAAATTTGTACTCTATTCTATGTAATATTTTCTATGGTATTAGTATTGTCATAATTTGTGATTCTGTGGCTATTCGCCATACATCCTTGCCCATTGAATGGATGCCATAGTATTTGTTTGGTTGTCTTAATGTCATACAGCAATAAGCTAGCACCAAGTGCTGTGGGTTTGAATCCGACATGGGACAATTGTTATTTGTCTGTTCCACTAATGATAGTTCTGTAATAGTCTGGATTTTGCTTGTGTTTATTTTTTACTAGTTGTCCTGCGCAATTTCGTCTGCTTCACATAAGAGAATTTCTTCCAGTATTGCAACATTTTTCATTTATGCTGCGCTCCTATTGGTCATAGTGTGAAGTTATATAGCCTATAACCTTCCTCGATAAATTGGCTATCCAAGTCTAAAAGACTTTTTCAATTTGAACCTGTAGTTCCTGAGATTAGCGCATTCAACCAAACAAACAAACTCTTCAGCTTTATAATATTAGTATAGATTTATTTATTTGAGTACAACTAGTGATTACACAACAATACTTATATTACATACTTGGTTTGATAATGTTTGTTGGTTGTATAGTTCTTACTTTAAGGTAGGTACTGCATGCACAAATTGGGTAGCTTGTATTTTAATTAAATTAAGTTAGATTCAAATATAATTTGAAAGATCATTTAAGAGGATTGTGTTTGTTAATAGTAAGTTTTAAAAGCTGCAAATTTGGAAACCAAGTTGTCTTTAAAATATTTATAAAAATTAACTGTCTTATCTTTAACAAATTATTATTTTCTAGGTGCAAACAAGTCAGAAAATATATTCACCAATAGTGATAAATGATTCTTGTGACCTATCATTTGATGATGACCTGCCTAAGGTCAGCCTCGCAACAAAAGAACCTCCTAGCAAAACTGGAAATGTAAGTACTTAGTTTATGTTTCCTTTGTATTGTATGGATCTATTTCTGATTATCAGTAGGAAAATGTTGTCTAGAAATGGGCACCCATTCTGTAATGCATGCTGAATGACAATGGTTTGCACTGCAAGGATTGCAGACTGGCTTAGAATATAAATTATGTGTAGTGCACCATACGCTCCAATACAATTTACGTACACAGAGAGGTGATTGAGCACAAGTCCTTAGATATCTATCTTGACTTCTCTTAGCTTTCATACAAAGTCAACACTGTTTCACATTAACATGTAATTAAACTTAGGCAATTGCGACAATATAACATAAATAATCCTTACTTCTTTACCTAATATTATAAATGGGAATGTGAGATTGCTTGTTTGTTTGTTACGCTTTCACGTTTTAACTTTTCAATCAATCATAATTAAATTTCGCATACACATTGTCAGGGGCATAGAAAAGAACATAGGGTACCTTTCATCCAGAAAAAAGTTATAGTAGATTTTTGTAAAAAGAATACATATACAATGTGGTCATTTTACACTGACTGTGGTACCTAAAAGTGCAAACAATGTCTACCAGCCCAGCTAAAATAATTTTTCATTTATCTGGTCTTTTTTTATACAATTTCAGGTGTCATTCAATTGCTCAAGAGAAGATGCGTCACCATCCAGGGAGTCCAGACCAAGCTATGGTGGCTGGTCACCAGCACAAAATATCATTACTGCAACACCAAGACATGAACCCGCACCATCAACACCAAAAGACATAGCCAATGAATCACAGGAACAATGCTCTATAAAGAAAATACAACAATCACAGAAGAAATTACTTAATGAGTTATATGGAGAATCATGGCAATCTATACCAAAGTTATTTAAAGCTATATCAGCTAAATACGAAAACTTTGATGCAGTTACAAAGAAACTGAAATTCGATGATGATTGCAGTGATAAGGAAAATATTAGACATGACTTGAAACGCAACAAAATGTTGTATCTGACAAACTCTGACATTAAACGTAAAGTTGATTTGTCTGTTATGGACAGTGACAAGAAAAGTAAGAAGAAATTGTACACAGAGAAGATTCCAAATACTCCTGAGGTGCCAAAGATTAGACCGTCTAAGCAACGGAATGTATGCAGTACTACAAAGAAGAATAAGGTTAATAAAGCTATGAGTGTGACAGAGATGGTGGAAATTATGAAGAATGATGTTGATTTGTTGACGAAGAAGGTGGAAGACTTTGGTGTAAGTCCACACACTCCTATCGCACCCAGTGTTGATACATGTAGAAGACTAAGCTTTCTTGGCTCTTTGGCAGGTGAGAATCTTTTTGTTGCTAAATTTATTTCAACTCCATGTGAAATTTCTGGAGTCTTCTATCAAGATTTTCTAAATATCATCTTAGAATTTAAAAAATGGCGGTGTTGATCACGTGCTTTAGTTGAAAGCACGTAAAGCCATTGGTCCTATGACTGATATTCCTTGAAGATATATTATGGAGACTGCACTTGTGTTGATGCACAAATTTGTGCACTTTAATATATTTTGTGCAGATGATCGATCTTAATTTAAATCGCAAAAATATCTATGATTAAGTAACATTTATTTCATAGAAGGACTTTTGATTCTTCCGTATTTTTCTATAATAGTTGTTCAAAAATATCTTTCATACCAAAATTCATCATAACTTACACAGTTTAGTCAAGAAAACTTAATAAACAGTCATTTTCGCTTTTATAATAATATAAAAGCGAAAATGACTGAATACTGAAAAATATGAATAAATAAATGAAAATACTGAAATAATCGTCACCAATAATGATGACGATTATTTTCAGATAACGTACCATCATGGCGGTGTCACCCTGAAGCCATTCAGTACAGAGACAGCTACAAGACGCTCAAGGAGCAACTGACGCGAAGGCTCTACGTAGAGTTCAATAAGGGCGTATTTGACAACGCGCTAGACGCAGACATGCCTATACTTTGGGATACTAAGCTCAGGACTACAGCGGGGTAAGTGATATTTATTTATTACTAGCTTTTATCCACGGCTTTGCTCGGGATAATGTAGATTTTGTCAATAAAGTTCAACCTCTCGGGAAAGGTACGTTTTTCTGGGCAAAAGGTACTCTCTGTCCTTTTCTCTCCTTGACAATGTGTATGTAAAATTTCATGATACTCGGTCGAGTAGTTAAAACATGAAAGCATAATCAACAAACAAACTCACATTTGCATTTATAATATTAGTTAGGACACAAAAGTACTGTTTCCGAGCGAGTGAAGCCGCGGGTGAAATCTAGTACTCATATAACGAGATGGATGTAAAAACTCAGTATTCAAAATCTTCGTCTACATATGACTTGTATTTTATTTTTCGTCAGCTTTTTGTAATGTCCCATTGCTGGGCAAAAGCCTCTCCCTTGGACTTCCAAATCACTCTGTTGATGGATATCCCCTGACCTTATGACCCTGTGACCCTTATACCTATCTCGAGGGTCTTTTGACCCACAGGGCCCATATTCTCGACCGAGGGATGATCTCAAGGTACACCAAGTTACAAGTCAATCGGTCCAGTGGTTCCGGAGCTATGCCTGTCACGAACAGACAGACACATAGACCCACATAGTGTTTTCATTAACCTCTTCGAAGAAGACTCAGAGGTTGATAAAGCTCTGGCATTACCAGTCGGACTCGGAATTCGGCCAATTCTTAAGGAAGCTTAGGTAAAGACTAAATAACATTACGCTTCGAACCACGGAAGCGGAGCAATCATTATGAACGTGTGTGAAACCGCGGGGTATATTCAATTACCAATTCTTGGTACAATTTATAGAATATATAACATTATGCTACGAGCCACTGGCGTTCAGCAGTAATCATAAACATAGATACTTCTAGTCAATAGTACAACTCTTTTCTTTCTTTCCAGCACAACGACAAACCGTCTCATAAAAAACTCTAGAGGTGATCGCATACGGACCTCAAGCGTGAAGCTGTCGACCAAAGTGGTGGATGCTCCGCAACGTCTCAGAGACACCCTTATCCACGAACTGTGTCATGCCGCCACCTGGCTGATAGACGCCGAGCTAAGAGCGGGACATGGACCCCTATGGAACAAATGGTCAGTTAATTCTTAAATTATTTTTGATTACTAATACTAATAGCTAAGCTGAAGTGACAGTGGGTAGGGCACATAGCGCGCAGAACCGATGGCTGGCTGATGGGGCAGAAAGGTTCTGGAGTGGCGGCCACGCACCGGAACTCGCAGCAGGGGTAGGCCACAAGGTGGACCGACGACCTGGTAAGGATCGCGGGAAGCGGGTGGTCTGTGTGGAAATCCGCTGAGATGATGATGGTGACTAATACGGGCCGGCTCAATTGGTATACTACACGTCACGGCTTAACTCTTTTCAGGAATAGTATTTTATTTATACAGGGTGTCTGGTAATTAATGGATAACCTTGGAATGTCTTATAGTAGAACTGAAGGCCGTTCAAAAAAAAAGAAAAACGAAAAAAGAAATATACAACCTGATTTTTTAGTCCCCGTCTAAACTTTAATATAATAATCTTTGAGTAAAATAATGAGACACGTATTTTTAATTTTTATGCTAAGTAGTACAAAATTAATGAATTCAACCACTACAAAGTTGTCTTAAAAACTTCTATGATTATGGACACCACGCGTCGTACATGCACTACGCGTTAGGCGGCAAGACACCCCGCGCACCCCGCGCCCCGCCGTCGCAGGCGCGGCCGGCGGTATATCAGTGATAATGATAACATAATCAATTTCAAACCTACTCGTTATTATTTCATTAGCTGGAGATTGCACAAGATACTATTCGACGTAAGGCCTAATAAGTATTTATTGAATTATTCATTAGGCACAACATAAAAATCGTAAATACGTAAAACAAAAGTATAAAGTAGAATAGTTGGATTTATGCGTTTTAAAAAATGTAATCAGCTTAGGTTTTTGGTTGAGGCGTACAACTAAAATCCACTTACCACATCTTCAACTGTACTTCAATAAATTTTCAAAATGCAATCCGTTTCTCTCTAGGCACAGTCTTGCTCGCTTTTGCACATTGTTTTTCAGCTTATTTAGCACTGTAGTGTTATTTTTCACTTTGTCAAATGCACGGTTTATCTGTTCTTTTAAAGCCTCGAGACTTTCAGCCTCCTCCACATACACACGTCTTTTTATTTCACCCCATAAAAGAAAGTCACACGGCGTAAGGTCCGGGGAACGCGGCGGCCATGGAACAGGACCTCCACGACCGATCCAGCGACTGCCGTATTCCGTGTTAAGGTATTCACGAACAGAGGTGGCATAATGTGGTGGTGCACCGTCGTGTTGGTAGTAAAACTCACGATAATTAACTATAGGCACATCGTCCATAAAATCTTCTATGACATGTCGCAACATGTCCAAGTATGTGCCTCCGGTGAGACGTCCCTCAATAAAATATGGACCCAATATTTTATTGCCTATAATGCCAGCCCATACGTTTGCACTGAATCGTACTTGGTGATAGGTCTCCCTTATCATGTGCGGATTACGAAACGACCACCAATGTTCGTTATGCTGATTGTATAGCCCGGCTCTAGTAAAGAGTGCCTCATCCGTCCATAAAATGTCAGCATTTGGATGTGCAATTAGCCACTCACAAAATCTTCGACGAGGCATAGCATCCTCATCATTTAATGCTTGGACCTTCCGAAAGTGATAAGGGTGCATGCCGGTAGTGTTCAGTAGTTTCCAAACCGCATACTGACTCACGCCGAAGCGCCGGGCTGCGTCTCGTGTACTTGCACGAGGTTTGCGTTCAAAGAAATCGAAGATTTCGTCTTCGACTTCTACAGGCAGTCTCTGCCAGCCGCGTCCTTGGGCATGCGAAGGTGTAGTAAATTGGCCGTAGTATAACAGCCGTTGATTAGCAGCTAAAATCGTTTCACGATTTGGCACTGTTGGATTTACGTGTCCTTGATTACGGAGGCGAGGAACACTTTGTTCTTCGTAAAGTCTTTGAGCACCATTTAAACTTTCTCCACTCAAAATGTAACAACGCACCATTTCGTAGTACTCGCGGTTTGAATACATTGTCAAAAGATAGGGCGGCGGCGCGCGCGGGAAAAGTAAACACGGAAGTAAGCGATTGCGTCACAAGTGCGCACGCGACTAAACGAAATTTACGATTTGTGTTGCAGCCCGCGCGCCACCCCGCTTTCATTCAATGCATTGTTAAAGAATCATGTGTTTACGTTGACTCGGTGACCACGCCAAATTAATGTTTGTTTTAAAAAATGTTTTAATTATATTTTATTAATATTATACTTTCTTTTTGAAAAATGGGTTCTATTACTGATACCTAACGTCTAGACGAAATTTGGCTGGTAGTATAAATTTCATATTGTATATATTAAAAAGTGCAAGCTATATAGCATAGCATACTTTTGACTGCCTATCTATTAGCATAATTAGTGTTTAATAATAAAACAACAAAAACCCGATGGATTTCATTCATTTATGGTCGTAGTATACAAAAAAGTTATACATGGTTATTAAAAAAAAACAAATATCTCAGGTAGTAGTCAGGATAGATTTATTTCATATTTTTCCTGAACGGCCATCAGTTCCACTATAAGACATTTCCAGGTTATCCATTAATTACCGGACATCCTGTATAATATATGGTTTCCTCGATACAGGCTTGCCTAGAAATAAAACCAAAGGAAACTTAAGTTGTGAAATTAAGCTCTCTGCAAAATGTATGTATATATATATATATATAATACTGTAATTAATAAGTTTTCTGGGGCACAAGCACTATTTTAGGTATTTATGTTTTCCTTTAATAATATTCGTATTCTACTATATGCACCATATTGATAACTATATATAAATACTATATGTATATACCTTATTTATAAATATCGCGACTTGCTTGATTACTGAGTTGATTTTAATTACAAACATTTTGCAGGGCGAAGCGCGCTTTATGTGTGTATCCAGAGCTGGGCGAGATATCGCGATGTCACGACTTGGAGATACATTTCAAGTACTCTTATAAATGCACCAAGTGTGCCTATAGGTGAGTTATATATTATTTTTCACTATAATATTTTGGTGGTTCGCCGATGATGAATAGTGGGTGTGATAACATCCACTTTCCGCCGGCTATATTTATAGTTCCATGTAATATGAAGCCTATTCTCGTCCAACGGGTACCCAGACTCGATATTTACTAACAGGCAAACATAATAACAACTGTCTATCTCGTGAGCGGAACATAGCGGGCATGCGGACGCCTTTCCGATGGTGTCACTCGATTAGGTATATGGGCATCAAACTTATGAGTTCGAATCCCATATGGAACAAATCATTATTTGTGTAATCCACTAATAATAGTTTCGTGTCTGCAAATATTTTCTGTTCTTAAAATATTGCTTTATCCCTAAGAAATACTATTTTTGAAGAAAATATAATAAAATCAAGCAGTTTTACAGACTATACGAAAACAGTAAAAACTAAGGTAACTTATATTTTTTATTTTATTATGCACGTGGAATAAATCATGTGTCGCTAGAGGTTTACAAATATTAAATTAAAGGACACAAGCAACACCCAGACTCATACAGAGCTCGGAATAATTGTTTTCGGATGACACTAATTTTTGCCCCGTGTGCCGTTCGACCCCACAACACACGGCGCAGTGCCAGCGATTAGGCGACCACTTGTCTAACCACTACTAACCACTACGTCAAACTTAAAACAGTGTAACCAAAAAGCACTTGCTAACAATCATTTAATTTTTTCCAGTGTCCAACGCCATTCAAAATCAATAGACGTAACCAAAAAATGCTGCGGCTACTGCCGTGGCACATTCGAACTGATCCTAAACAAGAAGAACAAGGATGGCGTCATCGTCTCCACGCCTGCCAGAAAGGGAACAACGAACGACTTCGCTTTATACGTCAAAGAGAACTACGCATCACTCAAAGACGGTACACGAACTCATGCGCAGGTTATGAAGATATTAGGCGAACAATTCTCAAAAAATAAAGCCAGTTGACGTTTTTATTTTAATTTAAAATATGCTATGTTGACTTATACAATATATATATTCACGCTTGAATATTGTGAAAGGGTAGGCAGAGACGTGTTAGTTATAACAGAACCCGTCTGTTAGTTCGTTTTATTTAATATGTCATGTTGCGCTTATTGTCTAGCAGGCATATTTTCAGACTCCATCCGTAAGGTATTTATGAAGACATTAGGCAAACAAATCTCGAAAAATAAGGCCGTCGACGTTTTTATTTCAATTTATAATATGATTTGTTGAAGTATATTGATCTCTATACCGATTATAAATGACCAATACATTTTCTTTTATGTCTGCTACATGGTAGTCAATGTGTTAAAGTAGGCCCAAATGTCTTTGTGTATTAGTTATTACAGTCACGTTTCTCGCCTAGCCTAGAAGTGTAATACACAATAGGCATACTGCTAGACTTTTGAGTAAAGCCTAGCTATGATTTATTTAAGCCATGTTAAATGAGCTTATATACCAAGCCTATTACTGGTACTATTACCAGATTCCATTATTTTTGCAGGACTGCCTTGATGTTCTATTAACATAGGCATTGAGACGTCTAAGCACTGATTCAATTCCTAGATCGAACGAAACTCTTTTGGTCAGTATTTTATTATTAACATTATATAAGTTTTTTATTATAATGTAGATATAAGATTTGTCCCATACCAGGCTAGGCCTAAACGTAGTTACCGAAATGTGGGGGAATTATACCTCTCTGCTCTACCCTGATTTGTATTCAACTAGTATTTATAACAAAGTAAATTTTATATTTTATAAGGTTTACACAGGTTTGTATAGTTAATTATTAATTATATAAAGTATAGACTAGTATTGTACGGGATACAATGAATTTTTGACTGATCACCTAATTTTAATTGGTCTTGCCAGTTGTAAAAAATATTACTTAATATATATAGTGTTTATTAGGCAAGTTTAGATAGTTTACTTTCGATTATGGTACTTTCTTAGGCAAAGTATTTTTTTTATGACACATTTATGTTATTCACATGGATTAATTGTATATTATTGTTTTAATTTAATGATCACGTATGTTTGTATACTTTAGAAGCTGTTTCTAGACGCGTGTTTTCGTATAAATGATACAAAGCATTTT
Organism: Catocala nupta; assembly: GCA_963675205.1. Lineage (NCBI taxonomy): Eukaryota > Metazoa > Arthropoda > Insecta > Lepidoptera > Erebidae > Catocala > Catocala nupta. The sequence continues at coordinate 16,184,479 of OY776104.1, forward strand.
ATATAACATTTTTATGTAATTCACATCATTAGACAAGATCTAATTTGACGGTGACATCACAATCTTAAATAATATTATAAATGCAAATGTGAGTTGTTCACACATTAACTACTCGACCGATCATCATGAAATTTGGCATACAACATGAATGCCAAATGTCTGCGAAAGGACGAAGTGTGCCTTTTATCCAGAGTAAAGTACTGTTCCCAAAGGGCTATTTGGGAACAGTACTTTTTTCAGTAGTAAACTAAAAGTTCTGGCTAAATATCTCCGCAAGAGACTCCGCCGATAAGAGCTTGGCTCTTAAATTGCAGAGACTATTGCAACTACGTTTATGTTCTTTTAGGTTCCCACAACGGTGTAGAAAGTTAGAAAGGCACCCATTTATAAAATATAGAATATATTGTGATAAAGCATAATAATACACAAACAAATGATAACTACTTCTTGTTATTACCTAGCTAAGCTATTTTATACCGTTTATAAGTAACAATTGCCATTCGTTTTGATTAATATGAATCCAAAATATTTAACAGCTGATAAAATTAATACAAATACGAAATATCACACTAGGCTATCCTCGGGGCTTCCCTCGCTCGGAAACAGTATTTATTTGCCCTGTAAATAAAATGTCCCATTGCTGGGCACGGGCCTCTTCTCAATGTGAACAAGTTTAGGCCATAGTCCAACACACTGGCTCAGTGCGGATTAGCAGACTTAATATATCTTCGAGAACATTATTGAAAATCTCAGACACTCAGGTTTCCACACACTATATGTTACTACTGAACAATATATTATGACTAGAACAGCAATTTAGAACAACATTTATCTTCCATTTAACTGCGGTACACGCACCGCACCTCACTTCAACTTGCGACTATAAATCTATAGTCGCATGTTTCTAATATGCTTCCTACTTAGTTTTCTGCAATATTTAGTCAGATAGGTATTGCAGAACACAAGTAAGTAGAATATTAGAAATTGAATGGAATAGTCATATAATGTCATATGGAAATAATATTTTTATTTACTTTAGTTATATAATATTTTCTAAAATTACAAACATATATCTATTAAAATTGAAATTAAATGTATAAATGTTGATTTTTTTTTCTATCTCTTTGAAACTACGTACACTCATGTAATTTTTCCATTGGGTGATTTTTCAATTGCAAAAACATTTAAAATATCAATACTTAACAAAACTTGGATTACCTATAATTTTAACCAACTGGGGACCTATCATTTAATTTGAGAACATACAGCAAGTCATATTGCACAGTCGTCACCTTAATTGTAACGAACTGTATGCGCACAATTATATGATAAGAACCTATGCAACAGTACCTAGAGCCCTATCAGCCCTAATACCCTAAGGCCCTAGCCTACCATATACCACGTGACGAATAAATAAATAGATAAACTCGGGATACCTGCACCATGTGTCCGAATGTAACAGGCGGAGAGAAGACGGGATGTCCAGGATGAGGATAGATAACTCACTGCCAGTCGAGCAGACTCACATGACTCATCCAAGATGGGGGCGTCTGGGCCACAGTGAGGGTTTGGTAAGGTATTCAATATAACAAAGTCGGATTCAACAAAATTACTGATTTATTTTACATTAATTATATTTTACTAGCTGTCCAGACAGACGTTGACATGTAGAGGCGAAAGAAAAAGAAAACCAAATCTAAACCATCCTCAACTCCACTTGGACACACACAAAAAAAATCATTCAAATCGGTCCAGCCGTTTAGGAGGAGTTCACTGTCAACACACGTACAGAAGAATTATATACAGTGTCCGGTAATTAATGGATAACCTTGAAATGTCTTATATAAGAACTGAAGCCCGTCCAGAAAAAATGATATTTTTTATAAAATAATTAAAAAAATATATATATTAAAAAGTGCAAGCTATATTAGCATAGCATACCTTTGACTGTCTATCTATTAGCATAATTAGTGTTTAATAATAAAACAACAAAAAACCGATGGATTTCATTCATTTATGGTCGTAGTATACAAGAAATATATATCTATAAATACAAATACATATCTCGGGTAGTATTTAGGATAGATTTTTTTCATATTTTTTTCTGAACGGCCTTTAGTTCCACTATAAGACATTTCCAGGTTATCCATTAATTACCGGACATCCTGTATATAGATATCCTTTTTTTTTTTTTTCGCCTGGGGGATTGCAATGACGCATATCCCTCCGCGGGGGCGGGCGGAGGGATTATGTCGGACTCGCCGGGGTAAAAGAAGGATAGAATAATAGTAAAGTACCTCCCGGAATACCGACTAAACCTACCAAAGTGTTCCTCAACAAAACCACTATCGACGGGGCCGCGCGAATCGCTTTCGCATGCGGTCGCGACCCCTCCGAGGTTACGGCCCGCCGTGTGAAACGGCAGGCAACTACACAAGAGACCTACCCAAAGGGAGACCTATGGGTAGGTCTCTTGTGTAGTGGTACTCGAAAATTTCCCTACTGTCTCCCCCCTAGAGGGGAGATGGACTCGACACAGAGGCGCGCGTGGGAACACGCACGCCGACCTGGTGCTGAACGGATGGCGGGCAGGCCTACAAAGCCCGCCACCCCCAGGTCAAACCTCAGGGTGGCTGGAGGTCATCTCGCGCCCTCCGGCGCCCGGCTCTGCGGTTGGGGAGAGGGTTTAAACGCTTCCTCGCAAAAGGAGGCGACGGTGTTCCACGACCTCTCACTCCGGACCATAGACTGAACTACGGCCGGGAGCGAGAGGGCAACCGATCCGACTGCCGCGATCAAATCACGGCGCTGCGATGCCCAGGCGGGGCAAACCGCCAAAGTGTGCAGCGCCGTGTCCTCAACAACGTCGCGGCAGTCGCCGCAGTGGTGACAACCGGGCGTCTCTTGCCGGCGTATACGACACAGGGACCGGCCAAAACAACAGTGGCCAGTCAGAACCTGTGTCAGCCGGAAGGTGAGGGCGCCATGCCGCCTCTCCAGCCACTCCTGAAATACGGGACTTACCTCCACGATAGTGGCGTGCCCGGCACTGGGGTGCACAAGTCGCTCCTTCCAATTCGCCACTAGGACCTGGCGGAGCTCGGACCTCGCCGCCTTGATAGCGAGATTATCCGGTCCTTCGCCCCGAGCTAGCGCCTCCTGGCACCAACGATAGAGCGACGCCAGGAGCGCCGCTTCCAGGTCCCATGGCATCGATCCGGCGAGGAGGCTCGCAGCCTCGAACGAGATCGTGCGGTATCCCCTAATCAACCTGACGGCCATGGCGCGCTGTGGTGCACGAAGCGCCGAGATATTGAGGGCCGTCAGGTTGTCTGCCCAAACTGGGGCACCATATAGGGCCATGGACCGCACGATCCCCTCGTAGATATAAAGATATACTAACTTTACTGTATGTACACAAGTGTAGGTCCTCAGTAGTGTACCGTCGGTGTAAAATGCGTATGCAGTTGCCTTTTTTTATTTTTTATTCTGTGTTTGGCCGCCCCTTCCGCGCGATGTCACCTGATCCTAAGTGAAGATGCAGTTGACGATAAGCGTTCGCTTGCCTAGAAGATACATATTCAGTCGCGACGTGAAGACACTCAGATTGTACTCATCGGGAAACACAGACTTAGGTAGTGAGTTCCACTCCTTTGCGGTACGCATTATAAAAGTGGAAGCGCTTGGTGCGTAAATGTGGTATATCCACCATGTAACTGTGCCGCTGGTCTGTTTGTCTGGTCGTCCGATGGTAAAAGGGGAAGGAAGAATCAAATTATGCAGTTCCTCTGCACACTCTCCGAAATGTATCCGGTAGAAAACAGAAAGACTGGCAAACTTACAACGATGCTCCAAGCTTTGGAGTCATGTGTTGACCAGATGGACATCGCCGATAAGTCTCCTGGCCTTTCGCTCAATTTACTCCAAAGCCTCCAGTTGATATTTTTGCGGAGTCATCCCATAGGTGAGAACAGTACTCCATGCAGGATCGAACCTGTGCTTGGTACAAATTAAGCAAGTGTTCAGGCATGAAATACTGGCTCACCTTACTGAGAATGCCCAGATTTTTGGCGGCTAGTTGGGCTTTTGTCTCAATGTAGGAGCCAAAGTTAAGGGTTGGAGTCAATGACATACCCAGAAGCTCAAGACGATCAGTTATCAGCACGGATACATCTCAGAAAGTTGGAGCCAGTTGGAATGGGCTCTTTTTTGCGGAGAACAGACGCTTGGGTCTTAGAGGCATTGAACTTAACCATGTTGGCATCACCCAAATCGGAGACTACCTTCAAGGATAAGTTCATACGCTTGATCATGGCTTCCTTGAGCAACTGTATTTGTGCTCCACTGGCACTGGCGCTGAAGACATAACTCTCTACAAGCGTGCTGTCGTCTGCATACCCAAACGTAACGGGTTTTATCATATTGTTAATATGCAGCAAAAAGAGAGTACTGATCTCTGTGGGAGCCCGACATTAATTGCCTTTTGTTCGGACGAGTAGCCATCAATGACTACTCGAATCAAGCGACCCCTCAGGAAATCTGCTATCCAAACGCAGAGGCCAGTGGGTAGGCCAAAGGACGGCAGCTTGCTGATAAGGCTGTGATGCCAGACCCTGTTGAAGGCCTTTGAGATATCAAGCGAAACAGCCTTGAATCTAGGTTAAAGATTTTATCGACAACGCCCGATCTATGGACCGTTCGATTTGTAGAATTCCAATGTTACAATATATGTTCCTAATTGAACACGTATCGCTTGTATAAAAAGTCATATATATTATAATGTTAATAAATAAATGATATAAATTGAAAAGTATTCAATTTTATCATCTTAATTACATCCAGAAGGTAGAAATGAGTGCGGCTTAAGAAGCATTTGATTTTTATTCTACGGTGACAGAACAAAGACTCATGTCCTACACTGCCCGCGTGTTCTATACTTGAATTTGCTATTCTAGTGGTTACATATAGATGTTTGCCACTATATGTGGTTAACGGTAAGTTGTATGTATGCGCTATAAGATCGCCTTAAAATTACTTTTGTGATATTTAGAACAGCTGAATACTTTAGTAGGTGGTCCGCTTAACGCTAAGAGGAACACTGACTCGTATATATGTATTGTAATAGCCAATAAAAAATAACAAGCTTCGATTCAAAAGAAGTGTTTGTTATATATTATCCTAAAGAATCCAGTATGATTCGGTCAAAATCAAGTTCGTTTTTACGGAAATTATTTAATTTTCTTTTATAAAAAGGCAATTATGCTCTAGGAATATTTCCTATATCGCGGGGGACAAACATAGAATGTCTGTAAGTAAAACGGACAAAAAAACATCCAGACTCGAAAGAGCCATTTTTTCGATCATATTTTTTTCCCTTATTGAACACACAACACTCGGCGTAGTGGCAAAGGCGAGCCGACCATAAAAGCCGCTACGCCATCCGTGTAGTCAAACGTGAGCCTAACCTTTGTTAACCCCTAAGTCTTCTTCGAAGAGGTTAATGAAAACACTATGTAGGTCTGTGTGTCTGTCTGTTAGTGACAGGCATAGCTCCGGCCACCACTGTTCAGTGGTTCCGGAGCTATGCCGATTGACTTATAGCTTGGTGTGCTGACACCTTGGGGTCATCCCTCGGTCGTTTGAACATGGGCTCTGTGGGTCAAAAGACCCCTAAAGACCCCTTAAATATAGGGGTTACAAGGTCATAAGGTCAGAGGATATCCACCAACAGAGTGATTTGGAAGTCCAAGGGAGAGGCTTTTGCCCAGCAGGGGGACATTACAAAAAGCTGATGAAAAGAAAATGTCACATGAAGACGAAGAGGTTGAATCCTGGGCTTTTACACCCATCTCGTTAGGTGTTGTAATGAAGGTTATCAAATACTTGTAGCAATGACGGATGGGATTGTCAGGATGGTTATGGTGGTTTCATCTTAAAACACCGCGTAATACATGCACACATTTTTGTCTGATTCCCTTCTTAGCATAGCCGGAGACTAAATTAAGAATATAAAGATCAGAAAAGGTTAATTACCCCGGTGACGAATATTAGGGGACCTAATTGTGAGCGCTGTGAACGAGTGTTTCCAGTGAATAACTATTTAGTGCTGCTGGTCAAATTTGGCGAAAATGTTGATAAATTATTGTTTTCTCCTAATAAATTTAGATTTTTAACTATGAATACTGATAATTATCGAGCCATTAAAATTAGTAATGATTGTAGCTCAATTAAACATTTAATTTCCAGATTTTTTTGTTCAAGGTAAACCTCTTTTTAATTTCCTTGAATATTTGCATTAAACATGTTTAGTGGTTGTACGAGTTGTACCTTTTTATTTTACTGTAGTTCATAAACAAGAGTTAGTTCATAGTTCATATACCTACAAAATGACCAAAGTTTAGAAGATATTATTTTGTTCTTATGATGAGTATTGTTTGTTTTTTGTATCTAAACATATTAGGTAGAAAGTACGTAAGAAAATTTTCTTTTTTTAGATTTTTACTTTTTAGGTATATGTCATTCGTAAATAATTTTAAGAAGCTGTAGTACTTACCTATATTTATTAAAAAACTCCTTATTTCAAAAAGCACAAATAATTTAGTTGAAATAAGGAGTGATAATAATGTTATGTCATCAAATTCGGTTTCGGCCGTATAAACTAGTTTCGGTTGGACACTAGTGATGGCCCTTCGTGGATGTATTCCAACGATAATGCCATTCGTTTATAAGGTCGTCATAGACATCAGTCTGCTGGTTTGAACAACCTATTGATTTTGTATCTATCACGTCGTACCAGAAAGTTTGCGTACATGTTTTGGCGTGTTACGTAGTCTATTGTTGCGCGTCTTTAGATCTCGGGATGGACCAAAAAGACACCCACGATATACTGGCAACGCTTCGGTGCTAACTGTCCAATAAACCTTGCACAAGAATATCAACGCAAGACATTGTTTGAAACCTGGTATGGGTTATTGTCAAGTGACAAAAAAGTATGCACGTTACAAACTGTCATGTTGTCCTTGACGACAATAGACGGCATTTACCGACTCTAACTTATTTGATGGACTATCATCAGTTACTCTTAAGTACGGATTTTGCTGTTTTTAACGTCTACAATAAGTCTGTCGTCGCAAGGTTTGGTCGCCTTCATCTACGCCTGATTAGTAGCGGATGTAGACCCAGATTCAGCTGAACAGTCGGCAGTTGGATATTTATTAATTTATTTATTTATTTACATCAAGTAGAACGACTATTAAATAACACAATATAAATTTAAAATTTAGCATTCATGCATTCTGCTCACAGTACCTCATACATTCTAATAATAATACTTTCCATACATCCGCAAAAATGTCAACTTCTGGGTTAAAGTCCAAGAGAGCGTTAAGCTGCTTTAGTGACCGAGGTATGGGTAAGTTACAGCGTGCCCCAGTACGGCACGCTGGAACTGCCAGCAATAGGTGCTTTCTACCACAACAATAGTTGTTAGGCACGAACAATCTGCAACATTTGTCGTGAAGAATCGGTGCCTCGATTATACCCTTTAAAATTTTGCAGGTTCCAACCATCTGATCATATGATCGCCTCATCTCTAATGAGTTAAAATCTAAACAACCCAACAAAAATGTTGTAGGATACAGATAGGGGTAGAAACCATACAATTTCTTATAAATAAATCTTAGAAAAGCTTTCTGGACTTTTTCCAACATAAGGGCATACTGCTTTTGATATGGATTCCACACAACCGCGCTGGACTCAAGTTTACTGCGGACTAATGCATAAAAAATTAAAAAACGTCTAGGTATATACGGATTTTATCGCATTGTTTATTTGTCACTTTATTGTATAATTTAGAAACTGTTACATTACATACTACTACTATTAAACTTTACTAAATTTTAAGGTAATTAAATTATTAAAACTATTTATATTTAAGTTTACACTTTCCCCGACGTTTCGGTTGCTTTTCAGAAGCCATGGTCACGGGGAGAAATTATGTAATAAAGTGTCAAATAATCAACGCGATAAAATCCATATATAGTAGTTTAATTTCAATGAATAACATTCGCGTAAACAGAAGACAATATTATATTAAAAAACGAGTTTAATAACATTTTTGTTTTTCTGTTTTCGCGAGCCCATTGCAAACGGGACCTACGATTGCAGTGTGCTATAGTTGGAACCCTCAGCGGCCTTCGAGAACGCAGTCTCTCTTCACGGAAACGATTTCGGATGGTTTGGTCGCTTATCAGCAAGCATGAAGAGCTGTGGAGCCTCGTAGCTAACATCATGGCGGTCATGTTACGATTCCGTCGAGCAGTATTTTGGATGTACCGGTCCTGTCTGCGAGTGGTGATGCGAGATCGTCCTCCATGTCGCTCGGCCACACTGCCCGTGATAAGATAGCGTGTCCATAGACGACTTATAACGCTATGTGAGTGTCAAGAGAGACAGCCACAGTATGTTGCCTGAAACCAGCTTGCAACATTCCGACGGCTCTCATCATCGCTTCTCGTGTTAAATGATGCCTTCGCTCCATATAGATGCAGTTTTTTTCAGTTCCGATGCAGAAATTATAATGGTGTTATAAAAACGCTATTACACACTTTTATAGAAAGCCTGATTGAAAGTTGCTTTTCTATTTTTATCGAAATATAAGAAAATTTATTTGAAATAAATGACTAAAAAGAACAAATTACAATCAAAAATTTTTTGAATTATAATCCTCAATTGCGTTGGGCCTCTAAAACGTATTTGATCCCTAGACACTTTTGAAAAAGCTTGAAATATTTTTGAAAATGATGTAAAGTGTCTAAAATGGTATTCCAGTCATATTATCTCAATTTTGAGTGACTTGTAGGTTGGAACGTTTTTGCATAACTACGCCTAATTATGAATGACAAAATCTATTGCCTCGTCAGTTTACTAAGTAACATTATGATGGTGACGTCGCTACAGATTTTGACGATGATTTTTGTATACAAAATCTTTACTGCCGCCACGATCTGGTGGCTCATTACGGTAAAGTGACATGATACCTTCCTATTATTATCCAGGATAGGGAAACTGATGAGTATTAATGGCTAACAAAATAACTCTTAGACAGTGGTGGTCTCAAACGAAAACGGTACGAAAACTACAGCGTATTTGTTGCAATAAAGAAACCTAGATGGTATTCATTTAAAAAATATAATTTATTTGATCTGCCATTGCTCTGAAGTGTCAAGATATCTCACAGTTAATATTATATCTTCGCAATTAATTTGAAATGAAAACTTCAACATTGGTTAGTATTCGGGGTTAGAAGCTTTATGACTACCTCTTGATAAGACTACATAGACTATGACTAGTATATGGAAAATGACCTAGTCGGGTGTATGAACATCGCCCGGCCTTTAAATTTGTTCAAATATAGGTACAGGCCCTAGAGTGATCGGGGGACTGTACGCCTGTAAGTATATAAGTGAGAGAAATTATTGCTAAGAGCACTAGTGTTGGATGAGAATGTTTCTAAGTGGAAAGGGTGAACAGCCAATATTGTACAGCCATAAATACTAAGGAGACTCCGCCTAAAGGCTGATTTAATAGACTAATAGTTGTTGCGGTTTTTATGTTCACGAAACGCTTTAGTTACGGACTAACTACGCTAGTGCGACAAACGACTGTCCGACAGTTATTCGATAATACGTTGGTGTTCGCCACAACGTTAACATTAGTTTAAGAATCGTATTATGATTGTAAATTCAATACATGTTATTTAAGTATACCGTATCAATAAAGTTTATAGTTCTGAAATAGTGCCAAATTAGATCACATATAGACCTAAATAGTATAGTTAGATAGTGTAAGTAACATAATAATATATTTTCCTATAGTTTTTCTTTATATAAACGTAACGTCAAGTTAGATTTTTAGCATAAAACGTAGAATATCTATACCTAGACCTAACTTCCGACAGAAAAAATAGGTATCACTGGCTAGGTTTTTTCGTGCCCTACGCGGCACTGGTTATATCATCACGCTAGCTAGTATAGTTCCATAGTTATAAGCAGAAACGTGATAATTTCATAGTAAAAAATAAACTTGTTTACCGGAGATTTCTGGCCGGCTCTCGTTACGGTAAAGTTCTGAGGTACCTAAGCGACACAGTATCGGTCGACTATGTGTGCTCAAGAAACCTCATCTTCAAGCCTCAAGAACCAAACGGAGCCAGCCAGAAACCTCAAGAAACGAACAGTCAAGATGTGTATTATTTGAATGAAGCCCTGACCCGCACCGTATAACATGACGTGACTGCTTATATAGCGTAGAGGCTTTAATAGTCGCCTTCCGCTGCGGCTTCGCCGTGTTGTGGGTTCGATTCTCTTACGAAACAAAAATGTGTGGTCCACAAGTAAGTTGTTGTTGTTTGTGTGTGTGTTGTTCAGTGTTCGTTGTTTGAATGTTTGTAATGTTCACCGCTAATGGCTACACAGAATTATTTTAGTGCAGAAGATTGTGTCAATAATACAATTCATTTGTTATTTGCAATTTAGCATAAAAAAGAAGAGTTCCAAATTATGTGATGTTTAACCCAAGTCACTTGCAGTCGGCTTTTCTGGTCCAACCGGATTTGACTGGATATCAGTTTTTACACGGAGCGGTTGCCACCTGACTTCCGCAACCCGAAGGCTAACATACCCTAAGGCTAGACCAGTGTCAGGATATTATAGAGCACTGACTTCCCAGTAACGACTGCCATAGATGTTCATGGCAGCCGGGATCGACGGCTTAACGTGCTCTCCGAGGCACGGAGCAGGCGATAATTGTCAATCAATACGCACATAATTTCGAGAGTCATATAACTTCCGAAAGTCAGAGGTGCGCGACGCGGGTTCGAACCCGAGACCCTCTGCATTGCAGTCTGTTGGTCTCCCCACTGAGCTATCGCTGCTATATACCTTATACTTATATTACAGTTTTATTTAACATATATTTATTGTATAACTAGCGGAGCTGATTACTGGAAAAAGGAATATATTTGGTGAACTGTGAAGGATGCAAAATAAGTACTTACTCCAATGAAATGTCTGAGTTTTAGTTTGGTTACAGACACTGCAAGAAAGCATCAATTATAATTATTTATTTATATTGACATATTATATACATAGGCTTTAGTATTCGTTGATTGGGTAACATATCTAATATATGTATAATATAGAAACCAGGCGGCAACAGGCGTTTTGCAAAGGAAAATAAAACAACAAATTCAATACCGTTTTTCGAATTTATTTTTACATATTAGATGATTACGTACAGTCTTGGGAATATAAAAAAAAGTTGCTATAATTTACAACAAATTGATTGTTATTGTATCGGAGTACAGTCGTACACCGATATAATATATATACACTTAAAATGTAAAAAATAAAATTAAACCGTGGCATCGATGGTCGCCTATGTTTACCATACTTAGTTCTTAAACATTAAATTTATTTACATAGGAATTATTTTAATGAGCATTTATTCAATGCCACATCATTTTTTTATTTCAAAATAATGTTATATTAATGTGAAAAGATGGTATTTTATCAATAAATATTCTTTAGTATTTTTGTCTAATTTATACAATTATTTTTAGCTATCTATTGTAGTGGCAACATTCATTATTTCAATTAACTATGTCTTCTGAATTATGAGTTGGTAATTTATGGAAAATGCGTCTAAAATTGATATGAATTTATTAAAAATTAGGTCCGTTATAAAAGCTTTCATTATTCATGTAGATTATGGCAACACTGCGGCAGATATAGCCAGACTAAAAAAGTGTTTTAATTTTATATACATTGCCGAAATTATTTTCTATATATTACTGACTCATAGTTCACATATCAACATATTATATTTTATGTCGTACACTTCAACATATCTACATATAGATATATCTTTGATTGATGATTATGTTAACAGATACAAAACGGGTATAACTATGTATAATTAATAATGGCAGAGCCTTACGTCACATTAGGCAAATACAGGCAGAATATTTTATATATTTTAGAGTTCGAAAAACTCTTATACAACAGCTTTGTCCGTCCGTCTGTCTGTTATACAACTTTCAACTCAAGAACCGTAAGAGCTAGAGACTCGCGGTCAACGCCATTCGACTCAGCGTAGTCGATATACCCCCGAAATGACTATGACCTTTGACCTCTGACCGAGGTCCTTAGATTGAGGTCACGTGGTATCACGTGACCTTTGCATATTACTTGAACCATTTTTTCGAACTCTAAGATTTACGGCAATTCATTGCCGTTTCTCACTTGTTTATATTCATATCTGCCTTATAATTTGCCTAAATTACCGCTTGACTAGGCTGAATTATATTTTTAGCAGATTCCTATTTAGGAAATTCTAATCTGGTAACACTTAGGGACAATTATATATTTTTTACCATTTAATCAAGGTGAATCTGTAGCTATGAAATTGGACATAATTATAATTATTTGACAAATAATTATTTTATAGATATGACAAATGACACATAGAATATTTAGATCAGAAAATCAACTGATATAAATATTTTTTATTATAAATTGTAATGTAGGTATAGTTAACTGAATTATAAACATTGTCAGTTTACAGTAAATTTTAAAATATATCACTTTTTTATTAGAGATGAGAGTGCCATATGAAAAATTTACTGTAAAATGACTAAAAGTTCACTGAACAACATTTAGACAAGATGTTGGACAGTGCGAATAATACTTAGAAATATTTTGATAATATCTTAACATTAAATATGGACAGATTGTTTCAAATAAAATGTTTTATTGATATCACATACATTTAAATCTTCTTTAAACACTAAAAAACGGATTATGATATTGTTTCTATTATACTATGATCTATGTGAAAAATTATACATTATTTTTTGATCGGGCAACAAATTAAAACAATATGGCGGATTTTGTAACACGGCTTAAATGAAAAGTTTTTAAAAGACTTTTTCACACACAATTCGAAATCAAGCTTGCTGAATGATTAGATATAATTTACATAGACCGTAGAAACTAAAAATAAGCTATTTACAAAAGGCCGTTATGTTTTTATAGTCTTAATAATACGTGTTATATCTAACATTTACAATTTTACATGATTATGATTTGACAATGTCAAATGAGTCATGGCTATAAAAAATTATCGTATTATTTAAGTTGATACGTACATTTACGTAACATTAGACGTCGTAATTGTCGAAAAACAATAATTATGAACTGTACATTTAAGAGTAATTAAGTTACTTAAATAAAATAGCATTGAAATGTTCATATCGCCTTAGTTAAGGCTAATGTCAATTCTGTCGCACTCCGCACTGATCACTGTCAATCAATCTATGAGTATCAAACCATCAGTCAACTCGGTTGACGATGCACGCCTTAAGAATATACCGGCTCGAAAGCTATCAATAGAAACTTGATATCACCAATTAGCCAGACAGTAAATATTATCAAAAACTGAGTTCTGTCGTATACGACAGATTTATGGTAAATCAGGTATGCGAAGGTTGAGGATTCGGCGATGGGTCCTTCATGGAACGGATCCGTAGGAACCCATCTTGAGCTACTAGCATGCTGTTACCCTCTCCTTCGTTGGGTATTTCATCCTGGGGCTGGGAGTATGAGGCCTCGTAGCTGCAGTTCCTAGGAGCTGGCTGAGGGGTACCTCCCAACGCGCATGGATACCCCCTTTCGTTAGGGTCCTCTGAAAACCCATACAAGTCTGTAGACTTCGGCCTGTCAGGGAAACCGTTGCCTTTACCACGCTTCTGGCTTCCACTGGAGTTGACCATGGATGTGGAAGGAGAGTTTCTACGCTGTGAACTCCTGATCTGTTGGCACGGGTCATTGCTGTAACTTCTGTTAGGATTCAAAGTCTGAATACCAGAAGCGTGGTAAGAAGCGTTCTCCGTGTTATAATTGCCGTATTCATCAGGCGAATGTGGTTGATGGTAGTGATGGCCAATTGAGGCGTCGTAACCCATAGTCATACAGTTCTGAACGTTCTTGTTCTTCGCTCTGTGCTTCTTACGTGGATTACTATTGGTCCTAGAAGACACCCTGTCGTATGACATGTGTTTGAAGTTATGGGAACTGCGATTGGAACCACCATTGTAGTTTTGGTTCTTAATGTCTCTTATAAAGTCACTGTTGCTGCCGTATTGGATGACGTTGTACTCATGGTCTAATGGGTCATCTCCTTGAAGGGATTGGATGGCTGGATCGCAGTTGGAATAATGGTCATCCGAGGCAGATTCAATCCCATTGTATGCTCCAATATTTGGATGGTGTTTAATCAGATGGTTGGTGACACCTTGACTGGAAGTTGCGTTGCTGGACTCTGTTGAGCTGCTATGTCCAGCGTTAGCTATAGAACTGTGTCCTGAATAGTTTTCAGTTCCAGAATTGTTATCGCAGTTTCCAGTCAGTGTGTTAAGTTGGAACCTCTGGTGATCGATAGCTGGTGCACAGCAAGGATCAGCTATCGGCAAATTCGGATGGTGTCCAGTACTTTCATAAATAGGTTTTCCAGTTCTCATCGTGTACGTGTGAAGGTTAGTGTTGGTATTACAAATTGCTGGATAGTCAGATTCGAATTGCTCGTTGCTGGAACCAGCTCCGCAAGCGAAAAGTCCAAGTCCTGATATTTTGTGTCCATCAGCCTTTTCGTGCTGCAAAGCGATTCCAACTTTCAGACTTATTACCCAGGAGATTAGTGCTACTATGCTGACTTCTAGTAACCTCATTGAGAACTGGTAGCCCCATTGTAGCCAGTCAAACTTGGTCATGTTGACTTGGTTGATGCCAAAAATGCCGAAAATCTGCAGACCTGCCATCAAAATGAAAAGCAATGCTGTTGCTAATTTAATTTGGATTGCATGCTGCAGATTTTGGAAACCGTTAATATAAGTGTGACTTTTCTTCTGGAGAACTGATTTGAGCATTTTATATACATAGAGATAGCACAATCCCAACGTTAGGCATGCTATGATAAATATTATTTGACACGTAAGACCTAATACCCTCTTTTCAACGCCGTGCGTATTTCTATTTATTGTATTACTACTTTCGAAGATATGCAACATTAAACACGACAGCAAGTGAAGGCTGCCACCTATTATTATAATCCTAGGACGAAGGAGGAATGCACAGCAGGTATTCTTAAAATTAATACTATTGGTAAGGAGAAAAAGTATGATACACGCAAACGCTATGCTAAGGAAAATTTCTGGAACGTGAAGTAGAATTTCACTGATGAATTTCGGGAGGGAATTATTGATATTATACGGATCGTAGCACATGTAGAAGATCCTCAAAAGACATACAAGTACTAAAATTAAATGCAGTATTATAAAATAGTATTGGGTAAATAAATGCGTGTACTTATTGTAGCAGAAGATTTTGAATATGGAGTAGACTGCTAAGATTGTGAACATAACAGTCGCTAGATATATATGGAGGTTCCAGGCGAATGGCCAGGCCGCTCCTGGCCTCTGAACCGGGCCATTGTTCTTTGGATCCTGCTTCAGGATCTTCTTATCCGAATTTACATTAGCCAGATTATGGTACCTCTCCGTTGACATTTCAGGGTCTTTTAGCTCGAAACCTACGGTAGTAGCTGGAGTATAATCATCCTTTCTACTATCATTCCTGTCTGGCTGTTTGTTGGTGGAGTACTGAAGATTCCTTCGCGTATTTGTTTCACCATTTTGGTCTACTATTAAAGGTCTATCTAGATTATTCATTTCTGGGTCTAGGACAGCTAAAACGGATCCTTCAGTTGAAGAATCTCTATTTGAATCACTGAGAGTGACTCCTGCATCTTTTGTGACGTAGATGTCACTCTTCGAAGTCTTTTCTTGATTGTGTTGAGGTTTCGCAGTAACAGTTCGCAGTAGGACATCTGGGATGTCCTCTTTTCTGCCGTTAGATCCGGACAGGATCCTGGAGATGGTCGGGATATTCAGCGAATTGGGAACGAAGTCTGTGAAATTTGCTTGGTCCGTTCCTGGCTGCTTAATATCGCTGTCGAGCTCGTCCGGCTGGAAAGAAGAAAATGTTACACTTAATTACTAAATCCATTTATTTATTTTCATTCTATGTTAAATTACTTTCTTCTAAGATTTCGACAACGCGCGACTGATATCTCTAGTAATGACTAAACATCAGACGGGCCATCTGCTTTGCCACCATTGTTATATAACAAAACACATAATCAGCGACTTGTCACTCCGTGGTGGTGTTAGTTGGTAGGCTTAAAGACTCGGGAGAGCCCGACATAGCCCCTTTCACCTCCCCTTTTGGCGAGGAGCCATGCATCAGGAGCATTTTCCCAAGTAAAAAAGGTAATTATGCTTACCTTATGGCTGGGCGTGTTTAGAGCTTTCTTCTTCTGCGGCTCGATGCCCGCCGGCGGCATAGGGGGTGCGGGCGGCGGGGCCGGCACTTGTGGCGAGGATGTCTCCTGGAAACAAAGCATTTATGATTTAGCTTACGTGTAAAGAAACTAAAAAGATTTCGTATAAGCTAAAATGCCCGGCTTGGCGACTGACTCAAAATATGTATCTAATAGTTTATTCTGTTCAAACTAGTGTTACTATGCCATCAGTGTGCTTAGCTGAACTAATCCACAATAAAATACAATTTAAGAACTAAGAGCAAACTACCTTGGTTCATCTATATTCACTATTAAAAAACTTACATCGGGCTTAGCTTTTCCTAAAATACTAAGCACACTACACTATTGATTTTAAGTACTGTATAGGTTTAAGGTCCAATCGTGCGTTTACGGTTCCTGTGTTGGACCTGTTTTCAACCCAGAAACCGTAAACTTACGATTTGACATTAATACTATTATTACAAATGTTTTCTATTAAGGAATTCTTAGTAGCAGACGACAACATGATTGCCTCTTATTTGGCGCCTATAACTTAGCTAACAAAATATGGGTGTTGAACACTCATGTTTGTCCTTTCGAGGATATAGGCGTAAAAGTATATATATTATACGTACCTACGAATAAATAATATTGAAAAACACCTAATAGTGAAGTTCAAAGCCATTTAATTTTATAACCTAACAACACATTCTACCTCACATATATTTTCAAAAATAATACATGCATAAATGTAAATGAAATACGTTAACAAATGAATTCAGCGTATCGCCGATCCCAAAATAGAGACCGCATTGTAATTTCAATAATTGTTCACAAGCATACTAGTAACAAACAATAGGCATTGACGAACGATCAGAGTCCGTATATTGGGGCTTTACCAAAGCTAAATATCCATATTTATGAATACAAATAATCTAACCTAACCACACCCTCGCATATCCAGGCATAAATACAGACACTGTGCTGCTTCTAAAAAAACTCGACGAAAACCGACCGATCCGAGTATCGATCTTGAGACCTCATGCACAGCAGTTGCATTTCCTACCGGTGCACTGATTTTGAAGCAAAAAGCCTCTGCACTTGATATCCTAGAAGAAAATTATGATGAAATGGCTGCTAATGTTCTACATACCTGTCCAGGAGGTCTGATGGGTATTCTGTCATGACCCGGGCCAAGGGAGGGCGGGGGGATGGGCCGCCGGTTGAGATAGTTGTTCCCGTCTGTGTTAGTGCCTGTAACATTTGCAATTGAACATTTAATTCAGTTCTACATATGTATATGACAGCATCATGGTGACTGAAAATCCATGTTTAGGTAATGCAAGACTGTCTACTAGGTATTAGGCTTAATATTTTTATATTTCAATAACATTAATAGTAAAAGAAAAGCATTTCGTATTTGGTCATTTTAAAAACATTCGAATTACTCAAATACTGAAGTATTTAGGGGTTACTTAATCGAATAATATAAATCGTTATTCGATTTGTAGGTTTTAACACTTTGAAAATTAGTACATTTTCAGTACCTGCACGTTGCATGATTTACATAAGTAAATGACTAGTAGTATCCAATGTGTTAACAGAAAATAGGAATTAACGCGTGAACTTGTAACAGCGTAGCCAAAACTTCATTCATTTCACAAATGTATGTAAAATACATAGCATGATCGTGTCTGACTACCGTTTTCTGTTAATGAATATCGATATGTCGGCAAATCCGAATATTTTCGATCTTAGTCACTAAACAGGTTCTCTCAACCTACGTAATATTAATCAAATTCCAGGCAAGTCTAGAATCAAAAACTATTTATTTGTACACAGAACAGCATCGACACAAGGACATATTGCAGTCTAAGTGGAAATGTCTTCTTTTTCTTGTCGATGGCAACAGTTTTTAAATGATTTTAAGCCAGTGCTCGGCAACACGAATCGCATTAGGCATTGCTTGGTATATTTCATCAAGCGTGCATAATTCTGAGCTCGTGGGCACGTCAGCAAATGACCCATTATTGCCCTAAGGACAGAGTAAAATTGTGGCGTGACATATTCTTCATCCCTAACTTCATCTCACCGGCAGAAAGTGGAATGGTCTGATATGGTAGATCTTACCTCTAAGTGTAGGCTTGTCAGCAAAGGGGTTCCTGTACTCGGGCGGCAAAGGAGGGGTGAAGAAGGCTCTTCCGGGGGGCGCATACGAGGGGACTGCCGCGCCTCCCCCCACCCCTGCCAGGAGAGCCGCGCCGTGATGCTGGGGAGGCCTGTGAAAGAACAGGATCATTAGTCTCTTTAATAGTATCACTACATATTATAAAACTAAATCCTCCCGCCACGTCTGTCTGTGTCTGTTCACGATAAACTCCAAAAACTACTTAACGGATTTTTATGCGGTTTTCACCAATACATAAAGAGATACATGAGGAAGGTTTAGATATATAATTTGTTGAGGTTTTGTACTACACGTGCGAAGCCGGGGCGGGTTGTTAGTTTCTTATATAAACCGAATACAAAATGTACTTTAGACTTTTGCTAGCTCAATAACATACGTTGTTATCGTCAAAATAGTAATTAGAACCACAAATCCAAACGATCATCAAATCAATATATGCATATAAAAATCTCGTATCACGGTGTTTGTGGTCGCACATCGCCGAAACGGCTCGACCGATTTTTATGTATATTTGGTAGGTATGAGAATAGGTCGTAAATATATTTCATAGCTAGCCTACTTTTACGCGAGCGAGGCCGCGGGCAAAAGCTATAATTTTATAAAAAAAATACGTTTTTATCAAGACTAGTTTCTGGCCAGGGATTATAAAGAAAGCCACAACAATTTGTCTGCAAAAGCAATATCAAGATTGACGTCCAAACTTTATAAAACTTAAAACTTAATGAAATATAATTTAAAAAATGCAAAATCTTTGTTACTTTATTTACTTGTTTATCAAACAATATTAATTAAGTTAAAAATCAACGAACGAACGGCTTTATAAATTATGTTCAATGCAGTTTTTACGATCCGTTTTATTGCTTTTATTTATCTCTGAACCTTGTTACGAAGAAAAATATACCTTTTAATTAAAAATAGGTACCTCCCATCACTACCATATTATAATTTTTTGTTTATTTATCTTGTAAAATAACAATAACTAAAAGTTTAAATTAAATGTTACTTCTTCCGCGAGGTTTTTTTATCGCGGAAACCTCATTATTTTCTAAGATAAAAGTAGCCTGAGTTACTCTATATAAAATCAGCTATCTGCTTGTAAAAATCCCGTCAAAATTGGTCCAGCCGTTTTAGAGATTAGCCGAAACAGACAGACAAAACATTTTAAAATAAATTTTATGATATAAATACATTGAGTAAATTTTGACATTACAAACAGACATTTCAATTTTATTTATTTTTATAGATAAAATGAATAAAGGTACCTCGTTATTCACGCGGCGTATATGTTTGTGCACCTGCCGATTACAAGATACCAAGATCAATGCCCGGGTCATGCAAATTATTATTGGCTTTTTCTGTTACCTAAATTCTCAGTAGCGGTACAGAATCTGGCACTGTGCCCTATGACGGGTATTGGCTCGCGCCCTTTACGATAGACTAAACACTAGACAGTGAGTTCAAAATCAAATCGACGATATGACTGCCGACCCCGTCACTTATATAATAATATCAGCACTATTTATGAACTATCCCACTGCTGGGCACGGGGCGCTATCCAGAATAAGAAGTGCTAGACCAGAGTCTTAGTCCACCAAGCCGGCCTAGTGCTAATTGACAGACTACACATGTATTTGAGAACTATAGAACCCTCAGATTTAGATTTTCTCACGGTGTTTCCTTCACCATTAGAAACTTCACAGCTAAAACACAAAGGACACCAAGAGTCGCTACAATAATTTGTTGATCACACAAATTTTTGTCCTGTATGTGGATTGAACCCACAGCATAACGGCAATGGCGACGCGACCACTTAAATCACAACGCAATAACATCAGGTAGGTATTTAAGCCTCGGGGACTATTATATAAGGACTAGATTTTGCCTGCATCTTCGCTTGCCTTAGTCTAGATTTTGTCAATAAATTTCCGACCCCGGGACAAACAGTACCTAGGTAATTTTTTTAGATGAAATGTACCCTATGTCCTTTAATATATCCCTGACAACGTGTATGCGAAATTTTATGATGATCGGTCGAGTAGTTAAAGCGTGAAAGCGTAACAAACAAATAAACAGATTCACATACGCATTTCTTCTTTTTCTTTTTTAAAAATACATCTTCCACGCTATATGACCTTATAAGTCTGTTTTGTAAGTATGTATATGTATATAAACCTCTGGGAATACCAGCCATTAAACCGGCAATACTTATTTATAAACCAAAATACAACTATGCTTCGTGCACAACAAATTGCATAATACACAGCCGATGAGACAAATGTGGAATATTAAGCACTTTTAAGTTAGTTTCCTGGTAATATGACAATCACACGCAAATGTAATGCTGATCGCATCACGAAGGCATTTGGACATCGGACACAACATGTAACAAATAGTCGTGGTCATGCTAAACGAATGTTTAAACGCAAAAGTCGTATCTTTTGTACTTACGAGGTTTATAGTTCTCGATAATAAGTTGGTCGTTGATGTGTTGATTGTTTTCTAAATATATTCTAACAATACATAGATGGCCCGTGTCCACAAAGGGGTAGGGATAAAGTGTATCAAAAAGATCGACTAATGTTTTTATGATACCAGAAATAATAAGCATTTAATATTAGAATCCATACGTAGCAATAGTCCTACGCCTGTCGTGGCTAGTGCCACCGTAGATGTTCCATCCCACTTTAGATTATAACTCTCAAAGGGCCTCTTCACGTTGGACCCAAGCCATGTCTCCGTGTAAGCCTCCCAAATGGCCAGATATTTTTTCTAATAAGTATGTTAGAAAAATATCTGTGATATGAGAAACATAATAAAAATAAGTAGGTATTTATTGTTCAAAAATGTTACAAATATAACAGTTTGATGCCCTAGACTCCACCCCACACTAGGATTCCCTGTGTTGTGGATCTAGTCTCTTGCAATCAGAGACACATTTATTTTGATAAGAGTAGCTTATTACCATTCACGGGGTATATTTATAGAATCCCTTGCTGCTACTGACAATATCTTTACAAAAGCTTATTTATACTTTACCCAATCGGGCATCGAACTAGAGAGTGCACGATTGGCTGCGAGCTTAAGTGCTAACTTATGCCACGAAACTAAGAAGGCAGTTATAATTTATTCTAATTAAAGCATAGCATAACTTATATATATATATACATACACTACAACCGATCATCTTCAAACTCCTTGCAACATTTTCAGGCGTTAGTCAACATATGTATGTAGTTATACTTCTCTATAATCAAAACAAGATAAGATTTCTAAGAAGAATGCACGGAAACTCGCACAAAAAGGTCAAAGAGCGATTGTCAATTACATGTCAATTTCAATTTTGAATTATGTAATTTCATAATTAAAATTGACATTCCTGGACGTACCAGGCATTTCAAGGCTTATTACTCATAATTTATCAATGTCAGCTGTTCTTTTCGTATAATTATTTGCAGAATTCTCGAAATTATAGGCTTTATTATTATTATCAATAATTAAATCTTAATTGTCAATTTCGTTCAGTCAGTTTCATTATGTTCGCAATCGATAATTATAGGTATTAAGTACCTTCATTATTTTAAATGAAGTACATTATTACCTAATAAATTATAAACTATATGAAGACGTCGAAATAGAAAATAAAGTAATCTATTAGTTTGTCATCGCGGCTACGCCAGCGTGAATCCCATGGGAACCGAGATTAATAGTATCCTATGTACCCAGGACATGGTCTATTTGTGCGTAAAGTTTTAGCCAAATCCGTTAAAGGGATTAGGAGTGATGGTAGTAACAAACATACAAACATCTTCACAAATTTTCGTACTAATAACATTAGAAGTATAAGTAGATATATTTTATATTTTCGTTATGTTCTTACGAAGTTTTATTCACAAGCTTCGCATGCATGGCATGTTATTATAATGCCTATGTTAATGTTTGTAAAGGTTAGCTGTCTATTAGCGAATACATTTTCAGAACCAATCCACTAATTTTAGAGATTAATTCTTACATACATACAAACAAATTGACTGATTTGACATTTGATACCATTTTAGACATTCAGTGGCTTTAGCTGCTTTTAAAAATCAACCAAACGTTAAAAGTGTAAATAATAATGAATATAACTTTTAAAATTAATGTAAACCGCAATTAAATACATACAAAGAAATTTAATTTTAACATTTTATCTCTTTGTGCCTTATATTTGTATAAATTAATTAATTTTCTTGAGTATTTGAAATAATTAATTCCATTGAATTCTTGTTTAAGTGTTTTAATTGAAATTTTGTAATAAGATACTTTCTGCATTTTTCAATTTTAAAACGTTTATCATGTTGTTTTTTTCTGTTAGAATACTTTTACTAGCATCATGAAGTTTATAAATGTCTCCGTAAGTATGTTCGCTCCCTATTACGTAGGACCTAAAAGTAAATTAACGAAATATAGGTGCAAAACACGTCTGCCTTCTCCCTGGAGAACAATGACATATGAGTTTATATATATATGCCATATTTTATTATCAAAAAGTAATTTAAAATCCCAAAAATCTGAGCGTAAATTTTATTACGCCAGCGCCGTATATGCGAATATTTTTCCTAATGTCGTTGAACTTACGAACTAAAATAGACCAGTATACGTGGAACTCTCTTTTGGTATTATTTGGATGGATTGAGAGATCAATATTATGTACAACAGTCTGCTATGGAAATGTCAGACTCTGGCACATTGCCACAGCTTGGCCATTCAGTTCGCTTTATTTTGAGTACGCAAACCGCATTTTAATGAGTCTAGAAAAAAGCTAGAATTTAGCTTAAAGATATACCTGTTGATATCTTTTAAGATATCTTAAGATTATAGTTTTGTTTTCGCCAGTGTGGTAATTACTGCATATTAACGAATGACCGATATTTGTTTCGTTAGTTAAAGTATTGAGACGTAATAAATCTAAAAAGAGCTCTCTCGTAAGATTATTTTAATAAAAAAAAATAAGAATAAACAATATAGTTTATATTACTCGCTAACAGATGGCGTTACCAGCACATTGCAGATTATAAAATAGAAACATAATAAGTTAGGATTTTTGATTAACTACAAAGATTACCATTGTCTTAGCAATTAAAAAGCAAACCGAAATTGTTTCGTAACTATTTTAATGATAAAGTAGAAGATAAAAGACAATAAAGCCGTAACAATACTGCTATAAAAAGATTACACAACTTCAACTTTGAATGAAATAACAATATTAGTTCTGCTATTCGCTACTAGATGGCGGCAGGAGTAACTTCAATTATATTAAGCACGTATACTGGTTGATTAAGTATTTACGACGAATTGAATATTAATTTCTCATTTCAATGTCGAATCGAAATGAGTGTGGGTGTTTGTCTACTCAAATCACGTATAAAAACATATCTTTTAGAAAATGAAACTAAAAAAACGTGTCCTTTTAAATTATAGTGCTTCTTTTTTAAACGTTTACGTATTCAAATCATCTATAGAACGATTCACATCACACGTTTTGAAGTTTCAACTATAAATAAGACTGGGTTTGGCAATAAAACGCATACATAAAGGCGTACAAAGCAAGTGTGGCAGCTTACAATAGCATAAAAGGCCCGTCGACCGGCTAGCTGGCTCCATACTTGTAGTCATTGGACGAGTATGTTTAATATAGTATTATTTGTATAACTAGAACTGCAAATAAATGGTATATGTTATTTTATAATAATAATATTCTATCACATACACACAGCACCATCTAGCCCAAACTAAGCAGAGCTTGTACTATGGGTACTAGACAATGGATAAACACACGACAATGGATATACATATCATACATAGAAACACCCAGACCAAGACAAACAACCATGTTCATGCACACAAATGTTTGACTTGTGCGGGAATCGAACCTGCGGCCTCAGGCGTGGCAGTCGGTCACACTAACTACTACGCCATCGAGTCGTCGTCGTAATGAATAAATATATTCTAGAATGTACAGCAATCAATGAATCGGCATTTTCGACATTCACCTATTCAGTTGCAGCAGCGACACACCGGTGTCCAAATATAATAAAAAGATTTTCAATTATATCTGGTATTCTAAGAGTTGACAGATTAAGGCTCGATTTTCGGCAAACATATAGGTTACATGATTAGTAGTATATACTAATGTTATAAAGCTAAAGAGTTTGTTTGTTTGTTTGGTTGAACGCGCTAATCTCAGGAACTACTGGTTCAATTTAAAAAAATATTTTAGTGCTGGATAGCCCATTTATCGAGAAAGGCTATAGGCTATATAACATCACGCTATTAATAGGAGCCGAGCATCAATGAAAAATGTTGCAAAAACGGGGAAAATTATGTAAAGCAGATGAAGTTGCGTGGGTCAGCTAGTTATATAATTAATTAGATGTGCCCGCGGTTTCACCCGCGTTTATGATTACTGCGCCGCCTCTGTAAGTAGTAGCGTGTTTCGTTATATAGCCTATAGCCTGCCTCAATAAATAGGCTATCCAACACTAAAATAATTTTACAATTCGAACCAGTAGTTCCTGAGATTAGCGCGTTCAACCAAACAAACAAACAAACCCTTCAGCTTTATAATATTAGTATAGATAAGGATATGGATATTTGTAGGTATTAGCTATATATATAGTCTGATCCGAATATCCCCCACGGGGTAGTTAGAGATGTATTTGGACACCCAGCCATGGGTTTGGGTTTCACGCAATAGACGGCAATCCTATTTCCGCCTAAGAACGTCCAGATGTCGTCCTACTGATACATTTTTGACAGAAAAATCCAACAGCATTTTGACAGACCTAGCCATCGAACCCGAGACCTCACGTCACATTAACCACTGCTGCGCTACTGCAGCAGTTAATTTTATAGCATGGCAGTGTTTGAAAATATCTTGAATAAATATTAATAATTTCAAATTCACCCATCTTTAGAAAACCTTGAATACAAATACTTAAAACATTTTACCACAAGATGGCGTTGTTAGTTTTCCTTGTAGCTAGTGACAATAAAACTAAAGTAGCATCTTAAAACCGTCGCCTTAATTCGCATTATAAGAACAGCTTAATAGACTTTCGTGATGCTTTCTTGTGCCTCTTTTATAATCTTCTTAAACAAAAGTGTTACCAGCTAAAATGGTACGGCTTTGAGAATTTCAGGTCTTCTTATAATAAACGTAAAATATGTCAACAAAAAGTATATTATTTTATTTTAAAGAGGTACCTTTAGAATAAGCGATAATCCCTGTGTCGCGGAGGCTTTGCCAACATTAAAATAATGGACACAAAGCTAACCCAGATTCGGGCTGACTCGGTGGCTTTCACCGCAATAAATACCATTTATTTGTTGTTATTCTTAGCTCAGTGGAGAAACCAACAGACTGCAATGCAGAGGCTCTTGGGTTGAACACACGTCGCGCACATCTGACTTTCGGAAGTAATATGACTTTTCGAAATTATGTGCGTATTGATTGACAATTATCGCCTGCTCTGTGCCTCGGAGAGCACTTTAAAAAGTCAGTCCCGGCTGCCATGAACATCTATGGTAGTCGTTATTAGGAAATCAGTGCTCTATAATATCCTGAGACTGTTCTAGCCTTAGGATATCGTTAGCCTTCGGGTTGCGGAAATCAGGTGGCAGCCGCTCCGTGTAAAAACTGATATCCAGTCAAAGCCGGTTAGACTAGAAAAGCCGACCCAAGTGACTTGGCAACAATAAAGGCTAGGGAGAAGATTATTTTTATAAGGAGCTATAGCCTAGAGGGAGACCGTTGGATTTCCACTCAAATATCTCTCCCATCCTAAGGCGCGCATCTCTGACTTTTCGAAGTTATATTAAATAGTTTATTATCGCTCGCTATAACCGTGAAGGAAAACACCGCGAAGAAACCTGAGAGTTCTCCATAATGTTCTCAAAGATAAGTCAACTCTGTCAACCCGCACTGGATCAGCGTGGTGGACTATGGCATAACTTTTCACACTGGGAATAGGCCTGTGCCCAGCAGTGGGACAGTTTAATACAGGGCTGATATTTTTAAATGTCAGATATTATTCAGCTGCTCAATTGTATTTTAATATTGTGCCAAATCGTTTTTCTTCTGACTTAGACCAAATCTATATCGGATTTATACGTTTTGACAGTACAGGATTAATGTTTCAATCAGGCTTAGGGCCCGCATTAAAAACATCGCCTAACACGCTAAATCCTCGTTCTCCACTTTATACGAGTTCGTGTTGAGCATATATAATTGTATAATATTGCGCGGATACATACCTTGAGCACACTAGTGACACCGTGGGCGATAGCGGAATTACCAATTGAATTTTGTGATTAAATAAAAAATAAATTAGTATTTATTTTGAGTATCTATTCTTATTACGTTAATAAATAGCTTTGACAAGTGGTATTCAAATTCCATAATTCTAAATTCAAATATTGTTAATTAAAAAGGGATAGCTTATAGATTGTGACGTAACAAGTTGGAGAGGCGCGCCGGCCTTTTAAAAGATTTTCGCGAAAGACCGACCATGCAATTCCAGTTTAGAGGAAAACAGACAACAAAAACATTTATTCAGTAAAAAAAATATGCAGAGCCATAACTTTTTTTTTGCATAGTTAATAAAACACTTTCCCGGGATCGATTCGTCCGCAAACACAAATTAATGCTACTGGCCTGACGGGATCATCTCGGATCGATCGTCTGGATTTATCCACGGGAGATCCTTATTACATTATAATCAGATTTAACTTTTGTTTTAATATTTATTACATACTAGCCTTTGCCCGTGGCTTTGCTCGCTCGAGAACAGTACTTTTTTCTGGATGAAAGGTACTGTATGACCTTCGCTGTGTGAACGTGTATGAGAAAATTCATGAGCATTGATCGAGCAGTTAAGGCATGAAAGTGTAACAAACTAACATTCACATTTATAATATTAGTTAGGGTAGTCATCCCATTTCGTCGTAGGCAGCAAAATTCAATTTAATATAAGCTCTCGAGAGCGCCTAGTTTTTATTCGATCCGGTTGCTGTTTACTTTACGATTATGCGAAACTTAAATCGCAAAACTGATTACGAACACGATTAGTCGTGAATCGTGCCCTTTGTAACTCTTGGCGATTTGCATAATCGCACTAACTTCAGTTTACCAACGTCTTATAAGTCGACGTTTAGAGCCATAAGAACGGCGGGGAACGGAGTGAGTAAGTCTATGAACCTTAATTTTGTTATATTTATGACAGGATTACTTGTGTACTTTCTGTAGTTCGTTATATACTAGAAAAGGATATGTTATAAATATGAAGATTGATTGATTGACTACGGCGAAGCCATAACGAAGAGTAATGATTTTGGTAGTCTGGATATGTATGTTTGTATGTTCCACCGTAGCGCCTAAACTACTGAACTAGTTTTAATGAATGAGGTGTCAATAGATTCGTAATAATGGCTCGGGTGACATAGGCTATATAAATTATTATTATAAAATTCGTCCTTTTCCCAACCCCTCTTTTAGATAGTTGGGTTTTAGTTTTAAATTTTTTTAATAGACATCTTCTGCTCTAGAACTATTTGATTATGCTGTTTGAACGTGTGTAAATACAAACATTCAAACAGCAGAATCGAATAACGTCCAGGCTCGGAACAACCATTTTTGGATTATACAATATTTTTTTAAATTTATTTAAATACAACGCCTGCACTAGGGATAGGTAATTTCTGTGTCGCGGGGGACTTTACAAACATTCAAACAACGGACACAAAGAACACCCAGCCTCGGAACAATTATTTGAGGATCACACAAATTTTTGTCCCGTGTGGGATTCGAACCCACACTACTCAGCGTAGCGTCAGTGGCAAGGCGACCGCTTAAAGCACTACGTCATACGTGCAGTCAATTGAATGAATGCAAATATACGAACATTTTATCAGGCAACACACTAGATCATACAAGAACATGTTAACAATTGACGAATAAAGAAATTATTTTGAGAATCGGTCCACAAATGGAGGAGAAATGGGTGAATATAAATAAAAAAACTCCTTTTTTGTAGTCGGTTAATAAACAGTGGCCTTGAGTTTCTTGCCTAATTCTTCTCATGAGAGCTAAGATTCTCAAACTGCAATTTCAATACTAATTTATTATTTCCTGTTTTATTTTATTATATTAAAAATGTTTTATAATTAATGTTGCCAAGAAATACATAAACATAATTTTGGCAGTAAAGATATTGACTTTTGATTTTATTGTCATGTCACTTTGGCGCATATACGCGCTATAAGACGTATTCGTAATCATGTCATCCAATGTGTCCCGAACTAGTGGCAGTTTTTGTCACGTCATCCAATGTGCGCTACTTGGATTTTAATAGAAAATGTAGTTTTTGGCATCGTGACTAAATTCCTGAATAGTGACATTGTGGCATTTGCGATCTGGGACCGTAATCCTAACTGATAATATAAATGCGAATGTGAGTTTGTTTGATTTTTACGCTTGAACGCCTTATCTACTCGACTGATTATTATGAAATTTCGCACACACACGTTGTCAGGGGAACAGAAAAGAACATAGGGTACCTTTCATCCAAAAAATATTACTGTTTCTAACCTAACCTACCTTAATTTTTTTGCGAGCTTAGCCGCAGGCATAATCTAGTTTCTAGTGGTACGGGCACAAGTCCGTACACATTTTGTTCTAACCTTTACGAACCATTTTAGTTAGAAACACAAGTTTCTAACTAAAAATGGTTCGATCCATACATTAATTCCGAGAATACACCCGGCAGTGTTCTTTGTTTCAATGTTAGTAATCCCACGCGCGGTCTCTTCCTTGTCATTTAAAATAACGAATGAAAACACAACAAGTGATTAATACCTTAGTTTAGGGTCCAGGGTCAGTAAGTAACACGGTAAGCGATGACCTTAGACTATGGAATACAACTACTAAGCATAGAAAATATGATTACTGCGCCTAAAAATAGTAAAATTACTGCGCTTAAGAACATCCCTCTCTCTACGACTATCCCAGTTTATGATATAGCGTTCCTCTACACCAACCTTCTAGGTTATATTAGGGGAGCCACTGTACCTTCCAGTACCCGAGATCACCTTCCGGGACCAGTTATAGACAGGTCTTGTCCCCAAATCTCGACTCTCCATCCTAACCTCAGAGATCCGGTTCTCGTAAGCGAGCTACCTCGTGCCCAAGTGACACTACCTATTCTCCATATAGGTACCGGAGCAATAAAGCCGCTCACCACCCGCAACTCAGGGAGTTGCTAACGAAAACCTCGCTGAAGCCGACGGAGAAGCCGCCTCCCACATCTCCAGTATGGTACCGGAGCTGTGTAAGGCACGCTCACTTCCCGACGTACGTCCGTACGCCTACCCAAATAGGCCTACAAGCCGGGTGTTGCCCGAGTCACTCCAGCTATGACTCTTACTTGCTGATCAGGCAAGCGCTCGAGATGCGTTGCGGCAGTGAAACCACACTGCCACTTTGCGCTTAAGAACAATAAGATTGATTGAGCCAAAAAAAAGAGTAGTGCGTCCAAAAACAGTAAGTCGCCTAAAAACAATAAGACTACTGCACCTAAAAGGCCAACTTAAAGGTGAGCTGAGCTGTTTTTGTTTCTTATAGATGCTAAAACAATTCTATTTTCTAAAAGAAAATCTAAAGAAAACAATCCTAAAGATAAATCTACTAAGTCATTTGAATTTACAACAATGTAATTACAAAGTGGTTTCATTTACATTAAACAAATTATAAGGCATTAAAACACCTCCAACACTTTGAAATGCGTAATAAGAAATTTATTACAAGCAACAAACCTTATGGCATAAATAAAAGTCTGAATATAAGGCCTT
The DNA here is from genome assembly GCA_963675205.1 of Catocala nupta. Lineage (NCBI taxonomy): Eukaryota > Metazoa > Arthropoda > Insecta > Lepidoptera > Erebidae > Catocala > Catocala nupta. Next base: position 16,214,966 of record OY776104.1, read on the forward strand.
ACAATGTTGAGAGCCTTGTAACGACCAATATTCAAATATAACGATAACTTATGGGGTCTAAAATACTGCTAATTCCTTTCGCACTCTTTTATATGCCTACAGACACACCCAGGTCGCTAAATCAAACCTAATTAAATCAAAAATATGTTTATTCATGTTGATCACAAAGTAACACTTATGAACGTCGAAGTTACACTTATTAATGTGAATTTACATTTACCTGTTGTCATGTTCAGCAATGCAAGGGCGTAGAACCAATTAGAAGAACTGGTAAGAAACTCACGGCCACTCTTTTCAATCTTTATTTTACAAATCTTTTCCATAAGGGACTGCGACCATTGAACCACTTACCTCTCATAAAACTCTCAATCAATAAGTAATATTTTAAAGTTAGCATCTAATAGTAGTTTATGGTATAATGTAATGTAGACAACATACACAAATATAGTGGTTTTCAAATTAGCAATTTTCCAATAACACAAAATGTTGTCCTTTGTCAATGAGCTAAAGATTGTTCCTACTAAAAATATTTTCTGCATGACTTTATTTGTCGATACATCATACGATAAAGCTTCCAGTAATAAAACAAATATTATTCAAACATCAGTAACGTATAATATATTGTAGTTACATGCCTCCTGGTAAAAAATAATTAGAATAGTATACAACTTTATTCTTGTAACAATCTATCAGTGACGCGTGATTATTTTATACCTACCACGTAGGTGCCAAGATATCCTTTGGCTTGTGTTTTGGTAAGCATTTGCCATAGCCAATTGACGCTTGACGCAACATGAGGACTATGACTCCCGCTTTGGCAATCTTATTAAGGCAAGAACACTTTCGCCAACAAGCAGAAATTTACCGCGCGCGAGAATGTGGATGTGTGTCTCGTGACATAAGACACACATCCTCAGTCTCGTGTGTGCGTTCTTTGTCAGTTTTCTCGTGACACGCATGTCACGGGACATGGGGTGGTATGGAGGCCTCCCAGGCTGTCCCATGTCCCGTTCGGCGATTCAATTCATCGAGCGAGTGAGAATGCATTGCCGCCATTGCAATTTTCGAATAGACTTGAATAAGCGGTATGACATCACAATACATGTCATTCGCGTATCTCATGACCCAACCCTAATTCTTGTACAAATTTTATTGTCACGTATTTTATTAAAACTTGAAGATACTTCACCGAATTCACAATAACGAGACCCAGAGGTCATAGTTAGCTTTAATTTACATTCCATTCGAACACTTAGCTGTTTAATTACTCAAGAATAAATTTAAACTTATCCCTCTTCTGAACGGGGAAGATATCTAATCAACTTCTACATTTGAAATGTAGAAAATGATGGTACCGTTTTGCAGGTAATTCTTATTGCACTGGCTCCTAGGGTCTGAGGGATAAAGTTGCGATTAATGACTGATCGTAAAGTGCCGGATTCTATAATAACAAGGTAATTGTCAGTAACGTCAACAGAAAATATGCACAGAGGGATTAGTTGTTTAAATGATGGCCTCGCCACTACGCGAGTGTTATTATAGGTTCGATCTTCACATGAGACATAAAAATTGTGTAATCATCAAACAGTTGCTCCGATTCTGGATTTTATTTGTATCCGTTGTTTCAAAACTTGTAAAGTTGCCCGTGACACAAGATTGATTAATTATTGTGTGAGAGTTGTCTATCATAAAAATAATAATTACGTAATATATTATTGTAAATCAGATGTGAAAAGATTAAGATTATATTATACTAGTTTTCCGTCGGGGTTTTACCCGTGTAAGTCCCGTTGCCGTAGGAATATCGGGATAAAAAGTAGCCTATGTATGAATCCACGTCTCCAGCTATCTAAATACCAAGTTTCATTGCAATCGGTCTAGTAGTTTTTGCGTGAAAGAGTAACAAACATCCATACATCTACACAAACTTTCGCGTTTATAATATAAGTAAGAATAGTGTTAGAGGTCCAAAATATATTTAAATGAACAACTAAATAATTATGACAAATGCTTACATTTTCTCTGGTTAATACTTTTTGTCATCCAACATAAATAAGTAATCATTATATTTTTAGATAATATTTGTGAGCTATATATGCCATCTGCGTAGTCATTTAATATTCATCGTTTGTCTTATTTTTGGAAATAATAGAGGTTAGTATTTTTAGTAGCATCTCGACATTTATTATAAAACATTTATAGACAACGCTGATGTGTTATTGTAGGCGTAAAGTACTTATCTAATTAGCATTTTTAATTACAACATCATTAACGATATGTAAAATCTATATTAATACTAGTTTTTGACCGCGACTTCGGTCGCTTAGGAACAGTACATGTTTCTGAATGAAAGGTACTCTGCGTCCTTTTCTGTGTACCTACTCCTGAAAATGTGTATGCGAAATTTCAGGATGATCGGTCTTGTAGTTACGGCGTGAAAGCGTAACAAACGAGCAAAGGCACATTCACTTTTATTATATTAGGATAGTTAGAAACTTAGGATTATAAAGAGGATAGATTTGTTTGTTTTTATGTAACTATGCAACTGCTGGCCCGTTTTTAATCATTCTTTTAACATCTGAAAGCTACTATATCCAGAAGTAACGTCGATATTGCGACAAATGCCGGGTATCATTTACCTAAAAACCTCATAGAATATAATAAGTTAAAAGATTAATATTGAACTACACAAAGTAGGACATTGTTTCATTTGACAAAGTTTATATAAGAATACTTCTATTTAAATTAATCGCGACTTAACAATAATGAATGCGAATAATGCTTTCAGTGTCGACACAGCGTTACTCAAAGTTTACATACCGACTTAAATTCGCAATGTAAACTGACTTAAGGCACTCGCCCAGATTTATTACGCCGGCAAAAGGCGTGAAGGTGTAGGCAGTTGTGTTACACCCATATTTCATTAGCTATATATTTTGCTCGCGTGGGTAATGAGAAGCGAGTCTTTTGAGAATTCTAGCGCACACACTTAGATGGCAGCGACTAAGACTAAAAACTACTACTAAGACTTTTCAAAACAAAAACCTATCATTATTTAAATGGATTTGGATATCCAACTCGGAATATGTAACTTGTGACTGAGCTCTAATATTAGATTTTATAGAATTAGAATGCCGGAGGCCCAGTCACCCTCTTTCCCCCTAACCGCTTTTGAGTCCCATTTCCTTTTATCTTCTTCCTTTCCTAAAGGGTCGGCAACGCGCAAGTGATGCCTGTGGTGTTGCAGGTAGCCATAGGCTACCGTGACCACTTACCATCAGGTGGACCGAAAGATTGTTTGCCACATTAGTTGTATAAAAAAAAAAACTAATATTCTTTCACTATTATCACCGAGTGACATAGGCTATATTTTATTCTCACAAAATGTACTGTTTTTAACATAACCTTACCAACATTTACGCGATCGAAGCCGCGGGCAAAAGTTATTATTAAAATAAAAGCACACCCAGTCCCAGATCGGCTATCCATCGATCGCACATACTTGACCTCACGCCACGGAACTGGCAATTTAACCTATCAAATATGCTCAAACTTTTAACCGGAGAAAATCAAAGCCACGTTATAAATTTATCTCGAAGTAATAACTAAAGGAAAATGGCTATTAAACTTTGAGAGCCACTGACTTTAAACTTAGTTCTTTGAACGGTCGATATAGGCGTTGATTGATCGAGCGTACGGTAAAAGGAAATTTTCCTTGAGGAGTAGGTGGGAGGAGGAAGGGAAGAGGGGGTATACGTATACCTTCCCTTTTAAGCTTTCCTACTACAAAGTAAAAGTCCATTCATTTAATGTATGTAGTATTTTGTTTATGGATAAATTGTTGTACCAATATTTTTAAAAAAGGCTGAAGAAGGTATTTCTTTTTAACACTACTTTATGCTAACGTCAAGGATAGGTCAAATACATGTTTAAAATACTGTTAGCGTACTACTGAATTAAAAGAAAACAACATTGAAGACAATAACAAACATTCAAAGAACGGACGTAATGTAATGTAAGCCTCGGCACAACTAGGTATTTGTGGATTACACAAATTTATGTCTTGTGTGGGAATCGAACTCACAATATGCGGCGCAATGTCAGTGGCGAGTTGACCATATAAACCACTACGCATTATCAAAAATTAGCAACAGCCAACAAAAACACTAAAAATTAAAAAACACAGGCTGTTTGGATTTTGATAACGCTAACTTAAGCGGTAATTGTGGTCAGTACCATTTATTGTCTCAGTGGTCTAAGTTTATGCGCAACTCTGAAGTTTCGTCTTCGATTCCTAGGTTGGAAGTCGTTATTATAAGTAGTGTTGTGTGTTCAATCAATCCCCAGCATACAAAACCATAATTTATTTGTTGTTTCGAATCCCGCGACACAGAACGTATTCCTAGTGTGTTTAAAAAAAGCTTTGTCTAATAGAGCGGTAAGCTCGCCTTGTGTTCAGTGGAATATTAACATTGCATGCGAAATGTAAATGAGGTACTTCTGCCGAGTCCACACATATATGTAAGCGTAAAGATATGCCAATAAATCCAAAGAGAATTTACATAATAATCGAATTGTTATTAGACTAATAAACAGTGGCTAGTTTTATAGCCTTTTTATATAAAACCAATATTTTTATAGCCTATTAATCTCAATAAAAACCAAAGAATTAAATGAACATTAACGGTTTTAAATGAACACATTTCTTTATAGACGATTAAAATGTAGAACAATTCGAGTTTGGAAACATTATGTATTCTAATGTGCCATTTTATTGCTAAACTTGTGAGGAAAATTTCCTTAGTTTGAAAAGGTTTTTTTTTAAATGTTCAAATTAAACAAACTTAATTTTCAAGAGTTTTCTTTTCTAGATATGTATATATTATACATACTGTGACAGCTGTTTATCACCTATGGTGTTCATTTATTTATAATTTAAGCATACCAACTGTATAGTGTATAATTATAATGTTTTGTAGTTGAGACATTCTTAATTGAACATTGTCTGAGTAATTAAACAAATCACAGGCATGTGTGACATTTAAATTACATTATATATTAAAGTGACTACTTGTTTATGGTGAATGACTCTAAACATTAGATAAACCATAAATCGAAAAGTCTGACTACATTAAAACTAATTAAAAGTATAAAAAAAATAATTTCTTAACATTGTGAAGCATTATTCAGTAGGAAGTGTCTGAAATTCTGAATGATATATAATGCTACCAACATTATTTATCATTCAGACACTTAGCGTGTATTATATTTTGCAAAATATTTTAGGTACTGCCTAATATACACGTGCCTATTGCCATCTGTACACAGTTTACAGAAATAGGCTATACCAATATACCCGAGCACGGATTTAAACCCAAGATCTTATGCACAACTGTCCGATATTCACTACCGCTACGCTACTGCAGTCCGCCTGATGGTAAGCAGTACCCGTACACAATGTATTTGTTCTTCGGCTTTTAAAAGACAACTCCTGCACAAGAAATATTTATTATTTACTAACGATCCGCCCGGCTTCGCACGGTTAGTACAAAGCCTTAACAAATTATACACCTAAACCTGCCTCATTAATCAATCTGTCTATTGGGGAAAATCGCATGAAAATCCGGTTAGCAGTTTTTTAATTTATCGCGAGCAGATAGACAGGCAGACGCGGCGGGGTACTTTGTTTTATAACATGTAGTGATAATTTATTTGTGTTTGTTGTTTGAATGTCTGTAAAATACCCCGCGACATACGAATTATTAATAACGCGGGACTTGACAGCTTTAGAATAAAATAAAATAAATAAAAATAAAAGCTTATACAGAGACAGATCGAAAGCTTATTAGCAACTAAGTTATGCATATAAAAACTATTTTAGCCATTAATCTCGGCTATCATATGTCAAACATCTTATAATTTTAAATAATAATTATAACAAGTTGTAAATAATGTAATAAAATCGTTTATAAATAACACTCTATGTTGTCAAGTCGATAAAATCACGGGAAATGAAACCTGAACTCATCTATAAAATTATTGAACTGGTTATTTGATAAAATATCTAATTAATTTATTTGCTTGCTAATCATTTTAGAATGTCTCTTGGATTAGGGCTGTGCTAAAATCAGCAAGTATTTTACACCACGGATATTCCAAAAGGGTAAAGCCAGCTATGCCTTACCCTTTTGGAATATCCGTTATGTTATATCCAGATATTTTATATCCTTTGCCTAGTGGAAGACAATTGGACTGCCATGCAGAAGTCGCGTTGATGATCCTAAGGCATCTCTGACTTTTCCAATGGCCCAGCCCTTCTCACTTAGAGAAGAGGCCCGTGCTTAGCTACGCACAGTTTAATACAGGGATGGTATTATATATATTATGATATTATATTATAAATATATATGATTTCTGCCTCCGTGCTGTCTCAGATTCGATTTCCTGGACGGATAAAATTATAAGGTTTAATGTCACGAAATTCTCAGTAGCAATACAGAGTCTTCTGGGTCCTAGCCTAATAAATGTAAAATAAATAAGAGTTAATGTAATAAATAAATAAATGTGAAAGTTTATGAAGATGTTTGAATGTTTATTATTCAATCACACGCAAATCGTTGAGCGGATTTGTATCAAATCCGGCACACAGAAGATATCCTAGATTAACACACAGAGGAAAGCTCCTAACAGTCACAATTTCTGATAGGCCTGTTGGCCTAACACGGGATTCAAACTTGAGACTAAATGCAAAACAGTCGCATATACTACCGCTGCACTGTAGCAGCAAAATAGTGAGATGAAGATAATTTGTCACTGAGTCACCCTCGCAGCTTAAAAACAACTTTTGAATTTTACATCACATTTTCCCTCTATTTATCTCCCCCTCAAGTACGTCACCGTTTTCCTGTATACCTACTTAATTTCGACAAACACAATTATGTAATTACCTTGAACAAAGAAACTTAATTATCATTCTTTAAAATAAAACTTTTTAAGTCGTTGACGACCCTAAAACTAATCTTTCGTAAGAGATATAAAAGATATGCCAATTTTACGATTTGGAGGTACCAAACGGCGCGTGAGAAATCTACCTTTTTACGCGTTCCGCGTAAAGAATTGACCGTTTTACGGATCGCGTAAAATCGCGATTAGGCCTATCCCGTTTCGGGTTTTACGATAATTATATTTTATTTGTACCCGCGGAACGATCCGATTGTGAACAAATATTTGTTTATTGCAAACGTATTGAAATCTATTCTGATTTACATTTCTTTTATCCTATCCGCGATTTAGTCCGCCTGAACTACAATTCTTTTGTGATGTCATTTACGAAGTTATACACTATGAGTTATATCTCTGATACTAAATGCAATTGAACACAACTTTGTTTGGACTTGAGCCTTAAGCTAGTTAGTTGTGAATTTAAGCCCGTTCGATGCTTGTGCGTGGTGCCGGAACAAAAACAAACTGACAGGCAGACAGACAAAATTTTGTTTAATGTTTTGACAGAAAGACAAGCAGACCAAAAGTCTAAAATCTGTGTTCCATTTTAAGTTTGAATTATTGACTGTTATCTTCATGCCAAGCTGCGATAAACAAAATCAAATTTTGAATTTGGAATTTTAATATTGTTCTTGTCTATGACAAAACTTACCTCGGCTTATGATACGTCGGGTTGCTGTTAGTCTTGAGTATGTCTGCGTTGGGGACGGACGTCGGCAGAGCGTGTTCCCTCTCCAATTCGCTCTCATAGCTCTCTAGTGGTACGTGCTTGCCTGGCAACGGGTCAGCTGTAAAGAAGAAAAACACTATATAAATAATAAGTCGACGGTGGTATAAGACTTTTAATTCATCTTGTTTTCTTCACTATATATTCTATCTTCATATGTATTTATGATTTATATGAATACATTTGTGTGTATGTGATAGAAAATTATATTATATATATTATTATATTATATTATATTATATGTTATTGAATGAAGAACGAATTGTAATAAAAAATAAACCAACTTAATTAAGTAATACAAGAAAGATGTTGTAATGCCTGAAGGGTCCAATACTGTGATCCTGAGCGTAGTTTCTAATAAGCGTGCATACCGGCAAGGTAAAGGACTAAGTGGTCAGGTGATCCTATATATTTATACCATGTACGACAGGGTCCGATTAATATACAAGAGAGTCTGATAGACGTTAATAGACTTATTGTCTATTATCATCTAGGATAAATGCTGATAGGTAATAAACGTATTGACTGTTATCGTCGGCCGTAAAGCCGAGTAGGGTTTTAAATCATAACTTTGATTATATGAAGCGTAAAACTTTGGCATGTATTGAGGAATAAGCAAATAGAAACCATATATCATGGATTTAACGACAAAATATTTATTTATACTTTTATTATAAACATAAATATGTACTTAATAAAATGGCTTCATTTCCTTTCAAGTTGTTTATTAAGTAAATATATTATCGAAGTAAATTTTAATATAGAAGCAAAATGGCCTTTAATTAAAAGCCAGTTCAGTAAACCGCAACAAGCAGGATATTTATTTATTTCATTAATTAATAGAAAATAATTAAGTATTAATTAATTGAAACTTTATTCAAATAAAATTCGAATTTTAAATATGCGTCCAACAAATTTACTTGAAAAACGAGCATCGTAATAAAACACGCCGGAAATTAACAATCAACCGTCACATTTGAATTAGGAATATTTGTATTTGGAATTGGAATGTCGTTTTCGTCATCAAAAGTGTAAAGCACCTGTATGTATACTTGCTTGTACGAATATTCAAAATACGACCATTACACGTATGTGTGTTTAAACAGATTATACACACACATAGATACGTAGAAATGTACTTGATAACGTGTTATGACGTCATCTCTGGTTATCATAATATAACGGTCTTCCTTCTCGAGTTCTCGGTAAAATGTTTTTGAGGTTATTATCTTGAATGTATGTACGTAGGGACTTGGTATATTGTAAGACATAATGTACATAAATGTACGCTTGCCGTTCGAACAAATTTCAGGTTATATAGAAAGTCTGTATGTTTATAGAGAATAATATGGGATTCACTTGAAAAGCTTTTGTTTTAGCCAGAAAGCAGGCTGTTCATATCAAATAGTATACGAAGAATAACTGGGCTTAGTTATAAGAACCGTTTAGTAAATTTAGCGGGGTCAATGCGACTGCTGTGATTGAGGTCAAGGTTTGATTCCCGGGTCGAACAAACTGTTATTGGGTTTTACTGTTAAGATATTCTTAGTATTCGTAGTAGGCTTGACCAGTTGGTACGATGCGGCTAATAAGCTTGTCCAGAATTATGTGAGCCTAAAATTATAGCTGATGACATGTGGGTTGTAAAGCACTTATGTTTCCCCCTTTGAAATATAGACGTAAGGCTGTGTGTACGGTTATCAGGCTTTCCTAGTAGGTGTGGCGGCATAAATGTAAGCGTAACTACTGACCGCAAGCTGCCGTGTTTGATCCCTAAATTGGACAAAACGTCATTCGCTTGTAGCAGCAAATTTGGCAGCATATGGTCTAGCCAAAGCAACATCTTTTATTTCGGCGCCTAACACCCAACATGCAGTACAATCTACGGCTTCTGCCTACCATTTTAGGAAACAAGCATGTTTAGGATGAATAAAGACATAACATACATAGACCAACCCTTTAAATTGCCGATGGGGTAGGCAGAGTTTACTACATCCACAATACGCCAGCAGGGTTCTCAAGTACCACGTAATAGCGAGCATTTTACCATCTACTGGGCAATAATTCCTGTCTTCATGCTGTTACTAATAATTTCCTGCCTGAAAAAACTAATAACAATTTGTTCAAAAGGAGACATAAAAAGGGAGGCGAGTCTAATGCCGACTACCTGGCTTAATCTGAAGACTCCGTTCTACTACTAACAGAAACACCAACACTTTGTCTGAGTCGTGCATCGAATCCCCGACTTCACGATCGCACGCAGTCATAACCGCAAACGTAACCCATGGGACTATCAACGCAGTCTTATGACGCACAAATGCTGCAAATTAATGTAATTTTAAGACAAGCTTGTAAACTTAAGGAAAAAAGTGCATTTCTAATTGAATCATCACGCCTCGCACCTTTGGGAGTGAGTCAGAAACCGCAACCGCAATCATAATGATTCATCCACACAATTATGATTTTTATTTCGTTCTAACCGATTTAGTATCGGTAATTGTTAGTTAGGGTTCCTTGGACGCGTAATATAACGTTACAAATTTAAAAAAAAAGAACAAAAAGAGACTTCTTGATTGCACGAATGGCGTAGTGATAAGTTGCCACTGCCACCGCTCCGACTATAGGTAGGTTTGATTCGACGAAAAATTCGTGTGATCCACATATAGTTGTTCCTAGTCTGGGTATTCTTTGTATTAGTAATAAATTATGATCACCATATATTATTTGGCAGGGATAGCCTTGTGGAAGAAAGTTGGACTGCCAGGTCTGAAGTTCGATCCCAAGATACGCTCTCTGACTTTTTGTTTGTAGTTACAATTTAAATACACTAAACGTGAATACACTAGGCATATTTTGTCTAAACACAGTGTTGCTATTAAAAGCGTGTTTTATAATTATTGATCGACTCAAGTATTGAACCCGGGACCTTATAACTAATCACGATTATGCCACTGAAATGACGAAACACCAAATATTTAAACAAATAGACAAAAGTAATTATTTTAGTGATTCACTGTCAAATTATCTTAAATGTTTCCCACAACACTAATCAACGCGATGTTTAAAGCATACACGTTTTTACTTAAACTTTTCATAAATGAACGCATTCGCGAAGTTTTCACGATAAAAGTTGACTCATGTTGCGGTAAAAACGCGCTAAAAAGTATAAAAAACCACGTTATTAAGCGGTTCGTGCTTGGCCACATTTTTTTGTCTGTATTCACACGTTTCATAATAATGGCTCCCTAAATAATAATAGGTGGTCGTGTATAACATAGCATTGGGTTTATAATTTTTTATCTGCGCAAAAAAGCTAATTTCGGCTATTCTGAATTGTTGTTTCCTGTTTATGCTGCCTACTGTAATTTTCGGGTGCGTGGGCTTGAGATTCCTGAGGATTTTTACTAAGCCGAAGTAAATGAGACGGAATGGAATGATAATTCATTTCATTCAAAGGAAATTTTACGAAACTAAGACATAAAGTTAAAGAACAGTAGCGCTATTGTCAGCCCGGGGCGTTTCTGTCGTAACCTCATTACGCAGTCCGTAAACAAACTTTAACGACAAATTTTTCAAATTTAATAATGGAATGTACTCCCATTAGTTTGTTTGAAAAAAGAACGATACTTTCTCTATTCTATTTAAACATAGAACCGTTATGTAGGTCGACGAATAAAACGTTCATACTTCATAGATTTGAAAAGTAACGGTAAATTATTTTCCATGGCTTGGTTAATGAATGAAAAGTATACTTGATATTAGATATTGTTGCCGTTATATCTGGCCGTGGAAAATGATTTATTTCGGTGCCAGTAGACGATGAGTAAGCAACTCGGGTGCTTTGTTCGTTCATAATGTGACCTTTAGTTCAATATTCAATAGAGTCGTGTATTTATTCGCTCAAGACTTGATTATGAGGCTTCTATTACAACTTATACTTATCTAGACCCTGTACAAATATGGACTTGTATCTCGGTTGATTCATCAAAAGGGCGACCGGTTTCTGTATAAATCTTAGCAACCAAATAGCTGGGCTATGCATAAAGAAATATTACTTACGACTAAATTAATATCTGAGCTGTCAGACGCGACAGCCGATTGTCCTGTATTCTATTTCTAGATCAGTCTTTTTTTACGTAGACTCATGTCAATATAATTGCAAATTGATAACGGAGGTGTACGACACTCATATTCAAGCAGCTACGTTTTAGGTCCCTATTATATGGGTAAGGCTATTGCCGTCTACCAAGAACATGTCCAATCCCGAAGCTGTTACAGAGAACTTTCTAATAGACAATAATTCATAATTCCTAACAGACAAAAAACATTGGGTCTATATAGTCTATATAGACCCAATGTTTTTTTGTCTGACCCCTGAATCAAATCAAGATGGTTCGCATGCACATATATGTATATATAACACGAAACAAACCAGGCAGCCCTGCATATTATCATGCTTTTCTGTCAGCAAATTATATATAGGAACACGAAATGAGGAATTTTGCGACGTATATGACATTTAGGTATTTATAATAAGCCATATAATCTATACCTGTCTACTAAACCCTCTATGGTGTAGTCGTAAAGATACAACAATACTTCTTGCTGACGAAATCTGTGCTGTTTATAGCATGTGTCAAAACATGACCGTTTAAAAAAGTAGGTTTGTTCTACGTTCAAAATTAATAAAGTGGGTCGTCGAACAAAGAGGTTCATAGTTGAACAGTAAACATCGTCGAGTTGCTGTTGACCTGGCATCAAGAACAATGCCGTTTATCTCATTCCACTGAACTTTGAATTCGATAACCTGTGGGAACAACAAATATTTCTAATTTGATACGTTACACGATACTGGCTGTGTGGGTTTTATTCTTTTGTTTATGGTATCGCGATTTAAAATTAAATTAAGTGTTCGAATTTTGAAGATTGTGCAACGGTTTTAAATGGCAGTGCTGACCGGCCATGTTGAATCAGGGTTATGTTAAAAGAATCAAAGATATCGACGTGTGAAAGACAAGGTGACGTTAATGCCATTTTATATAAATATATTTTGTATATAAATCAGCGTTAAGTGTTTAAGTAACTTATTGTTTCGATGGCATAAGTCTGTGATTATATTTGTAATCGGTCAGGGGGCATTGGTTGGGCAACATTATATTGGAGTTAAAATGATCTCAGTAACAATACCGAAGTCAAGTGAATAGCAGTAGGCCTCGTATTAAATCGGAGTATAAACCAAATTTGGTGTAACGAGCATGTATTTTGCCTTTGCTCACCCGTTTAAGGATATCCAGGCGTAAGAATAAGTATGTATGTATGTATGTATGTATGTGTGTAAGTATTCCTAATAATAATGTTTAAATAGTTTCTGTCTCACTCGTCCATACAAATATCTACCTATTAGCTGTCCTTTTTAAAAGATGGTTTAAAAAAAAGCGGTCCCATCGCTTCACCCACTAAGCTATGCGTAGTCCTGCGTTCCAAGCTGTTTTTTTAATAGAATACTGCTGGCAAGTCAACATCGTTTTAACACGGCCATAAACAGGACCCTAACAAAAAAGTATCACATTAAAAACAAAACGCGCCCTAATACCGTTAACTTTTTAATTTTATTGCCCAAAAAATTACGTTTTCCAAACACGTATACATAATTCCCGAAAGCATAATAGCCCAACAGTGGCCCTTCGAAATTAAACTCTAACACGATTACAAATTCAGAATTAATAAATTTCAAGTGGATTCCATTGCCAAGTTTGCCTGTTTGTTAATAGGGAGACCAAGGGCTCGGCAAATTTACGGATAAAGTTTCTGCTCTATTTATTCTTAGATATTTACCGTCTTCATACTTTACCTAGCGGAAAAAAAAGAACTATTCTTGTTGTAGACATAAAGCCTGCATAATAATAATTAAAACAATAGCTACAGAACGTCCGAATTATCGTTGATAATGTTATATGAATACAGTAGATAATGTTATAAAAAAATATTTTAGTACTGAAATTAAAATACTTATAAGGAATATTAATAAGGATTTTATCAAGTTTTATTTTAAAAATTTCGGCTTTTACAACTAAAAGCCAATTCTCATAATAAAAAATGTTCAAAATAGCATTCCGATTTATATTCACATGAAATTAAATGCGATTAATATTCACATTTGACGGTTATTTTAATTTAGGCGAATACCATTTGTAATATCTATGACACTAAAAATAGATCGGAATTCTATTTAACTGTTAAAATAGATTTATTTCAAAAATTGGCTCTTTGTTAGAACTATTTACATATATTAACACGTTTTTTGTCATTTTGTTGTATTTTTTATGGATACTAGTCCTTAAAACAACATTTTTTAAAATATGTATAAAGTAAGTACAAGCTGTCCCTTGCACCCACGGTTTTACCCACGTTATAATTTCTGCTCCACTCCCGTAGCTTGTAGCGTGATGTTATATATAGCCTATGTTACTTCTGGATAAAGTAGCTTCCTAATGGCGAAAAAATAAAACCGGTTCAGTAGTTTATGAGTTTATTCGTTACAAACATACAAACCTTTTCCCTTTAGTATTAGTAAGAATAGATTAAATTTTAGGTAATCTTATATATAAAATTCTCGTGTCACAATGTTAGTTACCATACTCCTCCGAAACGGCTTGACCGATTTTTATGAAATTTTATATGCATATTTAGTAGGTCTGAGAATCGGCTACTATCTATTTTTCATACCCCTTAGTGATAAGGGTTGTCCATCCCTAACATATTTTTTTAAATCTTTTAGCCATAATATTTTTTTATGGCAAAACAACGTTTGCCGGGTCAGCTAGTGCTACTATAAATTGTTACAAATTACGAGCCGTGATATCTTCAATATTGTTTAGTTAAATCCTTATTTCTACTTGTTTCTTGCCACCCCTGTTGTTACAATGAAAATTCAAACAAAAGTTAATATTATTACAAGCACCTATTGTACATTTCTTGATGATTTTATTAAAGCTTTTGTTCATCCGTTTTAAATAGATTTGTTTGAACGAGAGTTGAGCGCTTTCTTTGCTCAGTTTGCAAGCGCTCAGTTTCGGTATTTTGCTGACTTTAAACTATAGGTTGGCGCAGTAGTTTAAGCCTCAAATACTTCGAGTATTGAGGGTTCGAATTCCTTTATTAGCTACTTTTAATGATCCTTATTTAAATATAAGTATTCTTTCTGCTTGCATTTTTATTACTTAAAGTATTTGCAATACATATCTAGCGCGTGAGATATACTAATTAAAAAAGGTAAGTACAGTAATAATTATTATTCTTGTCTTTCAAATAATTTGTTTAATGAAACAAATTTGAATCAATAAATCATAATCAATCATTCGAAGATAAACCAATTTACTGTTTACCTTCAGTATTCGTATAACAATTGCATCGCTTTTAAGGATTAAGTTAAGCTTAATAACATGTTAAACCCGTATAAGTGCAGTCGTGTGTACGGAAAAATTCAATTACGTACAAATACGAGCGGCTCCGCGTGTAAAAGCTAGTTTCTTAATATTCTTAACAAGAATATGCTGTTAGGAGTATATTTGTTTATCTATGTAATGTGCTTTTAACCCGGCCTTTATTAATTTAACTGGAATGAACGAAACTACGGGTCGTGGCACTTAATTAAGATTTGTTGGTGATAGTCGGGTTGAAGTGTTAGGGAATGTTGTTTATACGAGCACGATTGAGTAACGCTATTATATGTGTAGTAGTATGTGTTTGGGCATCGTATTAAATTACATAAATACTTGGCAAAACGACGCAATCGTTGAACGCTTTGGGACTTAAGACACAAAAACATACATAAATAAAAAAATAATGAGACACGATACCATAAACAAAAAGAAAAGAATTCTTCATTTGAAAATATATTTTTTTAAATTAAGAGATGCTATTCTGTTTTTAATTTAATCATTTTAATATTGTGTAATATGTTTAAAGAAGAATTTATTAATCATAACACTTAGTGTAGCGATTAATTAATTTCGATTAAAACATTACTCAATACACTTTTTAATTAAACATTAATGAAAAGTATTTTTAGATTTATAATTAAAACATACTTTAAGCATTCACAAAACAAGAGATGAACTCCACAAAAAAGAAACACAACGGCGCATATGCAGTAAGTAATAAACGAAATAAAAAACCGAAACTGCGGGCATGAAAAAACCGGAACACTTCAATTAATATCGGCTCGTCTCGCAATTGTGTGGACATTAATCGAAAACAAATGGTTGCGATTCAGTGGCTTATGAAACAGATACAGTCCCTATGCAATGAATCATCTAGGGATGGGCAAAACCGTCTACTACCAACATAAATGTATGTGTGACACGAGATAACTCGAAAGATAACCTCAGTTAAGCATTGCTTAATGTTGCATTGGAGTGTTTCCAAGGGACTGGACTCCGTTTATTTGATATTATACTATACAGAATGCGTGGAATCCAGTGTAGCGTAATCAC
The DNA here is from genome assembly GCA_963675205.1 of Catocala nupta. NCBI lineage: Eukaryota > Metazoa > Arthropoda > Insecta > Lepidoptera > Erebidae > Catocala > Catocala nupta. The sequence goes on from OY776104.1 coordinate 16,231,190, forward strand.
CAGTATAAATAGAACTGTCTCTGATACAGACGCGTATACTTATGTGAGTTCATTTTACTGGACATGTTTATGAGTTGATTTTAGAAAAATCCTTTCAAAGGCGAATGCTCAGAAGCTAAGAGAATCAATCTTTTGTTTTTTTTTTTTGCTCTTCAGTATGACCACATTTCGCCTGATGGTAAGCAGTCGTGTGGTCTAAGAGCAGTGGCCTCCAGAACGTCCTCATAGCAGCTGAGTCAATATTGAGGTCTCTACTTTGACGGCTTGAGAAGGTGCTTTTTTACGCCCCGCTTAAAGGACCCAGGATTGAAGGAATAAGGAAACACGTGTTTTGGCAAAGAATTCCATGCCTTGATCGTTCGGCAGATGTATGAGGACCCAAACTTGTTGGTACACACTCTAGTTGACTCTACCGTGTAAGGATGGCATCTGAGCCCAGCTCGCGTTGTTCTGTATAGGAAAGGGGAGGGCGGGATAAGGTGGAATAACTCTTCAGAGCACGCCCCGTGGTATATTTTGTGGAAACATGCCAATGAGGCAATGTCCCTACGGAGTTGCAGAGGTTCCAGTGAACTGGTATTAAGAAGCGATGCCTGGAAAGAAATAGAAGATACGGTTCTTCTGGTCTAAACTAAACATATGATGGCTCCACTGGCACCGCGCAGAGAGATTTGGGTTCGATCCCCATATGGGACAAAAATTCATCCGACCGATCATCATGAAATTTCGCATACACAGTGTCAGGGGTACAGAAAAGGACATTCATCCAGGAACAAATACTGTTTCCAAACGATCGAAGCCGCGGGCATAAGCTAGTATTAAACGTTAAGTACATTTACTAAGATGGCGTTGACATTTATGTAAGTTATGTGTTAGAATTTTCTAGATCTTGTAGCAAGCCTCTTGATATATTGGATACAGTCTCAGTTTCAAAGTAATTTATATGAGGTGGCGTCGTTGAGGGTTAAACCTCGCCTAGTACTATTATAAACAGTATGACAAACATTATAAGACTGTTTAAAGTTATGTTAAGTATAAGTACACTTCATTTTATCTCTGCCTCACCCTACGGTTGACTGGTAGAGAATGAGAGAGAGGTGAGAATGACTTAATGGGCATTAAGTCCGCCGATGTATTGTTTAATGCAAAAAGTAAAAATTAAATATTTCTTTATATGTGTTGTATTCAAGATTATTACCCGATTGTAGGCTATTTATATTATTTAAAAAGAAATATGCTGCACTAAGAATAATTCCTGTGTCACGGGGTATAAAAAACAAAAACGGATACTACTACTACACACTGCTTCTATCTCCTTTGTAAACATTCAAACAAAGGACGCACCAGCATCGCTTTAAATGTCGTAGTACTTCTACGTTCAAAATTCATACAACAGACACAAAGAACACCTAAACATCGCACAAATATATGTGAATCACATAAATTTTTGTCCCGTGTGGGCATCGAACCTACAACACTCGGCGCAGTCTTCTTCTTCTTCTTTTCGTGTGGTTAGTGGCCAACCTGTTGTCAAAAGTTGTTAAAGCCCGTAGGCCTCTGATATGGCTTAAGGACTGCTGTCAATTTGACAACAACCGGGATCAAATTTTTACGTGCCTTCCGAACCACGGATACGCTCAGATGAAATACCACCGGTCCCCCATCTATAGACTGGCCGCACCCAACGTTGCATAACCTCGCTAATCGTTTACCGATCAGTAAGTGCAACTGGCTATGAGCGCAGTGAATATAAAGAAAACATAAATTTCACAGTCATAATATATCTACTAATCCAGGGTTGGAAGCGTAAGTCTAAACATGATTGCCATCGTGAAGTCTCTGATTCGAATACCCGGCTCGACCGAAATTGTATCAGGCTTTCAGTTTGAGATTTTTAATAACAGCATTTTGCCAATCATGTTAATGATCCCGGTCCCGTAATACCGGGCGAACCTAAGTGTCCAGACACCGTGCTGCCACTAAGAATTCCCTTACAGAAAACTTTACACTTTGCTTAACCCAGTAATCGAACTCGAGACCTCATAAACACGCGCAAACACAAATGCATACCTGACCAACGTGTTAGACCAATTCACCATGGTACAGTTGGCATAAAAAGTTGCCACAAATAATTGAAGACCTTTCGTACAAACGGTGTTAGAATATTTTAGCAGTTTGAAGATGCGACGACTGTTCAGGTCCCAGATGTGTTTATTTATTAATACCTTACTTATCTAGACTATTGCTAAAACAGTTTCTAAGAAACGAAGTAGAAAATGGCTTTTATAGACCTCTGATATTCTCTAGGGTCCTTTCTCTAAGCTCTAGAGCAGCTTTTATAGTAGAATGTATGGTCATAGGCATATAGACTCATGGCTGTTTAGCCTAGACGGACTTGGAGAGTGTTTAATACTCATATGTTAAAACTGTTTTTAGGTTCTACGTAATGAGGCGACTGTATTGAAGACTACGGGACGAGAAGACGCCGTATGCCGTTGTTTGAAGAGAAACTCAACGAGATGGATATAAAAACCCAGGATTCAACCTCTTCATCTTCATGTACCCTTTTCTTTTTGTAATGTCCCTCTGCTGGGCCAAAGCCTCTCCCTTGGACTTCCAAATCACTCTGTTGGTGGATATCCCCTGACCTAAATTCCTTGTGACCCCTATATCTCAAGGATCTTTTGACCCACAGGAGACCATATTTAATGACCCTAAGGTATCAGCACACCAAATTACAAGTCAATCGGTCTAATGGTTCCGGAGCTATGCCTGTCACTAACAAACTGTCACTAACAGACAGACACACAGACCCACATAGTGTTTTCATTAACCTCTTCGAAGAAGACTCAGAGGTTAATAATATTTTAACTGACACGGGAATTAAATTTGAGACCTCAGGCAAATGTCAGTAGCAGCATGGAGTTTGGAGCCGTGCCCAGCAGACGGGAATAGACTCAAGCATAGTATAACAATGGTTTTCTGTAAAAAAATTCTTAGTGGTTTGGCAGGCGAACCTAGGCTTGCCTCTTATTTGCTACCTAAACCATAGCTGGCATCATTTCTGGCGGCCTCGATGGCGTAGTGGTCAGTGTAACCGACTGCCATGCCTGAGGTCGGGGATCGATTCTCGCACAAGTCATACATTTGTGTGCATAGACATGGATGTTTATCTTGGTCTGGGTGTTTCTATGTATAATATGTATGTATATTTATCCATTGTCTAGTACCCATAGTACAAGCTCTGCTTAGTTTGGGCTGGATGGTGTTATGTGTATATATATTATATTATAATGTGAATTTAATACACTCCTACCTACCCTCTCATGGATATAAGCGTGATATGCGTATATATTTTTCTAAACACCAGCATTTTGTAATTTAAAACGAAACTCTGAATCCAATTTCTTCATGGACTTTTTTGAAAGTAAAATTAGCATAAAATAGACTTGATGATGTAAACCAAGTAAATAAGGTACCGGGCAGAGGCAGTATATAAATAAGTGTCCTTAAGAGGGTGGATCCTAAATCCAGACAGATTTATTAGTCTACATTTCAGCCTAGTTTTTGCTTAGCCCCAAAGTTCATGAAGAATTTAAACTTAATATTCTGAGAGATTCTCGGCATAAGTTTAGGGATACTTTAACGGTTGAAGTGGATTGTAAATCGTGCGTGAATATCTTTTCAGGATTAAGCAGAGGTGTGTGGCATTCAAGTATTTTTGGCTATATTTAAGGTTTATGTAATATGTCTATTGATGTTTACAGCATACAGTGCCAGAGGCATTAACTTCATCTCTTAAATCATTGTGATTGCATGCACGCGAATGAGACAAAGCTATACACTCTATTATTGTCTCATTCTTGCACATACAATGACAATATCTATAGGAATTGGTATTGTATGCTATAGAACGAGACATAGCAATCATTATCTCGTTCTCGCGTATGCAAAATAATGTTTCAACCATCTCGGTTGTAAGGCTTCAGGACATTACAGATATACAAAAGCAATAACATTGGACTAATAGGGATGACAACCCAAGTGTCTAGTTTAATTATGCAATTGCAAACGCATATGTGGTTATAAGTAAAACAAATTTATCTTAGATAAATTCCTAGATTTAAAAAAGATACGTACATGAATGCACTAGAAATAATTTCTGTGTTGCCAGGGATTTTACACAACATTTAAACAAAGAAGACTCGAAAAGAAATTATATATCACACATATTGGCATTAGCACAGCAGCAAAGCGACCATTTAAACTATTGAGGTATTCACGCACTCAGACAATACGTGCCAAAGACTTTTATATGAACTTAAGTCTTAAGTAAGAGCTAAAGCCGCAAAATTTAAAGAGTTTCAATAGTGCCTAATTTGAGTCTTACGATTTCGTATGTTAGCGGTTTTCAACTTAATAATTAATATAAATTCTGAAAATTAATAACGTCTTGTATTCTCCAAATTACAATTTCTGATACATGGATTTTATTAAAATTCACACCTTTTGATTTTGTTAAAAATCGTGATAATTGAAATTGAATCTTTCGTTCACCTATTATATCTTAAGTTTATATCTCTCAAGAAAAGCAGAGGTGTAGAACACTAATTTTTGTCTCATGTAAAAGCGTGCCTATTATAATCTATCGGACACAGTTCCATTCGCCTAATAAGTTTAAATTTCTAAACAAAAATACCAAATAAATATGCACGATCCGAGCATCAAACCCGGTACCAAGCGATCACACAAACACAAGTGCAAAGTAACACCATGGGAAGATCGCGATAGGTTGACGTCACACTGAATTTAAATCTTTCGTATCGCCATATTATTACAAGTTAAGTAGTCTCGTTTCACATTACACGCGTCACATTCTTAAATACAAAGAATTGAACAATAAAACTTATTAGTATTCACATTATAAACGAATCCGTGAACCTCTCTGAACTTTTCGCTCGTATGAAGGTCCGCGGTTGCCGCTACTCGATAATAGATGGCGCCACGGAGGGTTAAGAAAGCCATGTTTGTGTGATGGCGAAATTAATATTATAGTGAATCGGCACGACAGACGTTATAAACATCTGCGATATGTAATAAACTTTATGATGAGGTTGTATTTCCTTAATATGAAACTCTACCTATTAATAATATATATTTGAAAGTATAGATGTTTGATACTCAAGCACGAGGCCGTGTCGCAAAACAGATTTTGATGAAATTTGGTACTTTTGATAAGCGTTTAGCGCAGAGCGAAAGTTATAGTCAAAATCAATAACAATTTATTCATTTAGGTCACAATGGAACACTTATGAGCGCTAGTGAGTTTACTAAGTTGCTGAAGCTACATTTAGGTTCGTCGCTAGGTCCAGGCGAAGGATAGGTCAATTACAAAATAAAGATTATTTAGACATGCGGAAGAAGTTGTGTTAGTTAATAAGATAGGCGATATTTTCATGTCAAATAATAAGACGCACGAATCACAGAAAATATTATCTACATTTACATAATATCTATTTCAATAGGCACTTAACCACAAAATTGTATTAGGTATTCTTTTTCGAGGAAAGGTTGTCGTTTTTAGGGTCCTTGGAGAGATATACATATACGTACATTACATCTTAAAAGCTTGATTTTATATACGGCGCATGTGATTTATCGTCAAAATAAAATTATAAGTCAGAAAAAGACAAGAGCATTTTATATTTGGAAATAATAAATCCCATTAGTAATACAAAATTTATTCTCATTCTGTTATAAAAAAATATATATATATATTTGTGTACGTATGTTCTTTATTTCCTAACATTTCGTAATATACACACAAACGGCGAGTTCTACGTGAGGATTATTTTCTTTCTTTTATATCCGTGTACTCAAATCCTACACATGCATCGTAAACGAAATGTGTAGTTATTTTAGTAAAATAAATTCGTTGCAACTACCAACAAATTTATTTTAAGATAAGATAAGATAAGATAATATTTATTTGCATAAACATGTGTATACATACAATTTCAGGCATGTAGGATGTTACAAGATAGGTACTTATTGTTCTTACATGTTTGCCACACCGTGGCGTACAAATGTTGTTTAATTTTATAGTAATTAATCATTGACAGAATTAATATAATAATAAAGTAAATATAGTTAAACATGTCTTAAAATCTTAATAAGGACATTAATCGAATTACAAATATGTCAAAAAATAATCATTACAATGTCAAAATAATATAAAGTTTAAAAAAGAAAAAAAAAGAAAAATTAAATGTGTTGTTTAAATTAAGTAGTATTAAAAATGTTAACTAACTACTCAAATGCTATTCTTTTTTATTATTTGAATTAAAATATATATAATTATTATACATAATGAAAATATCTTGTCATATTTTATAAAGTAGACTAGTTATAAAGAATCCTGTAAAAAAATCGGTGACACTATAATACGTTTTCTCAGCCAAGAATAATTTTATTTTTTTCTTAAATGTATCGACAGGTAACTCATGCCAGCTTTCAGGTATTTTATTATAAATTACCGGGGCCATACAAAAAACGCTTTTGCGCATAAGTGCAGTTCTTACAGTGTGTAAGCATAGCTTACATTTATTACGTCTGTTTCTTGGTACTACGTCTGCCATGCGAGGAAACAGATTAGTATTAGTCTTAACGAATATTAAGGTTTCTAGAATGTAGAGAGAAGGTAAAGTTAATATACCATATTTTTTAAAATGGGGCACGCAACTGTCGGTAGTTTGTAAGTTTAACATACTTCTTAAGCATCTTTTTTGAGCTTTAAATACGATGTCTTTATTAGTTGAGTTTCCCCAAAAGATTATTCCGTATCGGAGGTTGGACTCAACTAGTCCATAATATGCTGTAAGAAGTGCAGTTTACTTTATGAATATAGAAAAACTATAATAAAAATCATAGTTTGAGATATAAATTATTACTTTTCGCATTGAAACAATATTATTCAAGTAAAATATTAATTAGTTTTCCGAAAGTCACGCGTCGCAACAAACTGTTCGTAGTTCTATCACATTGTAAAATAAATGTCCATGAAGAAATAATTAAATTATATTTTCAAAATTTTTTGTATCGAGTCTCTCCAACGAAGGGGCAATAATTTTATTTCAAATTAAATTTATCAGCAGTTTTTCCAGGTATTAATAAAAACAATCAAAGTTGAAAAACGAAAACTAATATTCATTAAAAGTTAAAGAAAGATTAAAGCGTGCTCGCTAACAAAATAATAAACTTTGTTGTACAAAGAACAACAGAACAAAATTTCATTATTCCACACAAAAATAACTGTCTCAGTACTTATAAAGAGTAAATTGTTGGTCCCTTAGTTTCGACTCTTCAAGTAATTTTATAACAATATCCATAGTCTGAAGAACCTTTTTAAATAAAAATATACGTTTCACAGTTTTTATAACTTTACTTTTAGTAACTTAATATATCTTTGTTATTTTTTATATTAAAGAATATAAAATTATAACTTAATAAACAAAAATAAATGACTAAGTTGTGGTAAGTTATTACGTTTCTTATTACATATTTTAAAGTCTAAATCTTATAAAGTACTGTGACTTCTATTTGCAATTGCTATCTTTTGAGGTTAAAGATTCGTATTCAAGTCGAGAGATATCGCAACTGGGTTTGCAGTCAGATTAGAATTATAGATAAGAGATAGGCCAGATTTCGATCACGCCAGGACTTGGCAATGTCATCTACAAACAGCTTAACAAATGCGGGCAGTAGTATTTTTACTATACCATAAAAGTAAATACAGCTTATATAGAACCAGTAAAGGAAAGAATGTAAAAACCGAAGAAACACTATAATATGTTTATCACCTTTTTTGTACCCATATATGCAAAATAAATTATCAAAAAAAGAAAAAAAAAAAAAAAAAAGAAAATAGTTTAATTTCCGCGCTCCTCTATGTTACTAAGGAATTTTACACAATCGTGAAACAATATTTCCCAAGCAATTTCAATCTATTTTATTTGTGCTTCTGAATAAATTAGAGACTATAATATTATAAGCAGAAAGATAACTTTTAAGTTCACGTTTTCACGTGTGAAACGCTGATTTTAATAAAATTTGTCATAGAAATAGCTTGAAAACTGTAATAAAGCCGCAGTATGTTTAAAAACAATAGATATTTCACTATAGAAACATTAATTTAGCCATGAAAGTGGTACAATCGTGGCCCTTTAATGAAAATAAAATTATAATATAATACTTAGCACCGACGTCTTAACATAAGACAAACATTTTATACCAATTTTAGAACAACAAAGTTTATGTGTTGTTTTTAAACACACAAGGGGATACACTCAAAGTATCAACTTGAGTTCGAACTATTTTTAGTGACGGACGTCTGTTTTCTGAGGGCGTGTACTTTTTTTTGTAAATAAATAACATATTTCGAAGTGCGTAAGTTTATTTACGACTGTAGTTTGAATGCTTTAATTTATTTGAGAAAGTGTTCGGTGTCCCATTCGTTTCATTTTGATTAATGGAGACTTTTGTTTTGGTGTGCTAATGGTATCGTTATTATGTATGTAAACTGGTTAGCTTTTATGTTTAATACAAGATAATTGTATAAAGAAGAAATACGATAAATGTACGAATAGCTAAATTGTTAGAGTTGTCACGTAAACACTACCAGTATTCGTTAGATTTTATTTTATTATAACTAGTATCTACGTGATTCGCGAAAGCACAGGCATAGAGTATACTATGTGTCAATCCATGACATTCTCTATTTCGTTTTGTTTGAACCAAATCAGTCCAACGGTTAACGCGTCAATTACAAACATTCACACACTTTCAAGTATATAACAATTATGCCGATTCTGCGATTCATATATCTCGCAAGCTGAAAAACCATAATTCATGGATCCAGGGATTCCAAGATTGTAAGTCTGTTTGTAACTACATAATATGTTTGTTAAGGACTTCACAGACATTATAAAAATCTGGTTCCGATATTATACGAATATATGTATAAACAAAATGAAAACTGTAGTAAAATATGGGCAGACAGCAAAAAATTTCATAATATAATATTGCCATAATTTTTAATTCAACATAGTTAGTAAAACATAACAGTAAAAAACTACGGCTATCAAACTTCCCATAACAAAAAAAAAACATAATAATAAATCAAAACAGAGGTTCTTGTATAAAAAATAAGCATTCCACACGAAAAAAAAACTTTCGATATTAAAACTATAAAGAAGTTTTTGATCTATGTAAACTAAAACCGGTAAACAGGGTAAAAATCCACTATCACGCAATAAAGTTCGGTTTTACGATTGCAAAGAATAACTAAATACGGTTTTTACTATCTGTTGAAACTAATCCTGTAGTTAATTTTAACCACCGAACGATATAAATTAGGTTTAAACCAAAAATTAATATGCTTTATGAGTGATTTACGTATGATGGTTTTATGGATGTTAAATGTGGATTATTGAATACACTGTATGCTTTACTAGTTAAGTCAAGCTTACGGTTAATAGCAAACATTGTACCTACCACTAGTTCGATTTCCGACTCAAGTATCGTTCTGTAAATATTTTATGTTACATTTTTTTTTTGTTTATAAAGTCAATTCCCTTACAAGGAATAATTCCTGTGTCGCGGCTGACTTTACAAACATTCAAACAACGGACACAATGGACACCCCGACTCGGAACAACTGTTTGTGGCTCACACAATTTTTTGTCTCGTGTGGGATTCGAACCCAAAGCACTCGGAGCAGCAACTGCCAAGTTACGAGGGGACCACTTAAACCACTACACCTCACTAACAGCATGGGCTCTAGTAGTTTGCCTAGTAGATGGTTGTCTCATTATATAGAACATATCTGGTAAAATGTGATTGGAATACATAATATCCTCCAGACCAAATTTCGGCCACGGCGGCTAGTCTTAACGGAGACTGGCCAACTACGCAGGAGATATTATAGTGTACAAGTGTGTGCGCAAACACAAGTAGGTACACTCTCTGTTCCCTAACTCTCATGATCCGATCGGACGGTAATCCGACACGACCGGAGAGAGATCACGCGCAGGACCAACGGCTTTACGTGCTTTCCGAGGCACGGGGGTGTCTTACACCACCAACTTCCTAACTTCGCGCTGCTATTACTTAATACCTTTTTGTTGGCCCGACCCGGGATTCGAACCCGAGACCTCATGCACAGCAGTCGCATTCACTACCGCTGCGCCACAGAGGCAGTTATACATATCTGCCTATTAAGGCGTATAAGTGTAAAAACTGGCCTATCCTACGTATAATATAAATAAAATCTGTTTATTTAGTATGTAAAACACATTATGTAAACAAAAATCGTAATGTTTTCAACATCTTCTCTGTTACTATTCTAAGTAACGTAACAAAAAAGTAACATTCTACGAAACTATGGATGTAAAACAGTGCCATAACAAAGTAGCCTTGTGTTAACATATGTTCGCTCCCGTTACTGAAAACGTAAACAAAACAAATTTTGTAAACATTTACATTACAAACCACGTGCGTGGTAAAAGAAAACAACATAACGTAGGATTGAATATAGAAACCGGGTGTTTTGTGCAATTGACAAACAAATTCGTAATGTTCACTATTTATTTATACAAGCTGTGGTCGCCCATTGGTCCAAAATCAACCATAATTAATATTTTTTGATAAGAGTTTAGCTCCTCCTCCAAATAAACTTAACTATGCCAAATTTCTCGTTCGTCTGTGTGCACAATATGCTTTTAAAGGGATACAAAGATTTCTCTACAAGAAATAATATATAGATTTGGCTTTTTCTCTGTTACGTACATACGATAAAAGGTAATTTATTGCTTTGTTGATATCATGGTATAAGTTAAATATATATGGAACTGATTGTATGATCTCGAGTTTAATTTTAAGATCGAGTAAAGTGTTCTTAGTTGTTCTATTAGGGAACTTTCAGTACGAGGTATGGAAATGTGCCCGGTGGAAATCACGGCTTTCCTCTATTACGTCGTATTTTAAATATAGCTGACTAGCTTTCGCCCGCAGCTTAGATTGTAGCTATGAAACAGTTTTTTTCTGGATCAAAGCTACCCTTTATCATTTTCGGTACCCTTGTCATCATGTACGTTATGATGTTTAGTTAAATAGTTTGAACGTGAAAGCGTAACAAACAAACGAACTGAGGATGAAATGTAGAGCAGCGATAGCTCAGTGAGGAGACCAACAGACTGCAATGCAGAGGGTCTCGGGTTCGAACCCACGTCGCGCACCTCTGACTTTCGAAAGTTATATGACTTTTTGAAATTATGTGCGTATTGATTGACAATTATCGCCTGCTCCGTGCGTCGGAGAGCACGTTAAACCGTCGGTCCCGGCTGCCATGAACATAAATGGCAGTCGTTATTGGGGAAGTCGACACAAAAGATCCCACTGGGTCGAAGTGTCGCCGGTCTGTACTGACTGGCCCCCATACAAGATAAGATAAGATAGGATGAAATGTGAAAATTGAACCTAACCTAACAACTATGCTTACGTATTCGGCGATATTTAAATGTGGAGTCTATGTATATCTATACCTACATTAGGAATATTTTTATAAATTAGGTCTTAACATACCTGTTTTAAATAATTCTATACCTACCGACGTCGTATATAAAATTCTTTTTTACGTTTACGTAAACGAAATTTGTAATCTCATGCCTAGACTTAATAAAGTCTTGCCTACTTCTGAAGTATTTAGGCCAACACACATCTAACACGAATCATTATTGAGGCCATAGATACTATTATTAGTTTTTCTTCATAACAAACAAAAGCTCCGGAAGGCATAACTCTATTCTTTATGCTTTGGACGTTTCTTTGATGTATGGCTTTTAGCGGCGAATATTGTTTTTGTCTATGTACGGGTTTGTTTTTTATTGTGAACGTTGTTTTGAAATGTGATTATTGATTCAACGAAATTGTGAGGAGAAATATATCGATAGTAGATGGTATAGAAGTTTGTTTGGTCACCTAGCCATATTTATTTATTTTATTTTATTGTTGTGGGTTCGATCCCCGCACACGGCGAAAACCCTTCACGGTCCAGACGTCGAATTGAGGACTTCACTTGTGGTACACAAATTTATGTCACGGAGCTAGCAAGGTAAGCAAAGTAAATGGTTTTTAATTCATCACACATAGTTATATACTTCATAAAATATTAATAATCGCTAGCGTTAACAATAAGGAAAACAGCGTGATCGTGAAATCGACATCTCTGAAAGTTCTCCATAATATTTTCCAAAAGTGTTAAGTCTAATTCATGTTTGGCCTGCGATGACTATGGCTTACACTTTCACTCTGAAATAAATTTAGTTTTGGACACTGTCTATCTGTGTCCTGTTTCATCCAATTTGTTTAACTGTTTACGCGTGATAGACTTACAAACATACAAACAACTTCACAAGGTTCATTTTGTTTTATTAGGATGACTTAAATGTCTGCTAAGCCTAAAGAACATTTAACGGGAATGTGAGTTTAATACTAAATGCTAATTTGGCGTTAAGGATATGATTACCTAGGCAGAGCTAGGCGGTTAGCTTAGACTCAAATATTATCTCAACATTTGCATAACCAAGCATCGAATAGATAGTAAGATAATAAATAGGTATAAATTGCACGTAAACAGACTTACTTGGCTGTTGTAGTCTGTCAAGTCTAAGAATATCTACTAGAAATAATTTAAAAATGTTTGTTTTCGGCCACCGGTGTACCGCGGCGACTCACCAGGATAAACACTACTGATTGTCGTTTAATATATCCTGATGTCTAGTTTGATCGTTACGCTAGGTCAGAAATCAAAAAAAATTTCAAAGAAGATTTAAAAATCTCTGATACTAGGTGATCTCTGATACCTATTTAATACATGATTTTGTAACAAAATGTACATCTACAAAATATGCTTATTGCTATTTCAAATAATAAGTATGGAAGCACGTTTCTGCGTACTGTATTTACTAGTTCTATATAATAATACTTTAATAATTTAACTACTCAGTCGTAAACAATGTTATTATTAATTTCTCAGAATAATCAGTATAACAATGAAGATATTCGAACATTTAGTGTCGCTACTCGCTCACAGATGGCGCTACTCGTCTCTGAGGTATTACACGCGATGTATTAAACATCAAATTGTATTTCTTCAAACGGCTTTCATAAAATTATGCTTAATTTAACATTAAGAACAAAAAGTTTTATAATAAGCAAATTAAATGTTCAACTTCTTAGAATTGGCTTTTAAGAAGTTTAACCATTATATCAATGGATATAATATAGAATGAGCCATTTACTTTTGTATTAATCTGTTATTTCATAATATGTTAGATAAAAAAGTTTATTTATATTTGCTGACATTTTATTCAAGACTAGTGTTTTGACTGGGTATTTAAATAAATTTTAATCGACGAACCATTTTATAACATTTATTATGCAACTATAAAACGACAAAATAAATCTATTAATAAACACTTAAACATACAGTTTATTATATTCATATGGTAGAAACCATATGAATATAAATAAACTCAAATTTACGTAGAAGATTTCCTTGCGGATAACTGAACCATTCATTCCACATACAAAAGGGCACTTTGTCAAATTAATGAACTTATGACCGAACGATAACGGCTATGGATATAACAAGAGTTTCTGTGTGAAATATCGACTTTATATAAACCAGTCGGTACAAATACATTCTGAAATATAAAAGGAAGGCCTAAAAGGAACAGAGTTCGTGCCTCAGAGTCACGTCGACTTAATTTAGTTAGGTACGGTTTGCCGGGGCCACTTTCTAAAAAAAATATAGCTTAAAATTTTATTGAAAATATTGAAGTTGAAGATGCCGAGTGTCAACTTATTGAATCACGATTCTATTTACATGGTAAATGTTTGTTTGTCAACGGGGAACTTTATTACCGTACCAGACGGAATGCTCATGATAGAAAATTAGTTAGGACGAGAAAATTAAGCATCGTAAACTGTGCGGCAGTAAAATTCTGTAATACGGATAAGACCCATATGAAAGATGTTGATGTCTTGCCTCGAAGCGAAGATTTCAATGCGAATAAAACAGATTATGCTCTTAAAACACTTATTGTTAAAGTCAAAGATATATTTCGAATTGTTTGACAAATTTATGATTCTAATTAAGATCATAACAGGATAAATAATTCGAAAAGTTTAATAAAAAACTAGCTAAACAAGATTTCGGAGAACAGAAACGAAATTGAGAGGTCTGCTCCGATTTTTATGATAAATGGTTATAACAACATTACCAAAATTGTAGAGGCGTGGTTATATTTTTGAGAGCCTTTGATGCTTATTTTAAGCACAATCGTAATAAATTGAAGACTTGAAAAACTTAAAATTAAATTGAATAATCTGAACGTAATAACCATTATGCTTTTGTGGATAATATAAAATAAAATATTAGCTTTAAAAAACCTCAGACAGATTTTGTTTTATAATTGAGTGTTGAGAATAGATTTTATTCATTTTATTTAGAAGATTATATTGGTTGAATGATTGTTTTGCAAAGCAGTTAATCGTCGGTGTTTCTAGGTTTTTATGAACCATTGCTATATATGAATTTTATTACATTATCTGTTACTATTGATAATTGGAAATATTACATTATTGTATTTAAAATATACTTACACATAGAAATTATTTACAATTCTGTCTCTTCTGTCATTTATGTTATAAATTCTTGTCGTAACGTCTGTTTTTCACGGTCCCTATCTTTTATATTCGGTTCTATCGCCTCAACGTGACATCTCAAGTTATTCTCTATATTAAAACATTTACTTTTAGCTCTAATATCATCATAAACTTTTATAACGCTATTATCATTTTTCTTTCAAAACGAGCACTAAGTTTATCTGCGTCAAGCATAATAAATATTCAAGAGTCTGTGTAAATCTCGTCCATTTTATTTTTCCTTGTGTGGTCTGGTAATAGCCAAGTATTTAATGAACTACCTACTAATTGACACGGCCGACTAAGCAACGGCTATAATGTCACGTTAACTGAATTTGTGGCCACCACACATCCATCCACTTTGGAAATTTATAACTATTTAATTTAACCTGACTTACTGTATGCGGGCTCTATGCATCATTCGCTTTTACTACAATATTAGTAATGATCTATCTGGACAAGGTTTTTTTTAGACTTTAAACTCCACATTTATTTTCATAATATCAATGCATATTATTGTGACATGTTTAAGACTGCATTTGAATGGTACCCTAACAAAATTTATTACTGTAATGTTTACTTGCAAATAGAAGTCGATAGTATTATTAAGTTAAAGTAGTTATTATAATATTATCTATCGTAAGACTGTCATAATTACTCAGCGTGCAAATTAACTGCCAATACGAGTGAAACTAATAAATCAAGATAAAATAACTGGTACGATAAACTGTTATAAAGTTAATTGTACTTACCTAAAACTACCAATATGAAACACAAACTAATGTACAAGATCATCAGGAATCTTTGGTAACTAATAAACTAATTATATCACACTCAAGAGCGGCAATCATCTACGCGACTGCCGATATTTTATATCACAGTACACATCACTAACTACACTGTATTGGCCACACTGCGATCCCATCAGGCCATCACTTTACAACAAGCACACATTTTTTGTATACAGTAGGAGTGCATTCGGCACCACAACTTTTTTCCGTTCTCCCCAACTTAAAGTTTCGGTCATCGTACGATATCGATATGCGCGTCGTGTTTTACACTTCCCATCACTAATGACGTACTAAGATTCGTAATTGGAATCGATTTGATACACTTATGATTTGTTTAAATGTTTATTGTACGATAGTTTCGGCGGCGCGTGCGACAAAGGTCCGTCCTCGTCGACGATCGGGACGCAACTGCGTGAAGTCGCCCCCCATTGGTGAAGAATGCGCCGCGCATGGTTGCCACACCGACCACGCTTCACTTGAACGCCGGCCGAAATGGAGAGGCGCACTCGAACACCCAATTTACAATAATCCCATGTATTTTGAAAGCGGTCGCTTAATATAACCAGACACAGAATCGTGCATTGTCAGTGGCGTCGGCCCCGATCTTGGCCGCTTGTTGCCACGAATTCTTCATACGCTTTTGGAATATGTGTTTTGTCTCGCTCTTACGAGCTTTCGAATGAAAAACAGGTAAACGCTTGGGGGCATACAACGGTGTGCAAGGCTATTACGAAACATCCAATTTTATATATCGTGGTGTTACAAAATTTAACGCTGTTTTAATATCCATGCAAATTGAACGACATCTGCTATTTTTTTATTAAAATATTCATATTTTGATAGAAATCGAATGACAGTAATCGATTAAGAATTTGGTTGTTTCTATCGATATACAATTTTTGCGATGTATTAGTTTTTAGTTGAGATAAAATGCTGATAGTTCTCGTTAGTGGAATTTTGTATTATTCCATGAATTTTGGCTAAGTTGTTTTGTATTCTATAACCGTATTTAGTATTGCGAAGTAACGCAGCGGTATTAATACTATTTATTTAACGTATATTTATTATTGTATACTGTTATTATAAAGCGTAAAGATAAGTTTCTTTGTTTGTAATCGATTATCTCTTAAACTACTGAACCGATTTTAATAATCATTATTTCATCATTAGAAAGCTATTTTATTAAGATACTAGATACTAGATAGATAAACATATATAACATCACGCTACGAGCTATTGGAGTGGAGCAGTAGTTATAAATGGGAGTGAAACCGTGGCGAACAACTAGTATATTATAATTTATACCTCATCATAAGAAAAGATTGCGAATTTTGTGCGTTGGTGTATATGTGAAGGGCAATCTCCAAAACCACTGAATCTTCTTAAATAATTTTTTCACTTTTTGAAAGGTATATTACTCCAAATAGACATAGACTATATATTTTACAAGAAAACTGAAGCGAAGCCACGGTAAAGGTTAGTCGGTATAAAACAAGTGTGTTAACGCGTACTTTATTAGTAAATTCTATGAAACAGTGATTTATTCATTTGTATTCTCTTTTTCAGTTTTGTATTTTACATACACCTAGACTTTAGCTATTTCCCCGAAGGGATAAGATATAGGTATTACTAGATTTTACCCGCGGCTTCGCTCACGCTTTTTTTAATAAAAGGTATGTTCTTTTCTGTTCCCCTAACAGCGTATATGCGAAATTTCATGATGATTGGTCAAGTAGTTAAGGCATAGAGTAACAACCGAACAAAGTTACATTCGCAATTATAATACTAAGTTAGGATAGGTACCCATATTTCGTCAGCAGTGTTACCCTAGGTCTTAAGACCTACGTAATTCCTGTCTATCAGACATATTTCTAGATTCTGTGTTGTTACTGAGAATTACCTGATTTTTCTCACGTTCTTATGTAAACATAGGGACAATCTTGTGTCATAGACCAATGTGGTATACATTGCAACTTAAAACCATTATATAATTATCATACTATTTGTAATTTATAACCTAATTATCTTAACTAATATTATAAATGCGAATGTGAGTTTATTTGTTAAGTCTTCACGCATTAACTACTCGACCGATCATTATGAAATTTCGCATACACGTTGTGAGGTGAACTGTGAAGGAAAACATCGTAAGGAAACCAGCATGTAAGAACATTATTGTGAACTCTTAGGTTCTCTGCCAACCCGTACTGGGCCAGCGTGCTGGACTATGGCCTAACTCTTCTTACACTGCCCGTGCCCAGCAGTGGGACAGTTTAATACAGGGCTAATATTATTATTACAACATAAAGAGAAAATGCGGTAAGTGTATACTCCATACAATTTTTTTTACTAGATGTAAACTGTGGCATTGCGAAGAATTTTGAACGGTCTTTCTTTGAGTGCAATCTATGTATAATATCTTTAAATTTCATAAAATTTTATTTAGAGGTTTAGCTACATACAAAATATAAAGTTATAAAATATGGTTATGGATGATACGTTTTTAATAATTTGTCAGCACAGGTACCGGGCACGTAGTCTCGAGACTGCCACCGCGGTGTGTTGTGGGTTCGAATCCTATGTAGCACAATCATTTGTCTGATTTGCAAATTATTATTCTAAGTCTACGTGTACTTTGCGTCTGTTATTGTATAATTGTAAAGTTGCCCGTGGTACAAGTCTTAATCCCACTTGTCTTTTAGAAAAGAAAAGAATTATGCTTCATAAATATTTCATCATTATTTATGATCTTTTTATTATAATTGGAATTAATATTGCTACATAAGATCAATGTGTATTTATTTTGTTATTTGAAAACTAAAACGGGTGTGTACCCGTTTTAGTTTTAAAATAACTTTGTTGTTTTTTATCATAAGTTATTTATTATTAGATTGCACTGATGGCGTAGAGGGTAGTAGATAGATAAGTGATCGTCTCGTCACTGCCACTTTTCTACTTTAACAGGCACACTATAGCATTTTACTCGAGTCGGGACTTGAACCCGGCCACATGAATAACATGGTAATCAAATCCTTACTTAATAATATTACAAATGCGAAATTAACTGTCTGTGTGTCTGTTACCTTTTCACGGCTAAACCACTCGATCAATTACGATTAAATTTTGGTACAGTTATAGTTTAAAACCTGGGGAAGACCATTTGCTTTTCTTTTTATTGATGTTGGTACCGGGCGGAGCCGCGCGCAGAAGCTAGTTATTCTATAATATCATAGCATCAGTGGCACAGCTGTAGCGAATGCGACCGCTGTGCACGAGGTCTCGGATTCGATTACCATAATTACTGTAAAGATTCCAGTTTTACATTTTACTCAAAAGTGGTCAGACTAGAATATTAATTCCCAATCTTTTGTGTTTACCCCTTCATATTTACTTTGTCGGAACCAGAACTAGTGACGCATATTCTTAAATATTTGAGTTACGTCTGAATGATATCGTCTTTTAAAGGTGTTAAAATTCTGACTTATTTGTCCTGAGGTATAAGTTTCACATGGCTTACGGTCGAATTGATAGATGTAGGATTCGATTCCCGGATCAAGAAAAGATTGTTACATATTTACTCTTTAAAAAAAATACAAATGACCTTTTTTAAACAGACAACTTCGAATAATTCCTGAGTCGCAGAGGACTTTATAAACATTTAAACAACGGGCACAAAGAACATTCAGACTCGGAATAACCATTTGTGTATCACACAATTTTTGGCCCGTGTGGGAATCGAACCCGAAATCGACCCGCGTGTTGTACTCGGCGCAATGGCAGTACCACTAAAACCACTATTCCATCCGTGAAGTATTTTAATTTATTTATTTATTTACTTAATTAGAACGGCCGCAGGCCACTTATACTAATTAAGGACGCAACTATCATACGACCTTTTCACAATATTCCTTACACACTGACAGTATCTTTCTTCCATTCATCCGCAAACATATCACACTGAGTGTTGTTCACAAGGAGAGCGTTGAGTGTGGCGAGAGATCGAGGTATAGGCGAATTAGCACGAGCTACTGTGCGACAAGCTGGTAAGGCAAACAGTTTTTGCTTTCTGCCGCGGCGGTAATTATTAGGAACAAATATCCTCAACCAGAAGCTCATGACGTGCTACGTCATAAGCTTCTGGTGCCTCAATTATGCCATGAAGGATTTTGCACATAGTTCCAATCTGATCAAACTGCCTTCTAACCTCCAGAGAATTATATCCTAGGTTACCCAACAGAAACTTTGTCGGATACAGAAATGGATGATAGCCATATAAGCGCTTGTAATGGAATCTCAAGAAAGCCTTTTGTACCTTTTCTAATAGCAACGTATGTTTATGTTTTTTCATGAGGATTTCATACTTAATATTAACATGAAGTTTATAAACGGGCCTCATAGGGGGCAATAGATTCACCGCTTTTTATATGAGACCTAAATCATAACTCGCTAAATGTGAGTGCGATGCACCTTTGAATGGATACCCACATGCTGAAAAATCATTCGGTAAAAAGTTGTCGTTTATTTACGTGGGCAAAACAGCAGGCAGTACCTAGTAAAATACATTTGTACTAAAGTAAATTATAGTTCAAGGCAGCATTCGAACTCACGAACTGTTTGGTTGTCACTCAACGTCTCACGGCGCTATTGTGTTTTTTTCATCGGCTTGTCGCACCAAATTGGGAGTCGATTCTTTATCTTCAAGGTCGTGGTGTGTTTAGTTACTACATAACATTGCGCCTGTTGTTCTTGAATGATAGGCAGAGATATGTCGCCAGATTTCTTTCGTTGTCGTCGGTAAATTGTCATTGACTAAATATTATATTATAAATTTTATGTAGTTTGTTTGTTTGTTTCTTACGCCTTCACGCCTTTACGACTCGACTGATTATCATGAAATTGCGCATACATATTGTCAGGGATTTATCCATTATTTCGATTTTTAATCCTTGCATTAATGATATGGCCAAACGTTGATTATGAATTATGATAGTCCACGTTTGGCCATATCATTAAATTTTGAGGTTTAAATGATATGGTCAGTTTTAGCTCAGCATATCATGAAATAGTTGTATTTCAGAGAAGTCATGAAGTCATCAATTCTATAATCTGGCCACGAAATATATATTGTCTCACGCCTTTATCTTCGAAGGAGCTGGCAAAGGTGTGGCATCCGCATTTCGGGAATGGTTTTAAGTCTCACGTAATAGGGAGTAAGCCAATAATTGCCATCTACCAGGAATATTTTGACATTTCGTGACGCTAATGAGAATTTCCTGACAACAGAAAAACTTAATAACTTCGCCGAGAGCTCATGCATATGGATCGCATTTGCTAAAGGATATTGTATTTTACAATATTATTGACAAAATATAAGTTTAATATACTTCTGTCTACTCTTTCAACAAATAGAGGCGTGAATATAAATTGCCAACTTAAAATCAAAACGAATTCTCAACACTTCAAGGGACAACTTGAAAATTGTCGCGTTCGACTTGACTTTGAAACGAGCCAAGTCAAGTAAAGAAACAAAGTCAGAATTAGTGATAAAATCTAATATTTCGCCAAGTACGAATCCGCAACATGACAATCGCTAAACTTGGCGGCGTCACCGATATCTTTCGAATAATTGTTTTGTACTAAATCACAGTGGAAAGATTAGAGTTCTCAACTTCATAGCGACGAACTTTGAGGACAGTTAGGGTTGGCAGAAAACACTTGGAAAATGCGAAAGTAATTTTGTATGTTGGCATACATACATAGACTCACGCCCAAAGGGGGTAGGCAAAGGTGTATTATCACTACATACTTTAAAAAAAAGTCTCACACCGTGTCTGAGTGTCTGTCCGCGATAAACTCAAAAACTACTAAATGGATTTTCATGCGGTTTTCACCAATAGACAGTGATTCATGAGGAAGGTTTAAGTGTATAGTTTGTTAAGGTTTTATACTAGGTGTGCGAAACTGTTTCCTAGGCACAGTTCCAGATGCAGTACTGCCTCCGTCCTGTGTTTTCTCGGGTGAAAATTGTTATTAGAGGTTTTCTTGATAGAAAATTCCGATAACATTTTCATCTAGGAATGTAAACTGAGTCCTTATCACAACAAACAATTGACACCGTTGCAGAACTGTCAAAAATTTTGATGAAATATCATCTATTGACAAAATGCGTAAATTTTCGCCTAATTTGCTCGTGTAAATAAGGTTTACCAGGAATAAAGCACAATGGATTATATTAGAAGTATTTAGCATTAACCGGTATAGAATATTACCACCGATATTAAATTTCAGTAGTCGGTTTTCCAAGAAATTAAAATTCAAGTTATATTACGAATTTCTATATACGATTATTTTGTTGTGTATATAATATATAATATGGTAAAGCATTCTTGGTATCTGTTTTGTATTTGCCTATAAATATAAATAGGCAAAGATAAAACAGTTCAGTACATTTGTTTCCTCTGTTTATTACACGATTTTCTTTTCTGTTGTTTTCTTTAATAGCTATTAATGAGCTTTAGTATGATAAAAAGATTTGGGGTCAATTTAATTTATTCATCTATGTATTAATTATTTCAAATATGTATGTTTCTCTATGATTATTGTCAAATCTCGACCACCGTGCGAATTTGTAATACATATATATCCGCTAATGTTTTAAGGTTTTTGGTTAGAATACTGGGTCAGACAAAATGGTTTGGGGTTGACTATTAGGAATTTAGCAGTGCAATGCTGTGCTGTACCTAACTTGGAATTATGATAGCGATGATAGGCCGCTTTCACCAAAAACGTGCCTAGCCAAATAAGGGTATAATTCATCACCGCTTTGGTAATATTCGGACGTCAGTCTATACAACCTTTTTTGTTTTATATAAAGTCATTACAATACCCGCGCGCTTAAATTGTATTATATATTGCGCGGAACTTTACGAATATTCAAGCAACACATTGAACACCTAAACATGGGGAAAACATTTTTGGACCACACAAGTTTTTGTCATGTGTGTTATTCAAACTCACAACTCTGGGTGTAGTCACAAGGCAACAATTTAAATCACTACATCATCCATGCACACCAAAGTGAAAATATCAGGCTTAATTTTGATGCTTGCTAGCCCTAGCTTGGCCGATTGTCGGTCGGACTCAAACTATTTACCGACCAACTCCTTTTGAACTATTCAATTTGATGGCGGACATTTGAAACTTGCGTTTTTTAAGCGTGCGCTTTTACTTAAAGGCGAATCGATTCCGATGAGCATTAAAACCGCATTCGCAACAATCTTCATCGGCTTTGGAAATTGTTTAACTCTATTTCGTTTTGTGTCGATCTGCATTTAATTTGTTAATGTTTATAAATTGTCCTATAAGTGGAATTGGGTCTCATCTCAGAATGTTTGAGAATCTAGAGACCATAGCTAGGTTGACAAACTACAACGCCTTCAAGAACATATTGGAGACCTTTAAGTGACTTAAATTTCTTAACGACTTAATAACCATTCCTTTTGTTCTTAACAATCCTATTGCCAGCACTTTTCCTTTGCGTTCAAGTTATCCTGCTTGTCTGTTTTAGGTCTTCTCTGCCGGCGTCTACTGTCTTGTGTCACGGGGTTAATATTTTATATATGTATTATTTTTGTTATTGTGTTATTCTACTGCTACAGAGATGCAGGGAGTCTGGAACCGTGTCGTAGACGGCAGAACGCGAACCTCTATCAAGCGGTAGATAAAATCATAACTGGCGTAATGGGGTGTAATCGACCTCTGCCTACCCCGCCAGAGATAGTTGTGAGACCTTGGTTGTATGTAGTTATTTATACTTTTGTGTAAAGAAATAGCGTATCTTTCTACTAAATTCCTATGACTTCACAAAAGAATATACAGAGTGTCCGGTGCCGTTAATTAATGGATAACCTGGAAATGTCTTATAGTGGAACTGAGGGCCGAACAGAAAAAAATATGAAATAAAATCTATCCTAACTACTTACTTTACTGGTAATTTAAAAAAAACACATATATCAGGTAGTAACCTGATGTGTTTTTTTTTAAATTACCATGTATAACTTTTTTGTATACTACGACCATAAATTAATGAAATCCATCGGATTTTCGTTGTTTTGTTATTAAACACTAATTATGCTAATAGATAGACAGTCAAAAGTATGCTATGCTAATATAGCTTGCACTTTTTAATATATATATTTTATTTTTTTTGTTTTTTTTTTTCATTTTTCCGAACGGCCTTCAGTTCTACTATAAGACATTTCAAGGTTATCCATTAATTACCGGACACCCTGTATATAAATAATAGTTGCGTACCGGAGTTTCAAACACGACCGCAAAGATAAGGAAAGCTAGTTAAAAACTATTTATTTTGATTCGATTTTGAGTATATACTATTATAGGCCCTTAGTAAACGTTTACCACAATTAAATATTAGCATACATTTCTAATATTCCGATTAATGCGGATATTTTATCAAATAGATTTAGCAATGAAACCTATACCACAAATTGCCACAGCTCATACCTTCTGCCATGATTGTTTGCGGTTAAGCAATGTTGCTACGTTCGTTGTCAGCTTGGATGACCGCTGTTTGTTTATAGACACCTCTATACGCCTCGGGGAGCACGTTATACAGTCGGATCGACAAGTAAACATGTATAGACTATATTACAGACAGTTTGAGTAAACACTGTCTATCGTAGGTACTCTATTTCGGGCAAGTATTTGAATTTGGGGCTCTTGAATTGTGTTTTGTTTTTTATTGGCAATTGTTTAATAAGCGTACAATACGATCAATAATTAACGCTGATAGTAGCTTAAGATCGCTTATATGACGAGAGGCAGGGCAGGGTTTTACTAGCGTGAATAAAATTGAATAATAACACGATTTTTCCACGGCTTCGCTTGCCTAAATGTAGGTAAGGTTATGTAAGTAACTGTACTTTTTTTCTGGATGAAAGGTACCCTATATCCTTTGTTGTTCCTCTGACAAAGTGTATGCAAAATGTTATGATGATCTGTTGAGTAGTTATGTCGTGCAAGCATGACAAACAAAATATTGTCTTATGTTTACGCGAATGTTATACATTTAAATTAAACACTTTATACTGATTTTGTCACGTTGTTTATTTTACTTTAAAACACTTTCATTACATAATTTTTAAAACTCTTACACTACTATTATTGAACTTTACTACAATTTAAGCTATTTAATTTAATTAAAACTATTTACATTTAAGTTTACACTTTGCCCCGACGTTTCGGTTGCTTTACAGCAGCCATGTTCACGGGGAGACTAAGATGGTAGTTGTCCCAACGTTCTAAAGTGTACCTAGTTATTTCAAAGTACCCGAACATAATTTAATCTTTGGTGTTTCTATTTACGCAGAATGAGCTCAAAGTATCATGAAGTCTAAGTTCAATAGATCGAATTTATGGATTACACAATATTTTTGTTTCATGTGGGGATAGGGTTACCATATCTTAGGATTTGTCTTGAGATTTCAGGATTTTTGGACTCTTCTCAGGATTGCGGCTGGATTTCGCAAAACTAAAGAAATTTCAGGATTTTTAAAATTTTCAATAAAAACCGCTTACATTTTAAAGATCTCTTTAAAAAAATAAATCTGGTAACCGTATGGGATAGGGGATCAAAACATTCGGCTAAGTGACAGCGGTGAGGTCTCTACTTGAACTACTACAACATTCGTAGGACTTGTGCGATTTTTCGTATTGTGAGAATGTATTATAAATGCGAACGAGTGTATTTTTCGTTTTTGGTTTGTCCTTTTTTACACACCGACATAGTAACGAAACGATATCGTTGTTTGCATACAGAGAAAATAGACAGCATTATATCCAAGAAAAGACCCGGTTTCTATATCTTTAGAAACGAGTGGACGAAAACGTGGTAAAATCAAGTTTAAGATAAAAATAATGTCGAAAATGATATGGGGTTCGAAAAACCATTCGAAACCGAAAAGAAAAACTCCGTGTCATTGTCAACATAATAGCAAACCGATAATTTTGTTATTTCTTTCAATCCAACAGAAGTTTTCGAAACCATTATCTAAAACATCTAAAAACCAACCCCCTAGAGTGAAAATTAAAAAAAAACAATAATGAGCCCTGCGGACCTTCGTTAATCATTATCGTTCCAACCAAATTTAAAAACAAAAAATTCTCTTCGTTTTCTTAAATAGCACTTTATTTTAATTAACTTAAGGTCTGTTTCTCTTTGAACACTGTAATTGTTTTGGTGGTTTTAAATTCCGAATAATCGGGCACTGGTAACTGATAGTTTTGACAAAAATTTAAAAGATAGAAAACGATCTAATGTTACAAACTCCCAGGCGACATTGGGATAATATAACATGGTTTCCTTATCATTCATTGAGATAAAAATTTGAATGTAAAATTAGAATTAGTTCAGATTAGCTATTGGCATTGGTTACTAAAAGAATAGTAATTCGACAAATGCACAACCGATTATTTCATTTATTCGATTGCAATCGGATAATGTTATTCGATTTTGATCCTAGCTAGCAGCGGCATTACGCCTATTACTAATGACTGGCTTGTTCGTGTTGTGCATGTTTGCCAGTCACATTACTTTATTCGTCTATAATTCAACGCTGATGACAATCGAATACTGGATTATACAGTTATAGCAGCAATCGATTTATTATCAGTAACAATCACATAATATATATCTAGACTACAGAAAGGCTAGACATTAAAACGGGTATAGTATAAGTTCTGTGACACTCAAATCATGACTTATTAAAGTCGTAAATCACGTTTCGAGCTTGTTGTAAAGCCACGTAAATTAATGTTTTGATCTTAAATCGAATACGAATATCGAATAAAAAATACCTTAAAGAAAGGTTTCGTTTTCATCTTGATGGACACTATCGGCCCTGTATCTTCGGTACGCAAAATGAATTCGCAATTGAAATAAATATACGGCAGACATTTTGGATTTGTGAAACTTGAGATTTAGCACTTTTTCGTAAATCTTTAATAAATGATATCTGAAAAGAGATTCGTAAATTTTGTTTGGCTTGAATGATAAAATTTTTTTTTTAATTTGGTTGATGTTGATTGATGGATAAAACACTTATAGAACACTTACCCACATTCAGTTTTCATAATATGATTATCTTATGTGGTTCGTATAACCATATTTGATTTGGTTGTGTATACCTTTATTATAGGGACATGCTACAAATCACTCAGTAGGTACCTATGTTATAAGAATAACAAAACATTATTTTTTATTTCTGTCCTTATTCCATGAGACTAAAGAGCCATGAATTTGCGCTATTTGTGATAAAGCATAGCACAAACTAACGGCATGCAAACATAGCGCAAATTTTAAGTTTGCGTTATAATTATCACCAACCGACTCCACACGTTAACCCAACCTGGGAATCGAACTTGGGACTTCATAATCGGATGCCAACTTATATCTGTGAACCATCGAAGAAGTTTGAAGCATATATACTGTATTTTTTATCTCTGATATATTATGATCATATGAAAAAATAACAAAATATATATATGTACTTATAATTTTTGTAGGATATTGTAAATATTTTTCTCAACTGATACGGGTTTGGGGTAAAAATAACAAAAAAGCCGTGCGTAAGACATGACAATAATATTTGAGGAAGCTCAAGTTGTCTTTGTGTGTGAGCTTGTTTGGTGTCACGGGTAACTTTGACAACCATCTACATACACATTTCTTAAGGAAGGCACAGTATAAAATTGAGAGATATTTTAGCGATTTGCATACGCTCTCGATATATTATATTTGACAAGTTAACATTGTATGTATAGTAAGTATCGTTATAAACAACTGTATTCGAATTAAATTAAGTAAGTACGTTACAAAGATATTTTTTTTTATTGAGTTTGTATCTATCTAATTGCTTCTTTTGTTCCTGCGGTCCACTCACCGCAGGAACTCAACTCTAAAGTTTATTGAGTAGGCGCCGTGTCTTTTAGCAGGGGCATTTGTGATTATTGATCCAATTTTGATTTTTCTCTAAGTAAGGTTATAGAATAATAAATAATAATACCTTTGACCCAATTCTTCATTTTCACTAGCTATGTTTTAGAGAGCGAGCCTACTGCCCCCTACCTACATTTTTAAAAGATGTAATAACGCTTGGCGATATCTTGAACCCAAAACCTCAGAACCACAAACATCTACTATAGAACCAACAACAAGCAAACTAGGTTAAAATATAAAAATCACAGGAATAGTCTTATCCAATAGCAAAGTCGACCCTATACCAAAGCTATTGATTATTCAAAACAATCTTCCTACTTTTTAGTTTACTCACGACCACGTGGTCAATACCAGACTTCCACCAAACAAGTCTTTTGTCACGAAATATCAACAACTAACCTCATCAAAAAATTCTTCTAAAATTTCACGGCACATTCGACTCCCTAACTAAATAGCAACAAAAGCAGGCCATATTTTTTTCCCTACAAAAACGGGTCTTCGAACGTTGAAATGAGATGGAAAATAAAGAAAGTGGGTTCGAGCGAGAGGTGTATATAACAATGGCAGGTAAGGCCCACGGACTAATTGAATATTGAGACAGTAATAACATCGGGTGCATAAAATTGTGATTGGTCCCGGTACTGTATTGCGAAGACCGTTTCAACTAGAACTAAGTGAATATTTCGGAGTTACGCTCTATTATGTTCAGAAAAAAATCAAGGTGCTAGAAACACTTCAGTAATTTTTAATATTGGAGTGTAAATTAAGCGTCTCCAACACCATTTAGTGAACAGATAAAATACGTAACTGTTTACCAATTGTGTTCCTTTGTTCAACACCAATAGCTGAGCTTGGCTTTACTAACATGATTCATTAAGAATATTTAATAGTTTATTATATTCATTCTAGCACTAGCCTTCAGCCTGTAAACTTATCCACAACTTGCAAGTAAAATTGGAGAATAAAGAGGGACCAAAATAGATTTTTGGATTATAAATTACTATACAGAGTGATTTTGAAATCGTGTAATTCCTTTTAACCACGCATTCTACTGGTGATATAGAATAACCCTGACCATATTTTTATTTAATTAGATTTTTTTTTTTTTTAAATATTGTTCCGTTTTTTTTGTGAAATGGTGTCAGATAGTCATATGTTAACCAACCGAGGCAATTTTAATTTTTTACTAATTAAAATAAAAAAACATATTAATAATTAATGTCGTAAATAATAACGGGCGGTCCTTTTTATTGCCCCTTATTATTTACGACATCAGTTATTGTTATGTTATTATTTTTATATTAGTAAAATATTAAGATTGTGTCAGGTGGCTAAAATATGACTATTTGAAATCATTTCATGAAAAAAATCTGTACTCTAATTTTGCCGAAACCATTATCCTAATTAAGAAAAAATATGGTCAGGGTTATTCTATATCACCAGTAGAATGCGTGGTTAAAAGGAATTACACGATTTCAAAATCACCCTGTATATATATATAATTCGTGCATTATAGCATAGCATATAATGCATAGTTCACATGATTATTGATGTTTCAACCAGGTAATACCAGCCGTGACCACACAACTTATGACCACGGCCGGTGTACCGGTGTGACCTGGTCAGTAAATATACTAAATTACTTCTAAAAGTAATTATAATAAATTACTAGTATTCTTGTATTATAATATTAAAAAAGGGTATAGATAAACAACTGTTTACGATTTTGTTATTTGTAATACATATGTACATATCAAACACCTCTGTCTATGACCTCAGCGAAATAAAGATAAAAATAAATTAGTTTATTTTTTCCACCAAACATAATTTTACAATTTCGCACAATGTGATATTGCAACTAGGTAGCAAAGTAAATATAACAAGTAGCGTATTATGAGGGGTGGCCAGGAACCTGAACTAGGGAAACCCTGTATTTCAGGTCTCCTGGACACTAACCCGTGTCTTTGTGAGTGTTTGTTCTACTTCATAAGTTTTATGAAATCTGTGCGAGCGTGTGTCAGTGTGTGTGAGCGTGTGCGCGTGTGTGTGTGTTTGTGTGTGTGTGTGATTGTGATTATATGAGTTTACGTGTGTGTATGTATGTGTCATACGGCCTGCTGTTATTATAATAATATTAATTTATTTCACTGCAGATATTAAGGCTTCTGTGTTGTCGTAGTAAATATGACACTTTGTTTAATATTCATACTACCTGGGGTGGTACACATAGCGACACATCAACCTAGACTGTTTGGACTTTGAACTATTAGAAGTTGAACGCTGCGAATCGTGCGAGAAAGTGCGTTATATTTTTGTTACGCTTTATCCTTACCATTACATCAACACAACTATGCACTATCCCTTGCCGACAATTCTCTATTTTGTATGTAGCGTAGTTATGCGTATATAGGGTGTTTAACTTGATGTGTAGCTGTGTACCTACTACCAATTGTCAAAGTATTATTACATGCGCAAATGCGAGGCAAAGCTATACATTCGACGCGCTGTCTCACTCACGCGAATTCTAGCCGACTTTGGTCTTTTCGTAATGTTGTAAGTACAACGGTGACTGTTATGTGAAATAGAAGCAAGCATACTGCCATCTAGCAGAAAAACCTACTCGAAAATGATCTAACAGAATAATTCAATAGCACTGTGATACCATACTTTCTTTGTGATCTATTTGATGTCAATCTGTAAACATTTACTGTTGATGAACTATAATAATAAATAAATAAACACTGTCTAAAGGGGGACTTGAAGACGTGATCTGACTAACGGCAAATTGCAGGCGTTCAGACTTAGAACACTGGACGTAGTCTGACGTAGATCGATGTTGAGATAAAACGGACATTGTAAATAACAGTACAAAAACAAAATATAATCAAGCACCATTGTAAAATATGGGTAAACAGAAATCTAACTTATTTTAATATAATACTATAAAAACATTTTAATATATTGTTTTTCTTGCTTGAATCGTTTATCAAAATAACGTTTATTTTTACGAAGATAAATGATTGTCATGTTTGTTGGGCTTGCCTGACTAAAATGGCTGTTTGTTTATAGGTAAACAAGTGAGAATCGGCAATGAATTGCAATAAATCTTAGAGTTCGAAAAAATTGTATGGTGGCCTTGAGGTCAGAGGTCAAAGGTCATAGTCATTTCGAGTTATATCGACTATGCTTTTTTCGAACTCTAAAAGGCAATCTCTGACTTTTCAAAGATATATGATGCGTATTAAATAGTTAAGCAATAATCGCATGCTTTAACGGTGAAGGAAAACATCGTAAGGAAACCTGCATATCTGAGAGTTCTCCATAATGTTCTAGAAGATATGTGAAGTCTGTACACCCGCATTAGAACAGCGTGATGCCTATAGCCTAGTCCTTCTCAGAGTGAGAAGAGGCCCGTGCCCAGCAGTGGGATAGTTTAATACAAGGCTGATATTATCTATATATTAATACGTGAAGCAAAATCTTTGTACCCCTTTTTACGAAAATTGGCGCAAGAAAGTTGGCACGGTTAAAGTTTATATGGAGAAGGAGTGGCGAATCCTAATATTTTTTATAAAATATGCATTAAAAATACATTAAATTAATGAAAAAACACGACACGCACACAACCATGCATTTGACACACGCAGTCGAATCGCGTTCGTAGTATTTCGACATTGTTCGTTTGACGTCGTACAATTCTTCGTAACTATAGTTACATATACCTTATTCATATGTAATATGGGTAAAGTTATAAACAATAAAACCTTAATAACGATCAAACTTAAAATTTTAATCAATTATTGTCGAATTTTGACCACTATGCGACCGCTAGTTTTATATAAAGGGAGATTGTCAACAGA
Organism: Catocala nupta; assembly: GCA_963675205.1. Taxonomy (NCBI): domain Eukaryota; kingdom Metazoa; phylum Arthropoda; class Insecta; order Lepidoptera; family Erebidae; genus Catocala; species Catocala nupta. Next base: position 16,262,623 of record OY776104.1, read on the forward strand.
TCGATATAACTTGTTATACTGTATTAAATTAGTGAAGCCCCAGATTCACAGTGCCAGCAAACGGTCATATCAGCAACATGTCCGTTGGGTTCGTTCCCGGTTACAGGTAGGTGAACTTTAGACACTTTTGCCTACTCTTCAGGAAATTGTAGACTTTAACTGATTGTAGACTGCCCAGATGGCTTAGTGGTATAAGTGGTCATGTCGCCATTTCCGTTGAGTGTTGTGGGTTCAAGTTAAACAGTAATATTTTTTTTTACATTGGAGAATACATTGACGCATACCCCTCCGCGGGGGCGGGCGGAGGGATTATGTCGGACTCGCCGGGGTAATATAATAATAATAAAGTAAAAAAGGCTCGCCGTATGAAACGGCAAGTCATTTTTTACTTATGCCAACGTAATTTAACCGTATAGAATCTTTAATAGAATTAAGCATTTTTTACTTAATATAAACATCGATGAGCTACTTTGCTCTTTTTTAATAGAATCCAATGACATTGCTTTTTGGAACGGCGATGCAAAATTGATTGCGTCATTAGTGCAGATGCGTATGCGCAGCGTATAGTCGATAAGTATTGACTGCACGGGTAGCGCAGTGGTTTAAGTGGTGGCCTCGTCGCTGCCACTGCGCCGAATGTTGTGGGTTTAAATCCCACACGAGACAAAATATTGTGTGATCCACAAATGGTTGTTCCATGTCTGTGTGTTCTTTGTGTTTGTTGTTTGTAAGGATCCCGTGAGACAGGAATAAATCCTAGTGCGAGAATACTTTTTAAATAATATAAATATAATTGAAGTATTATATTTTAGTTGCGGAGAGGTTATAACTGTTATAAGTAAAGGTAAAACATATCAACAGGTTTGACATCCAATTAACAATTCGTGAACTAATTATTTTGTATTCCCAACCGTCTTATAGTTTGACAGACCCATATTTTAATAACACTAAGCTAATTGAAGCCAAGATTCTGATAACTTTGATTGAGGACCTAATATTATTTATTGATTAACTAAATATACAATATGGTCGATGCTAAACTAATTACTCGCTTCATAAACTTTAATTATAACATTTGTAATAACCAATATTTTAGGCTAATAATAACCAGAATATGTAACCAAGTAACTTGCCAAACGAAACGAATAGAACTAAAAAATAACTACGATATTTACATTTAATCAAACCATATTAATATTCATATTAAAACATATCCTTTATGCGTGACTTAGCTTAGTCTTTTTATGTGTTTTGTCACTAGAAAATAAGCAACGGCGGTTTCTCCCACTTAAAAAGTTAGAGTATTTGTTGTACCACGCAATTATCCTGGCGCAAAAACAATTAGCGTAGGAATACAGATTTCTTAAAATATATATACCACTCCACACACACTTTCTCTCCCGTACTAGTAGTAATTCCTGTGTCGCGGGGGACTTTACAAAGACTCAAACAACGGACACAAAGAACACCCAGATTCGGAACAACCATTTGTGGATCACACAAATTTTTGTCCTGTGTGGGATTCAAACCCACAACATTCGGCGCTGTGGCGGCGGCGAGGTGACCACATAAACCACTGCGCTATCCGTGCAATCAATACTTATCGACTATACGCTGCGCATACGCATCTGCACTAATGACGCAATCAATTTTGCATCGCCGTTACAAAAAGCAATGTCATTAGATTCTATTAAAAAGAGCGAAGTAGGTCATCGATGTTTATATTAAGTAAAAAATGCTTAATTCTATTAAAGATTCTATACGGTTAAATTACGATTGAGTAAACAAAAAATGGCAGCTTAACCAATGAAAAAAAAACACTATTTCGCTGATTTATTATTATGACGAAATTTATATTCGTAATATTAACTAATTGAGAGCTACATAGACTAAATAAATATACCGCCGATAATATTTTATCTTATTTATTTATGCGACTGCCTTAGTGGCGCAACGAGATTATGTGACTGCTAAACATGATTCGATTCCCGAGTCGCGCCAAGTGGTATGCCGGTCGAGAAATTCTCAGGAGCAGCATGGAGTCTGGAAATGTCACCGATAAACCGCAGTACCAACTATCCTATGAGCCTTAAATCAAAGCTGTAGAATGTTAATGTAATACCTCTGCCCACACCCTTTCGGTGATAGATTCATATTAGACTATGCATGTATTTATACAAATATGAATTGACAACATATGCATGTATGTAGTGATGTACCATTGGAAGAGGGAACAAATATTTTGTCCGAATTTTTGTATTACAATATGCTAACTATATTATTATAAATGCGAATTTGAGGTTGTTTGTTTGTTTGTTACGATTATACGCCTTAACTACTCGACCGCTCATCATGAAATTTCGCATACATAATGTCAGGGAAACAGAAAAGGACTTAGGGTACCTTTCATCCAGAAAAAATAGTTTTATTAATCTAAACTAACCTACATTTACACGAGTAATGCCGCGGAAAAATTTAGTCGACAATATATGCAGCCATTGGAACAGGCAACAAATATTTCGTCTGGAGTTTAGTATTGCAATATCTATTATGGACAGATAAAAATTCAAAGAAAATCTAAATTCCATGCTATATTTGTCTTCACTAATCAAACCCGCGAAGACAGTAAACAGGTGCTGTATTCAGGTCACCAGCCATCTGTATGCCAGTCAGCCAAAAAAATAGGCAAAGATTGTTCGTAAAAGCGAAAAATAGGCCAATGTTGTTATTATTCAATGTACCAAGTAATTGTGCAAACACACTTAGGAATGTACCATCTACCATCTGTCGTATACTAAAACTATTTGTTTTAGATCCCTACAGGTTTTTACGATGTAATATATGGTATAGAACATTCTGTTTTTTTAGGGTATTGAATTTATAAGCGAGATCGACATAGAAGAAATAGTTTTTAAGTAAAAGGTTTTTGCGTACAAATCGGCGACAAAGTAACGAAAGCCTATTTTATGATGTTTTGGTGACAAAACTATGGAATCCTAAATGATATTATAAATGCAAATGTGAGTTTGATTATTACGCTTTATGCTTTGACTACTCGACCGATCATCATGAAATTTCGCAAACAGATTGTCAGGAGAACAGAAAAGGACATATAGCACTTTTCATCCAGTAAAAAGTTCTGTTACTAATCTAACGAAACCTACATTTACGCGAGCGAAGCCACGGGCAAAACTATAATTGTATTTGAGGCGCTATGGTTTATGTAATTATCCTGTCAATTCTTGTAATGTCAGACATAATTCTAATCCTATTGCGTCTGGCCACTGGTGTGCCGTTGCGACTCACTGCTCGAGAAAGACACAGCGTGTTACAGAGTTTGTCTAGTTCTTGCATATGCAATGACAATGTATTAAGCAGTGGTGGTGAGGCTCTAGAGCTCCAATCAGCGCCGAGTGTGACGGATTAGAATCACGCAAGGAGAATAAAATGCAAGGAACACACTTAGTTCCCTGATGACAGAAGTAGTATAATGTAACTTTGAGTAGCCTGGTAACCTTTCTCTCCACAAGAACAAATTTATTTTCTTTTTATTTTATTTAAAAAAACAACACCCGCAGTAGGAGTAATTCCGTGTTGCGGAGTACTTTACAAACATTCAAACAATAAACACGAAGTACACCCAGGTTCGGAGCAACCATTGGATGCCACACATACCACAGCACTCGGCGCGGTGGCAGTGACGAGGCGACCATTTAAACCACTACGCTATCCGTGCAAATAAACTCAAGTGTTTGGCTGTGATTTTCGTTAGAATGGTGGTACTACACTATTCAGTTTGCTTAAGATTTCTTGTTTATCTTCATGTGCAATTTTATTTAAATCTTCAGCTGAAATCCAAAGAGGACCGTATTGAAGTCTAAAAAATATTTATGAAAACTGCTGACAGTACTTTTTATTTATTAACAATCGGGGCGATTTGAAGTATCTAATATGCAAAGAAGCAAGTAGCTACACTTAGGCAATTAGGGGCAAGATCCAAGGGGCGAGCAGAGCCTACACCGTAAAATCCTAGGTAGAATCGAGGATACTTCTGTGACCTAGCTCTCAGCTAATTTATTTAAAATAGCTGACCCGCGCTACTTCGTCTGCTTCACATAAGAGAATTTGCCCCGTTTTGCAACATTTGTCATTTATGCTCCGCTTCTATTGGTCGTAGTGTGATGTTATATAGCCTATAGCTTTCCTCGATAAATGGGCTATTCAACACTAAAAGAATTCTTCAATTTGAACTAGTAGTTCCTGAGATTAGCGCGTTCAACCAAATAAACAAACAAACAAACTCTTCAGCTTTATAATATTAGTATAGATGATGTAAAGGATAACACGACACACATTCACATATGATTAGATAGCTACATTGTTACATTAAGCCTGATTTCTTATGTTTTATAGTAATTGGGTATAAGACTCAATTTATTTTTATTACTGTAATCATAAAGTTATGTTACCCAATATCTAAAATACTAACAATATTTTGATACCACTAAATGCACGAATCTGTTAGCATGATTTGTGCGAAACGACACTTCTTTAATATTTGTAGTTGCCGATTCGCATTTCGATACTTTGAATGTGAAACTTGTACCTACTAGTCCCCTGTATCCTATTTTGTACCCCTGACAACGTGTATGCGAAATTTCATGATGATCGGTTGAGTACATACGGCTTGAAGGCGTAACAAACTAACTCCCATTCGCATATGAATATTAGTTAGGATGTCAATGTTTGGATATTTATTTCCGTTGAACAGATTTGGATATAATTTAACATACAGAATCTTAGAGTAACCCATAGAATCTTTTAATCTCGTTATCCATAGAATTGACAATAGCATGTGAAGCCGCGGGCACAATGCAATCCCGAATATATAAATACTAGCTGAACCGCGCATCTTCGTCTGCTTCATATAAGATAAGAGAATTTACCCCGTTTTTGCAACATTTTTCATTACTGCTCCGCTCCAATTGATCGTAGCGTGATTTTATATAGCCTATAGCTTTCCTCGATAAATGGGCTATCCAAGACTAAAATAATTTTTCAATTTGAACTAGTAGTTCCTGAGATTAGCGCGTTCAAGCAAACAAACAAACAAACTCTTCAGCTTTATAATATTAAGTTATACATAATCACATAGGATAATTTTACGCACTGCACACCTCTTTGACAGATGGAATCTCGTAAAGAATGTAAGAGACTAGCATGATGTCTTTAGGTAATTGGTCTACAGTGGTAAGACGGTAGTCGTATCGTATACCTAGTAATTTGCGGCACCGCCTAGAGTCCGGACGCCGCATACTTGGCAGAAAGCCACTGTCTGTATAATTATATAACCTCTTAATTAGTACATAGAGCTCAGATTAAGTGTATTATGTGAAAAAGTGCATATTTAGTATAAGTTGTCTAGACAGCGGGCTTGCGCTTGTTTTCCGGCTGATAGCTAGGTCCCAGATACGATCACCGAGCCGAGGATTTTTGTTAAGTAATTCTTAGTATGTAGTAGCGCGTTGAAATTGCGTTCTGTAGATTGTCATAATCTTGCTGTTAATTTAGTAGGACGTAGAGCAAAGCGGTCGAAATGTGAGTGTAATACGCTCCTGCATTTTTTTAGGCACAGAAAGGTTAGGTCATTTCTTTATTATTTTAAAAGGCAATATGAATAATTCCTGTGTTACGGGGCACTTTATAAACATTCAAACAACGGACACAAAGATCATCTAAACTTGGAGCAAATATTTATAAAACACAAAAAAAATTGTCCCATGCAGGCATCGAACCCACAACCATGGCAGTGGCTAGGCGACTTTTAGTGGTCGCTTAATCGCCAAGATGGCGTAATCGCCATCCGTGCAGATTCAATTCTATGAATGTAGTACAAATATTGTTATTCTTGAAATTAAACCACTTTATACGGCTTTTGTCGCGTTGTTTATTTTAAAACACTTTTATTACATCACTTTGATACTCTAACATTACTATTATTGAACTTTACTGAATTTAAGGTATTTAAATTAATTAAAACTATTTATATTTAAGTTTACACTTTGCCCCGACGTTTCGGTTGCTTTACAGCAGCCATGTTCACGGAGAGACTAAACTGGAGGCTGAAAATCCGTATAAAGTGGTTTAATTTCAATGTATAACATTCGCGTAAACATAAGACAATATTATTGTTATTCTTTTGAAAACTTTAGACTGACATTTAAACAATTGATATAACTTACACCCAAACCTGGATAAATTATTTGTGCATCATATAAATTATGCTCTTGTGTAAAACTCAAACCAACGCTTCGCAAATGAGTGAAAGCAAGGTGAACTGAAACAGCTACGCCATACGTTGCTATACGTGCATTCAAATGAACTCACAAAATAAGTTATTTCCAAACCCTGATTGGTATTCGATTTAATATCTCCAAACCCCATCTCACATTGCGCCACACAATGCAATAAAAAACTATGTTAACCCGAAAATCGCAACGCAATTTGCGGGCAACATGGCGCGGTCGATTATACACGCGACGGGCATCTGGTGGGTTAGCACCTGCGCCTGCGCCAGTACGTATTAAAAAAACATTAGTGCGTGGGGTTCGTGACTTTATGTTAAAAAACTTGTTGCTGTACATTCTGGTTTATATTTTATGAGAATGTAATTCTGTTGGTTCTTCATGTAGACCGAATATTGGTACTCTATATCTACTAAATTGTAAAAACTGCTTCTTTGTAAACTAATAGGCAAAGCAAATTTGACTTACGTGCTTATTCTGACATAAAGATGTGATATATCTTGGTTTGTTTAAACTTAATCATTCTGTAACCAGTCCAACGAGATGAACTTTTTCTATTAGGACTTTGTTAGTGATGAAAGGTTTACTTACACTGGCCATGTCTAATATTTTCTCAAATAGCAATAGCCAAAATAAATAAAAACAATATTTAATAATCAATATCAGACTTTAATGAGAATTAATCAATATTTCGATTTGTTGAAAGATACGAATAATTAAAATTTTCAATCGATAATTTCTCATCTGTCGTAGTCGAGTAAACCAGAGTTACATGTATATGTAAACATATTTAATATTCAAAGCTTTCGCTTATAACAATGTATTATAAATTGATACTTACTTACGTCCACATTAATAGTAAATCCCTAATGGAACTGAATAAAAAATGGCGCTGAGTCAAAGCCTACGTGATTCTTATCCTAGTAACATGAAATATGTAAAGGCTGTTGCGTAAAATCTATAATTACGAACACAATTGAAGAATAAGGTGCGTGTCCGTTGGCTATGTTTTATGACGCGATTTTCTGTCGTAGTGTGGTCTTGTACTATAGTCTTTCTTCACGGTTTTGACTCGGATAACCCCGTGAATTATTGAGCTGGTCATGACGACAATGCGGTGAGTCAAATATTATAAAAAGTTTTTTGCATAGTTAATGGGTCAACTATGACCATAGTTGTTAATGACAGTAACTGCTTCATATCCTAATATAATCTACACAAATAATATAAAGAGAAAATATTTGTTTTTAATCAATAAACTCTGAAACTACTGCGCCGATTTTAATAATTCTTCCACCATTAGAAAGCTAATTTATCCAAGAGTCACATACGTTATATAACATTACGCTACAAGCTACAGGAGCAGAGTAGTAATCCTAAATGAGTGTGAAACCGCAGGAGACAGCTTGTATCTTATAAATGATAACTTTATGGCTTTGCCTGATAGTTGAAGTCGTGTCATAGATACATGAACCACCATAACCCATGTTTATAGATATAGAGGCAGGATACAAGCTTCGTCAGTAAAACGTTCTGGATGAGTAATCAAGTGGGGCTTCGCAATTCTTTTAAGAATGGTGAGGATCATTATCTTCGGCAGTTTTCCACGATAAAAACACCAGAGAGTTATCTCGTACATTACAAGATCTAGAATCGACTGAAGGATACATTTAATCCGCTGTGTATTTCACTTCTAGATTTTTCCCGCGGCTCTGCTCGCGTAAATGTAGGTTATATTATTTTTTGTCGGCCTCGATGGCGTAGTGGTTAGTGTAACCGTCTGCCACGCCTGAGATCGCGGGTTCGATTCCCGTACAAGTCAAATATTTGTGTGCATGAACATGGATGTTTGTCTTGGTCTGGGTGTTCTAAGTATAATATGTATGTTTACATTGTCTAGTACCCATAGTACAAGCTCTGCTTAGTTTGTGCTAGATGGTGTTGTGTGTATGTAATGGAATATAATATTATAATGTTATAATTCTATTTATAATCTTGGGAACAGTACTTTTTCTGGATGAATGGTACTCTATGTCTTTTTCCTGTGACAATGTGTATGCGATATTGCAAGATGATCGGGTAAGTAGTTGAGGCTTGAAATCGTAACAAACAAACAAACTAACATTCTCTTTTAGAGTATTAGTTGGAATTAGGATTTTGTATAACTACATTTCACCAATTCATGTAAAATTATGAAACATTTGGAAAAGTTAGTTATTTTAATATGTCGCTTCAAAGGAGCGGTCGTATATTTAAGGCAGGTTCTCCTCTTTGAGTTATATCCTCAGCACTAGTGATAACTTTTTTAATCGCAGTCATTCCCAAAAAAATGTTAAACAAATTTCATGAAGTAGATGTGTGCGAATATAACGTTTTTACCGTATCTATTTCCGAAAAGCGCGGATGTGTTGAGCTTAAAAGCTGCTTAGATGACAACTTTCTACCCGAGACTGAGATTGCTGAATCTCGGTAATCGAGTGTGGCTTAAAAGTGGGATGGCAACGTCATTTAAGGCAGAAATATCTAATTACAATTACTAATCCATGACGAAAACAGAAATCCAGCTTGTTAATTACGACGGCTTTGGAGAAAATCTCCCATTCAGCAGCCATTGTGGTAGGCTTACTCCTATTATAAATTGTTTTGATGTTTATTCAAAGAAGTTGAAAGAAAACTGAATCTGACACCGAAATGCGAAGACGACGCCTCGTGGCAGAGCAGTTTTTCGTGATTTTGCTCAAAAGCAATTTCCGTATAGTAAATTACTGTGTGTGTCACAGGACTGGTTTACATTGTACTTGGTCCTTTGTCTTATTATAATAGAGGATGTCAAGGAACGTGTACGTAGCGTCTCGCGTTATACTTATTGAAATACAATGTCATGTTTTGTTTAGTGTGGCATGAAAGTAGGTCAGTATTTTCTTTAACGTTCTGCAGAGTGCAGATGTAGACCGAGGCTTCAAGGTTCTGCAGAATAGAATGTGTCTGCAGTGGAGAAAATTGTGTGGTTTCTGGTTTGGAATTTTGGTGGTACTTGATATATTAGGATGTACCTACATAATTAATTGGGAGAATCTGTAACCTCACTCATTATATTCATCTTAATATGTCATGAAACTCATGAATTTAATTTAATTTTAATTTTGGTTAGGTATTTTGTAATTTATTATTCTTAATGTATTTATTTAAATGTTGTATCACTTTTACTATGATATATTTAAAGTTGGTCTAAATAATCTTTCTGACATACATACCGCATATTTCTTTCATTTTACTTTTCTTTCTAAGCTCATTTAATTGTGCATGCAGTGGCTGCCTGAAAAGGTTACGCAACCAACTAAAACTTAATATTGTAATAATATTTTGTATTTTTGTTGTAATCACTGGTGGTCCTAAATAAATAAAATAAAATAAATAAATATAAGTTAACCTTAGAATATTCTACTTGATGGCACTCTGCAGAAGTGTGTAAGTCATTTAATAAAAAAATAGAGTAATTTGGTAAAATCTAGTCACGAATAAACAAAAAAACATGGACTATACATAATATTTATATAGATAATTACCTAAAGCAGTGATCATCGATTATCTGCCAAATTATTTGAGTAGCGTAATATGTTTCCTCTTCACGAATATTATGTCATTGTAAATACTTATATATGTGTCAATATAAACATACCTCATTTAAAATCGCCTCGTATTCAGGCGTTTTAATACGACAATGAAATGATTGCATTTTCAACTTAACCACAAGTGTAAAATGACGGCTCTCGACATATATTTAGCAACACAGTGGAAACAAAACTACACAGGCAACATATGAACGTGTGAGGAACAGGCATTACGTCTATACGTCGTAATTTGCTTTATAATTTTATTTTACCATAATGACCAATAATTTTGTGGGAACCACAGTTGAACATTTTTAATACGGTCTGACAGTAATCATCTTTTGAGGTGTAAATGCCGTAAATGTATTAAAAAGATGATAGGAGTTCTTTTGAAGAGAATAAAGGATACACACCTAAAGCTTTTGTTATGCGAGAAAAGGATTCACTGTGAGATTATAGGGTTAGATAAACAATACGAATACAATAGTTTTGAACAGATCAGACAGCTTTAGAAGAATTCTCGTGTTTTCTAGGCAATATGCTACGAGTATAAATACATGTAATCAACAACTTCTAGACAATCGCAACTACTCCATATTGTTAAGTATAAGTTTGTAAAAATGTTTGGATGTTTGTTCCTTAGTTACTTATCTAAACCGTTAAACCGTTGAACAAACTGGCATGTAACTTAATACACAGACAAACAATGTACTGGATTAGCATAAGGAAAACTTTTCATCTTAAAATATGATGTATATCATATTAAACCAACATTAATGCAATTTTAGAAAAATGTTACTTTATATTTTATTTGATATGGTACTTTGCCATTCTCTAGGTACCAAAATAAACAATATCAAGACAGAATTAATTTGAGAATATTTCTAAATTGACATATGTATGTAGATTATCTTATTAACTCAGATTAATTCTAATCTTACTAATATAGTAATACATAATTTTTACAAAATTCGACGTTTTTTATCAGCACTCGGTTAAAAATTGTCTGACACAGGTGCTGGTTGAAATCCAGGCTATTACTGAGTCTGAAATCTAGTAATGATTAATTGTTGGAATCCGGGCGGAAGCCCTGGCTAAGGAGAAAAATACTTTTGAATTAATCTTCAATAAATCTGAAACTATAATGGGATTAATATATTTTTGTTGGAAAAGTTTGTGAAAGACAGTATTTTTAAATGATGTAATGTTTTTATGACTTTTATCGTGATATTATAATATTAGGCATACATAGAACTCTCTTCAGCATTTTCCAAAACAATTACGGCAAGAGACACTAGATATGTTTTACTTAAATAAAACAGTACCAACGAGGTTCGGAGTTAAGCTCACATGAGAAGAATCTCACAAGAACCACATGGTCACTGTTTTCAATCGCCAGTACAGTCTCACGGCTATAAACCTGGAGGGATAGGCAGTGATATATTAGTCTCACATTTCGCCAGATATAGTTTTATGTTCCACGTCATTAACAGTAAGCCTATTGTCGTTTACCAGACTTAGTTCCAGATACTGCTATTCAAAATTTATTGACAGAAATTCTCAATAACTCTTACTCGCCCGGGAAATCGAATCCGAGACCTCATACCCAACAGTCGCATTCAAAACAGATGCACCAGCGAGGTACGTTTAATACAATTATTTTATGTATCCTTCGTATTTTATAATATGCGAAGCAAATCATTCAAATGAAAGTTCTAGTTGCGGAGAAAGCCCTTAAAATTTCAGATTCCGTTCGAAATTTACAATTCACCCACAGATACCTTGAAGGTTTAAAAACGAAAGTTCAACGACCCTCCGACCAGACCTCCGGCTTCATTACCAGACGGGTTTGGCTATCGCGTTTGCTCAGGCGCCCTGATTTAGGTATACGCGACAGACTCGCTTTGTCATGCGACAAAAAAATCGCACCCTTCACCAGACCGACGGCATCAGTCAGACAAGATGTATTCTGGTACCGGCCAGATTTATAGCTGGTTGTAAAATATATAAAATTGAATAATAAAATTGAATGAGTTCACTGGTCGGTACTGTTTGTATGTGAAAATAAACTGGTATTTTGTTTGGATATTAGAATATGATACTAATATTGAAAACAAACTTCAGTCATATCATGATTTTGTTGATTCATTTAATATTATAAATTTGTATGTTTACATATTTGTAATGTTAAATGGCAACGTACACTCTCGATTTAAAGTCACGCCTTAAATATGCTAGACGGGGCAAGTGATGGTATCAGTACATCGTTATTACACGGGTAGCTTTCCAAACAGCGTCGCTGTGCCATTGAGGAGGTCTATATGTAGCCTTGGGTTCGATGCCCAGCTCAAGCAGGGTTATTGGGCTTTTATTTAAAACTAGGCTTTGCCCGCGGCTGCACTTGCGTAAAAGTATGTTAAGATTGGTTATGTTAGTAACAGTACTGATGATAATATAGCTTTCTAATGTCGAAATAATTTAAAAAATCGGATGGGTAGTTTTTAATTTAAAGCCTTACAACTAAACAAACAAACAAAAACCTAATCTTTCTTTTTTCAAGGTGTAAATATTTATTTTGTTAATTAATCTAATGTATATTTAAAAACGTATTAAAAAAGATAACATTATTATAAAAATACTAATAATTATAATACAATATTTACGAAAATGGTTTAGGCGTCGTACATCTTTCCTCTTTATAACATTAGTATAGATAAAAATGGCGAAACAGGGTCTGGAAATATATCCAGTTAGCGACAGTAGGTATTATTTCTTGAGACCTAAAAACAATGTTGGCGAAATGTGGGTGTGAGTACCTCTACCTACCCCTTCGGGAATATAGTCGTGAGAGTCGTCTCTATATAATATTATTGATAGTCTTGTGAAATCTAGGACAGTAACACATAGTAGTTAACCTATCAACGACCAATTCTGACGGATTAATTACTCGGAATTTTCAACTTCTCCTTTTATAGCATGCCCTAATTTGGTACATTGGTGAGCGTGTCATAAAAATGTGGTGATACATTCTTTATAACGCAAATTATATGATGTCTTTTCAATGTTAAGAAGTGTCTGAGAGAATATTTGTTATAAGTTTTGCCCGCGAAAATCCTATAGAAATATAAAGCAGGACAATTTTTCTCTTTCTTTTCTTTTTAAAAAGATATCTCCCGCACGAGAAACAGATTCTGTATTGCAGGTGACTTTACAAACATTCAAACAACGGACACAGATACTCGGAACAACTATTTGTGTATCACACTAATGTTTGTCCCGCGTGGGGATCGAAACCTAAATATTCAGAGAAGTAGCAGTGGCGAGGTGATCACTTAAATCACAATGCCATCCGTGCAGTCATTCTACATCCTATACAAAATAATTGGAATAAATAATAGTTTAAAAACTAAAACTTAACTTAACTTAACTGTATTAAAAAAGTAGAAAATAATTTAATAATTTTAATGTAAAAAAGCATGGGGTGGGGATTCTCAAAATATGTATAGTATTGAGGTTTCGATCCCCATGCGGGACAAACATTTGTGTAATCCACTTAAGAACATTTTCTCTGATCAGAGAATCGAACTCTTGAGGTTACAATCGTCTGTAAGCGTAAATACTTAATAATGTCCTCCAGACCGAATTTCGGTCGCAAACACAAGTGCACTCTCGGTTCCCTAACCCTCATGATCCGATGGGACGGATAATCCGACACGACCGGAAAGAGATCAGGCGCAGGACCAACGGCTTTACGTGCTTTCCGAGGCACGGGAGTGTCTAACATCGCCACCTTCCTAACTCCGGGCTCGTATTGAGATTTCTTAACAGAAAAACCCAATACGTTTTTGTTGGCCCGACCCGGGATTCGAGCCCGAGACCATGCACAGCAGTCGCATTCACTAACGCTGCGCCACGAAGGCAGTTGTAAATACTTACTGCGACAATGGAACTACGAGTCTGTATTGCTTTTGTATTTCGTTTTAACTATTGGGGTGCAAAAAGAGCTTATTGAAAAGTTTGAAAAGATGCTAATTGTATATGAATTTCTGAAATAATTGGTATTCATTTCTATAAAGCAAATAAAATTAAAATAAATTAATAATCAAATACCGAATAGTTGCTACATTTAGTTAATATGTTACGGTTAGTTACGGGTTTTTGTTTCAATGATTAGAATTCACAATATCTTTCCGTCTGTCCGTCTGTATGTATACTCTTAACTCGAGAACCAGCGGACCGATTTATATGCGTCTTTATCAGTAACAATTTTATTGTGTAAATTCGGCAGATAGATAAAGTAGTCTATACGAGCCATGGCTTTTTCTATTTCTAATTATAAAATGGAGCAAGAAATACTAAAACCAATTAACCCTATGACTCCAAAGAAAACTAATGAAATTTAATTAAGTCCTAGAATATGTATGGAATGTAAATTCCTAGTGGAAATTTAAAATTCACAATCGGACAATTTCGGCACTGCGTACGATAGGGTTAGTGTGTGAGTGAGACGAAGCTATTAGTTTTCATTCGAATACCTACACAAAGCAATGGATCCACCTTAATATCCGATTGAAAGCAAACAATCCTTGCATTTCATTTCATTCATTCGTATCCGATATGGTAGGGTTGTCGCTCAACTGAATTGTTATTTTCCTATCCGGCTATTTTCCCCTACAGCTATCGCCTATTGTCTATGTTTCGATGTCCTCGTTTGCCCAATAGTGCATAAGACTACCGATCAAAAGGCACCGGGTAAAACTCTGGGTTAGGCCAGCAAATACTGGTTCAAGAAAGAAGCAAAGAGTTGACGATTTTTAGGCCATGTCTCTAAATAGCATTAAAAGTCGTTAGCCCTGCATTTAAAAGAGTTTCTTGTGATTTTATGGTTACTCCCATGTTAGGAATAATTCTTGTAACCTGGAGGACTTTACAAACATTCAAACAACGGACACAAGGAAATTAACATTGTGGATCACACATATAATTGTCTCGTATAGGATTCGAGCCCACAGCACACGGCGTAGTGGCAGTGACCACTAAAATGCAGTCTCTATTTTCCTCACTTGGCCAATTACAAGCCAAATGATGGAATAGAGACTTCATTGGTGATTGCGCACACTCTTGTGCACGGTAATATCTCCTACGCAGATTGTTTGCCTGCGTTAAAGTGGTCATTGTGACTGAAAACCTCATTAGGAGGACTTTACAGTTATTGTATTTGTTTTAATTAAGCATCGTAAAGTTGAATTGATAAAACACCGTCTTTAAGAATATAATGATGATATCAGCCCAGTTAATAAATTATCATACAACTGGACACAATCCTCTTCACAGAATGAAGAGTTAGACTATTAGTCCACCACGCTGGTCTAGTGCGAATTGGCAGACTTCAAACATCTTCGATAACATTAGGAGAAGTGTCAGTCATGCATCCTGCATCTTTACGATATTATTCTTTACTGTAACCCAATAGATTGTTGAAATGCCAAAGATAATTGTACCGTGGGCGAGCCACGTTTTGGCACGAATGGGCTGGCTCGACCGGAGTAATACCACGGCCTCACAGAATACCGTCGTGAAATAGCGCTTGCGTTGTGATTCGTCGAGTGAGTGAGGGTACCGGAGGCCTAACCCTGCCTCCCCTCCAAATTTAAAAGGCCGGCAAAGCACTTGTGACTCCTCTGGTATCGCGGGCGTCCATAGGCGGCGGTAAGCGCTTACCTTACGCGTCTGAACGTTTGCTTAGGATACCACAAAAAAAAATGTATCACGTCTGACCGCCAGTATGCCGCTTCCGCTCAATAGATTAAAGCGACCGATAATAGACATAAGTTGCCAAATTCAAGATTAAGCTCAATACCTGCATGGCAGTTCAGCGGTAGCATAACACGGTTATCGCTGGTTTTTTAAAATACAATCCCTTAATATAAGTCAATTAGATAATTTGAAATCTATGGGCTGCCACATAAAATTCAATTTTGTTTCTTCTTTTATTCACATACTTTTAGGTCTACAATTTTAAAGGTATTTCTATTGCATATAACATAAAATATTATAATTATAACTTTTGCTAGTGTAACATTTGAACTTTGGTAAATTCACTTTTAATATGCATAGTTGTATGCTTATTAACTGTTTATTTAACAAAGTTTTCGAACTATTATATTACTTAATATAAGCATTGTGTTTTTAGTATTTATAATGCGATTCACGCAATTTTAATGCAGATCTTGTAGAACAATGGATGTGCTCTTCTTTAAACTTCTTAAGAAGTATATACTGTTTAACTTATTACGTTACATAATCTTAACTAATATCATAAATGCGAATATGAGTTTGTTTCTTACGCTTTCACGCCTTAACTGGTCAACCTATTACCATGAAATTTCGCATACACGTTGTCAGGGAAACAAAAAAGGACATAGGGTACCTTTCATTTAAAAAAAACATCTTTACTAACCTAACTTAACCAATTACGCGAGCGAATCCACAGTCAAAATCTAGTGCTGAATATAGAGAAAAGCTCTGTTATATTTAATCATATTATATTATACAAGCTTTCAATTTCGGCTTCTTTGGGCATATATGTTATTTAGGTATAGTAAAGCTTTCTATAAGAGACAAAATGGAATCGGAACCGGTGTCTTAGTTCTAGAGATTACCAGCTACATATGAACAACCACTTTTTCATTGTTCTAGTTATTTATTCCTTTGCGCTCAAGCTGTCTCCGTGGATGATTTTGACAAAATCCGTTAATTAGTATTGACGTGCAAACGTGATAAACCGAAAGCTACTTTGGTGGATTGACTCGTTACTATGGCTCAGACATGTATTTTCATTTTGCTTTTTTTTATTTAATAAATACACCTTCTGCACTAGGACTAATTCCTTCATCACGGTAAACTTTACAAACATTCAACATTAACGTTTAGTGCCTATTCTAAGGATCCAAGTGAAACCAGTGTTGTTAGGCAATCTTAGCAGCTAGAAATTTGGTACTCGGGCAACATATGCACGCCTTAAAATAACTTTAACAGAAGTCTGCATAACCCTTTGTTAATACCAGCCATGATGCTATACTATGTTATTTATGAGTGCGAATAACAATAAAAACTTCCAACACTATCAGCGTTTGACAGCCCTAAAACCGATACATAGCATCGAATGAACGAAACGAACGAATGACCGGCTTTATACCAAGTATTTTTAAATTCCCGCGCATTCTGAAACTTCGACGGTTGCCGAACACTACAACGATTTCGGTCGATCAATTTATTTAACATGATACTGAATAATTATTTGCTTAAATGCTGTTTTTAAACGAACCGTGTTTAAATTGAGAATGTGTGTATATACTTTGTTTAAAATGCAATTTTCACATATTTTTTGTTTATTTGAACATGTTTTGTTTTCCTGTATAAATTTAATTCAAATTGAAATTCAGTACACATAGAGCCAGATTAAGCTCTATTGTCTAAACTTGCATTTAAAATACCGACATATGGGCAAAGCAAATACCGCTGGGGTTGTTTCAACCCCATAGCGAGGGTGGAAACCATTAATGATTTGCCGATTTTATTGTTTCCTCAATGATTTCGAGTCATTGCGAGTCGATCAATCAGATGTAATGAAAGCCACAAGTCTCTATCAATTCACATAATGTAGATGTTTTTGAGGGTAGTTGAAAATATTATTTTTGTGTGTACTTTAAATGAGAACGTTAAGCAGTGTAACGTGGCTAGTTCCCAATTGAGGGGATTATTCGTGTTGCGATAAGATTTTAAATATTTAAGTCACGCAAATCATGCTTGGCTTGACAGGCCAACTAGTGTTCGTTAACTGTCGATTATAGGTTTGGGACTAAAACAATTTTCTGTATAAAGTTTTCTATCAGATATTCTTTCTCTGAATAAGGATTGATCCTTATTGTAAAGAACCTAAGCTTATGTAGTAACAATAAATAAATAAACAAAATTTGCCAAGGTTTTCCCAGCTCAAAGGATCATATTAAACCAATCTATTCCGATATTAAATGTTTGCCTAAAAAATAAGACTTGTACTGATATTTTAGCGTTTATTTATTAGATATTTATTAATCTTGCGTGTTGCTGCCGTGATACTGAGAAAAAATACCTATTTATTAGAACTGTTATCTTAAACTGTCTATGCAAAAGCTCATGCTATTTCCTTGATGTATTGCTCGATGGAGTAGTGGTTAGTGTAACCGACTGCCACGCCTGAGGTCGCGGGTTCGATTCCCGCACAAGTCAAACATTTGTGTGCATGAACATGGATGTTTGTCTTGGTCTGGGTGTTTTTTATGTATAATATGCATGTATTTACAAAAAAAAATTATGTTTGTTTACCTATTGTCTAATACCCATAGTACAAGCTCTGCTTAGTTTGGGCTAGATGATGCCGTGTGTATGTGGTAGAATATTATTATCTTTCTTTCTTTCTTTTCGTGTGGTTAGTGGCCAACCTGTTGTCAAGAGTTGTTCAAGCCGCCCAGAGGCCTCTGACATGGGTTAACGACTGCTGTCAATTTGGCAACAACCGGGACCGACTTTTTACGTGCCCTCCGAAGCACGGAGACGCTCAGATGAAATACCACTAAGCGGTCACCCATCTATACACTGGCCGCACCCAACATTGCTTAACCTCGCTAATCGTTTACCGATTAGTGAGTGCAATTGGCTATGAGCGCCTCTTATTATTGCTGAGTGAAAAACGACAAACCAACAAACGCACTTTAAAATCCTACTAATATTATAAATGTGAAAGATTATAAAGATCTTTATAATAGTAATAATATCAGACATGTATGAAAACTGTCCCACTGCTTGGCAAAGGACTCTTCTTAATATGAAAAGGTTCAGGCCACAGCATTCCGCGCTGGCCTAGTCCGAGTTGACAGATTTCACATAATTATCTTCAAGAATATTATGGAGAACTCTTAGTAATGCAGGTTTGCGATGTCTTCCTTCACCGTTATAATTAACTATTCGAAAACTCTGGGGCGTGTGCCTTAGGATCGAACTAGAGACATGGCGTGGCAGTCCATGGGTCTTCCACTAGGCAATCGCTGCTTCACATTACACTTTTAATACAGGTATACGTTTATATAGGATTTAAGCAGACGATGTCGCATGTATATGCTAGTTTTTAAAAGTAGTAGAGATTCACATCTGCGAGTAAAAGTCAAGTAAGAAAGATTTCTTTTGATTAAAGATTAAGTAAATATTGAGATAGGATTAAGTGGTTTACTAAGCGAGATGTAGTGAGCGTATATCTTAACAAAGTGCCTGACAATGCCTTCTAGAAAATTCTTAACGTGGTTTTTATTGTTGAGTGTTGGTTTATTTTATTTATAGGCATTTTGTTGCTTCACTGAGTTTTAATTTAAAGCTTTTAGTTTATATAAAGCAATATAATAATTCAAATTAGAGCACTATGAGGTTCTATTGCGAGTTATTCGTTTAACAAATGGCTGTTATATTTATCATAGACATAAAAAAATTATATTCATAAATATATTTATGGATTACTTACTAGATTTTACCAGCGGGTTTGCTTAAATGTAGCTTAGGTTAAGTTAGAATAGGAACAGAACTTTTTTTCTGGATGAAATATGGTATGTCTCTTTGCGTTCCCCTGACAACGTGTATGCGAAATTTTACGATGATCGGTCAAGTAGTTAAGGCATTAAAGCGTAACAAACAATCTCACATCCACATATATAATATTAGTTAGGATTGATATCTTATTGTATATATGTATGTTTATCCGTTGTCTAGTACCCATAGTGCAAGCTCTGCTTAGTTTGGGCTAGATGATGTTGTGTGTAAGTGGTAGAATATTATATTATATTATAATTTAGTTAATTTCGCTAAAGGGATATACAGAGGTGTATTACATCTTTATTTCGCCGGATATGATTTTAAACGCTACTCAAAACGCTTATATGCTATACTAGTTTTCCTAAAGTTATTTCATATAACTATTGCTGTGCTGCTGCGAATTCCTTGAAAGAAATGCCTGCCACTAACACTGCATGATACGAGATTTGAACCCGAAACATCATGCAAAGCAGTTGCATTGACAACCGATGGGCCACCGAAGCAGTCTAAAGCAATATACTTATTCTAATTTGATCACAGTGAGGGCTTATTGCGGCTTATTCGCTTTACAAACGACTTTCATACTTATCGCTGTCATAACAAACCAATATTTATTTAATATTATTTTTATCTGAAAATAAGTATAATAATATTAAACAAAGGTAAAAGTTTATTTAAACAGATTTTTATTAATTATGTGTTATGACTAGTCATACTCATAACTCATAACATAACACATAATTAATAAAAATCTGGATGGATTATTTTAGTAAGAAACTTTTAACTGAAAATTCAATGCCCAATCCTGTGGGATACCGCCTTTTATTATTTATTAATATTTAACATCTACCTATCTCTGATAATAACATATTTAATTACTAAAACCTATGATTAGAATCTTAAACTCTAAACATTATATACTTTTTTTATTAAATAAGACAACTCTTGCACTAGGAATAATTCCTGTATAGCGGGGAACTTCACAAACATTCAAACAACGGACTCAAAGAACACCCAGACTCGGCAGTGTATTTTTTTTTTTTTAATATTTATGGATCACACAAATTTTTGTCCGATGTGGGGATCGAACCCACAACACTCGACGCTGCTATCAGTAGCGAGGCGACCACATAAATCACTACGTCATCCGTGCAGTCAAACATCCTAACTAATACTATAAATGAGAATGTCAGTCTGTTTGTCTGTTACGCTATCATGCCTCAAATACTCGACCGATCATCATAAAATTCCGCACACACGTTGTCAGGAGTACAAGAAAGGACATGAAACAAATCATTTCATCTCATCATCTTTCATTCAGAAAAAGTATTGTTCCCAAACAAGCGAAGCCGCGGGAAACTTCGAGTAAATAATATATGAAAAGGCGCTCCCCAAAACCAACTTTTCGTAACACTCTCTCATTGAAAACAAACCCAAAGTGAATTAATGAAAGAGTTTAGAAGTTATCAAACACATCTGATTAATTAACACAGCGATCCTAAAAATTTATGGAATACATGTTACAGTTTATTACATACCTTTTATCCCTTTGTGAGACATGAAAATTGTAATTAAATATTAGTTTACATGAACATATTAGAGAATATAGGTCGAAAATAAAAATAGGTAAACTTATAAAGCTAAGCATCAAGCAATCTTACATAGGTATGTGATTATGTACCTACGTGAGAGAGCTACATATATAATATGTAGGTAAATACATACATAGCTCTCTCATGTCCTAATCCGGTACGAGTAGGCAGAGAATAATTTCATATTTGACCAACAATATATGAAGATATGAAGCCAATAAAACGGTAGCTTATAAAAAAAAGCAAACTTTGTTATCGCTGCGCCAACAAGGCATAATTTTTTGACATAATTAAAAGTTAATAGATTTTGTAAGTATAATAGACTATTGGATAGTCGGAAAAATAATGACTTATAAATTGCCATTCGCGTAGATTATGGATTTTAAAACCAATTTGCAATAATATATAATATACCTATGAATTATTAAAAGGCTTTTTGTTACATATAATTAATATGTAACAAAAAGCCCAAATAAACATTACTTATTTTTAATTGGATTTGATTGGATTGAGGCGCTCATAGCCTGTTGCACTCACTGATCGTAGTCGACGTGAGGTGGATAGATTGCGCATACATTTTTCTAGAACATCTCTAATGCATAATAGTGTAGTATGTATGGCACCAATTGTTTATAATAAAATACCAAATAATTACAAGAAATTAAATATCAATGCATTTAAATCTAGGCTTAAGACAATGCTAAATGAAAAATGTTATTATCACATAAATAAATTCTTAAATGATAAATTTTGACATTAGGTTTATTTTTTACATTTAATATTATATTTTTACCTTTCACTCCTTATTTACTTGACATTTTTATATTAATTTGACTTTTTATTTACTTGACATTATTATATTAATTTGTTTGTTACATTAATCGAATTATTAAATAATGCAAATCGATTGTATTTGATGTAAATTTATCGAATGTATCTTTAATCTTATGTGGTGACTATTTGAAAATTGTATTTTATTATTTTTATCATAATGCAAATATTGTATGCTTAAATGGCAGGACATAGTAGAAATTAATATTATCATGTGAACATCCTCCATACCTATGATCCACAATAAAGAAATTTGATTTGATTTGATTTGTTGAAATTAAACTACTATATACGGATTTTATCGCGCTGTTTATTTAACACTCTATTACATAATTTTGAAACTGTTACACTACTATACTATACTATTAAACTTTACTAATTTTAAGCTAATTAAATTATTAAAACTATCAAATCTATTTGTTTTTAAGTTTACACTTTCCCCGACGTTTCGGTTGCTTTTCAGCAGCCATGGTCACGGGGAGACTAAGATGGTAGTTGTCTCAATGTTCCAGTGTGGTTATTTCAAAGTACCCGAACATAATTTAGTTATTGGTGTTTCTATTTACGCAGAATGAGCTCAAAGTATCATGAAGTCTAGCTGTGGTTTGTTTCTTCTTGGGTTTGACTATTTGAAGTACTGGATCCCAAGCTGGTGGTACATTCCAACCATCTTCTCTATTGAAATTTGGATGTTTTTTGATCTCAATAGCCTCGCGAAGCATCCTTGGTAGGAATCGGTGTTCTTTAGCGAGAATCTGTGGTTTGTCAAATCTCAGGTAGTGGTTGGTCCCCTGTTGTACATGTTCACACACAGCAGACTTCAACGAGCGTTTGTGTTTAACGTCAGCTATGTGTTCTTTTATGCGGGTGCCTATGCTTCTCTTGGTTTGTCCAATGTATGAGAGTCCGCAGTCACAATCTATTTTATAGACCCCTGCATCTTGTAAAGGTAATTGGCACTTGACGGATGGTAAAAATTGACTTATCTTCGTTGGCGGCTTGAAGTATGTGTTGATTGAAGCTCGCTTCAAGATGTAGCCAATCTTGTCAGTGACACCCCTTACATAAGGTAGTATAGCAGGCTGGCGCTCGACTGTGGCTGGCTTTTCTCGGGATCTGTGACAGCGGCGCGGCTGTTGGAGCTTGTTGTCTTGCAGTACTTGCTTGACATGTTGAAGCTCGGCGTCCAGGTGTTTCTTGTCACAGATCCCGTGGGCTCTCTGAAACAAAGACATTCCCACGGTAGCTAACTGTTTAGGATGGTGGTGAGATTCACCGTTCAAGTACCTATTTGTATGGGTCTTTTTCCTATACACAGTGTGGCTCAAAGTATGATCAGGATTCCTGATGACAAGTACATCTAAGAATGCTAATGAATTATTTGCCTCTAATTCCATAGTAAATTGGATGTTGTTATTAATGGAATTAAGATGTTCTAGGAATACACTCACACTATCTGTTGGTTCCTAGAACATCTTAATTCCATTAATAACAACATCCAATTTACTATGGAATTAGAGGCAAATAATTCATTAGCATTCTTAGATGTACTTGTCATCAGGAATCCTGATCATACTTTGAGCCACACTGTGTATAGGAAAAAGACCCATACAAATAGGTACTTGAACGGTGAATCTCACCACCATCCTAAACAGTTAGCTACCGTGGGAATGTCTTTGTTTCAGAGAACCCACGGGATCTGTGACAAGAAACACCTGGACGCCGAGCTTCAACATGTCAAGCAAGTACTGCAAGACAACAAGCTCCAACAGCCGCGCCGCTGTCACAGATCCCGAGAAAAGCCAGCCACAGTCGAGCGCCAGCCTGCTATACTACCTTATGTAAGGGGTGTCACTGACAAGATTGGCTACATCTTGAAGCGAGCTTCAATCAACACATACTTCAAGCCGCCAACGAAGATAAGTCAATTTTTACCATCCGTCAAGTGCCAATTACCTTTACAAGATGCAGGGGTCTATAAAATAGATTGTGACTGCGGACTCTCATACATTGGACAAACCAAGAGAAGCATAGGCACCCGCATAAAAGAACACATAGCTGACGTTAAACACAAACGCTCGTTGAAGTCTGCTGTGTGTGAACATGTACAACAGGGGACCAACCACTACCTGAGATTTGACAAACCACAGATTCTCGCTAAAGAACACCGATTCCTACCAAGGATGCTTCGCGAGGCTATTGAGATCAAAAAACATCCAAATTTCAATAGAGAAGATGGTTGGAATGTACCACCAGCTTGGGATCCAGTACTTCAAATAGTCAAACCCAAGAAGAAACAAACCACAGCTAGACTTCATGATACTTTGAGCTCATTCTGCGTAAATAGAAACACCAATAACTAAATTATGTTCGGGTACTTTGAAATAACCACACTGGAACATTGAGACAACTACCATCTTAGTCTCCCCGTGACCATGGCTGCTGAAAAGCAACCGAAACGTCGGGGAAAGTGTAAACTTAAAAACAAATAGATTTGATAGTTTTAATAATTTAATTAGCTTAAAATTAGTAAAGTTTAATAGTATAGTATAGTAGTGTAACAGTTTCAAAATTATGTAATAGAGTGTTAAATAAACAGCGCGATAAAATCCGTATATAGTAGTTTAATTTCAATGAATAACATTCGCGTAAACAGAAGACAATATTATATTGATTTGATTTGATTTGATCGGTAAACGATTAGCGAGGTTAAGCAACGTTGGGTGCGGTCAGTCTATAGATGGGTGACCGCTTAGTGGTATTTCATCTGAGCGTCTCCGTACGTCGGAGGGCACGTAAAAAGTCGATTTCCGGTTGTTTTCAAATTGACAGCGGTCGTTGTTGCCAAATTGACAGAAGCCATGTCAGAGGCCTACGGGCGGCTTGAACAACTCTTGACAACAGTTTGACCACTAACCACACGAAAAGAAAGAAGAGAAGAGAAGAAAGATAATTGGAACATTTATTTTGACGTCACACGTTTGTAAACGTTCCTGACATTCCTTGCTGTAAATACGATGTTTATTTACTAACCTGTTACGTCAATTGACAACACGACACCATATTGCCGGCAGTTTAAATAAATAATTAGCGTATTTTGTAATGATTCATTTTATGAAATAATTAAAATAAACATTATTTGTAGATCACAGTAGTTTCTAGAAACTAGTTGAATAGGCTATTAGCTATATTAGAGTTTTACTCTGTGCTCAGTTTTGTTAAGCTACATACGGTTATTACTTGAGAACGCTCTATACTGCCGGCAAAAGACGAATCTGGTACGTTTTCGAAATTGAGTATTTACGGTTTTGGAATCAGTAAAAAGATGCATCTGCCAGTATATTTATATAAGTTTTTTTTTGGCATATACATCGTTTTTCCTTATGACGGCAGTATAATTTACTTTTGTAAGAGTCAGTCCATGAGATATATATTCCTCTCCTATCTCAGGTGTCTGTAAAATTAATCTGCAAGTTGCCATAGAGATTTGTAAGGGCGGGTAGTTGCGTCCAACTGTGTTTTTCAAAGCAATATCTAATCCCGTTGCCGGGCGTGGTATTGGATTACGTAGTGATCCCCTCCTGTGTACTCATTCGGGACCCATTGTGAATACAGTGCGTACATATAATTATATAAATTAGTTTAAGTAAAATATCTTATTGGTGAAACAGCGTGGGGTTATAGATGTGATGTTGGTTATTGTTTAGTAATTATTTAGTCGTTATAATATTTCGAATCGATATTTTTTAAATGTTTGCTTCGGTGACGTATTGGTTGTGAATGCGAATGATGCACTTGAGGTCTCGGATTCGATTCTTAGGTCGGAATTGTTATTGGGTTTGCTTGTCAAGAAATTATTACTGAGAATTGCTTGCACAATTCGAGTATTTTGTTCATTGATTTCATTTATTCTCGAATATAGTAGAAAAATAAGCTCATGGTCTATAGCTGGCGAATACATTAAATGCACCTGTGCCTACACCTTCGATATAGGTGTACAACTACGTGAAATTTATTCATTATAATATACCTAACTTACATATCTTATTTTGTTTAAACACTATTCTTTATTCAGACTCCGATTCTCTATTAATAATAATTATAATAATAATTTTATTTATTTCTCTATTACATAGCACTGACTGCTTTTGTGCAATATATATAAAAAAACCGGCCAAGTGCGAGTCGGACTCGCGCAGCGAGGGTTCCGTAAAAACATGTAGGTATATAATTTCAATTGAATACCTCTACGCGTTCATGAGGAAAGGGGTAGTAAGTTTAAAATTATTAAAAATATATTTATTATAGGTAGTAACTAAAATTTTATGATTTTGGCAATTTTTCCTTTATCTGTGCTATAAGACGTTGCTTCGTACCAAATTTCAAGATTCTGAGTTCACGGGAGTACTTCCCGTGAACTCAGAAGGTTTAGATTCCCTTGTAGGTTTGATTCCCTTGCGAGTGTCGAAAATTTGCAGCATAAACGGCTGTATATTTTGATTGCGTTGCCTTAGAAGTTTGATTTTTTCAGAGCTCCAAGGGACAGACCTGAGTATTTGATATGAATTCCAGCTTGATACTTTCACGCATTCCTGGAGAAAAAGGTCTTGACAGACAGACAGACGGACAACAAAGTGATCCTATAAGGGTTCCGTTTTTTCCTTTTGAGGTACGGAACCCTTAAAAGCTAGTTTATATAAAGGTATTATAGTATTACTTTTAATCTCGTTATCTTAACTTACATTACTCAATTACAAGATACATCTTCAAACGTTGACTAGTAACACTAAAATAAAAACAAAACTCTCACTTCAAAATAATTACAACGATCAAAGTTTAATACAGACTTAATTATAAAAGACTTTGCGTTAAATATAAATTAAGTACGCATATTTCTGTGAACATCCGTTTCTTGGTGGCAAAATGGCCACTGCGCCTCTTAACAATTTTCATCAAAGACACCCTTCTGAAAAGTCCTTAAGAGGAAATAGCTGGAGATAGTCCTCGGCTATTACCGGCCAAAGTTCAAATTTGCCCCAAACTACCCCGTCCCCCATCGCGACACTTGGTTATTTAACCTGGATGCTGCCTTTACACGCGGCTATAGGCGAGTACAGCTACTGTCTTGTCTACTCACAAGTATTCTAAAATTGTGAAGTTACAAATAAAATCTTATTGATATTAGAATCGAATAAAATCTTTACTCAAAATGTTTGCTTTTATTTGTTTTGATACTCGTTCTATTAATTGGAACTAAATCTTTAAAACAATAATATTTTACACCTAATTTAACCACACAAATTAATATTATTTCTTTAAAAAAGACCACTAATGAATTAAGCGTAATTCATGCGTCGTGGAAGTCTTCAAAATCTTTGAATATTGAACACAACGAACAACCACATTTGCATTAACTGTTTGTGACTTACACAAATTTTGTTCCGTATGGGTAACAAACACACAATATTTGTCGCACTGTCAGTGACGAGGAAGCCACTTTAACCCCTGTGCCACGCGTATAGCCAACATTAAAAGTCTCCATTCACAGGTATCGAATCGAATATTATAATTCAAACTATATTTCGCTTTTATTCGATTCGATTACACGTTCAATTGGTTACACTGAATCGTTAGCAATAACAACAATATTTTACAGTAATTTGACCACAGATTCAAATATTGAATGAAATAAACTGAATAATTAAATACTCAATGGATAATCTCTTTCATCGCTTTATTCTATATTAGTGTCTGCCTGCGGCTTTGCCCATCAGAACTTATACAAATAAAATATAATACTATGTGTAATCATGGTATGGTCTATCTTATGCCAAATTTCATATAGTTCAAAAATGCGGCAGCAGCTCATTGGATATGGTATCAGACTTGCGTTCGATAGGTCGTGGGTTCGAGTCCCACCCATTACACTAACGTGAACCCACTGCTAACAAAAGTATATTAGTTTAGCTAGAGGGGTTAACATTAATGGTAATTTGTAAAACAAACAAGACAAACATTTGAAACAATAATAATCTATAAGAAGGCTAATAGTACATATTTAACCTTTATCTAAATAAAAAATATTTGGAACATATTTTATTTTGAAATATTGTAAAGAGAAAATAAATTTCATTTATCAATTTATAGATTTACACTTAGGTATGGGAAATTGGCAGATTTACATATAAACTTAATAATTGAAATAGAATACTAACAAAAATGTATTTTCAATCGTTTAGGGTATTTACAGAAGGATTATAATAATATAATATAATAATATAGGTATTATTATAATCCTTCTGTAAATACCCTAAACGATTGAAAATTTACAATTAATTATTTTATTTTATTTAAAATTTACAGAAGGATTATTTAGGGAGAGAGAGAGATAGAGAGAACTGAACTATTTACTTAATAAAGGCGTCAAAGTGTAACAAACAAATAAACAAACTCACATTCGCATTTATAATATTAATTAGGATAAAGCGTGTGAACCCGCGGGGCAAAGCTAGTTATAAATATCTACACGTTTAACATGTACATCCTAATGTCTATAGGTCAATCATCGTGACTAGACGGCCTCCAACCGCACCTTTCTAAGAACGTCATTTTAAACATAGCTCATTTGCGCTTTAAATGTTAATATATAGATAATTAAGCAATTATAAAGATTTATTGCGAAGCCCCTGTTAAAAATATCGATATTATCTGATACGTTGTGGTATTTTTATGCGAATATCGTCGAGGCGAACTATATAAAGTGTGATGTAAAGCTTCCTGAGTTTAAAGATCGTAACAAATGATAAGTTTTGCTTATAAAATAGTTGTTTTTAAGGCATATTAATTAAAAGCTTCTGTTTACTCATTGCTGCGTAACCCATGGGGTAAGCAGATAAGTACATCTTATTCTTTATTTCTTTAAAAGAAATGACCACACCCGCACTAGGAATAATTCCTCTGTCGCGGGGAACTTTACAAACATTCAAACAACGGACACAAAGAACATCCAGACTCGAAACCACCATTTGTGAATCACACAAATTTTAGTAAAGCTATGTCTCAATTGCAAGTAATAAAACAAGTCTGATGCCGTCTACTAGACACTATCGGACACCGTACTCCTTATAAGAAATTCCTTACAGAAAAGCACAATAACACTGTCCGAAGCGGGCATCGAATAGAGATCAGACCGAAATATAAACTTATGCCACGTCATAACGAGGCAGTCTCCATGGTTAATATTTTATACTTATATTAACAATATTTATTGCTATCAGACTAATATAATAAATGTACAAATTTGTGAAGATATTTGGAAATATATTACTCATAAACTGCTGAACGTATTCGGATCTCAGGATATAAATAGACCATGTCCTGGGTTATCAGTTATCACATAGTATAATAAGATTTTTTATATTCTAAGTTTGTTTTTGTTTTATTTAATGCATTGATGCTTAATGATTAAGTGTTACATCAATATACTTTATCGGTGCATATGTGACACCTTCAAAAGTTATACATTAATGGCCACTCCTACAACTAACAAGTAAAAGTTAAAGAAAGATAAATCGCATGCTGTCTCACTCATGTTAGGTTAAAGAAGAGAGATGGTGAGACTTATCATATAGGTAAATGCTATCTGGATGTGGTAGCCCTAAGTGTTAGTATTAGTATTTCTTTTGTTAGAATAAGCATTAATGTACACATAAATATACATTTTATCCTGGAATGCCCATTGCCGTGAGAATTACAAAGGCGAGACTGCGGGTTGGACATTGTTGCAGATAATTTTATGTCGAAATTTCCAGTCTAGACCAGACTTATATAGGTGTATATAATTTTAGTTTTAGTACTGCGTGGTAAAGTAGACTACTTTATATCGTGCATTCCAATGCATTCAACCGCCTTGTGCTAAAATAATATGGCCTTCGACCCATCTATAGGTGTGGCATCTCTGCCTGCTTAATAAACGCTAGCGAGAAGGTCGATCATTATCTGAGATATAATTCTCCTTACCGCCTCATCGGCTGTGTGGTCGTGAGGTCAAGGATTCGATTGCCTTGTCAAAAAAATAATTGAATAATTATTTAAAATAATTTTAATCGAAATTTAGTAAGCAAGTAGTAGGTACATAATATTTGACTTCCAGGCGGGTGTATCAATATGAAACATGCACCAGGTTTTGTTAGATCTCTAGCAAGTTTGAAAATTGCATTCCGTGTTATTAAGACATATTAGTAACGGGATAGATCTTTGATAGATGGATCGTCAACATGCCAGTAACTCGACACAAAAAACTGGAGATCTCGAAGGATCTTAAAGAGATTATGAGCATGGGATGTGACAAAATGCAACCAATGCACATATTCAAAAATAATTTTAAAATAAAGGTCCCCACAAGGGACGAATAGAGACGAGGTCTACAATCCCCTGACAAGGGTTGTCTCATCTGGTACACCGATGTTTCCAAAATGGAAACAGGATCAGGCGCTGGTATTTATGCCAACGACTGCAAGGTGAACCAAAGCATGGGCAAATATGCAACGGTCTTCCAGGCGGAAACCTATGCTATAATTGCCTGTGCGCAGGAGAATATTAACAACAATGTCACTGACAAGATTGTTTATATTCTCAGTGACAGTCAAGCTGCTCTTAAGGCTCTGAACTCCTGTAGGGTGGACTTGACATTGTCAAACAATTCGATCTGCAGAGCCTGTGGTGAACAGGACGAGTCCATATCACACCTACCGTGTGAATGTGACGCGTTGGCCGGACTAAGGATGGGTCTGATGGGATTGGCATATCCGAACCCTGAAGACTTCAGGCTTCTCCCTCTGAAGTGTACGCTGCGACTGATGCAGTAAATTCATAGGGAGATAGCTCAGGGATAAACCTCGGGGCCGACACAAAAGATCCCACTGGGTCGAAGTGTCGCCGGTCTACAATGACTGGCCCCCGGATCAAGATAAGATAAGATCAAGATAAGATAACGGGATAGGTCAATTAGATACTTAATATAAAGGATCTAGACGGGCCTTTATCCAACAAATGAAGGAAAATTGAAAGTCGAATCTTATCAAGAGGTTAAAAGGGAAGCAGACGAATGAGATATGTGTCGACTGCTTCACCGACAAGAGCTACGCTCTTTAAATAACAAATAAGTAGGTATAGTGTTATAGACACATTCTATTATTCGAATAAGCGATGTGTGCTGCGTTCGAATTGAATGCAATTGAGCGCATCGCTACTTCAATCTTAGCATAAACAGTTTATTACGTCTTCGCTACTAGATACTAATATAATCCCAAATAATACTGGCATATTGACGTAATGTCTTCATATAGATAATCGGGAGCTTAATTACTAAACGGACAGTAAGTCTTTGGCATTCGGATCGAGACGTAATCCGGATTAGTGTTCTCAGGAAACGCTTTTCAGAATTCCCTGTACGCTTTCTGCTGCTGAGACGTGCTTAGCACTAAAAACTATAAAATATTAAGTAATTTTATAATTTTACGAAAGCTTTCAAAACTGTTTTCCTCGCTGGTTAGAAGATGTAAGATATTCGTAATAAGTATTAGGTAATTCCCGTATGGCAATTTTTTTTTTTATTTTTATTTTTCCACAAAGTTATCTTAGGCTTAAAAATAATGTTGTCGTTGTCGAGGACATGGCGCTGCACACTTTGGCGGTTTGCCCCGCCTGGGTATCGCAGCGCCGTGAGTTCATCGCGGCAGTCGGATCGGTTAACCTCTTGCTCCCGGCCGTAGTTCAGTCTATGGTCCGGAGTGAGAGGTCGTGGAACGCCGTCGCCTCCTTCTGTGAGGAAGTGATTTCCATCAAGGAGGCGGCTCTGTGTCGAGTCCGTCTCCCCTCTAGGGGGGAGACAGTAGGGTTTTTATAGTGTGAAGTAGTGCCTATTTTGGGTAGGTCTTTCGTATAGTAGCTACGCCGTTTCATACGGCGGGCCGAAACCTGCGGGGTCGCGACCGTATGCGAAAGTGATTCGCGCGGCCCCGTCGATAGTGGTTTTGTCGAGGAACACCATTTTTAGGTTTAGTCTGTATTCCGGGAGGTACATTATCTTTTCGACGTCTTTATTTTACCCCGGCGAGTCCAACATAATCCCTCCGCCCGCCCCCGCGGAGGGATATGCGTCATTGCATTCCCCCAAGTAAAAAAAAAAAGAAAAGGCTTAAAATTAACAATAACAAAATTTATTTATTTTTCTTCTACAACTTAGACAACAGATCTTTTGTGGGAGACTGGTATCTGAACTAGGTTTCCCTGTTGATAATCTGTATGAGATTACCAAGCCTCCCTCAGTGAAGGTAAACGAACAATATAAAGTCAGAAATGACTTCACGGTACTCGTAGTTCCAATCTATCAAATAAAATAAAAAATACTAATTAAAATAAAATAGATGGTTGTAAAAAGTCGTGAACACACCACGATTTTTTGTTCGATGGGTTTTCTTTGCATTCGTTGCTTATAAAGTCCTCGCGATACTGGATTTTTTCCTTAAGCTAAGATTGCTATTTTAAGAAAATGAAATCTTTTGATTTTATTTTGATCTCGAGTCTGATAAAGTCTTCATATATTGTATTAAAAAGAATTATAAAGAGGAGCAGTCACTTAAAAAATCGTATTTTTTATTTCAGCTGTTATTTGTAAGCTATAAAACATCACTTACACTGGACCAAAACCTAATTTCCAATTCAGGAGATACCTACATATATCCAAAAAGGCTTATCTCAAGTCGAGTTGGTAACACTGAGATTTGAATATCTATTTAAGGACACGATAACTAACTAATTCAGAGTTATGTTGTTACTTGAGCTTGAATAATTTGTACCTTACTTATCATACTAGGAAGTTCATCAAGTTTGATATTAGGCTTGTATGTAGATAATATATAGGTAGGAACAGATACTTGTGTAGGTGGAAGTTCAGGGACCCCGGCTTTGCTCAGTGTTGCTGTGGTGAGCTGGGGCAGACAATGGCCCATTTGTTGGTATGCCCTTCTTGCCCGAGCATTTGCACAATATTAGAGCTTAGTGCGGCCACTCCTAAACGCAATTAGAGTGGCCGAATATAATACATTGACTTGAAGAAGAAGGAACAGATATTACTTTTTTCTTTTAGAAAAGTTTATAATTAACTTAAATTAACAGTTATAGATATAGTACACTACTTCAGCTAAGTTAGAATGCTTGTTTATGAAATGGATTCACTTAGTGCGACCTGTCGATCGCAAATCCACCTTTTAACATCTACCAGGCACAAATTGAGTTATTAGAAAAAAAAATATACTTTGACCGAAAATTGTACCGGATACTTCATGCACAGTAATTGCATACAAAATCTCTGCGCCACCAAGATTAAATGAAATAAACTTTTTATTAAACAAAACTACGAAAAAGATTATAAAAGTGAGAGATCCGAGAAATATTAACAGATTAATAGAGAAATTACTACAATTCTAAACGAAGTATGTACATATGTGCAATTAACATTATTTAATTTTACAGCAATGTTCAGTATTGTGATATATTTTGTAATGTTTAGCTTTAAAAGTAATAAAGTTTAATTATTAAATATACTTACTGTAAATATATACAATAATTTTATATAACATTTATTACATTGTTGTATTAAATTCTCTAAAATTGCTGTAATTATAGCAATTCCTGGTTATTTAATTTTATACTGAAATATTCTGAATTTTATAAGTTAAACGAAAATAATATTTTAATTTTATAGCTATAAAGGTTCGTACTTGCTATGCTGTTACACATACAGACAGTTGGTTACTGACTTTATTTAATAGTGACCATAAAGACAAAATTGTTCAAAAATTTAAACCCATAATTTATTAGGATACTATCAATAAACACAATTCTTTAAAACTAACTTAATGCCTAAAATATTATAAAACAGAAATAAAAAGAAAAAGGAAACAAAAGCCCTCTAATAGGCTTCATAGAATTCCTCCGCATCACAGTCGACTGGTAGTGTGCCCAGAAGTCTGGTAGCCTTGGTAACTTATTGTAATTAAAAAAGATGGTATAGAAATACTTCTTTGTTTGGCAATGACAGACTAAAGTAAAATGAATTATTCATTCAGTCACAAAGTAACACTTATGAATGTCAAAGTGCATTCGTTTCGTTTAGTGGTTAGTGAGTTTACTAAATTTATCAAAGCAACCTATATGTTAGCTGCTTGATGTAGGCAGTGGAACTTATGAGCAAAAGGCGCAAGAAACTCACGGCCACTGTTTTCAATCGCTATTGAATTGTGCTATTTTACAACTTGTATCTGCAAGATGTTGCACACATAAAATCGTATACACAAATGTATTGAAAGGCAAAAACTGGCAATACTGCCTATTATACCCTAAGGAATAAAAATACGCGAAAGACTATTTATGTATGTATTGCCTGTATCACCTTTAAAATGACTGATAAAAGTCGTGTAATTTAAGAACTGGGGCGAGCAACTAGCATGTTGCCCTAAACGAGGCATAAGAACATAAACTTCAAGGGGACCTCTTGACTTTGTTCAAATATTTGACTTGAAAAGCTTAAAGCGGACCACAT
Source organism: Catocala nupta (assembly GCA_963675205.1). Lineage (NCBI taxonomy): Eukaryota > Metazoa > Arthropoda > Insecta > Lepidoptera > Erebidae > Catocala > Catocala nupta. The sequence continues at coordinate 16,297,187 of OY776104.1, forward strand.
TGAGTAAAGAATGAGATTCGAGACTCGCTTATTCAATTTAAATTATTTGGACATGGAAATTTTCGCTTAAGCCTTTATTGTCGAGTGGTGAATGTAATTTCGGCTTATTTCGCCGAATTTTGCCGAATTCTGTTTTATATGCGATGGCGTGGGAGTGCATAACGATATAACTCGCATTTATATACAGTATCGCATAGCTCTATTAATTAATTTAGTTCGAAATTATTTAATAACGCGATGATTACGATTCAAATGGTTTCGGTTAAATGGTTTTGTCAGATTGTTTCTTGCTTTTTGGTTAGAAGTCGAACCAGTGTTAGAATGTTTAGAGACTTGTTTAAAAAGCCGGAGATTCTCTACTTGTGACATCATGTATTTACTGCTAATAAAATGTCGACGGCGTAGTGGTTAATATAACCGACTGCCACGCCTGAGGTCGCAGGTTCAATTCCCGCACAAGTCATACATTTGTGTACATAAAAACATGGATGTTTATCTTGGTCTGGGTGTTTCTATGTATAATATGTATGTATATACAAAAAAGAATGTATATATGCAAATGTTTATCCATTGTCTAGTACCCATAGTACAAGTTCTGTTTAGTTGTGTGTATGTGATAGAATATTATTATTATTATTATATAAAACTTGATCTTGCCCACAACTTCGGTCGCGTGAATAATGTAGATTTTGTCCATACATTTACTTACAAAATCTACATTATAAACAATTAACCCGTTATTGGTCTTACCAGTCGTAAAGATAGCAATAGATACGAATCGTCTGAGATCAATAGTACTTTTACTAATAGCTCAAAGAAGCTTGATATTTGGTAGTTAGCCTAACCACTCGCATTTCTTAGCGTATTTGGACAGCCCACAACTTACGCATGTAGCTTAAAGCATTTATGCGATCCACAAATATTTGTTCGGAATCTGGGCGATGCGTCCGTTGTTTGAATGTTTGTAAATTCCCTCGTGACACAGGTTTTAATCTAAGCTAAATAAAAGTTCAAAAATATATCTCGTAGAAGCGCGTTTTCCAGCGACCGAATCAATCCAAAATTGCTTTACGCGTCGATGTGTAACCGCGTTTGTATTGTATTGAACTGAAGTTCTGTTAACACGATACACAGTAGTTATAATAAGTAATTGGCCTTTCAAACAAACAGATCAATTACCCTTTGACTCCGCTTGTAAGTTAGAACTAAAGCGTTATCAAAGGGGTGGAGCGAGCGTCCTTGCGCAAATAACATCAATCACTGTGTCATTAAGTACTTGCATTGTGATAATGAGTGTACTGTTCGTGATATATCCTCAGGAAAATGGCTAGTTAATTTGCCTTCTTAATTATGTTAGTAAAACTAGCTTTTACACGAGGCTTCACTCGCATTTTTCTGGATGAACGACACTGTATGTCCTTTTATGTACCTCTGACAACGTGTATGCGAAATTTCATGATGATCTGTTACGTAGTTAAGGCGTGATACAATGTCACATTCGCATTAATATAATATTACTTAGGAGACCGCGAGACTTTATTCTGTTCGGAAAAACAGCTCTATATCTATGAAATGTATATTTTAAAAGGTCTACTCCCACGCTAGTTATGATTCCTGTGTCGTGGGCAACTTTATATACAATGAAACGACGGACACGAAGAACATCTAGACTCAGCGCAACTATTGTGGATCACAAAACTCGTCACAGCGCAGTGGCGAGACGACTACTTCAATGGTCTTCTATGGTCTAAAGAAAAGATACCATAGGGATTTTTATATGGAAAATGTCTGTAGTCAGATCATATTACTGACCCTATCATACTGACAAAAATAACAAATCGAGTGTAACGAAGGTAAAGCTTTCCCCACATTTCATGTAAAAATCGTTTCATTTCTTTTGACAATAACTTATATCTGGAATGAAGTGATTACTTGATCATCAATCGCAAATCCTAACTAATAATATAAATGCCTATGTGAGTTTGTTTGTCACTGACACACCTTAACTACTTCACCAATAATCATGCAATTTCGCATACACGTTATCAGGGGACCCGATAAAAATTACTGTTCTTAGGAATAGCTAGTACACGAATATTTGCACAAATCGAATCCAGGACTTAACACTAGTAACTGTTACGTCTCCAGAGTATGTCAATAGTAAATAATAATAGTAATAAGTATACAAATATTAATTGGTCTTTATGAAATAAAATTATAGCACCAAGAATTCCGTAGTGGCAAGAACTACCCTCTATAAGATGGGAGACAAAGATGGCCGACGAAATAAGTTTTTCTGTCAGCAAACAATAAGTAATAATTAAGTTAACTGATCACTGACAACTTTAACTTGAAGATATTGCAAGCGATACGATTTAATTGCAGGATTTATTGTACAATTTCACATTTTTATTAGATGTTCTTGGATTGTAAGTCCTTGTTAGTGAGCAATTATTTTTGTTGGAAATCGAACTAACTAATTGTCTGTCTTGCTATTATCAAAATCCTTTTTTTCGCATAACATTACCTAATTGCCTTAATTTTGTCGTAGAGTAGAGTGGTTTGCGTTGATTGTAAGATCTCGAGTTCGATGTCCGAATCTTTCAGTTACAAAATTTTCTGTTACGATTCTTCCAGTAACAACACGCTGTCCCGTAAAGTGACCGATAGACTAATAAAAGTTCTTCTTATATTTCATGGGATCTAAAAATGGATGTGTCCATATTTCGCCAACTACGTTTTTAGACCCTTGGGGGATCAACAGGTTTAGTTCTATTTATAAATGTATTTGTAAATGAAGTACTAAACTAGAAAACTACGCCTAAACATTTACTGTTTGTTCAAACTTACGCCAAATGGATAGTCGATTCAATATCGCCAAAACAACAAACCCGAATCGATAAGTCACACAAATCGAAATCCCTACTCTAAAATCGTATACTCAATATAAAAAGAGGGTTAATGTATTGAATGAGGGGAACAAAAACTATTCGAAATCCGCTTAGCATAGCATATTAAAGAGATTTGTCGAAAACGTCCCTGAATAGTATGAGTTCTCGATTTAATCTGGGTATTAAAGTCATTAAGATATTATTTGTGGTCGCTACTTATGTTACGGACATTTGTGTATTTGGAGATAAGACCTTTATTGAACTACTAGAATTTGCTGGCAACTTCGTCGGCATGGACTGTTAGCGCGTGACGTTATATACATGAATCATTATTTTCTGTTCTGCTGGCCAGAATTTGACGAAACCTAGTTTGTATTTTTAATTAAACACCATGATATTAATATTGTAAATCGCATCAAAATTAATTCAGTCGTTTTTGCGTGGTGGCGGCACAAACAAACAGACAACAACTATTGTTTTGCCTTCAGAGCCCTATAAATAGTCGTGTACGATAGGATCTTTTTTCAAAATATCTGCTACAGACATACACAGCCATGATAGAGTTTTATAAGAATAAATAGAAAGTAATAATAATATTAAGTTAAGGGCCACGAAACACACTCCAAGCGGCTACACTCTGCGTCTACGTCAAGTCATACATAAACAGAGACCTATTTGAGTATTTAGGATTAAACAAATTTAAACTCTGTTGCAATTATTTACCACAAATATAATACTAGAGTTATATAGTCACACAATTAGAGTTCAAATCGCCAAACTGCCAAATTTCAAGTTGAGTCGCTGTTTTATTAAGTGATTTGTATCGACTGATGTATGTGCTCGACACGTTGAGCGTATTTGTTTGGAGCTTATATTGCGTGGCCTTTGGATAATTCCTTTTATATTATGTGGGAAAACTACAGATATTAAGTAGATAACTTGAACTAATATGCATGTAGTATTGATCCAATATTTAGTTTTTATGCTAGGGGTCCGGGATCGAGTGGTAATGTCCGCCATTGCTTATTTGGTGACAGTACAAATAACGAGACGGCTCGCCCTAAAATTTAGCGCATACGATAAAAAAAAACTGGCATAAGATTACTATCCCTGTTACTGTGTTTCGCCCGTTAAGTAAAACTACGCGACGTTCTCATTTCTTTCCTTACATCCTATCTTGAATTCCTTTTCCTTGACATGGGCAACTTAAAACCTGGGTACGAGAGATATAACTTATCTCTGGTATTGCAAGCGAACAAAGGCACGAGAGCTGTATGGCTGTATGGTAAACTTGGCCAGGTTGCACTGGCCGTGGTCACAGGCAGTCTACTTGTGACCACAGTATGATCTTGTTAATGCCTGTTCTCAGTTATATATGTATACATCATGCAACGTGAAAGTAGAAAATACATTTCGTGCTAGATTGCCAACAGTTTCAAAAAAGCGTATTGTCAACCACGTGACACGCGACAATAGATATTCTCTTTCTAAAATATTCGTCATCAAACCACCCACAGTCTTAACCTTACATTTCTGCTTATCCCATTTCCTTTAATAATCACTGATAGTGTTTATATCTTAGTGGTAACAAGCTCAGGTAGACGGGTCGGATTTCGATTCCAGGTAGATGTATAATAAGCTGTCCCGTCATCGGACACCGGTGTTTTAAAAAATGTTTGGCTATTGATGCTGTAGTTTGACGGTGAACTATTGATATTGTAGTTCGCCGACGATTTATTTAATAGTAAATTAGGATTACAGAATATAAAGTTACTTGGAGGAACGTTTATTTAAATGGTTTTAACGTTTAAGAGTAAATACGGCTATCAAAACTTAATAGAAAAGGCTTTCTAATAGATATATTGCTGTCTTGTTGGGCCCGAACGAAATATCAATATACGAAAGAGATAACTGGAGGTCGGACTATGCATAATTGACATAATCATCATCTTTTCTCCCTTTGTTTCCTGCTTTAAAACTAAACTAATATTAATATTATTTTTATAAACTATATATATGTTATGTATATGTATTTTACGCACTGTTTTATAAGAAAGTTGACTTAAAAAAAAATGTTTTTTGATTTATTGGTATACCTTGTTTTATTTAAAACTATCACCTTCGTGCGCGAATGTACAATACTTCTACTTTTATTAGCATAAAAAACAAATCGTGCGAATGGACACCTACATTTTCAGACGAGAACGATTCGCACGAAAATATAATCCATGTGTGCGAAAGGACAAAAAAAAAATTATTATTTAAAAAAAGTGTTTAATCGCACGATATGTGCGAACATATTCGTGCGAAACGACTACTAAGCCCAAAGCTCCATTTCCTTCCAATTTTTAGCCTTTCATCTCTATATACGCAACACGTTTGATATATAAATAAAAAATTATATATATTTTGATACATACAATGGGTAACGCTAAAAGCTTAAAAGGTTCTATGAGGAAAGTCCACCCTGACATGAGGGTCGAAAGGGACAATGAAATGCGTTTGCACTAAAATCGGTTGGGTGGTGAAATAAATAATTCGGGTACAATTTCTCTTTTTTAAAAAGACATCTACCGTTTTAATATTTTGCCTCATGTCGGCTCGAACCCACACTCGGCGCACTGGCACTAGTGAGCGCTTAAAACACAGCGCCACTTGAGCAACTTACATCTATACACAAATAATAAAGTTGTTTGTTTCTTTTTATGCAGTTTGTTTGGTTTTTTAATGCGTGAATCTCGGCAGTCGGCGGTCAAAATTAGAAAAATATTTGTGCATTTGATAGCCTGATTTTTGAGAAAGGCTATATAACATCAGCATGTTGACAGCCACAGGAGCGGCGTAGTAATTATAAACGAAAGAAAACTTAATGTCTTCTAAGGTTAAATTCTGTATGTCCTAAAACTGACACATATCTGACTAAGACACAGCGCATTCGCCTCCCAATGGATCAAGTATTGGACATGCGATCGGAAGGTCATAAGTTCAATTCTTGAGAATTGAACTTATGACCTTATAGTTGACTATTGCCGAACCGACGTGCTAAAACCCTTAACTTCATAGCTACTGATATAGTCATATTCTGTTCTAGTCTGTATGAATTCGAGATAGCTTTGTACAAAATTTTATATTAATAATAAATCTTTAAAATTTTTCTGTAGTACTATATAGCTTTAGGTATTGCTGTTAAGGATATTTGTATACCTATTGGATAAACAAAAAAATACTACTACTACTAACTTTCTACCTAAATAGCTATAAACTTCAAATAAATAAAAGAAAACTTAAAACATAGAAAAGCACTTTATCATTCCACCTAAAATTTTATCCAAGTATAGCCCATTTTGTGGATGTCCAAATATACAACTACCGACGTTTTCCCCAAGTGTGTATCGGCCAAACTACCCACGTAAATAGACAAGAATAAATTAACACTAAAAACAAATATCATTATTCACGTCATTAAAATTCAACGTTATGAAAGGGAATTCTAAGTGAACAGGATATACAGACCCATGGGTCCAAATATTTGTCGGTCTCCTCTGACCTCGGAATTTGTGGAATTTTGAAATTCCCAGAGATTCATTCCGATTAAATATGGGCGCTGAAATGTCAAACGTTTTTGATGTATGTATTCCGCGTATCTTTGTCCATCAAGAATGTGACAATATTTTGTTTGCCATGTTTCTAGTAATTTTACAGAGCATCAATCTGTTTTTATCAGTATATCCAGATCAATATTTAAATAACTCAACATTTTTAAACCTAAAATCTGCCGTAGTGCTATAAGTTTTGGTCTTCTTTGAAACAGATGAAAATACCATATTTTAATATTGTACTGTCAGAAAACTCAGAAAGATAGACGAAGATAAAATATTGGAAACTGCCTTTAAGTTCTGAATGCCCGCAATTGGTAACAAAGACATATTGTAGGACAAGGGCATCAAAGCCCCTCGCGTCATGCTCAAACGCACTTATCTCTGGACCACCGAGGTAGTTATATTTATATTATCTTGATAAATAATTCTTAATAAATAATACCTAAGTCATCGATACTCAAAATCCATTATTCTAAAATAACTTTATAACTAAAATACATATTGTATACATACATACATAATCTCTCACGTCGATACTCGATATAGATACTCGAACAGACACACCACACCTCGATGCAATACACCTCGTATTACATCGTAATAGGGCGAGTCTATACCCGTCTACCGAAACCGAACGAAAATCTAGCCCGACCTGGGATTCGAACCCGTGACCAAAGACCCAGCAATGGCAATCACTACCACTGCGCCACCACTTCAGTCTGACTAAAATATTTCCTAGTAATTACCTAAATATACACCGATTAACCTCAAGCAAAGTCGCGAAACAAAAGCTAGCACAACAAAGAACAATAAACAATGCAAAGCTGTTTAAACCCATCGGTATTTGCAATTAAGCACAGGACCCGCCATCAGTTTCAGCCGTCGCAAATTACCTGAAACAATATAAATATTAGTTAGTAAATCATCATATTTGTATAGCCTGCATCTAATGTATATAACGCCTACTGCGTTTAAAATTGATCGGTTTAGAGAAAGGACGATTGAAGCTTTTATTGTTTAATAAGTGTACAGTAACATTGAAGTCAGAAGTGGCTGGCGTGTCTGGACGAGTCCAAGGCACGCCATCTTTGACTTTTCAAAGTCATGTGCGTATTATAAGTTAATTATCGCTTACACTAACAGTGAAGGATAACATCGTGACGAAATCTGCATGTCTGAGAATTCTCTGTAATGTTCTTGAAGATATGTAATGTTTGTCACTGGCCAGCATGGTGGACTATGGCGCAACCCTTCTCATAGTAAGAAGAGGCCCGTGTAAAGCAATGGGATAGGTTATATTGCGTGTAAGGAAATAATACTGTGAGTATGGTTTTGACATTCTATAGAGTTTAGAGTTCCGCCGAGAGTAAGCAATGGTGTAATACCTTCACGAGTTACGTGCTGACTTGGGATGTGAGGAAAGTATTAGTCGAAACGTGGTAACAGTATAATAGACCTTCTAAGTTCCTTAGATAAAACTACACCAAGGTTTGTCTCACAATAAAATTGTGAAGTCCGAGATCTTGTATTAGAATTCTTACCATCTTTACAAATTTAGTACATAATAAATTTTAGCTAATCTCAGCCACGCTTTACCGTCGCTCAAACTGATATTTCTGTGAGCATGTCGAGATAAAAAGTATATAAAAACAATCTTAAATAGCAATGTCACATTATGTACCCATTTTAAGTTAATCCATGGAGAACTTTTCGAGCTTTTTGGACACAAACATACGGAAGCTAAACTTTTATATAATATAAAGACTAGATGTGGCCGCGGTTTCGACTTTCGGTAACGATATTCTTACCTTTCTAACACAAGACAAATCTTATATGTCTGTTAATTCTCCACATATTTCGCTCTACACTATATACATAGCTTTCAAAGATATTTGACCCATAATTGACCATCATTAGGGATGGCTAACCGTATTTTCCCTATTAGCCACAACATATACGATTCAGAACAATCTTTAATATCTCTATAGGTATACATTGACCGTGTATATATTCTGTTAAAGACTATTGTACGAGCGAAGTGGGCAGTATCCAGGGCGGGTCAAAGCTCTTTTTATTCCACTTGTGTATTTATCTAAAGGGTATAATAAAAGGCACTAATTGACTATTGAACGTTGTACATGCTTATCTAGGAAAATTTTCCGATGTGTGGGATAGGTACGAAATGTTCATGTTATGTATATATAGATATTTTATTAACTGGCCCAGTTAGGGACGTATAGTAAAGCCTTAGTGAGGCAGACTGTAAATTTTTCACCAAATAATTTAAGTGTCTCCTTATAAAGAGGCTGCAATGGCATAGTGGTTTAAGTGGTCGCCTCGTCAGTACCACCGCGCCGAGTGTTGCGGGTTCGATCCCCACATGAGACAAAAAAATTGTGTTATCCACAAATGGTTGTTTTGAGTCTGGGTGTTCTTTATGTCCGTTGTATGAATGTTTATATAGTCCTCCGCGACACAGAAATTAATCCTAGTGCGGGCGTAGTCATTTATAAAAAAAGAAACATATATTACATAGGAAACTTAAGTAATTATTAGATATATATTGAAATTAAACTACTATCTACGGATTTTATCGCGTTGTTTATTTATCACTGTATTACATAATTTTGAAACTATTACACTACTACTACTACTAGGTATTAAATTTTACTAATTTATAAGCTAATAAAATTATTTAAACTATTAAATCTATTTATATTTAGGTTTACACTTTCCCCGACGTTTCGGTTGCTTTTCAGCAGCCATAGTCACGTGGAGACAGACAGAGTAGTTTAATTTCAATGAATAACATTCGCGTAAACAGAAGATAATGTTATGTAATTGTTACATAATTCTGAGCGCGAACACGGAGCGAAATTTTCAAATAGTCCAACTGTTGGACACATGTATATGTGTGTATACATTCTCTCAGAAATAGTATTTTCTATCTATCTAGATGCTTGATTGCTTGAGTGCTTTATTAATTATGGCCGTATTAGTTTTAGTTTTTGTGTGGCTTAAAGTATATTATTGCAATGAAGATAGTAAAAAAATTATAAAAATCTATCGAGCCCCTCTGAGATTATAGGTATAACGTTACGTTCGCGCCGATCAACAGTTTTCTAGTATAATACGAATCGAAAACACTTGAACGTTATAGTCAAAGTAAAATCATATTGCGAACGTACATATGTAAATAAATTTTAATGGACTTTCTACGAAATCACTTCGGAATATAACAATACATGTTATGGAAGTACGGTATAGGTTAATTTAGAACAAGTGAAATCAACTTTCCCTTTGTGAATTATTACATACTTGTCTTGCCCGGCGGCTTGAGCTTCGTGAGCGCATATCCCGCGAGGTCGTTTACGTGAATCGCTCTACGCATTATACCTTGATCTACTTGAGAGAATTAGATGAAACTTTGCTATGATTTTAAGTTGAACTTCAAGTTACAGAACTGTGGAAACCGCATCGAAATGCTTTCAGTGGCTTTTGCCATTTGTAGTATCAGTATTAATATAATCTATACTAATATCATAAAGCTGAAGAGTTTGTTTGTTTGTTTGTACGCGCTAATCTCAGGAACTACTGGTTCGAATTGAAAATTCTTTTAGTGTTGGATAGCGTATTTATCGAGGAAGGCTATATAACATCACGCTGCGACCCACGGGGGAGGCGCAGTACTGATAAATACGGGTGAATCCGCGGGTACATCTAATCTTACTATAAAATAGAACGAACCATGATACAATAGCTAGTTACGGGAAGACTAGCGTCATAGTAAAAATAAGATATACCTTCACTATGCCAGTATGTGAGTGACACATTTAGTTATAAAAATATAGTTTATAAAATATATCAATGTTAAGAAAACACATAATATGCAATATTAATTACAGTAATATCGTATAACTTTAGGCGGTGACTTCGTACTCGTGAAATTTAGAATTAGATAGGTAGGTACCTATTCATATTTTTCGTTCTTTGCACGTAAGAACACACACATATAACACTCGATTTGTAGGCGGCGTATTATAATAATAATAATAATAATAATAATATTCTACCACATACACATAACACGGTCTAGCCCAAACTAAGCAGAGCTTGTACTACGGGTACTAGACAATGGATAAACATGCATATATACTTTTTTTTTTGTTGTAAATACATACATATTATACATAGAAACACCCAGATCAAGACAAACATCCATGTTCATGCACACAAATATTTGTCTTGTGCGGGAATCGAACCCGCGACCTCAGGCGTGGCAGTCGGTTACACTAACCACTACGCCATCGAGGCCGACATATTAAGACGAAACAATTTAATTTAGACCTCCAGCAATGCAACTGTGCAAACTGAATTCAATTTCGGGCAGTAGTCTATAGCTCATATAAATACGCCTCATTTGATTTTCTTAAATATCTCACAAGTAAAGACATCAATCAGTTATAATTGTATTATATGTAAGTATAGATATTATAGATTAAGGTCAGCTTCCACTGTTCTAGATGCGACTTGTAGCAATGTACGCGACCCTTACATGACAGTAGGAACAAGTTTGCGCCCCCGCCGGACTAGAACAATATTATCATAGAGTCTGTGTACTAACGCCTCTGTATATACCTCTTAGGCGGAATGTGTTTGAGTTTCACGCCGCTAAATTATTCCTGATAGTTTTGAACTTTATCTTAAGATGGATAGGATACAATTTTGGTTTATGTTGTCACGTACAAGGCAAGATCTGAATTGTTTGTATGAAAGGCGCAAAGGTAATGGTTACCATATCACTGCTGATTTTTGTGTTTTCGATGCAGTGGGACAATTTGCGCAGTACTAAAAAGTGCTGGAGTCTATTAGCACTAGTGAGTGTTCACGTAATTAACAAAATTATTAGCAATTGGTAAATTGAATTGTATTTTAGTTATCACTAATTAATATTCGAATAACATATGGGTATTCGAATCACAAGTTGATGATAGATTAATTTTATTTTTGTTGGCCGATCGTGCTTGATAACCTTTTTAATATTGTCTTCTGTTTACGCGAATGTTATTCATTGAAATTAAACTCATTTATACGGATTTTATAGCGTTTCGGTTGCTTTTCAGCAGCCATGGTCACGGGGACCACGTCGGGGAAAGTGTAAACCTAAATATAAATAGTTTTAATACATATTTTTATTAGCTTAAAAATTAGTAAAATTTAATAGTAGTAGTAGTGTAACAGTTTCAAAATTATGTAATACAGTGTTAAATAAACAACGCGATAAAATCCGTATAAATGAGTTTAAAATTTTATTTGTTGTATCATAATTCAGTTAATATTAGTTTACGCATGTTAGTAGTTAATCAATAAATAATTATAAAGTCAAATAAAACTCGAATATTTCGAGTGTTTGTTGCATAATTATGCAATAAATATTATATATAATCTCATGATCAATATTTTTATTGAAATTCAATTACTAAATGTTGATTGAAATTAAACTACTATATACGGATTTTATCGCGTTGTTTATTTATCACTATCTTACAAAATTTTGAAAATATTACACTACTACTACTATTGATTTTATTTTACTAATTTATAAGCTAATAAAATTATTTAAACTATTAAATCTATTAATTTTTGGTTTACACTTTCCCCGACGTTTCGGTTGCTTTTCAGTAGCCATGGTCACGGGGAGACTAAGATGGTAGTTGTCTCAATGTTCCAGTGTAGTTATTTCAAAGTACCCGAACATAATTTAATTATTGGTGTTTCTATTTACGCAGAATGAGCTCAAAGTATCATGAAGTCTAGCTGTGGTTTGTTTCTTCTTGGGTTTGACTATTTGAAGTACTGGATCCCAAGCTGGTGGTACATTCCAACCATCTTCTCTATTGAAATTGGGATGTTTTTTGATTTCAATAGCCTCGCGAAGCATCCTTGGCAGGAATCGGTGTTCTTTAGCGAGAATCTGTGGTTTGTCAAATCTCAGGTAGTGGTTGGTCCCCTGTTGATAAAATCCGTATATAGTAGTTTAATTTCAATGAATAACATTCGCGTAAACAGAAGACAATATTCTAAATGTTGTTGTACTATTATACAATTCCAGTACTGAGAGTAGTTTACAGACACAATAAAAATCCATAATTTGCAAAACAGCAATTGGTGGTCTAACAACATAAATGTTTGACTCATGGGAATCAAATCCATAACATCCTGCACTGGCAATAACATGGCCACCAAATCAAAACCGCTATCCAATATCCACCTGCTTTCATTTCTGATTATTCCTAGACTCTCAGCATACCAACAAACCACTCTATAATATATACAATTAGTCTTTTCACTCATTTAAAACGCTAATTCGCGCTACAAAGCAACCAGTTCTAATCCATTTGTTTTAAGTTATTTAGTTTTCCACCGAGGAAAATACAGACTATGCAGTATCGGTGAAACTCAAGCCATACAATACGATAAAAGGGTTAAAGAATTCCATACGTATACAATAGATTTTAATATCGTTCATGCAGATCCCAATAAATGCTTGTTGAAAAGAGAATGGTTGGAAACGAATTAGGAATGGACATAAAGTTAACTTGGAATTCACTTTACTTTTACGATAGAATTGGTCAAGGGTTTCTTTTAAGAGAAAGAGGTTGAATTGGCTCGAAATTTGCGGAACGAAGTTATGGTATATGCGTAACTGGCATATTATACGCCTGTATATAATAATAATATCAGACCTCTATATAAGCCGTTTTTCTGCTGGGCACGGGCCTCTTCTCAGAATAAGAAGAGTTACGCCATAGTTCACCATGCTGGCCTGATACGGGTTGGCAGACTAAATATCTTTGAGACCATTATGGAGAACTCACAGACACGCAGGCTTCCCCATGTGCTTTTTTTGTAAAGCCCGAAATAATTACCAATTTAAAAGTCAGAGGTAGATTACGGTTAGGAACAGCGTATACCTATATTACTTTTTAGACTAGCCAAATTAAGAATGAAGAAAAAATAATAACGTAGGCTTGTATCTTCTATCAAAAAACAAAAGTAGCCCATTCACTGTCTATACTGTAGCACAAAATACCAATCTAATAAAACTAAAATGGTACTCATACACAAACAATCATTGAATTAAACAAACTTTATACGGATTTAATCGCGTTGTTTATTTTTTATAAAACACTATTATTACTTAATTTTGAAATTTTAAACTACTATTGTTAAACACTTTTACTAGTTACTGTTTACTTCAATTTAAGCTATTTAAATGATAAAACTATTTAGATTTAATTTGACACTTTTTTCGACGTTTCGATTGCTTTTCAGCAGCTATGGTCACGGGGAGACCATATCGAGACGATGGTGTTTTATAAAAAATAAACAACGCTATAAAATCCGTATAAAGTTTGTTTAATTTCAATGTATAACATTCGCGTAAACATAAGACAATATTATACAAACAATCATACTGTTAATTAAGATAAATTCGTACGAGAATATGATTAAAACAATTGTCGAAGCAGTTATTACATTACTCTTATTGCGCTAACAAAAACAGTCCACCGTTAGCCACAAAAATGACTAAGAAAGCTAGACAATAAAAGCTACCAAATAAACCCTACTGGGGTTAATAAATAGGGGTGGTTCAGGCATCGTTTCTCACAGCACCCTTATTGCTAAGTGGGGATGAAGTGTATTAATTGAATCAATTTTGTATTTGACTAGAAAGCGGGTTGCTTTTGCTGCACTTAACTCTCGCACACGATGAGAGATTCTTCTTTCTCTATCACAATAATATACGTTTTGAAAGGAGAGATGTTTTTTTATTTGTATGTTTCTAGTCCATCATTATTTATTAGTAAGGTCCAATTATAGCAAGTTTAAAGAACACTTAAAATAGAGCGATATTCTGACCTATATTCGTAACGAATGAGCTGTATGCAATAGATTAAATTATCGTTTAAAGCGAAAGACGGATTGATCTAGGGTTAATTGATCCGCCTGGCTGTTAACACTTGTGATTTAGCGTGTATGCCATCTCCATTTTTTATACTATCAATATGGTAAAAAAACATACGACCTGGCGAAAGATTTTTTGATTAACAGGTATCACTCGCGTCTTCTGGAAAAGGATTATGGGATGAAAGGAAAGGAATTGAAGGAGTGGATGCGTGTCTCCGACACTTTCAAACGCTGGTATATTATAAGATACTGGCAACGGTAAGTTCTACAACTCGTATCTATACTAATATAATAAAGCTGAAGAGTTTGTTTGTTCTTTTGTTTCAACGAACTTATCTCTGAAACTACTAGCCGAATTTGAATAAACTATTTGCGTTTGAAAGCAAATCTCGAGGAAGGTTATACGCTAAAACATCACGGGAGCAGAGAGGTAGACATAAACTTGGATGAAACAGAATAAATATACTGAATATTATATAATTCGCCAGTTCAGTAAGAAATCTCGGAAAAGAAATTAGGATCGACTTGCACATAAACAAATTGATGAGAGTTTGTTTGGACGTAATATGAACAATACTTATACTTTACATACCTGGAATCGAAATACTACGTTGATAAACTATTCATACTCAAATAAATTTGCTTACAACCAATAATTTTTGTTAAGCGATTCGTGTAAACAGGAAATCGATTCCACGGAATAATCGCTTGTAATCCTTTAACGTGAGGGCGACCTTATATCGATTTAAGCTCCCTAATTCTTAAGGTTTCATTCGGATTAACTACCTTAAAGGTTATCGGTTTAATTATAATTCTCTTAAGTGGATTGTTACTGTTTGCCAGCTATACTAATTACTGTTAAATTAATACTATGAATTTGTATTATGTAGTTAAATTTGATTTGGATTACACAAGTGTTGATGCTTTCGAGATGAAAACAGTTTAGTATCACGCTGGTATATAATTTAAGGGGTAAGTAGGAGTGTTAGACGTGTACAGAATTGTATTTGAACATATCGACAATATCAAACATAAGCGCTACCTAGTGTCTGTTACTACTAAATGACTCGGTGGCGCAGCGGTAATTTAAGCGACTAATGTACATGAGGTCTCGGTTTTGATGCCCGGATTATGTAAAGTAGACTCGCTCCCTATTACGTGGGACGGGTTACTGAAGTTGCCGAAATGTAGGTATAGGCTTAAGAACATAAATTAAATATTGCGCTTTACATAGTTGTATTCGATTTATAAACAAATAATTCGATTTATATGTCATAAGTTTGATTACGTTGACAATCGTACTGTATTTCAGCTTTCGGATTAAGAATCTCGTTATTTTACTGCCATATTGATCTTGTGGCATAAACTATATAACTATATTATGTTAACGGTCGTGAAATCCCTACTTCGATTGTCAGGTCGGTCAGAATGTTATTGCATATACAGATATCCAATAATCCATTCAACAACATTTTGCCCGACATGAAACAGTACCTAAGAGTTTTCTATCGCTTCTGCGTGAATAATTATGAAAGAAGTGTAATAAACAAAGAAGATACAATGATGAGAGAAAAGAGTTACAATGATGCAATTTAACATTCCCAAATTCTTTTCTTTTGTTCAACTAACGACGAGTAACCGAAAAATAGAAAGGCATGCATTCTTATTTTAGGCCGATTACATTGCACAGTCGAGCCTTTTTCTTAGTAATTTGCGGTTAGGTTTCACACTACCTAATACGATGAATCATTAGTAAATGTATGCGTATGAGTAACTAACGTCAATTGCGAGAATACCAGTGCGATATGGCTTTAGGTTTCCTTTTGTTATGAGTTTATGACTAAAAGATTTACATGTATCTGACATGACTGACATAGCTATAATACTACATATTAAAAAAAAGTCTTCTGCCGCGTCTGTATGTCTGTTCGCGCTAAACTCAAAAACTACTGAACAGATAATAATAATAATAATAATAATAATAATAATTTTATTTATGCAAAAAAGTATGATACATAGCACTTATAATTATTACAGCAAAGTTATTAGTCATTATAAGAGGAACCCTGCCTCCCAAACTAGGTTATACCTGTATCTTGAGAGACAGTAATTCGGTTGTGAGAATATACTCATTATAATACAATGCAAGTGGAACATA
The DNA here is from genome assembly GCA_963675205.1 of Catocala nupta. Taxonomy (NCBI): domain Eukaryota; kingdom Metazoa; phylum Arthropoda; class Insecta; order Lepidoptera; family Erebidae; genus Catocala; species Catocala nupta. The sequence goes on from OY776104.1 coordinate 16,313,806, forward strand.
ATGACAATCTATTGTTTCTTCAAATTAGTGTTTGGTAACATCTATTTTTGTGTGTTGTGTGTGTGTGTACCTATATCTGTGTGTGTATATGTGTGTGTGTGTGTGTGTGTACGTGTGTCTGTGTGTGTGTTGTATGTGTGTGTGAAATTACACTATTTGATGAATTCGAGTAATAATTCCGTTTTATGATAGTCGAGTTGGAGCAACCAGATTGTGAGAATGTTTTTTGTTGTATATTTATTTAAACTTAGGATATTTAGCTGTTTGTTAACTTTTTTGTAGATATAAGAACTTAATATAGGAAACTGATGTTCAGCAAAGGAAGTTTTATGTTTTATTGTGGGAATGATAACCGTGCGTTTGTTTGGATTACAAGGAGGTACTATGCTATGGTACCTGAGAGTGATTTGAAGTACAAACAGCTGTCTAACCGTAAGTAGTTTGCACTCGCTGTATAGTTGCACAGTAGGGTATCTAAAAGGTTTTTTGCACATCACCTTCAGAATGGCGCGTTGAGCTCTTTCCAACTTTAGGAGATGTATTTTGGCTGCCCCACCCCACACTGTTATGCAGTATCCGATCACTGATTGACACAGAGCGTAATATACTAGTTTGAGAATGTCAAAACTAGCAGATCGTCTGAGTGCTTTGAAAACTTGAATAAGACGAAGAGTTTTATGCGTCAGCGATTGGATATGCTTGTCCCATTTTAATTCCTGGTCAATTAAGACGCCGAGATACTTCACGTTGTCTGTTCTAACAAGAGCCGGACAACAACAGGGCAACTGATTTGGCGAACATGAATGAGCTGTAATCATGAAGGATTGAGATGGAGCTGAACTGTGTCGAATTGCGAAAGGAATATAAAAGGTTTTTTGTAAATTAATTGTTAGGAGATTATCATGCAACCACGCCATGACAGTAGTTAGAGCTGATTCAGCCTTACGCTTAACCAAGTCCCAGGTATCTCCGTAGACTAGAATTGCGGTGTCATCTGCGTATGCAATGGTTTTACAGTCAGGGAGATTAAGCATACATAAATCATTCACATAGATTAGGAAAAGCGTTGGGCCCAAAATGCTTCCCTGCGGAATACCGAAAGTGATTATTTTTTCATCACTCAAACAAGAACCAATTTTAACACGCTGAGTGCGATTATTGAGGTAATCTTTAAAAATCTCAAGTTGTAGTCCCCTGATACCAATTAGTTCCAATTTAGAAATGAGGAGAGGAACAGAAACTGTGTCGAATGCCTTAGCCAGATCTAAGAATATGCCCATGCATTTAGTTCCATTGTCTAGTTTGTTTGCAACTAGTTTTGTGAGATCTAGTACTGCATCCTCAGTAGACATGCCGGGACGGAAACCATACTGATTTGGCGCAATTATTTGGTGTCTGTCCAGAAACTTTCTAAGATTATTATTGAGGACCTTTTCAAATATTTTAGAGAGAGCTGGCAGTACTGAGACCGGTCTGTAGTTGCTGACACAGCTTCTGTCCCCACCTTTGTGGATAGGGTGTACGATCGCTTTTTTCAAGGCGTTTGGGAAAATACCTGTATTGAGACAGCGATTGAACAAGAATGTGATGTGAGGAGCCAAAATATGCCGGGAATCCTTAAGGACTGAGGAGGGTATTCCATCCCAGCCCACTGCGCAATCATTTCTAAGTTGTAAGATGAGGGATTCAATTTCTTCTTTATCTATGTCCAGAATGGAAAGGGAGTTAGATGTGGAGTGACGGATGCGGGGATTGGTAGTATTTAGGTTTGTGAAATTAGAAGATAATATTTTCTCTGCAAGGTTTTTTCCTATATTGCTGAAGTAAGTACAGACGTTATTAGCTGAGTGCTTAGGATTCGAACTGACGTTTAATAAGTCAGATGCATTGTTTTGCTTATTTTGTGTATTAGTTATTTGTTTAATCGTTTCCCATAAGACTCTAGGATTATTTTTATTTTTTTCTAATTGGATCTGTTCATATGAAGCTTTTAAATTATTAAGAAGATTATTACAATAGTTGCGGTACCGAGTATATGTGATTTTTAGTATTAAATTATCCGGATTGTTTTTAGACTTAACGTGCATCCTATCACGATTTTGTATACATTTAAGGACCCCAGTCGTTATCCAAGGTTTTAATATTATTTTTTTACGGGGAATTTTAATTTTTGAAGTATGTTTCGTAATCACAGTTTTTATTATTGTAATAAAAATATCCACAGATTTATTAGCACAAGTTTCTATATAGATGGCTGAGAAATCAGAACTTTGAAGTTCCGATTTAATTGCCTCATAATTTAATTTAGATGTAAAGGCCGAAGCTTTCCTGTTTGGGTTAGAGTTAGAGATAACCAATATGGTAGGTTTGTGGTCAGTAACATGTGTTTCCAGCACTAGTGTTGTAGAGGTTTTATTACTCTTTAGAAATACACGGTCATAGCACTTGGATATACGTGTGGGAAATACATGTGTTGGTAGCAACCCGTGCGATGCATTTAGGAGCAATAGATTTAGGGACCGATTATCTCGATTATTTTGGGCAATATCAATATTTAAGTCACCAACAAGAGCAATGCTAGGAAAGTCCTTTAACTTTTGGTATGTGATATCTAAACTATTTAAAAAATCATTGCAATTGTCCTGAGACGAGTATGACGGTGATTTTCATGCAGTTTTTACTAATAGACCAGAGTGATTCATGAGAAAGGTTTTTGTGTATAATTTGTTAAGATTTTGTACTGCCCGTACGAAGCCGGCGCAGGTCGCTAGTTTTTTTATAATTCACATTTTTTATTTAGACAATATCTGTACCGAAAGAAATCTTAAAATATTGGCAATAAAGAATCGTAATTATTACCTAATATACATTGCATATGTACCTACATATGTACCTCCGAAGGGATAGGCCGAGCTGAGTCACACTCACTTTTCCCTATTTACATGAAGGTCCAAAATAATAATGGCGAGTCTATTGTCATACTTGTGGTGCTACTAAGAAAAGAAAAGAGCAGAACACCGCTTTACCTGAAATTCAAATCTAGGAGGTAAAGATTGTTTCCAAACAATAAATGTGTCATAGGTTGCCATAGGTTCCCTTCCTATTACGTGATGCCAAAAACATAACTGGCTAAATGTAGTTGTTATACATATCTGAGTATACCTAGCAGCGATTTATATCACTATTATATACATATATAATACACAGTTAAATACATTTATAGGCATGAGCATAAATGTATGTATATACAGTTGCATTCATATATATCAAGAATTTATAACATACTAATGATATACATATATACATATATGACTTAAATGTCTACTATTGGCTTCCTGTCAAGAAATTATCTCCAGAAGCAGCACGGTGTCAGGGTCTGTGCCTGGTAAACGACACGATACGTCGAACCTAAAACCTTAACTGGCGAAATGTAGGTGTAATACAGCTCTGCTTACCCCTCCAGGTTTATAGGCGTAAGCTTATGTAAATATTAAGGTAGGTAAAATACAAAACAACTTTTCATTGCGCAGGTAGTGTTAACTAGAAGTACGCTGATTCATACCCATGCGAGTAACTATGCCGATAAGCTTGAATGAATCACGACTTAACGGGGTCGGCAGATAACGTGGTTCCCACACATTGTTTAAACATTCGATTTTATTCTTTGTGCAATAGCTATTGGTGTACATAGTCGATAAAAGGTGTTGTACAAATACGAGAGAGAAGGTATTGTTTTTAAATACATTCATATTATCATGACTGTTCTTTCTAGAAATGCTTAGAAAAGATATTTTTGGTATGACTGCTATTTTCGTCCCTTATTATTACTTTGACAGTTATAGTTCACAGCTAATAGTGCCTTTATTTTTGCCAGGGGAGTGGGCCAGGTCTGCTAGGGTCTTGGCAATTGAATGGTGATTGCTGGACCGACCTCTCACCCGCGGCCATAGATAAAAAGGAACACAGTGGTGGCCGGTAAAAGTCATGCACACCCCTCCGCCGATCCGATACGTGTGGATTAAGGTTTGCATACCGGGTTGAGCAATGTATTACAGGGTTTTCTAGATGAAGTCTGAGTAGCGGAGCGCTGTCTGGAACTGTGACGACAACAGATTGGTTGTATATTACGTGGGAGTTAAAATATAGGTTGCGATATTTGGGTGTGATACATCGCTGCACACAGCTCCAAGACATACAGAGATATATGTAGATTTTTAGCGTTATGTGGAGGTGGTTTTGATAAATACGCCCAATATTATAGAACATGGAAGGATCTAAATAAATATACATAGGTACAGCAAATCATGAAAGATGTGTAGACAGGAATAGCAAGAGCTATGTCAGCAAGAGTTAAATGAAGAAGAAAAATAACCTAATAACATTTTGCCAGACCTAGAAATAAGGCTTACGCGTTATTCAGCCAGACATCATATAGCTACTGATGACGAAGGAAGAATCAGTTCTTATCGACAAATATTCTGACTTGTATCGTTGTTCTCATTATTATGACAACCTGTCAAGTCACGAATCTCTAAATTAAATAATCGTAAAGTCACACATTTGATTTTCGGATGCATCAAAATTATTTGCGTCCTATAATCCTCATTAACAACAAAAATTTAACAGTAAATAACAACAGATACACGAATAAACTATTCTAATTTATACAATACGATATGTTACCCCTTTTGAAACCCGAGTCTCTAATTAGCTATCTAAAAGTATTAATTAAAACTGCATGTAGTAATTAGTGTTCAATGCTAATTTAGCGTCGAATAATGTTTATTTAGGTTACAGCGAACGGGGTCATCGACCTGCTTTATCACAGACTGATAAAGAAAAAACAAATAGAAGGTACGACATGAATATTGTTCTAAGAATGACTGATAAGGTATATGACCGATTGAGTGATGATGACCGATTTCGGATTTAAATCTGTGTTTATACGTTTATCAAGTAACTAAATTCGGTTTAGGTTTCAATTGTGGGTTGGATAAGGTTATTATTTAGTTTGGTCATTTTTTAGTTTAATTTTATTTACGGCTTGATTATGTTTAGTTGTGTACCGATGACAGTTGGTCGATTTCAGGTGGACGGACGTCCACGTACGAGGTATTCGATTGGCAGCAACGTTAACGGTCGGACGCATCGGTACAATTACCTCATTGTGTTCCTTGCAATCATTTTGTGAAACAGTTATAAATCGTTGAATATTTACAGCATTCTCGTAATTTTGCTACCAAAATTATGTAAGCATTACAGATAACTCTGCCGGACATTATCTTTGTATTATTTCAAAAGTATCCTCATTTCTTACCATCATACAGATGAACTTTGAAATGACGACATGACCAGTCTACGCTGTTATACAAATACTCTTTAGAAGAGGTAGGTAGAGCCTATCGATTTTGACTGCACGGATGGCACAGAGGTTTAAATTGTAGTCTCACTGCTGCCACTGCGCTTGTGGGTTCGAATCCCACACGGGGCAAATCATTGTGTGATCCTCAAATGGTTGTTCTGAGTCTGATGTATTTCGTGTCAGTTGTTTAAATGTTTGTAGTTTCCCAGGAATTATTTCTAGTACGGTAGTTATGTTTTCAGAAACAAAACAAATAAAAAGTTACCGTTCTATGACTACCATAACTATGTGGCGACTCCGCACAGACGAAGAAGTTCAGCCTACCTTTAACAGATGGCGATACAATCGCACTTCACATGACGTCATACTATTCTGCATCGCACAAGTGAAGTTTATACAGCGACTGAGTATATATACAAGCTCCCGACATCAACCGTCGGGCCGCGGCCTGCCAGGCACGATCAACCAGCCTGGTCGGAGGATCCTCCCTTTGTGTTGGAGGGACTTCACACCCTGTTCCTCCACAACTATTTTACCTCATTAATTCTCAGACCATTCTTGATACACGTTGATAGATTTAGCGAACACTTACGACTGATTTAATTCTTTAAAGCGTGTTATATAATACTAAAGTTAGTTCAATTATAAAAATATGAGCTGACAAACATATACCGATTGCTCGAGGACGTTCTCGATATAATAAATAAATAATTCAAAAGGATTGCTGTGAAAATGCTAGATTAAATCTAACAAATCCGACAATGATATTAATGTTAACATATTCAGGCGAGCGCGTGTGTGGTCGCCATGTCTATTCTAATTGTAGGACTTCTTAAACTTATTATAGCTAACTGCTCAAGTCGAAATAGTTAGAATATTCGCTTTTTTATTCGACCTTTAAGTGTTCATTACTCATAGGCAGGATGCTGATGCTGCATATTTATTATTTAGTGTCATAGATACACCCTTAGCAAGTAAATAAATATAGTCTTCTTATATGACTATATTTATTTACTTGCGACTGCAAGTAAATAAATATATATTTATATTTCTAAAATTGTGTTCCATTGCTGAACGCTAGTCTGCTAAGAATTAAACAAGTATATTAGAAGGTCTCGCCTAAATCTAGTATTAATCAACTTTTCTGATTTGGCCAAGAGTTGCGCCAAATCAGAAAAGCGAGCCGTTACCAACTGTTTAATAGTTTCAAAATTATATAATAATAGTGTTTTAAAATAAACACCGCGATAAAATGTGTATACTAGTGTAACTTAAATGTCTATTATTGTCATTAAGTATATTCCTAGGTTCTGACTACTAAATAAATTCGATCACTTTCACCTAAACTGGCAACCCACGCTTTAAACAGATCAGCAATCAAGTCTACCAATCCAAAAAATCTTAACAAAAACATAACTGAAATTCATCCGCGTGCTCAAAATGTCGGTCACACGATAGGGTCAAGCCCTCCCATCCGAATCAAATCTTTCACATCCAAATTCTTACTTAAATTTGTGGAATCGGGACGGTCTGTCCGCACTCACGGCCACCTTACACCCGCGTTCAATCCAATCGCATTACCATGTGCGACGACCGGATAAAAACACAGATTTATACTGAATTCATCCAGCTATTATATTTCGTATTACCTGACGACGGCTTACGAAAGTACTACACTGTTCCGAACAAACAGGTCCTAGATAAGTAATGGAGAGTATTGAAAATAGTGTTATTAGTTCATAAACATGGTAATATGCTATGAATTGCTATGGATTTGCTTAGCTGCATACATAATAAAGTATGTAGCTTAGGGTATAAATAGTACTTTCTATAGTCCAAGGCTTATACTTATTGACTGACTAGATTTTGCCTGCGGCTTCTCTCGCGTCAATATAGATTTTATCAACAAATTTATATCATTCGAGAACAGTAAATTTTTTTGGATGATGTTGATATGTCCTTTTCTGTACCCCTGACAATGTGTATGCAAAATTTCATGATGATCGGTCGAGTAGTTTAGACATGAAAGCGTAACAAACAAACGAACAAACTCATATAATATAATATCAGCACTGTATTGAACTGTCCCACTGCTGGGTACGGGCCTCTTCTCAGTGTGAGAAGGGTTAGGTTAGTCCACCACGCTGGCCTAGTGCGGTTTGGCAGACTTCACATATCTTCGAGAAACTCACGATGTTTTCCTTCACCGTTAAGTTAAAACAAGCGATTATCGCTTAACTATTTAATACACATATAACTTCAAAAAGCCGGAGATGCGCGCCTTGGGATCGAACTCGAGACCTCTGCGTGACAGTCCAACGGTTTTCCACTAGGCTATCGCTGTTATAATATTAGTTAAGATTATGTTTTTATATAATACAAGATAGTCTCATGTCTATATTAGCGAAGATATAAGATACACCCACATTTCGCCAGATATAGTCATATTTTCCACGTCATAGGGGACGAGTCTATTGCTCTCTACCCTACACGGTTTTGTTATAGTACGTATAACTAAAGTTATAGTATACGTCTCTGTATCTGTAATTTACAGGCTATTTGAAGTTTTTACTATACGATAAATGACTAACATGCGACAAATATATTGCGTAGACACCTATATATTTATTTCACTTTAATTAGAACGTTTTACAACAACTAATTACATTAATTAAATATACAACACAATTGTACCATATTCTCGCAGAACTTCAAATACTCAGACAATAAAATCTTCCTTTTGTTCGCTAACATCACATTCAGGCATTGCTTCTAAGAGGGTATTCAGCGCAGATAATGTTCGAGATACAGGCGAATAGAATGTACCTACTACTGCCGTCAGGAAAAAGACGTACCTGCCAGTATTTTAAATTTAATATAAAAATACTGGCAGATGACTCTTTTTTTACTAATAGCAAATACAAGAGAGCTCAATTTAAAAAAATATATATATAACCTACATTTCTCTCTCTCTTTCTCCCTATCATCTTCCTGTGTATTCCAGAAATGGGACTTCCTTCCATGTCATTTTACTTTTAGCATATTACTATAACTACCTCCATAACGCAGCTGTAGTGAATGCGAATTTGTGCATGAGGTCTTGGGACCGAATCTCGGGTCAGACCAACAAAAGATGAGATGAGATTTTTTGGATGTTTCTGCCAAGAAATCTTAATAGCAGCAGTTAGGAAGATAGCGGTGTTACACTGCCGTGCGTCGTAAAGCTCGTAAAGCCGTTGGTCCTGCGCCTGATCTCTTGGCAGGCGTATTGGATTGCCGTCCCATCGGATTATGAGAGTTACAAAACAGAGAGAGCACTTGTGTTGGTGTACACACTTGTACACTATAATATCTCCTGTACAGATGCCGTGTGATTGACCACCGTGGAGATCATTACTACAACGATGCAAATCTTAAAAGACTGCACCATTTTTCTTTGGCATACAATCACGGAATTCTCTGCACAGGTCTTCAGTTAGACTGCAGCAATCCCGGTTCTTATCCTGACAGCAGAGTAAACAGACAACGGTTGAGCCAGCAATCACTTAATGGTATCAAGAGAATAGCATGATAGACTACAGATGAACACACTGGGCAACGTTTTATTGCGTAACTTTCCTGCATGGATATTGTAGCGCTTTGAGAGGTTATCTTGCCACTGCGAATGCGGTGACGGTTGCGGGTTGGTAATACAGGGCAAAAACTTGTGTGATGCACTAAAATTTGTTTGATTCAGGGCGTTTATTGTGTCTTTTAGTTGCTTAGACTGTGTCCTACGGAGTAGTTTTCCCGCGACACAGCCATTTGTCTAGTGTGATTTTAAATATATGCCTGGGTAAGCCCCGGTTTGTGAAAGGTTTAACATCGACATGTCAAAATTGAACTCATGTCATGTGATTGGATTCGTCGTTGGTAGTCAGCCAATACCAGCAATAAACATGCATTTGACCGTCAGTTATCTAATTCTTGTTTTGATCTACGTCTCAGATTCAGAGTTTAATTCCTATCGTTCTCATGGCTAAACTTTTAACCTTTTTGACATTGCTCTGGGAAAAATCATATTTTTCTAGTTTCGCGCGTGCAAGAGATCTACATAATTTTTGTTAGAAGAATGTTAGAGAAGTCTCATTGGCGAAATATGGATGTAACACACCTATTTTTAACACTACATGATCTATACCTATAAATTATTTATGCGCCAAATATTCCACGAACAGACAAAAATGAAAATCGTCAGCAATATATTATCCGGCGACGTTGCGCAACAAAAATGTTTCACAATGCTTACAAACCTTTATACAACTGGGATTTGAATTGGAGAGCAAACGATACAAATATAAAAATAACTATTCTTTATAACATGATGGATTGCCCGAATTGTGGTTGTGGTGAATTAAGTTATTATTTTTTTATATTATTGCGACTGAAGTGGGCAGTTGATTAGTATGGGTCAATAAACTCGTATGTGGTCAAGATGTGGGTGTATTGAGAATATTCTTATTCTCAACAGGAATTGACATATCCTCATTTAGCATTTACTCGTTCGTGGAGTTAAAAGTGGCTAGTCTAATTATCGAATGTGATTATTTACTTGAAGTGTCTGATCGGGATGAATTCAGTTAGATTAGAAAGCTATTTATTTATTCAATACAATTAGGAATAATATGAAGAAGTTTGGTAATGTATAATGCCTTGATTTGCCTGTTATATTTAGGTCTTAGAAAGTGGTTTGCTCCATATGTGATACAAATCAAATCAAATCAAATCAAATCAAAATAAATTTATTCAAGTTAGGTTACAAGGTAACACTTATGAATGTCAAAGTTACACTATTTTTTCCTGTGAATTTACATTCACTGCCACGTTCAGCAAAGCAAGGGTGTATATAGTAAGGGTGTATATAGTATAAGTAGGGGCTCATGAGAAGAACGGGTAAGAAACTCATGGCCACTCTTTTTAATCGCCAAGTGTACAATAATATTTCGTTTAGAAATCTTAACTGTAAGGTGCTGCAACCATTTCTCCATGAACTAATACTGAACATACTCAAGCATTTGATAAAATTTAAAGTTTTCAATATAATTACTGAATGTCCCATACTTAACATTAATTAATTATTAGGCCAGAAACAATAGCTTTTTAATTATGTCTGGCATTCATGACAGGTTAATTTAGCTCACATAAACATAAAAATCTTATGGCTGCCATTGGCTCCAAACTTTATTTGTACGGCTAAAATAATCCGCATTTTATGTTAGTATACAGACTAAACTAAGATCCAAAAACTATAAGATAGATATAAATAATTTATGTGTCCATTCTATATACCCTGGCCATAGCACCACTTAGTGAAATGGGGTATTCAGAGTATAATGGATATGTCTATTTTATAGGACACAAAGTTCATTCGGCCATGTTTAAATATTGTATATATTTTTATCAGGTTTAGCGTCAGTCCGATCGAACCTATGAATTTCGGTCAGTTTGTTTTTATATGTTCATAATATTAATTTGCTTTCCGATAGTCCAATGGTGTATGTACGGACGCTAGTGCGTGATGTGTTTGACACCTGCGCAGTAAATTGTTGAACTAAAGATTAGTTTGGAAGATAAATAATAATTTAATTTGTGTTTTAATATTTGATAAAATCTGTGTAATTATGTTGGAACAGCTGTCTGCGACGATCGAAGGCTTTTGGCAATGGTTTGCCAAATCCTTCAGTCATGATATTATGTATGTACTATATCCTAAGTAATATTATAAATTCAAGTCTGGGTTAATTTGTTAGGTTTTCACGCCTTAACTTTTCGACCGATCATCATGAAATTTCGCTTACACGTTATCAGGGGTACAAAAAAGGACATATAGTGTACATTTCATCCAGAAAAAATCTGTTCAACTGATATAAAAATTTATTGACGATATCTATATTAACGCAAGCGAAGCCGCGGGCAAAAACTAGTCTTAATATAACACGAAGTTACAGTTACATAATATTTCAGCAAAACAAAATTATTCCAAAATTTCGCTGCTCCTATATTGCATTTCCTCAACCAATATTACAAACCGATGTATATCTTACTTAGGAACCCATTATCGATCTTATTAAACACCTACCATCGATTGATCATGATCAACGGGGCATATAATCGAAGGTACCAATTTATACAACTGCAATCTCCGGGCGTCGCTTGCGGTTTCACTCAGACGTAATGTCTATGGACCGTAGCTATCATAACTAGTGTTGCGACTGTTATTTATTTAGCGGGAAGCTCCGGACTTTGAAACGGGATTATGCTCGGAATTTAATGCATCTAGCTTTATATAAATAGTTTGAGTGGATTGTTTATCAAATAAACTGCAGTAAAGTGCACAAAGGCTAGTAATTTAGATATTTCGAAGGAATTAGAGACTGGCGGTAAATATCAAAAGATGAAGATGAAGTAAATATAAAAAAATGAAAGCGACATAAGGTGCTTTAACTGAACTGAAATGACATTAATGACACAAAGTGAATTGCGCAATTGAAATATACTAGCGGGCGCCTAGTGGTCAAAATTTGACTAAAATTCCTAAGCTTGCTACTTTATTTTCTTTTTTCTTTATGACATATAAATAAGGTATAGGTAACCATAGTTACAAAGAATTTTACGACGTTAGACGAACAATGACGAAATATTACGAACGCGATTCGACTGCGTGTGTCAAATGCACGGGTGTGTGCGTGTAGTGTTTTTCCATTAATTTAATGTATTTCTAAGGCATATTTTATAAAAATATTAGGATTCGCCCCTCCTTCTTGATATAAACTTTAACTGTGCCAAATTTCATACTCCTCCGTCCGCGCAAATTTCGTAAAAAGGGGTACAAAGTTTTTGCTTCTCGTATTATTATATAGATAAGGCAATCACTATTAACATACAATTTACAAGACTAAATTACATAAATTAGTCTGAGGATTCTTAATTAGAGAAGCCATTTAAATGCATGAATAGTATTAGAACCCGATATGGAACACTGCAAACACTAGGTATAAATTTATTATTTTAGTATTAAGCTATTTTTGTATCTGAAGAGAAATAGGGCTAAAAGATGTAGATTTCTTTATTATAATATTTAAATTTTATGTAATTATTTAAACCAGGAAAATTAAGTTCATCAAATTTTGCACGGATGGCGTAGTGGTTGTCTTGTTGCTGATACTGCGACGAGTGTTGTGGGTTCGATCCTCACACGAGACAAAAATTTGTGTGATCCACATATAGTTATGCCGAGTTATTCTTTGATTCTCACACACACAGACACACACACACACACACAGATTCACAGAGTACATACACTAGGTATGTACTCTGTGACGTGACGCGAGTTGTCTTTACAAAAAAACTAAGATACAATTAAAATCAATCAAAGATTTAAACAAAATTGCATACAAACATTTGTAAATATCAGAAAAAGGTAAACCACAAACTTCAGACGGGATTGCTATACAAATCCCGGTTAAGATCTCGGCAATATCCCGGGTTTCCCATCACTAGCTGCGACCCACCGCAAATGATCTAACGGCGTCTGAGGCATATTGAATGTGGGTTTAGTTACAAAGACATGAATATCTATGTATATCATTGATTGGAACTACTCGACTGATATTGGTGACATTTTCTTAAAATATTAAACTTACAGACAGAATGGCGTCTTTCTTCGAGACACAGATAAATGATTTTTGACTATAACTTTGAATATAGAATTCAAAGTTATAGTCAAAAATCATTTATTCATTTCGGTCACAAAGTAACACTTATGAACGTCAAAGGGGTTAGTGAGTTTACTAATTAGTAAAAGTAATTACTTAGTACGAAATGTAGGTATGTAATTTGAATACACAGACATACTTTCTAAGGAATAGACCTCTGCCTATAACGAAATGAAATGTGAATTTCGCAAAGTAGTGTTCTAGGTGCCCGCCAATGGCCATTAGATACTGGACTAGTCTACGTACTGCTGCTGAGAATTTCCAGACAGAAAATTCGAACTTGACTTATAGTTGGTCATGTGTTACCTGCAGTTATCCGCACAATTGGTTAAGCTGGTTTGGGCATGTTGAAAGAATGGACGAGAAAATACTGACTAAGAAAGTTTATAAGGCTAGTGTGAATAGAACAGTCGCAAGGGCAGGACCTAGCCGAACGTTTCTCGATTAGATCAGAGACGTTCTGGACAAGGGCCAGGTTAAGAGCACCTTAAAGCGGCGAGCGTGTATGAGGAATGTGATAAAAGTTAATGAAGCCAGAAAAGTGTGTCAGGATCGTAGCAAATGGATATCCGTATTCTCTGCCTACCCCTGTATGTATGGCCCATTTTGCATAAGCGACCGATGCAAAAGGTATTCGATTGCTTGTACCACCTCAGCTCCGTCCAGAAAGATAGTAGGATGCCGACATTGTACAGTACGTCCTTCCTTACGAAGGATGACGTTGATTGTACACGCTTCTGTTGTCTAATCCACCTTTTATACTTTCTTTCTTACTCTATTTTACTATATTTCTACTGGTACCATAAATTTGGATGCATATGTTACGCGTAAGTGACATAACAGACTAATTTTGATTAATGGTTACTGAATTAAAGTCTAAAGTCATGTATTAATAACAGTGGCGGTCAGGCGAAAAGCAATCTTGAGATATTGAAATCTAGCTCAACCCCACAACTTCGCTGGCGTTCGTCGGAATTAAAAGTAGACGATATCACTTTCCGGTCCGTAAACTATTTCTATTCGAAAAATTATACCGATTCTTTATACATTGCCTGAAAAAAAGACGAACCAACAAACAGACTTTCACAATAATAATACTAGTTTCTTGCCGCTTATTGCCGGACCATCTAAGCTCCTAGGATGCTAGATCGTAGTTAAAGAAATGTAGGCGCAATACATCTTTGTGTAAAATTCCTCGGGGATTAGCTGCTTCGTAAAATCTTAAAAGGCAAACTTAGAAACAAAACGAAGTCTGAACTGTTTTTAACAAATGACTTATTTAGCTGGAATAAACTAATTATCATAAAATAATAATTTCGATGAGCGAATCGTCAGATATCAATGTCAATCCGTTTCGTAAGTTTCATTCTATGTTTAAGCTTCCATTTTCTATTACATATCGCTAGTTCGCACATATCCCGAGACTTCTAGCCGGAATTCAATTTTGACGTAATATTCCCCTATAAAATATGGTATCTCAATATCGAATATGACTCCCAATAACTACATTTGTAATTCCCTGCGCGCTAGTGCTGTGATGTGATCCCGGGAATATCCGGGAACATTTCGATATTACATATCTCGGCTGTATAATCATATTGAAATGAACATTTTCCGTTAGATTTGATGTTAGTTTATATGTATCACTTTTCTTTTGGATACTTATGCCGCATTATGATGATTCAGTGATTATTATAATGCATTTATATTCGACAGTATTGCTTTTTTTACAAATAGAAGCAACCAAACCGAAACCATAAGATAGGGTATAGGACTTGCTATCAAGAGGTCTTCAGTTCGATTACCGCCCATTGCTTTACTGTTTATAACACAAATCATTCTAGCTTAGCTAGCAGGGTTAAAAAGAATACTAGTAATTCGTAATCCAACTGGAAAGTAATAAAAATCAAAACAAAATTGAACCAGCAGTATTTGAACGATTATGCATGGTACATTAGTGAATGCCACTGCTATGCACGAGATCTCCGGTTTAATACCTGGATCGGGCAAATCTTATCTATGAAGAAATTATTAGTTTTAGCACGGACTCTAGAACTGTACCTGGTAGTGGGCGATATACTTACTCCTTATAACGCGAGACTGGAAAATATAGCTGGTGAAATGTGGTTGTAATACATCTCTGCCTACTCCTTCAACAGAATAAAGGCTATAATAAAATTATCTTTTACTGAATTTAATAATGGACTCATGCATACTAACATATTTACATAACATATTTAACAATGATTCAAATTACACCGACAAAGATGGATCAGTAAGATCCGTATCATCAAAAATACAATTTTAATCAACATTCCTTATAACTTATAATCCACCCCGAGATTTAACATTCACGGTATTCTAAATTCATTATACTTCCGGCTCAAAGGCGCCATGATTGGCCACGAAGAGTGGTGGGGGAAATACAAAAGACGATGTAATGCATGTTTCATTATCACTATTGTGTCGTCTGAGACGGCGCGCAGACGTTTCGCCGTATTGAAAGGTCGATTTAAAATGTGAATATGCAATGAACGTTCGATTGAGAAATTCCGGAACAGCCGTTGAATGGAGCCGAGTGAATAGAATATAGTTCAATTATTGAGTAACTCATGCTTGCGGTTGAGATCTTCGGCGCAGGTAGTTCACAGACGAGGACTACTAACTTTTCGACCAAAGACCCGTGTTCAAATCGGAATTAGAAAATTAATGTATTGGTTTTAGGATAGTCAGCGTTAACGTTTGATAAATTTTTATATAAAATTAAATATAATTTTAATATTTATTATCTTTAAGTCTTATTAAGGCTTTTAAGATCAAATATCGTACTAGATATTTTCTTATGTACAAGTTTTACAAGCATGACTATACAAAAATGTAACAATGGCTTCAAACAACATCTAGTCTTGATTCACATATCTGAAATACAACGTTTCCCTAGTTTAGGCTCCTGTCCACCCCTCATAATACGCTACTTGTTATATTTACTTTGCTACTACTACTAGTTGAAATATCATATTGTGGGAAATTGTAAAATTGTTTGGTGGAAAATTAACTTATTTTTTATTTTTTTTATTTATCTGTCTCTCGCGTTACATCTTCACATATATAACATTGATAGCATAGGTAAGCTGTTAAACGATTCCTTCAAATTCAAAGTCAAAGTCAAAAATCATTTATTCTCTTAGGTCACAAAGTAACATTTACATATGAACGTCAAAAGGGTTAGTGAGTTTATTACATTTACTGAATTTACATTTATGTTGCAAGGTTCAGGCTAAAGGTTGAGCCTATGAGAAGATACCTGCAAGAAACTCAAGGCCACTCTTCTCTTTTAAATCGCCATCAACTTAATTTCAGTATTTTACAACTCATTTATGTACCAGATGTTGCAGTCATTATGCCATATGTCACTGTCCATATAAAACTAAATTCTAAAAATAAAGAAAAAGTTAATAATATTATGTAAGAAGCATTTGAGGTTTGAAAAGATATTTATCAGTAGGTAGCCATATTTAATAGACAGTAGTATGGCATGAGGACGCATACACTTACACTTAATGACATAAAAATGTAATTCGTGACTAAATGTAGTTAAAACAAAATTTACGTTAATATTTATAACGTTTGTTTAAAAGAAAAGAAAGATACTTTAACATCACAAAATAAACACGAAGTAACATAACTAAATTGACTTATATAATACATACATTTTTTCATCAATACAGTGTGTGCTAGACAAATACATGTCTGTTCTAGTCTTTCGATACATAGACTCAAACATGTATTGATTATACGCTTCTTGGTATATCTATCTTGCATAAAGAAATGACAAAGGGTTGTGATCTGTCAATATCATATTTAGAAAATTGTGAAGCCTCGTCCCCATGAAAACACGGTCTAATTCTTGTGGCATCCACATTGGCCTCATACATATCTTTTTTGATAACCTAGTCTAATCTTTATTTCGTTTTATGATATAAAACGACTTACTATACTAAAATATTTTCGGCTAAATGATAAACAGCGCAAACTAAAATTAATTAAGAATTAAGTCTAGATGCATCGAGAACCACAGCAGTACCAATCGATTAATGGAAGCGGCACTATTTGAATAATTTGCACTAAAAGCAGCTATTCACAACCCGACTTAACATCCAATCAATCGGGCCGATCGGTTGGGTACAGAGGATTATTTTTGCAAAAATTCAACTTGTTAAATTGGGTTGAAAATATCATGCCTGCTTTCACAACCCAATTTTCTGTTTCTACCAATTGATCGGAGTGATTGGGAGTAAAATCGGGACGTGAATAGAGGCTTTAAGTTAGTAGTTAGTGGGGGTAGTAATGATTTATGTGGTAGAGACGTGAGTCTAGACTAGTTAGTATATCTAAAGTAATACTAATGCACTCTATTCTAAGCTACCGAGGTGATCCTTCTGTAGTCGAAATTGCACTAAAGATTTATTAATATATAATACTAATGCGCTTTATTCTAAGCTATACCCGAATTTGCACTAAAATTGATTAATATATCACACTAATGCGTTGCTCTCCACAACACGCATAGCTGACGTAGGTGTTGAATCCGCCAGGCTGAAGTGGGAATGGGCCGGACACGTCTGCCGCATGCACCTAGAGAGGTGAGCACTAATCGTGACCAAGTGGGTGCCACAAGACAGTCGAAGGCGACGGGCAGATCTAAACTTAGATGTCGGGATGATTTGGACGCTTTTAAAAGAAACTGGATGAGAATATGTACCATCAGAATGATTTAGACATCCCTGGGAGTGGCTTTTTCGCGGCAGAGTGATATACCAAAAGGCTAATGAAAAAAGAGACTTCTATGATGTCCAGTATCTAGAAATCCATGAGTTGCATCTTGAATTATAGCGCAATAGAATAAAAAATAATAATATTATTTAAAATGTGAACAACTAATACGTGAGATCTAACAACTTAGGTGGCGAATGTGGGTTTAATAAACATCTGCCTACTCGATTACTGTCTGTCAATAAAAGGCCAAGTATAGATAGCAATCTACTTAAGACTAAATGCTTTTTAACATATTAACTAACTAGATTTTGTCCACGGTTTCGCTTACGAAAATGTAGGTTAGGTTAGTAAATGTACTTTTTCGTGGATGAAACGCACCCTATGTCCTTTTCTACCTGACATCGTGTATGCGAAATTTCATCATGATCGGTCGAGCAGTTAAGGTGTGAAGACGTCATAAACAAACTCATTATCGCTTTTTTTATTAGGTAGGATAATGGGGTAATCGTAAGGGTAGTCCTCCTTTTTTACTAATAATAAGAAAGAATAGAAATACTACACTTAGGTTATGTTTTATGTTGTAAACAAACAAATATATGTATATATGTATTTCTAAGTCATTCGGTTCAAGTTTCAGACTATAATAATTGTTTTCTAATAGGTAGATATAATAAAACGCCAAAAATGTTGTCTCTGTATAATCTCAGTACGCGATATTAATTAACTAAATAAGACAATCAAGATCAAATTTACTATAAATACTCATAACAATGACATGTGAGATATCAAATTGATTAATGATGATCTCAGGCCCAAACCCTCGACTTGAGTAACGCAAAGCATCCACAAAATTGTTCGCCACAAGAAGACTAAAAGGGACAGCTTTCTTTTTATCATTTCATAACCTGCCGAAGCCATATTTTATTCAGGACGCACACCAATATCTGATCACGTCCGCCGATTAGGACACAAAACAAACGTGGCCGATACATAAATATAATATAAATATAAAATTATACATATTTTATTCATAAAGACTCACGGCTAAACAATAAATGTTTAAAATTCGTCCTCCGGTTTTTATGGCGTCCCATTAAAATTTTCTACTTATGCCAAATAAAGCAAAGGGTGGGCTTTAGACAAAGGGCCACGGGATCTTGATGGGAATTCTCTGAGGATTTCATTTGGAGGAAAAAAACTGTTAGATATAATAATTCTTAAGGTTGCTTTCCAGTCGAGGCGATTTTAAAGCGATAATATTAAGCTACAGACATAGCAACGCGATTTTTAAACTTCATGTCTCGGACAAAACATCCTTGATCTATACTAATATTATAAAGCTGAAGAGTTTGTTTGTTTACTTGTTTGGTTGAACGCACTAATCTCAGGAACTAATGGTTCAAATTGAAAAACAACTTTTAGTGTTAGATAGCCTATTTATCGAGGAAGGTTATAGGCTATATAACATCACGCTACGCCCTCGGGAGCGGCGCAGTAACTATAAACGCGGCTGAAACCGCGGGCGCATCTAGTATACACATAATGTTAATAAAATAGGCTGCTTTTAAATAAGTTACAGGAACATATTAATCATTCACATATAAAACATATGGACTGGTGCCTTATCCTTCTTACACTGAAAAGAGACCTCTAGCCAGCAGTGGAGAGAGTTTATATATAAGGCTGATATCATTATACAGGGTGTCCGCTAATTAATGGATAATCTGGAAATGTCTTATAGTGGAACTGCTGGCCGTTCAGAAAAAAATATGAAAATAATATTATCCTAGCTACTGAGACTACCTGAGATATGTGTTTTCTTTTTAATTACTATGTATAACTTTTTTGTATACTACGACCATAAATGAATGAAATCCATCGGTTTTTTGTTGTTTTATTATTAAACACTAATTATGCTAATAGATAGACAGTCAAAAGTATGCTATACTTATATAGCTTGCACTTTTTAATAATATATATTTCATTATTTTTTTCTTTTTCCATTTTCTTAACGGTCTTCATTTCTACTATAAGACATGCAGTTTCATTCACTACAGCCGTCTGGATTACAATTTCGCAATGAAGGTATATCTTTGTATATCTTACTAACAGTATAGCATTAACTGGAACACAAATACTAAACTAAGATCCTTTTATTCGTGAACTCAAAGAGAAACAGACGGTTTAATGTTTGCCTCATAAAATATTAAAGAATTAATTAATTAATTCAACGATCTCGACTTTGATCATGATAACATTTCTTATAATTTTAGGAGCTGCTCGGGCTATTGTTTATTATAATCTAATTATATATAATTATATCAAATTAGTTATAAATACCGAGATGTGTAGATAAGGAATGGCAAAAAATGAGACATTATGTAATAAGATGGATGTTTATGTACCTTAGGATTCTTAAAGTGATTATGCAGGATGCAAGTAGCTGGCGCGGGCTGCATGCCCAAACTAATCGCATAAGCTACATGCGCCTTAAGTAGATCCACTCATGCAAGTAGCACGTATGACTTGCGCGAGTCGCTTTTTCACATGCATTGTTCATACAAACAGTGCAAGGGCCTGAACGTACAAATGTATGTATAACTTCTAGGAAAATAATAATACACAAAGCAACTAATGTAGAAGAATCATTCGAACGAAAGATTTGTCTTATGGTATCATTACTTATACTGTTTCTGTACAAATATTGGCCAAATTGCCTCGTCAATTCCATGGCATAAATTCGTGCTTATATTTGTCAGTGATTGCGAGGTCTTCGATTCCCATAGACCATACATAGAGTTATATCATTTTGTGATTCTGATACTCTGTTAGACAATCCCCAGTGATAGCACGGAGTCTGAAATGTGATGACTAGGATTAAGATTGCCCTCTAATACGTGGGAGCTAAAAGATAGTCGAAATGTAGTAAATAAACCTACTCTACTTACTCCTTTTGTAGATGAAAACATATTATTGTATATCCTATACAACCATAGTCTCTTGCTAGTAGTAGAGCCTCGCTGATTTCAGTATGAATGAGCTTAACCTGGGAAGGACTACCCTCTCACAGAATATCGACGTGAAATAGCAGTATTCCTAATGTTGTGTTTCGTTCAATGATTGAGAGTGCCGGAGGCCTAATCACCCTCTTTCCACCTTCCCGCTCCTTCTCCTTCCCACTTCCTTTTTCACTTCTTCCTTTCCTAAAGGGTCGTCAACGCGCAAGTGATTTCTCTGGTGTTGCAGGCGTCCATAGGCTACGGTGACCACTTACCATCAGGTTGGTCGTATGCTTGATTGCCACCTAAGTAGTATAAAATAAAGTCTTGGATATTCACGGTCAAATCTAGGCGTTCATAGCAGAGTTGATTTCGTGTTGGGCAAATAACGCAAAGGTTTAGCAAATACGCCATTTGGAATGCCAACATATATGTATATGTTTATGTAGAGGCGCTTGTGATGGAGTGGCCACTGATTGATTACTCAAGGCTAAGCTAGATAGCAGCGGTCAAATTCTAGATGGATGGTCGTAACCTTTAACCTTGGCTAGCTCGTAAAATATGGGCTTATTAGAATATTATTATCATTTTAAGTGGTGTTCGTAAATGTAACTGAAAACGTAGTACAGTTTCGTCCGAGTTATTGTTTACAATAATATCGGACTTCTTCTTAATGTGGGAAGGGTTACGCTATAGTCCACTACGCTGGAGCAGTATAGGTTAGCAGATCTTACACTTATTTAAGAACATTATGTTAAACTCATAACATACAGGTTTTCACTCAATGCTATCTTTCACAGTTAAGACTGCGCCGAGCGAAATGTGCCAAAACAGGCGGTCACAGTTAAGTTGATAAAATCTACATTTTTTGTTTACTACAAATATAAAATATACATTTACCATAACAATGAATGTGTTTACAATTATTTCGTGTGAAAAACTTAAAATAATTAATATTTAGGCCTAAAAAAATTATGTAAATTAGCACGAAAAATGCAAAAACGTAAGCTCGTGTTACGTGATTTTTAGATTATAACAGTAGAAATCTATCCTATTTTACAGCTTAAACGAAACATAAATAGTTACATCACAATTTGTCCGTCCCAAATATTTAAGTTATTGGTTAACAATAAAGATAGATATTTATCAAAAAAGCACTTCAAATCCTCCATACAATTTCACTATGGCGGCCGCGCGCCGATTTGAATATCGAGCTCTGTCATTCAGTCCAAACGCATCTTACGCTCGGCGCAGTCTTAAAGCGGGTGTTACGTATTTTTCATTACACATATGACTTTAATATGCCAGAGTTGCATCACAAGGAATCGATCTTGAAACCTCTACGTGATTGTCCAAAAGATTGCAGGAGTCTGGTGGAGTGACATCACTGACCACTGTAATCAGGAAGTGAGCATTTACCTTGTTTATAATAATTTAACCTTGCGTGGATTAAATTAATAAATGAGGATAACTCTGAAAGCAAAGCAATTAATTTATTTGGAAGATAATATACGCACGACTGTTTTTCCTGGTGCTGTAAACTAATAGACAGCAGTGCAATTGCATACCATCCGTAGAACCGTTTAGTAACTGAATAGCAAAAAAATTACAAGACAGTTGCACAATTTTACACAGACACTCAAGTCCAAAGTAAATAATTATGAATACCAGATACGCGTAAACATGTCTGCGGGTCATTACTTTTTCGGTACTTGACTTCTTTATATCCACACAGAAAAGAGGCTTAATATTCAAACATATAAGGCTCACCAGACCACCACAACATCGGCAAACGAAAGTCAAAAGTCACCGCACCATGCATGCGAACATTTTAATTAATATACATTACGCATTCACTTAGGCAACTCCAATTTCGCGTCGCATCCCTTTAATACCGGCGCGTCATGGATGTGAAATCAAAATCCTGCTCGTACATAATTAGGAGAGCCGGCAACGGGTTGCTGATAGGCCCTATACGTATTGTGCGATTATATGTATTGTTATATAACGCGTAACAATAAGATGTGGTCATGTTTTAAGGTTGTGAAGGCTGAAAATATAACAGTTGTATGATCTTGTTATCACACAACTTTACTGAAAATATGATAGATAGGGCGCGTCGGTTGGTGTGGATTAAAAACACTGAATAAAACTGTATATATTGTAATTAATCTGTTAAATCTAAAATGTGTATGAAATGACGCGATATGTCTAATTACTGATTTTACTGATAATTGAGAAAATATGCATGGAATTGGATGTTTGTCTTGGTCTGGTTGTTTCTATGTATAATATGTATGTATATACAAATATAAAAGTATATATATGTATGTTTATCTATTGTCTAGTACCCATAGTACAAGCTCTGCTTAATTTGAGCTAGACGGTGTTGTGTGTATGTGATAGAATATAATATTATATATAATTGGGTATATAATTGGTATATTGTCTCACGACTAGGGGTAGGCAGATTTGTATATTATACCCACATTTCAGCAACTATGACTAGGTTAGGCCTCATGTAATGGAGCGAGTCTATTGTCGTCTCGGACCACGTTGCCAGACTTCGTATCGCTATTGAGAATTTTTTGACAAAATAATCCATTTGCTCGGCAATCGATCTCAAGACGTCATGGAAAAAAACTTCGAAAGACGAAAACATTTTGACCAAACATCCAAAAAATATGCTTTAAGATGAGAGATCAAGATCTTATTTAACACCATTACCTACTTTACTATAATATGTAAAATCATAATCATTAGTAAAACATTAATGTAAAATCTCTTTATACTGTACTGTTTCACTCTGTATACAGTATTTTCGGCAGGTATAGCTGCGTATAGCAGAACGCTGAGAAAATACGATCCTTAAAGCTAAACGATCTTGTCGATTCGAGTCGATTCTTGAATACAAACTAACAGACGATCGGTCTGGCATTCGTCAATCGGAATGCCATGGCACGAACGTGGCAGTAACTCATGCAAATTATCTCTAAAATATATGGACTTTCGAAAAAATAATGGAAGCTCAACTCGACTTCACTTGACATCACCCATCACCGGGTAAAAAGCCCTAAAGCAAAACCACTCGACATCAAAACCGCAAGTCGCAACGACAAAAAGTCGCATCGTGTAAACATTTCCTTTTCCACTCATAGCATAGACGAAGGGGACGTAATTGGGCACGTACCGAGTCATTTGCGATGACTATAGGCCAAATTGACCCCTCGGCCGCCTCTCGTGTCGCCTTTAAAAAAATAATACCCTTAATTTGGCTATTATGGCTGTTGTGACATTAATTTGGATGGATTTCTGTGGGTAATGAGAGTCTTCACTTGATATTTTTTCTTTTGTCAACGATTTGATATGTTTTCTTTTGTACCTTAATAGATTTTGCTTGCGGCCGTCCGAGTGGATTCGAGGGATAATATACCTACATATATGCTTACTTTTAACCCAAAATATGGTCTTTCTGTGGCAAGTTTCTTTCAAATCTGTTTAACGGACTGCGCGTTCGTGACTAACAAGTATCTAAATGTCTTTTCAAAGTTTTATATGTATAATATTAGTAGGTTTATATACGTTTATAGTCTCACGCCCACATGGACATCTTCACAACGGTAAGCAAAGGTATATCTCACTTGAAAATTAAACTACTATATACGGATTTTATCGCGTTGTTTATTTAACACTCTATTACATAATTTAGAAACTATTACAATACTATACTACTGTTAAAATTTACTAATTTCAAGCTAATTAAATTATTAAAACTATTAAAACTATTTGTATTTAAGTTTACACTTTTTCCGACGTTTCGGTTGCTTTTCAGCAGCCATTGTCAGAAATACTCAATATCACTTTGCATGACTTTGTAATTGAAATCAAAACCATATGCATAGCAGTCGAATTTACTACCGCTGTGCCATTGAGACAGATTTTCTGCAGTAAGTAATATAAAATATGCTCTATAAAACGCTTTCACATTAAAATTTGTTATTCGGGTTTGCCGTACTAAGTTGAGTGAGTTCGATTGCTAACTCCGCTGCGTCATTATGCTGCCTGTAACTACGGACTCGGGCTGAGTTCCAAACTCGGCGAGAGCTGAACAACTAATACGAATCTAACGATTATATCGGTTATATCGTGATGTACTTACTACACTATATTAATATAGTGACATTTTGGAAGTTTTAACTAGGTAGTCGGTAACCCTTTTCTGGGTAGTGTTAGTGGTGCAGCGGTAATAAATGTGACTGTTGTGTATAAGCTTTTGGATTTGACACCCGGGTGGGCTCAATAACGCTTACGGGCTTAAAGAAAGGGTTATTGAATTTTTCTGGCAAGAAATTCTAAATAGCTACCTGGAGTTAAGACATTGGCGGTTTTCCATATCCTCGGCAAGCACGTAAAGCCGTTAGTCCTGCACCTGTCTCTGTGCAATCGTGTCACATTACTATTCTATCGCATTATGAGAGTGAAGGAAAAGAGAATGAAATATCTCCTATGTAAGATGGACATCCTCCGTTAAAATAAGCCGCCGTGACCGAAATTCGCTCTAAAGTAACTTAGTTCTATTTATAGTTTTATTATGTAGGATCTAAAATCGTAATGCCTGGGACCTTAAATCATAATGGGCGAAATGTGGGCGTGAAATATCTCTGCTTAATCCATCTGGGACATGTTATACCTACATGAGACTGATATGTATAAACCTAAAGAATTAAAACATTTTTTGAATGGATCTCATGATTTTTTTTTTGTGGACCGGGTAATTTTACAAGTTACTTGAAGTAATATTGTCTTCTGTTTACGCGAATGTTATTCATGGAAATTAAACTACTATATACTTATATTTCGGCTACGTACTGTTTAATAGAGTAAATCAAAGTAAAAAAGCATTTAATCACTTCGGTCACATAGTAACACTTATGAACGTCAAGGTTACTGATTTGTGAGTTTACTAAATTTACTGAATTTACATTTATATTAGTTGCTAGGTTCAAGCAAAAGGTGGTGCCTATAAGAAGATACTTGCAAGAAACTTATGGCCACTCTTTTATATCGCTATTAAATTATCATTTTCCTAAATAAGTGTACTAGCTTCTTAGAACTTGACTGCACAAATGTCGCAGTGCTTTAAGTGGATGGCTCGCCACTGCCACGGCAATGTTTTGATCTGAAAATGGTTGTGCCGATTCTAGATATTGTGTCCGTTGTTTTAATGTTTATCAGTTCCCCCAAAAGGCAAGAATGAATTCTCGTGCGGTAGTCGTATTTATAAAAGAAAAAGAAAGAAACCTTTTCACCTAATTCTCTACGAAATATGTCTTCGCAGTCTTGAAATAGTATTTCTTGAAAGCATGTCTTTGAATGTTAATGTAAATATCGTCAACAATTTAATGAGCTTATAAGTCTATGACGTCTTCATATATAGATCATACAGGCAAACAGACAGTACATTAAATTTAACACTGGGACAGTGATTTATAACTTTTTACCTACACGACTATCCGAATTAACCAGCCAATCAGTCTGTGACAGCCAAATGACTTGATCCGGTTACAAAGCAGAATATTTGATGCTGATCACTACGTTCTACACCCCACATTGGGGTGTGATTATTCGCCACCCCAACCACCCCACATGGGGTGTTATGCTGATTCTGTTCCGTGTTTGTCAGGTATGTCGTGTTTTAGGGTGTTTTTTATTAGATTATATGCGTGCCGGATTCAAATTGTGGATTTAAATGAAGTGGTAGACGGGAAATGGCTTCTGCGGTGAGAGCGGGTTCAATCGGGCGTCGTTAAAATACACGTTTTTGGTTTGTATATATGTTTGTTTTGACTTTCGTATTTTAATATCACGCTGGGTTATCACTGAAAGGTTTGGTAGATATGTATTCTTAGCGTATATAATACATAATTGAATTATAGAGCGTGTATATTCAAAAATTGATTGTAAGTAGCTTAGTGCAGGTATAAACATCGTCTTCTATCTATCTAATAATAATATCTGCTCTATGTATTAACTATCCCCCTGCTGGGTACGGACCTCTTCTCATAGTAAGGAGGTCGTAGGAAGTTCGGCCATAGTCCACCACGCTGGCCCAGTGCGGGTTAGCCGACTTTCCATATCTTCGAGAACATTATGAACAGCTCTCATATACAGGTATATGCATATGGTGATATAAGTGGGGTAAATGATAGACGATAATCTGGCCAGTCGACAGTTTCAGGGTTATCCATTATTTACGCCACACCCTGTATATAGGTTAACTATTGATGTTGTCCTTTTATCAATTAATTAATTAATTTATTCTTAGGATCTAAAGACATGGGTCCAAACGTGTAGTATGGTATGTCACAAAAGATTATCAGAAGCAAAATAAATAAAAAACTTCCTTTTCTTTTAGTAGCACATGTTGGTCAGGCTTGGTGCAATATTGCTAGAGTGCACGCTCTATGTTTAACTACGTTCTAAGGATTTATTACAACTACATTTCGCCAGTTATGATTGTCAAGAGCCTATGTTATGGGGTAGAGACTAATACTTAAATTGCTATAAACAATTGCATACTTGAAATCCAATTAATAATCTGAAAACCTCGCAATAAACAAAGTATAACTACACTGGAACATTGAGACAACTATCATCTTAGTCTCCCCGTGACCATGGCTGCTGAAAAGCAACCGAAACGTCAGGGAAAGTGTAAACCTAAATATAAATAGTTTTATTAGCTTATTACATTAGTAAAATTCACTAGTAGTAGTAGTGTAACAGTTTCAAAATTATGTAATACAGTGATAAATAAACAACGCGATGAAATCCGTATATAGTAGTTCAATTTCAATAAATAACATTCGCGTACATAGAAGACAATATCATTATTCTAAATTTTTAATAACAAACCTGTTTTATACAAGTAGAACCATGTGGTTTACTAAGATCTTTCTTTATACTTAAGAGCTTTCCTCTTGTCGGTGGAGTATACGCCATCTTTCTCGATTTTCGGCCAATACCTTGACCTTATAAGACATGTCCTTTGCCTTTTCTTTTGATTGATCTGTGAATGCCCTCCTGGGTCTGCTTTTCCTCTCTTTCCTTCCACTTTTCCTTCTATGATGTTTTTTATAAAGTCGTCATGTCTTATAAAGTGGCCAAATATCTTTCCTCTTCTGTACTCAATTGTCATCAAAATGTTGCGTTCTTCTTGGACAAGGCTCAGTACTTCTACATTGCTTTTCTTTTCTGTCCAGCTGATTCTTTCTATTCGTCTCCAGCACCACATTTCCAAAGCTTCCAGTCTTTCCCGGTCTTGTTGGGTCATTGTCAATATTTCGCTTCCGTATAGAGTAATGCTCCAGATGTATGATTTTATAAGCTGTTTTCTTATGTGTTTTGAAATTTTGGATTTAAGCAGATGTTTATTGTTATTAAATTTTTGTTATTAATAGGATATGGTAGGTATAATCAAACAGAACCATATTCGATGAATAAAGAACATTAATTTGACACTTTAAGTTCCAAGATCCTTAGACATTTTAAGAAGACGAATTTTAGTTAGTTTACCTATGAATTTTTATCTTCATACCGACCTGTAGTCAATGAGCACTCTGGCTTACCAGAGATATGTCAGATACAATTCTACCTTATCTCTTAGGAGCTACTAAGATACTATATCCAAAAATAACAATGGCCTTCTTAAACACAGCCAATCGCTATCAACAATAGCGGGATAAGTCTTAATTAATAAGATATAAATTCAAGGCAGACTCTGCCGAAGCCCGTTAACAAACATATTTGCATACTGACAAAGGCGTCCCGAGTCGCTTATTTTCATATTTTCCTCAAATCAAACGGAATATTAACAAGGAGGAATTACTAATTAAAAAAGCTTTTCTATTTATTTATTAGCTTTTACCTGCGATTTTGTCCGCGTGAATCCCAACGCATATCGGCATAAACAATATCCCAGTGGCAGACCGTTGGACTGCCACACAGAGGTCTTGAGTTAGGCGCGCATCTCTGACTTTTCGAAGTTATGTGCGTATTAACCTCTCAAACCCTAGCTAATTATTGCTTGCTTAAATGGTGAAGGAAAATATCGTGAGGAAACCTGCATGTCTGAGAGTTCTCCAAAATGTTCTCGAAGATATGTGAAGTCTGCTAAACCGCACTGGGCCAGCGTGGTGGACTATGGCCTAACCCTTCTCACACAAAGAGACGAAGCCTATGACTTCTGAGACGAAGCCTATGTCCAGCAGTGGGACAGTTTAATACTGGGCTGATATTATATTATATTATATTATTATATATTCATCCAGCTATAGTGCATACTGTGCGGTATTCTGTTCGATCCCCGGTACTGGCAAAATGTTATTGACTTTTTCTGTAGAGAAATTCTCAGTAGTAGCACAGAGTCTGGAATTATACCCGGCAATAGGGTCACTCCCTATTACGTGGGAACTGAACCTAAAAACACGAGGGGCAATATGTGGATGTAATAGACGTCTACCTACATCTTCGGGACTCTAGGCGTGACCCTATTTATAAATGTAATATGTAATCCAGAACGTGGTCTATCTGTGTACCAGTATGTTTAATACTAATCCGTTCAGCGGTTTACGTGTTTCAACATGTTAAACTTTCATTATTATCATTTAAGTAAGGTTTATGTAGGTATATTAATTTATTTAAATAATTGCAATAATAATATAGGTATCGACTATACGGATGGCGCAGTAATTTAAGTACCTAGTAGTCATGCCAATGATAGCGAGACGTGATACAGGTTCATACCCTACACGATACAAAAAATTGTACACTTTATTCTGAGTTCATTATGATGGCGCGAGCTGTCTGTGTTGCAGTGTCCTTTGCGCTAGCAGGGTCGCAAGTTCTTGTTTTAAGAGATCGACAAGTACAAAGCTCCTTTGTCGCTTCCATTAGCTACAGTAACCACTAACCAGCGGGTGGCCCGTGTGCCTGTTTCTCAGTTTAGCAGCATAAAAAAATCAACAGCCACAAGCCAACTTATAAATTTGACGAAGAAATAGCTGACGTCATAAACGATGCACTTCAGCCGTTTTTAATAAACAAATAAAAGACAATCACGAGAAAGTGTGCAATTCCGCTTCTTTCTCACTGAAATAATGCCACTATAATTTTGGTACTAGCAACTTGTCAACTAAAAATAAACACTATAGCCTTATAAATTAAACACATTTTTCATAAAAGCATTTACTCATTCATAAATAGTGAAGCAAACTTATTTCCAAAACAGTAAGACCGCAAGAACAAAACATTATTGTTGAGCTATACGATATTTTCTTAGAAGGTACACTCGCAAACAAAAGGGGCATCTTTTGTCTAATGATTATTAGCTTTTCAAATGTCCCCTTTTCTGTAGACGTACTACAAAACGAACGCTGATTTATTGCCTTATTTTGAAAATCGAACGTCTTTATTGCCAGATTTATAACAGTTTATTTTTAAAATGTATAGAACGCAATTTTGTCGTTAACGTTTTTCACGCTTGTTTGCTTTGTTTGTTTGTTTGTGACATATATAGGACATAATTTCAACATCAATTAATTATCGAACCCGAGAATTGTCAATATTATGTGGTTGAATGTAAAATAATATTGCGTGTTAGTAATTAACTAATTACAACAGATTTTATTACAATGATAAGCTAATTATAATGTTGGGCAATGACAATATGACATTTAAGCGTACATTTCCTACAGGGTTAGCCAGAGAGTATCACTCCCATATTTCGCCAACAAATTCCTTTTAAAGATAGTTTTAAATTAAATTACATTATAAATTCGGACACAATAGATCTCCTGTCAATATCTATGCTTATAAACAAAGATACGTCCTAAAAATACTCTAGGTTTTTGGGAAACCGCAAAATTTCGGCGCAAAATTTAATCTCATCATGAGTAAAATACCGTAAATATTTTCACAGCAAATGCTATTTGAAGATCTCACATTTGAAGGCGGAATAGGAAGGAAGCGGAAAGCATATCCGCGACAGGCAACGAGGCGTGCGAATATTTCGACAAACGATTATACTTTAAGGCGATATATTATTATACATATTAAAAAGAAGTTGAGAATCGTAGCTATTGCTGATATAATGTACATACAATTTATAAATATTTTTGATGGCGAGTATACATATACATTCTTCCAAATACACTTGGAATTTACTTTCAATTAGTATACGCACTAATCGTAGTAACTGCTAGTCCACTTTGACAAAACTAGTGTCAGATAATCCGTTTAATAAACTACGGCTATAATATCACAGCATTTAAATTGAGCCAAGTTACAGAAAAATCAAAGTCAGAAATTGTTTATCTTTTTAGGTCATAAAGTAACATTTATAAACGTCAAAATCTATAGGTTAGTGTCACTGCTAAGTTACTGAAGGTACATGGAGGTTAGTTGGTAGGTTCAGGTGAAGGATTGTGCCTATGAGAAGAAACCTGCCGCAGTTTGTCAATATCATAAAAGTAAATAAATAATTTTATTAATTAGTAAACAAGTTATACGAATTATTATAGGAACGCCGTCGCCTCCTTCTGGGAGGAAGTAATGTTCATCAATGAGGCGGCGGAGCAGGAGGAGGAGCACTTAAACCCTTTCTCCAACCGCAGAACGGGGCACCGCCGGAGGGCGCGAGATGACCTCCAGCTGCCCTGAGGTTTGACCTGGTGGTGGTAGGCTTCGTGGGCCTGCCCACCATCCGATCAGCACCAGGTCCGAGATGCGGCGTGCGTATTCCCACGCGCGCCTCTGTGTCGTGTCCGTCTCCCATCAAGGGAGGCGACAGTAGAACTTTTTAAAAAGTAGGTTGTATCTCAAAGGTAGGTCTCTTTGTCACGTGCCGTTTCATACGGCGCGGCGGGGACGCGACCGCATGTCAAAGTGATTCGCGCAGCCCCGCCGATTGCGGTTTTGTCGAGGAACACCGTGGTAGGTTTAGTCGGTATTACAGGGAGGTCCATTATCATCATTACCATCTTTCTTTTACCCCGGTGAGTCCGACATAACCTTCCGCCCACCCCCGCGGAGAGGAATGCGCCAAGGAATTCC
This sequence comes from Catocala nupta, assembly GCA_963675205.1. NCBI lineage: Eukaryota > Metazoa > Arthropoda > Insecta > Lepidoptera > Erebidae > Catocala > Catocala nupta. The sequence continues at coordinate 16,345,806 of OY776104.1, forward strand.
ACCACGTAAAAAAAAAGAAGTATAGATTAATAACTTTTCAAAATACAGAACAATGAACATTTTTTTAACTGTATTGAAAATCGTAAATAAAGAAAGCTGCTCAGAAACATAGCAAGAAAACACAATTAGGAATACTATCTTCTTTCCTTATTATGAGAAGTTAGTGTGAAACTAAGAATAAAATAAATCTTATGGAGTAAATTAATTGTTTTGTAATTATAGACAGATTTTTCTCAGAGCTTCTTAAACTGGTTCTTTTCCCAATATTTTATTATAATTTCTATTTTATTTAAAACGTTGTCATGTCAATATAATATTTAATTAAATAAAGAAATGAGACTGAATTTAGTATAAAGAGGCAAAGCGGTGAAAATAAGCCTAAATAAAAAAATTACGGCTTTCCTAAATTCGTTATTACTTAGCGATATCATTTTTAATCTATCTTACATGATTTTTTTAAATATGAATAATCAATTACCCAATTATAATATTAATTAGATTCTCTCGCAACATATATGAAGTCATATGAACTATCTTTAGCTGATGACATCAAATGTCTTATTAAAATTCGGTAATATAAATACCAATTTTAATAGTTCATTAACTTTTAAGTAGTACTAATTTAAGCATGATCTGACCAGCGATTGTCACCACATATAGAAAAAATACCAGATCGATTATACATAATTCAATCATCATAAAATCACTTATTACCTAATATATGTTAACACATTCTATAATACTCTAGGATAAAAATAAAACTTTTTAATAAATTATGCAAACATTTCTTCGTCGACATATTTTATGCGATATACATTAACATAATTATTATTAAAGTTTAATTAACATGAATATGAAAGAATCACAAATTGATTTCGTAATTTGATATTGTAATTATTCTTTTATAAATATACATACATATATTAATTCTGTTGAAGTTATTTTCTTCGCGATAGTACTTCAGTGCTTGGCTGAGCTTAATGAGAAGCGATTATGTTTTTTTAATAAACATTATGCAAATACTATCTAAGTATAAACGTAGGGTTGACACAAGTGATTTTATGCAACGAAGGACGAAGCACAGTTTAACTTCAAGACAACTTCTAGAGAATAGCAGAAAAATAAATGATGACGTCACTATGCTTAACCAAAGCACTGTAATGGCTACATTCAATGCTTCTGGATTTAATCATTCAGGTCCTTTTATCTCATGATTTTTGAGTATTACAAGTTTTAATTCACAACTTTTGCAAAATAACTTAATAATACGATAACGATTCATTCTTATTAAAGCACTGATATCGGCAATATAAAGTTCTTCGTACCCATTCAGTACCCAGACTTGGGTGCGAGTTTTGGTCAGACGAACGATTTTTTGTTCGACTTATAGGGTGAGTGCTTGGCAATGAATGGGCTAGATGAAATAAAATAATTTTCTTGACCTCTTTCAGTCTCATGATTTGGAGTATTACAAATTGTGAATACACGCATTACAACATACCTATATGTATTGACAAATTGGGAGCCTCACAAAGCTTAAAAGTTTAGCTCGAAAGGCAAGAGGCGATCCCTCAAGAGGGGAACCGTCTGTCGCTCGCAGCTTGCGTTGAATAATAAATAGATGTCACACCCCTTGCATGGTGTGTACTGATAGGTACCGGTGTACCCTGTGGCTTTACGTCATTGTGTACAGTTTTTCACATAAGCATAGATACCAGAGCCTCTGCGTTGTGACGTTTGATCTTCAATGTTTTTATTTTCAAAGCCCTTTGGCTTTAGCAGTAACATTGTTGCACTGCGACGATGAACCGTAAAAGAGCTATGAAAATTTCTATGAAGTGCTATTCTGTAAGATGTCGATAGTAAACTCACTTCCGAATCCTCAGTGATAACTATATAGTATTGCAATTAAACTACTATATACGGTTTAAACGAGGTTTAAGCTACTTACAAATTTTGTATCCTGCCGAGAATTTAGGGATCCAATAACATTTCACCCGACCGAAAAAATCCGAAACCGAATACAAAACTTTATGCACAGCAGTTCACTAATCCTGCATAACTCAATACATATTTTAAAATCTGTACGTGTCAACCCTGATACTTAGCTCTTCAGTATAATGGTGCACTAACATGTTCTTGCAGTCTCTATTCCACAATATCAGTTAATGTTCAAAAATTAAAACAGAGAAAATTTCTACTTTATTAAAGAATGGGATGATGCAGGCGATAATTTATTAAATTATATAATAACATAAGTGCCGCGTTGGTTTTTTTGCGTCTGGTTGTCGATTTTGAATCTCAGGATAGTCACTGATATTAGATTGGGGCGAGTTTTATCAGAAGTCTAAAATCCGAAAACACGAAGTCAATAAAGTACGATTTTGGCATTTTGTGGTTCAGTCGTAGAATTGTCAATAACGGACACTCAAAATATGTATTCCGAGGATTACAGTCAGGCCTTCAGATGCCTGCAGTTTACTTGAAAAATTCTAGTAGGTACTACTCATCACATGAATGTAAGATGAAGTCTCTAATTAAATAACATGTATCGAAGGCGTGAAACCACTGAGAAATACCTGAATGGAAAATATCATTAACGATGAACCCGAAAATTTTCCTCTAGGCCACTCAACGGGCTCAAACTAACAATCAAGTTAATATTTCTTAAAGACCCATAATTTCGTCTAGAAAAATCTTCTTCACTCATAGAACTTCGTGTATTTCACGAAAATTTCAACACTCATAAAAACAACTCGTCATACCCACACACAGTTCTTATACACACATATAAAACTCTAACACACAAACTCACCATCACACTGACCTATATTCAAATAAAGGTGGCATCCCACTGAAACTAATTAGAGGGAAAAACATCTCGCGCGAGTACGGCATGCTGTTAAGGGTAGCTTCCGTTGTGGACGACACTACATATTTAGAAGCAACACTTTTATTAAAGTCTAGAAACTTGTGGACACATTTCAAGGAAAATGAATATGTCGAGGTAAAGCTGCGGTGTGACTGACAGCAAAGAAACGACCGAAAATATTTACATACTAATATCAATAGCTTCTATATAGGTATAGCCTAGTAGTAGATCGCTGGACTGCCACGCAACGGTCTCGGGTTCGATCCCAAGGCACCCATCTCTGATTTTTCGAAGTTATGTGTTTATTAATAAGTTAATAATAGTTTTTTTTAACGGTGAAGGAAAACGTCGATAAAAATCCTACATGTCTGAGAGTTCTTCATAATGATCTCGAAGATATGTGAAGTCTGCCAACCCGCACTGGGCCAGCGTGGTGGACTATAGCCTAATCCTTCTCACATTGAGAAGAGGCCTGTGCCTGTGCACAAGCAAAATCTGTGCCATCGCTGACAGTGGCATTGATTAATACAGGGCTGATATTATTTTAAAATAAGTACGTGAAGAGAAACCTTTGTTATCTTGTATCTACTACGCGCATGGATGAATAAAATTTTGCACAATTCAAGTTTATATTAAGGTAATGTGCAAATGGCTTAATCATTTAAGCTTTCTGCAGTCTTAATATAAACTTAAAACCTGCCTATCTTATTTTCCTGTAAATAAAATTTAAATATAATCATGTCTTCATAAATCACTTGACTGCCAGAAAACTTCTAAGTTTAATGTCTACATTATAATATTAAAATATAGAGTCGTATAAATACCGGACAGAGTGCCAAACTCCGTGCTGTTACTAAGTTTCTTAAGAAAATAAAAACATTTTGCTGACACAGGGATTGAATCTGAAGCCAAAAAAAAGAAATATATAATAGAGTAAACGAGATCTTTGTCTATGGAATGAAAATAGGATTCCCTAAGAAAGGTACAATCTTCGTGAGGGATGATTAATGAACATTGGATATCAATGCAAATGCCAGAATGTCTAGTTTTAATCGGTATTTGGAATCACATAGTCTCTTGCCGAGGTTAAGGTCAGAAGAGGTCAAGGTTTTAGTAGTGACCTTATAACTGTACAGTTATGCACTCATTCCAAAAGGGTTTTAGTAATATTTGTTTACTGAATTGCAACGTTTTTTCGGTTAAATGTTTTTGCAGTCGAACGTCCCCGAGTAGGCAGTGTTAGTGACTTCTTTTGTTAGGAAAAGTCAATAGCCAAAATGCGTCTGTGATAGATCGTTAAACCTAAGGGAAACAGTGGATAAAATCTAGTTTATTAACCAATTCATTAGTAATTATTAATTAAAATATAGAAAGTCGTAGAACAGTATTTTTGAGTGAAAGGTACTCTGTGCTTTTCAGTACCCCTGATAACCAGTATGCGAAATTTCGTAATGATCGGTCGAGTAGTTAAAGAGTGAAAGCATTACAAGTAAACAAACAGAGTCACATTATAGATAATCCATTGTAAGGTCAAAAATGTCGACGTGGTCTGCCGGGTAGGCAGACCACGTCGACATTTTTGACCTTAGGGGGTATTTAGGTAGCAGTTTATATAATATTCGCTTGAACTATCGCTATTATACACACCGCACCTCAAGAACAAGCGTAGCTTATGCTGAACAAAACTTCTACGCGAGGTTTATTATTTTACTGTTTGCATCTTAGAACTACCCCTTCATTTGTAAATGTATATAATACTTATTTCTGCTAGCATCTTCTACGAAATCATCAATCCTACGAACTTATAGTAGAATAAAAAGTACTCCATGTAGCATATAGGATACTTTTTATCTTCGTTTTATCCCTAGATGAGAAATCTCACATAGATGAAGAATGTCCTAGCCTCTACTGTATGGTCCTAATATTCTTCTCTATCAGCACGTCAAGCTACATCCAACTCTGTTTAATGGTATAGCTACGCGTGATTGAGTTACAAACATCCAAACCTCCAAACATTTTCACATACTTTTACATTTGTAATATTTATAATCCGTCCTGCTGCTGTGTACGGGATTTTTAAAAGTATAAAGTGTTTGGTCTTAGTCTCGAAGATGTGTATAATCTACCAATCAGTAGTGTCTTATATTTGATGATCATTTTGATTAGACCCTATAAGGTTAGATACCCGAATCGTATAAGGTGATGTTTTACTTTCTCTCAAATCATTCTCAATAGTAGCACATAGTTGGCAATGTGAAAACGGCAATAGGTTATAGCTTTATGTGATACCTAAAGAGTACTGTCGAAATGGTTTATACATAGAGATGTATGATCCATTTTGACATAAGATTTAAACCGGTAGGGTAGGCAGACACATGCCCCTTTATCGTGGCCTAGCTTTTGCTCGCGGCTTCGCTCGCGTAAGAGTAGGTTGGTTTATGTTAGTAAAGGTGCCCACCTTTCACGGTTAGGCCATTCGGCGTGACTCCAAACGACTTATGTCAAATGGATGGATTTTGGCGCGATTGGAAATCCAGAGTTTTACATCATGCCAATGGATTCCAACATTCACGATCAAAATTTGGCTATATATCACGCCATTTGATGCGATGGCGTGACCGTGAATGCCCACCTTAACAGTATATTCTTTTTTAAATAAAATATAGCCTATGTGTTACTCGGTAATAATATAGATTTCTAATGGTGAAATAATTTTTATAGTCGGTTATAATCAGCAAAACGTAAACTGGTATTTGTGTGCTCGTTTGTACACATGAATCTACAACGGCTGAATCAATTTGAATAAGATTTTGTTTCGGCAAAATGCCCGCAGAAAATCCAAGAGAGTGAACCTGCAAAATCTGGTATAGCAATCAATTCTTTAATAATCAGAACATCTATTGTAAAACGAAAATGTTCAGACTTCGACTGCAACTATAAATTTAATAATTCCAATCTATGTTCATTGAATTTGTAAAGTTCAACGTAATTTCAATTTAGTGAGCAGCCATCAAACTAACCATTTGTAACTAATATGCTTTACGAAATATAATTAATTTATATTGTCACTATTTAATCTTCTTTAAAGACTTTAATATCGATCAGAGCGTTTAAAATTAAAATTAAATTGTAAATTGCTCTTAAGTTGTATTTTATACTAGGTTTTTTGCTTGCGGTTTTGCTTGTCTGTTATGGCGTTAAAAAATAGCTTGGCTGCTTAGTCAAAGGGTAGCATTCTATAAGTAATTGGTTCTAGTTCCCAAGAATTCAGACTACATAATAACAAACGAAATTTAAAATATTAGCATAAATATTACTACTACCTTTAGTAAGATGCTAGCAGAGTTATTTAATCCTAACTAATATTATATATGCGAATGTGGGTTTGTTTGTTACGCTTCCAGGCGTAAACTACTCGACCGATCATCATGAAATTTCACATACACGTTGTCAGTACAGAAAAGAACATAGAGACCTTTCATCTAGTATTTTTATATATTTCTCAAGCACTCGGTGATTGTAACTGTGCCCGATTAACAAGACTCGCCTCCTAACATGTGGGCTCTAAAATATAGTTACCGCAATGTAGATGCAATGTGTTGCATCTACATTGCGGTAACTTCGGCACTTATTTTTACCCCTATGGTAATATGAAGACGAGAATAAAATGTTGTATAGACAAATAAACAAAACATCCGTTACGGATAATAACTATCACAAATAAACACATTCAAAATAAATAATATGAATTACTCAAAAACGCCATACAGCTATCCTAACCTAACAAAAATTCAGTTCGTACCAAGCAATTTTAGACTCTATTGCTAAACCATAACAAAGCGACATAAAAAAATCTGAATGTACGCATACATAATACATTTAGTCCGGGACAAAATTTATGGGCCTGACGACAGACTTTTTGCCGTCGAATAAAAAAAAGGATTCGTTTAAAACTGGATATCCTATTTTTTTCTGAAGTTGGCAAAGATATCGAATAAAATATTTCGTTTCAAACGTCCTTTTAAAGTCAAATATTTTAAAGCATAGATGCTACGTTTACGCAGAGTTAATAGGAAATTATTAATAACCTTTAACCTGTGACTTATTTATGTACCTTACTTAACAATTTTTGCTCTTTACTATTTATTATATGATTATGCTATACAATATAAATACTGGGTATGGCTAAAAAGCATTAAAGCAGAATAAATACTGTAGAAATGAGAGCGCTGAGAAACGTGGTGTGACGCTGAAAGATAGAATAAGGAATAGTGTGATTAGAGAGAGATGCGGCATGAAAGTGGCAAGAATAGAAAAAGGTAAATTAAGCTGGTTTGGGCATGTAGAATGGACGAGAAAATACTGACTAAGAAAGTTTATAAGGCTAGTGTGAATGAAACAGTCGCAAGGGGATGACCTAGGCGAACGTTTCTCGATCAGATCGGAGACGTTCTGGACAAAGACCAGGTTAAGAGCACCTTACACTCGCCAACCGGCGAGCGTATATGAATAATGTGATGAAAGTGAACGCCAGATAAGTGTGTCAGGATCGTAGCAAATGGAAATCAGTAGTCTCTGCTTACCCCTCTGGGCAACAGGCGTGGATCTATGTATGTATGTATGAAATTGGTCGCTTGAATCGCAGAACTAAGACGAGACTACACGCGGTCGCAAAAGAAACTAGCGGTGTAACTAAAATACTGCACTCCCACTAAAATGCGAGAATAATGTTTTAAACTAATAAAAAAGAAAAATATATCTAAGTTGTTATTTATGCTGTTTTATTTGGTACTATGTCATAAGTTTCATGTAATTTTGAAATGTCGATTCCCGGTTTGGTCAATGTTATTTCTTGTCTATGTTACGATATACAGTAGCACGACGGGCGGCATCTAGACATACATAATATGTATGCATTTTTGTTGGCAGAGGTGGCTCACGTTTGTGTGATACTTTAAACATAACTAATAAATGAAAATTACCTCTGCTTACTTTTTAGAAAATATACACACGTAGACAAAAATATTATGAACATATCCATCATATATAATGATCGATATGTTCATAATATTTTTGTCTTTCTTGTATTATACATACTTACCATTTTACGCGCAAATTAAAGTATAATTACGGCACTCAAAATAGTTACTCTGTTGTCAGTACCAGCGACATACTATACAGTATTGCCAAAGGAAATAATTTTCGTATAATCGCTTTCGTAAATAAGTGCAAATTAAACCCCACTTGTTTAAGCTTAAATTTAAATTGCCTTATAATATAATTAACTACAATACCTAAATACTAAACCAAATCTCAGCTTCCAACGTTCAAAGCGACGTGCTAAAATTATATAACTGAGGTGCTGGGTTCGATGCTCGGGCCAAGTTTAAATTAATTAAAGCAAACCAGTGGGAGGCTTTGACCGTAATAACGTAATTCCAGGAGACGCCGCTTGTACTTAGTTAGTCTCCCGGGGTATAATATAAGTACCCCTTTAGTATTTACAGGGTTATGTCACAGACTTGATGTTAACGCGTTTAATTTTCTTGTTAAAGTGTTAATGTTTACGAATACAGGATTTGGTATTGTATTGTGACATGTTTGTGACTATATTTGGGACATTTTAATATGTAACAAAGGACCATTGAGGCATTTGACCGTTTTAGGGTCATAGGACCCTTTATAGGATTATATTTAATTCTGTAATAGAGTGTCGTTTCGTTATTACATTTGACATTTAGAAATAATATAGGCAGTTAGACACTTAAAGCTACTTTTTATAGGGGTAGGCAAAATACAGCCCGAAACTCGCAACTTCTTTCACATTTTCAACGTAGTCTTTATCCTCCTTAAGGATTCAACCCTTTCCGTACCAACATCAAAATGGGTTCAACAGTTTAGCATGTATTTATCACGAACCATAAAGTGTAAATTAATATCAGCTCTGTTATTAAACTGTCCCACTGATGGTCGCGGGCCTCTTCTCGGTGAAGGATTAGGCCATAGTCCTCGACGCTGACCTAGTGCGCGTTAGCAGACTTCACATATCTTCAAGATCATCATGGAGAACTTTTAGATATGCAGGTGTCTTCACGATTTTTTTCCTTCAACGTTAAAGCAAGCGACAATTGACTAAATAATGGAACATAACTTCGAAAAGTCAGAGGTGCCTTGGGATCAAACTCCGCAGCGTGGCAGTCCAATTGTCTCCCACTAGGCTAGCGCAGTTTCTACTCTTTCCATACTGACATTAAAATATGTTCAGCAGTTTACCATGTATTTATTAAGGACCATAATGTGTACCTATAGCAAAATAACATCTTAAGCCGATATACAGTTTCTTAAATAAACATTGACACTTTATAATTCTTTCATCCTAAAACCGAAGTAAATAAAAGAGCCTTAAGGTGTTATTTTTTACCAGTAATATGATACCACGTGGCTCCGAAACGTGATGATTTAGACTGAGGGACCGTGAAATAAGGAAGTTTTTATTGACTCCTATTGGATACTTTACGACTAATAGTTTTTTGTGATAGTCAATGTTTTGGTATTATGTGAAGGAGGGTATGTAATTATAGAAAGCGGACTCTGTTGTAATATTACTATGAAGAATAGTTTATAAACATTGTAACTATATGAGTAAATAAATTCTGTGTGAAATGACCTTCGTATCTGCCTTACGGCTTAGTTAGTCTCGTGCGATATGTTTATAGTCGATCGCGAACTCAAAATCCTTGGTTCAATTACCAGGCGGGCTATTTTCCAATTTTTAAAGTATACTTCTGCACTAAGAACTAACGAACTCAACGATACAGAGGACTTTACAAACATGCTAACAACGGACACAAAGAACATCAAGAATCGAAACAAATATTATTAAATAAAAATAATTTTTGTCCCGTATGGAAAGTCCTAACAATTTTCAACGTGCTAACGAAGCGTTGGTCGAAAATTTATTTGTCTGTCTCCCTGTTCTTAATCTAACAATCAGACATACATACACTTACTTGTCGGTATCGGTGGCATAGTGGTTAGTGTAACCGACTGCCACGCCTGAGGTCGCGGGTTTGATTCCCGCCCGAGTCAAACATTTGTGTGCATGAGCATGGATATTTGTCTGTTATGATATGGTCTGGGTGTTTCTATGTATAATATGTACATATTTACAAAAAAGAGAAAGTATATATGTATGTTATATTACAAGCTCTGCTTAGTTTGTGCTAAATGGTGTTGTGTGTGTGTGATAGAATATTATTATTATTATATATTTCCGTACGATGTTGGCATATGTACAGAACACACATTTTATAACTCTGGATAATACAATGAGTATCAAAACTTAAACTTTCACTTATGCAATACAAAGTTTTTCAACAACAACATATTGTGCGCATGTCCTTGCCAATCATCCGCTTTGCAAAAAACCCTTCGACCCATCAACCCGCCAAGCATGAGTTGCACCTGTCCCGTACGGCTTCGATATAGGGTTACAGGATCGGACACTTGACGGTCTTCTGTACCGTCTGGGGCGACAGACGGGTTAAAGCACTCGCGCTCGCATTATAGGGTTAAGTAGGTATGGCTGCCATGTTGATACTATGAAAGTAATTAACAGAACAGAGTTTAATTTATATCTATAGTTGTATTACTGGAAGTCTAACTTAAAATATGGTACATGTCTGGTCTGGTATAATGGTTGCAGCTCCTTATAATTATAATGTTTAAATAAGCAGCGTTGTAAAATTGGCGATAAAAACAAAAACTCACGGCCACTCTGGCCGTGAGTTTCTTGCCTGTTCTTATTATTGGTTCTAGTTTGCTTGCTTTGCTGAACGTGGCAACAGCTAAATGTAAATATAAATCCATATTATAGTTTAGTTTAGTGTAACCTTGTCGTTCATAAGTGTTACTTTGGCAGTGTTGACCTAAATGAATAAATATATTTTGATTTTTAGGGTTCGGTACCTCAAAAGGAAAAACCGGTACCCTTATAGGATCACTTTGTTGTCCGTCCATCTGTCTGTTTGTCAAGACCTTTTATCTCGGGAACCCGTGGAGGTATTGAGTTGAAATTAAAACAGTATACTCAGATCTACAGTCTCATAAGGCTGTGAAAAATCAAACTTCTAAGTTAACATGAAAAAAAGATCCGACGTTTATGCCGCAAAAAACGTATATTTCGACACTGTCAAGAGAATCAAAATATATAGCGTATTTTCCGTTGACCTAGAACTATAAAATTCCCCGAAAATTATTGTCCCGTGTGTGGACCGAACGCATAACACTCGGCTTGGGCAATGGCGAGGCGATCACTTAAGACTGCGGCCGAGCAAAATGTGCCAAAACAGGCGGTCACAGTTAAGTTGATAAAAGCAACACTTTTTGTTTAATACAAATATAAAATATACATTTACCATAACAATGAATATGTTTACAATTACTCCGTGTAAAAATCATAAAATAATTAATATTTTCGTCTACAAAATTACGTAATTTTGTAGGCGAATTAAATAATAATAATAATTAATTAATAATTTAAATTTCACGAGAAATGCAAAAACGTAAGCTCGTGTTACGTGATTTTTAGATTATAACAGTAGAAATCTATCCTATTTTACAGCTTAAACGAAACATAAATAGTTATATTACAATTTGTCCGTCCTAAATATGTAAGTTATTGCTTGACAATAAAGATACATATGTATTTATTAAAAAAGCACTTCAAACCTCCATATAATTTTACTATGGCGGCCGCGCGCCGATTTGTATATCGAACTCTTTCATTCAGTCCAACCGCGTCTTACGCTCGGCGCAGTCTTAAATACGCAATCTGTGCAGTCTTAGTAAGTTATTATTGTGAAATGTGCACTAAGTTTCAATCAGACACTTAGTTGTACCAGCCGTTTAGTGGCCAACAAGATGCTGGAATAAAATATGCATGATAGAAACTTGCGAGCATGCATTACTTCTGCTGGCTTAAGTTATTGTGGCTTAGAGAGTTCCTCATATGTACCATAGATTTATATGTCGCAGGTATTATAAACGTTTTGTTAGAAAACATCTAGACGCTAGCGTACTGTATGATAATATAGCCAGTTGAAGACGTTTTTTGTTTTTATAGTAAGTAGCGATAGCCTAGTGGGAAACCGTTGGATTGCCAGGCAGAGGTCTTGAGTTCGATCCCAAGGCGCGCATCTCTGACTTTTCGAAGTTATGTGCGTATTAAATAGTTAATTATCGCTTGCTTTAACGGGAAAGGAAAACATCGTGAGGAAAACTGCATGTCCAAGTTATGAATAATGTTCTCGTAGATATGTGAAGTCTGCCAACCCGCACTGGGCTAGCGTGGTAGACTGTGGCCTAAGAATTCTCACACTGAGAAGAGGCCCGTGCCCAGTAGTGGGACAGTTTAATACAGGGCTGATATCATATTATTATATTACATAGTTAATAGCAATTTGGGTAACATATTACTAGTATTTTTGGTCTTGTCTGTAACCCTTCAGCTAAACTAAATGCTTGTGTTAGGACTGCCTTGGTGGTGCAGTGGTAGTAAATGCAACTGCTATGTTTAGGTCCTGAGTTTAAAGCCCAGGTTGGGACGACAAAAAATGTTATTGGATTTTCTGCCAAAAAATTCAAAACAGCAGCCCACGTTAAAAATTTGCCGGTGTTGTACACTCCGTGTCACGGAAAGCACGTAAAGCCGTTGGTCATGCGCCTGATTTCTCTCTAATCGTATCGGATTGCCGTCGCATCGGAAGGTTTAGGAACAGAGGATGCACTTGTGTTTGCGTCCACACTGCTGCACTATAATGTCTCCAAAACCTATAATATGCTTAATACCACAATTTATAAAACGAAAAAATCACGATACATTTCTATCAAAGTGAAGAAACTTATAGGAAGTTTATACTTCACACCATCCAACCACGTTAAGCCACGTGATATTTTCTTAAGACCTAATGAAGTTGAACACTAATGTACTCCTAAGATGACGTCACAAACTATCTAGCGGTGCTGCCTGCTCTACTGAACATGTCATAATACATTACACGATCTACAAACGCACCGGTCTAAAACCACATACGTCATTACGCATAGCTGCGCACGAGTTTATTGTAACATGCGTTTGCATATTAAGAACATACGCTTACGTGTAGGTATTTGCTTTCTTTTTAATTTGGTGTTTGTCCTAATGGTGTAGTAAGTGGTTTTGTTTGCTACTATGTGATGTGTCGACTGATGTAGGTTTGATTCCGGCACGGTAAGCAAAGAGCTGTAAATTTAATAAATTCGAACATTTCGGTTCTGTCTTTGCAAAGCTGCATTATATATAATATGTTTATTTATTTTTGGTCCTACATTTATTGCGTTCTACTGTGCGCTTTGTCATGCTACTGAGCAATGTTGTGAGAAAACCCAATAATACTTTGCGTGACTTAAGAATCAAGCCTATGCCATGGGACCAACAAGAATCAATTCTATATATTGAAGAAAATTGAACACGTTCTTAGTATTTTAATCACAGCTATAAAAAAAAACATATTTGAAGATAATCAATAATGATGCAGCAGCCAAAATTCCATACGATCTTTTTTGTTACCTGGGTGGTAAACTATCATACAGCCACAGTTACAGTAATTGTAGCTTATGATTACTAGCAATACCACACGAAATCACTCGCGCGTTGTGACCTTAGGAGTTCAAAATTTATCCCTACTATAATATTATAAATGCGAAAGTAACTCTGTCTCTCTGTTACGCTTTCACGCCTAAACCACTGAACTAATTTTGATGAAATTTAGTATAGAGATAGACTAGATCTTGGGAACGGACATAGGCTACGTGTTGTTGTAAAAAAGAGCACGAGGGAATGAAATAAGGGACGATTGTATGGGAATTCGTCGTGACTAGAATGGAAAAAGGAGAAAACTCTTTAATATTCCCGTATTCCGATAATTCCGACCACTTTGCTATTTCAGTTTAAAAGAGTGCAGATTCCTCTAAAAGCAGCATTTTCGATAATAAGGAACAAAACTGTTTTCCATGGGCAACTTTATGTGGCGTGCTCACGAGTATCAAACCCGCAAAATCTTTATGTTTTAACAAAGGGTGGAAAACAAAAAAAAAATAGTTTATAAAAATGTTTTAAAATAAGCTGTTTGCAGTAAACCAAAGCATTTATGAGTGTTTATTTACTAAATACATTTATTAAAAAAATATGATGCTCAATTTAACTATTCCACGCGGACGGAGTCGCGGGCAAAAGCTAGTAGTAAATAAGCTAAAGGGTTTAATGTTTTTTTGATTGAGCGCACTAATCTCTGGAGCTACCAGTCGGATTTAAAATTATAGTTTTGATTTTATAGCTCAATTATTGAGGAAGATTAAAAGCTATTTAACATCAAGCAATGGTCCACGGTAGCGGAGCAGTAAGCATAAACGTAGATGAAACCGCGATAGTCAGCTAGTATGAAAGAACCTTTAAAGGTTTTGTGTCCAAACAGATTTACATTGGCAAACTTAAAAATTACTACCGCTCTTAAAATATCGCATGTTGAAATTAACAATATAACAAAACAAAACTTTCAACACAATTTCCATTAGGATTACAAACAATTTTCCCCTTGGTTAGACTTGCAATTGCAATCGGTTTCATCACTGACAGTCTTAATTACCGGGTAATTAGTCCGATCAATGTTGTGACGCAGTAGTTTGCATTTAGGACGCGAAAGTTGGATCCATTGGCTTTGATACTGATCTAATTAACACACTCCAATATTAGCCATATCAATAGATAGGTAGGTTAGTTCTGAAACTATTAACAAACACATCGTAATCAGTGATACGTTTACTTACGTTTACTTATTCATACCTAATTGACGCATGGTTATATCTGAGAAGGGGTAAGCAGACGTGTATAACATCCACATTGACTCAGCTGAAGTGTTTGGTTCCACATAATAGGAATTTCAGGGCGTGTATCCTAAAGGCTAGGCTCCTCTTATGTAGAACCTGGGCAGAAATTGTCAGAAGGGTATCTGGAACCTATTCTCATACAGGCACAGGTCCAGATGCCGCGTTGAAAATTTCTTAACAGAAAAATTAAATAACTACTTACCTGACCTGAGAATCGAACTGGAGATCTCATGCACGAACGAGGCAGAAGCTCTTTTAATATTAACAGTTATGAATGTCAGCGTCTTGCCTTCTTTTACGTCGGACCGAAAACCATACCTGGCGAAATCTGGGTATTATACACCAGGCGTGTGTATTTCGTACAAAAGTTAGTTTTGTATAAAAATCGAATACAATACTCGGTACAATGGCAGCTGCAGGGTAACCATATAAACCACTGCGCACAACCATCCGTAAACAACAGCAGTGTTGAAGCGAAGTGCTCGTTTGCCTTCATTCAGGTCAGTTTAATATGCAACACGGCTAATCACAATCTTTGCTTACGCTCAGACCAAAACGTGCGTCCACATACAATGCATCAGGACTTTGCAAACAACCAGACAACACACACACACACACACGAATCGCTTGTTTTCACTACGGAACGATTCAATTGTTCATTGCAAACAGATTTTCGGCTAGTCAGGATAGCAGGCCTTAATGGAGAATTTATAGAAAGGCTTCTGTGAACGGTCTGTGATGGATTCTTAGTCTAAGTGGCTTGTCGAAGCCTATACAAGATGTAGCATAGTGGAAATAGGTTCATGGTAATGCTTGCGTAATAGTCACGATATTATGGCCACTGCAGTGAATATTGTGGGTTTGATTCTTGTGCCAATTATGGATGCAAGTTCGTTGTTATAATGTTTGTTAGGTCTCCTGCAACACGTGGATAAAGATAAATATTGGTATTAAAAAGAAAAGTGTTAATTTTTCTTATCTAGCTGACCCGCGCATCTTCGTCTGCTTCACATAAGAGAACTTTCCCCGTTTTTGAAACATTTTTCATTACTGCTTCGCTGCTATTGGTCGTAGCGTGATGCTATCCAACACTAAAAGAATTTTTCATTTCGAACCAGTAGTTCCTGAGATTAGCGCGTTTAACCAAACAAACAAACTCTTCAGCTTTATAATATTAAGTATACATGGGTGGCGTAGTGGACAAGCGGTCGCCTAGCCGCTGCCGCCACATGAAGTGTTGTGGATTCGAATTCGCAGGACAACTATTAGTGCAATCTATGTATGTATAGAGATATGGATGTATTTAGGGTCCGTTAATGTTTGTAACGTCCCTCGCTACTCTAGACTTTATACACACGGTAGAGATTAATTTAAAAATAAATTGGCTATCAGAGGCTAGACTCAAGTACAACGTTTGCAATACTCGAGTATTACCAATCATTCAAAAATAGACTTGGTTTGCTGCTAACCAACACCACATTTTAAATTCAAATTCGTTTCAATCCGCTCTGATTACCAAGCTTACTAAAACTCACCTTGTTTGCCTAAACCAAAGCAACAACTACCCTGGACAAACACACAAACATGGACCAGTAAAGTCCAGGTGATCGATCCGACCGACCTCATTCCGACCATTGTCAAGCACTATTGAGCGGTTTTTTCTAACGGATGATACGCACTCACAAGATTAATCCACACACGCCAAGATGAATCGACGGGGGCGACATCTGTGAAATGTTTTGTGAACTGTTTTTTTTACAGGTAATATTTTACTCGCTGTAATTGGTTGTAGGATGTACTGCATCTATTGATAACCATTAGCACTGTAATGGCTGTGAATTAATGCAGTACGTCTAAGTAAATTAATAGTTTTGGTTTTAAATCAAACGAGATATTCCAAACTATTATTATTTATATTATATAAGAGAAGATTATAAGAAAGAAACGAGAAAAAAGATGAAGTGTGCGATGAGACTGATTTAAGTATGAGAGATATGCCCGCATCATAGCAGCTGGAAATGCGTAGGCTTTTCATAACCCTAAGAGAATCAGGCGTCTTTCTAAATACGTATATGAGGTTTAAGTTGTTGTCTAATCATGTTTTAGACAAATAGAAGACTGCAACCAGTAGACCAGAGCTTAAAGTTTATAGTCATACATGTACAGTTAATTAATTAATTAATTAAATATGTTAAACTGGCGATTAAATTAAGCATATCTATACATTTATAACAGCACGATATACCTATAGTTAAAATTTGCACAGTTATTTGTATATCGTAAATTGTATTTTATTCAGTAATTTAAATTTGTTTAAACGTAAATTATTTGACTTCTTTATTGTGTAAGGAAATATTATTCAACAAGAGATTCTCTTTAATAATAAAAATATGAATCGAAATTTAATTACAGCACAATTAATTACTTCATTAATTTAAGTGGAAGTTTAGGCAAGTAGTTAATTTTAGACGCTGAGTAGATATTTGCAAACCAGAAATGGTAGAATTTAATTTGTCAATCGGCAAACGGACGCCAGTTTCCTGCTGCTTTTTAAAATTATTATTTCATATGTTTAACCTGTCAGATTAAGAAACTTAAAATAATATTGACACTTACTTTAATACATTCTAAAAAAATATATGTTGATCTTTATTTAACACGTCTACTACAGAGGTAACAAGGTCATTTACATAGAATTCTTAAAAGAAATAAAACCAAGCAAATATTGTACCTTAAACTAATGACGTAATGAGGCTATAATTCACATTTAAAAACAACTCAACAGCTACATTTATCGCCTTGTTTTCGCGAAAAGCCTTGAGAACAAACATTCTTAATACACAAAGTTAATTTTTATGCTGATAGGACAATAAAGAAAATATAGCTCATCTGGTTATCTGGGCGAAGTTGTAAAACTCATGAGGAAAATGAGCTCTTGGTTAAATAACTTGTGAATCTGTCGCAATGTGATATTGTCATTTTCCAAAGCTCCATATTTGTTTCGTAAAGTTCTTGTGTTTATGTTTATTAAATTATATTTGACTTGTTTTTTCGTCTACTTTACAGCACAATACAAAAGTTATAAGAAATGATCGAATATATTTATCACAAATAACCTTTAAAAGTGCATTTGCTGGGTTTGAAGGGCTTGATAGTAGTAAAACCAATTGATTCTAGCCATGTTCCAGTGGTTAAAAGAAATACTCTGCATAAATTGCAACAGAAAGCTTTGTGATGCATACCAGCGCTTAATTCTCTAAGCTTAAGGTCGCGAAACGCGTAGTCCACTTCCTAACCCAAGTAGTGAACCTGAGATTTCAGCAAATCAGGGGACAATGGCAACAGAATAAAGATCAATTATCCCTAGTTTTTATTCTGTTTCGAGGCGACTTCGTTTTCTGGATTTTATCTGGTTTCCCAAAACGTCACTGATTTGGTCAGAGAACGGCCGCCTAAATCTTTCCTATCCGATGGTCCAATTCACATTTACCATACTTTCCTAGTCAATCTTATGACACCGACTTCACCATATTTGAACCATTTTAGTACACTCTTTTTGAACTCATGTCGCTATATCTTGTATTACGCCAAAATGCTATCACATTATCCTTCATTCTGGTCATTAAAGATACATTCCAACATTGCAATATTGCAAAAGCTGCAACTAGCCATCATAAGTGTGCCTTTGTGAGCTAAATGAATAAATGATTCCGAGCTATTCAACACTGTCGAGTCAATCACAACGAGACCACTAGAATGTCCGCGCTCCGTCGAATTCCTGCATAGATGGCAAGCGACGAGGCGTGAACCATCGGACCTTATGGCACGTCGGCCATGCGACGACTGTCGGCTTTGTCCTCAAGGCACTAGTGTCACTGCGATTGGAGATTATTGAGGACTTAATACCGACGACCACGATAGTCGGTGTGCATTTTCCTTTGTAAAAAGCTTAGCTGCATGACGAAGATAGTGATGTCTTTGTAAAATTAACTGGTTTGTGGTTGCGGCGGCCTGTGGTTTCAAGCACAAAATATGTGTGATAATGCTTCGCAAATGTATCTATAATAATTTTGATTTTTGGTTCTCTATTTTAAAGATATAGAAATATTATGCCTTGATAATGTATATATAACCTCGACCGTAGTGGTAAACAGTGCCTATATTATAACAAATATGTCTAATGGTAAGCGCTTACTTTAGCCTACTTATAGTCGTTTGTATCGCCAAGATATGCGTGCGTTGCCAGTTCTACAAAAGCTAGGGTTTTCAATTCAAGAGAGTGTTATTTATTATTTTTATAAAAAGTTACTTCTTGATAAACCCAAACTTTAAGTCTAGCTATCGAAAACCCAGGACCTAGCAACCAATACCTGCGTATGCGCTCCCACCATTGGACCAACTACATGATCAGTAATAGTCAAGATATGATCAGTGGTCAAAACGCCATTATTACTCAGTTTTATTTGATCGTGTTACATTTTTGACATGCCCCTGTTTAACGACCGTATAATTGAATAAAAATACCAGTATTTCGCAAATTATAGACCAATTTTCCATAAACATTCTTGCATTTTACATAAACATGGACATTTAGATGCTTGTACCGTGTATTGATTTCTAATATAATCTTGCAAATAAGGTGGCAACTGGTTATAAAATTTGCATAAAGTTCACTCGATTCTTGTATAAAATATTTTATGTGAGTTACATGATGTGATTTCTTACACGTAATAAAAGATAATGAGATTTAGACTATTTATGGTATACATTATGTAGACTTAAATAAATGTTCGACTAATTTAGTCGAAAAAACTTGATAAATAATAATTATCTTGAATTCTCGTTTACAAACCTTCGCTATTTCGTAAATCCAATTCCACATACCTGAAAACAAAAAATATACGTTAGTTTATAATAAAAACGAAAATATACTGAAATAATGCGTTTTTGTATTTAGTTTGTAAAATAATAAATGTGAAAGTATGCGACTGCGTGAAACGTTGAACGAATTTGGATGAAACATGGGACACAGATGGAATTGACCTGAATGAACACATAGGATGTTTTATATCCCGGTGTATGTTCCCGTGGCATTAACTCGAACAAAACTGCAGGCAGAGACTCGTAGCAGGACATCTTAATGACTGGTCGTAAGTTTAAATTTAACTCATTATGTCAGTGACGTAAATAATTTTGTTTAATTGCACATGTTCTGCACGGATGGCGAAGTTGATTAAGTGGTCGCCTCGCCACAACCATTACGCCGAGTGTTGTGAGTTCGAATGCCAGACGGGACAAAAATTTGTGTGTTTCACATCTGGTTGTTCTGAGTCTGGGTATTCTTTGTGTCCGTTGTTTAATGTTTGTAAAGTCGCCCGCGGTACAGGGTAAAGGCTGCCTGTTCATTGAAGCAGAGCGAGGCTGCGGAGCAAAGACACGGAGAAATATTAACCAATAGGATTGCATAAAATTTACGCTCCGCTCCAGTATGCAATCCTATTGGTTAATATTTCTCCGTTTCTTCGCTTCGCAGCCTCGCTACGCTTCAATGGACAGGCAGCCTTAACCCTGTACCGCATAATAAGATGAAAGATGAAGACACATGCCTCAGAAGGCGCATTAGCTTGTGGTTACCTTGCATATACGCTGCTCCGAGTGTTGTGGATTTGATTAAGCATAGTACAAATAATTTATGATTCACAAATAGTTCTTCCAAGATTAAGTATTCTTACGTCCGTTGTTCTAATGTTTGTAAAGCTTCCTGTATTTTTCAAGATACTTCTTAAGAATGAATAGGTTTCCAACTATTTATATAGTTTATTATCCGTTTAATTGAAAGTACTGTGGTTAGTTATTAGATCTGCCGATGGCATATAGAGAGGTTTATAATGATCTTAAGTGCATAGGAGACCCAAATGCACCATTTTTGCAGTAAATTGTAGAATTTCAACTATTTTTGCTTATACTCTTTGAAATAAAAATGGCAGTGAATAGGTATTCCCACCTGTATTTCGCTCAAAGCTATCCATAATATAAACTAATCCTGGCTAACCCTACAACGCCGTGTCCAGTAGTTAAGACCAGCCATGCATATTTCTGTCTAACCCAGCGTGGCGTGCAAAATTCAATCTTGCAGGCCCAAGTGTAGGATCGGACCTACAGTTTACACGTGGCAATAGATTCACAAAAATCGTGAACATGGTTATAAGTTTATAGCGTTATAATTGTAACTTTACATAATATTGTCTTACGTTTACGCGAATGTTACACATTGAAATTGAATAACTTTATACGGATTTAATCGCGTTGTTTATTTTTATAAACACTATTATTACATAAAATTGATATAACCACCATCTTGGTCTCCCCGTGAACATGGTTGCTGAAAAGCAACCGAAACGTCCGGGAAAGTGTAACATTAAATCTAAATAGTTTTATAATTTAAATAGCTTAAATAGAAGTAAACAATAACGAGTAAAAGTGCTTAACAATTGTAGATTAAAATTGCAAAACGATGTAATAATAGTGTTTTATAAAAAACTAGCGGACTCGACAGTCGTTGTCCTGTACACACGAAAAAAAGAAAAAGAAGAAACCAAGTCTAAACCATTCTCGAATCCACTTGAACACACACAAAAAATTTCATCAAAATCGGTTCAGCCGTTTAGGAGGAGTATAATTACAAACACACGCACAGAAGATTTATATATATAAATATAAACAACGCGATAAAATCCGTATAAAGTTGTTTAATTTGAATTGTAACTACTCCAAACACCGCCCTTTTGGAACGGCATATTGCCTTACGTATTGTTTCGTTTTTCTAATCGGACAATACTATAGGATTTTATAGAAGATCTACTAGGTATGTGCTTTTATTACTCAACCACAGTTTGCCTGTGGTTTCGCTCGAAAATGTAGGTTAGGTTAGAACCAGTACTTTCTTCTGGATATAAGGTTATCCTATGTCCTTTTCTGGCCTCCTGACAACGTGTATGCAAAATATGATGATGATCGGTCGATGAGTTAAGGCGTGCAAGCGTAACAAACAAACAAATAATCTCAGATTCGCATTTATAATATTAATTATGATATACTATAGTATATAACTCATATACCAACAACTGTACGCGATTGACTGACTGCATGATTTTTCTTATATTTTCTAAACGCGCTTCAAGGGGAATAGATCAAATTGATAGTATTCGAATCGTTTGTGGGTTATCCGAAATAGTAGATGCACTGTTAGAGAATTCACAATAGCAGCTTAGTGTCCGATAATGTGACTGGTGGCTATTGGATCGCCTCTTGGTATTGACACTAGTGGCAGACGAGAGGCCTATCTGAAGACAACTGTCAACCGTAGTCTATCGACTTCGGCGAGCACGCATAGCCTAATAGTTAAAAGATTTGATTATTTAAAGAATTTATTTCGTAACGTTTTCCCCGCTATCAATACTTTTGATTTTTTATTAGTATGGCAACATCGAGACATTTTACTCGTCACATCCCACAACTTTTGGTACACACTGTTCATATGAGAAAATGCTGATTTTAAACACATTACAGCATTTTGACGACTTTGTAGCTTATCACAAATTGTCAATTGACACGTTGCGTCGAAGAAATCGATACCCCGTCGTACAGGTCTATGAGAACATTCGCGACCTAATTCCCTTCTCGACTAATCGTGGAGGGAGATGCGTTTGAGACGCAACATCAGCATAATCACGGTATTTATATGATGCTCAAACAAATCTACAATACATTTAGAATTTTAATCAATATGACGTCCCGTTAGTAACTACCAGTTTAGACCGTACATTACTTTAACTATCGAAAATGATTCATAAACAAATAGTTTATGGTTGGATGGATGTGTAGTCCATAGGTTGTGCTATTAACCCGTAGCGAACGGTGGGGGGCATCCGAGACCGGCCCACTATCTAACCCATTACCATCCGTTACTATTTTATTACCATCTTTTACCATTTCTCGGGTCACAAAAGTTTTATACTGAGACGTTTTTTTATAATTTTTTTTTTGATATACGTTTTTTTGTTGCGTCATCGGAGCGTTATAGCCGTTGACGTTATTATAGATTTTATTTTTATGGTTACATTTGTAGATATGTGGTTTTGTGTATTTTGTATGAGTTTTATCAATGTCATAAATGTTTATTTTTGTGTTTTATCGGGAGAACGTTATACATACATATGTACGTGTAATCCGAGTTTAAGTATAACTATTATAGTAAAAATAAAATCAACAGTCATAGTTTACCAATTTTATGTTACCGCCGCCGCCGTTCTAGTAAAAGGTTGTCTGTTTTATTATTGATTCGATTTTGATTATAATTATGAATTGGATAGAACTCTAAGTGATTTATTGTAAAAGTATAATTTAGGATAATTTTGTAAGTATTTTTTGTGTAGCGAAGTTAAAATGTATACGGATAGTACGTATACATTATATACTTAATAATAATTTAATTAAAATACATATTTGTTGATAACGTTTTAAAAAACAATGACCAATAAGCGTAATCAAATGCTACTGGTGTTACCTAATCAAGTCCGAGACCTCATGTCTAAGTGCAGTGTATACGAGATCTTCCATTAACAAATTCTCAGTAGCTTTATAGAGTCTGGAACTATGCTTGTAAATGGCCATTGGTCTTGTATTACGCGGACCTAAAGCCATGGCTACCGCTACAAACACCTCTGTCTACTTATTCGGAGGCATAGGCGTTAAACAATTTTATGATGAAATATAAATAAGAGAATAATAAATAAGTACTAACAAAACTATTTCGAAACTTTTGCTCTCAATAAACATTATTTCAAACTAAAGCAGTTTTCAAATAACGATAATAGCGAACAAAAAGTACGTGGTAAGTTATAAAATAAACGTATTCTAAACAAAACAATTGGCAAATAATTCAAAATGTCATCGCTAGAAGCTTACTGAAGTTCATATTCAATCGTTTATTCATTCAAGAAGTTGTAGGTGTTCGTATCTGATCCTTTTGTAACATTCATTTTGTAATTTGTAAATGAATACATTTACATTGAATTGTAATAAATTTATGGCATCATAAACTATGGCGTCAAATCTTTACAATGCAAATTTTGCGTATCTTTATTACTTTTAAGTCTGGTAAATGAGCAATAATATCTTGATTGTATTTTTAAAAGCTATTATTATTGGAGACACCTTTATTCTATTTTAATATTTATGTTATAAAAGTAAAAGTTAGTAAATATGTTGGAATGTTTCTTACTCAAGTACGTTTGTTGATCGCATTAGGGTGACACTTGACCCGAAGATAGACCATATAATTGTTCTATACCCTCTCAAACAAGGCAAATTTCAAAAACAAAAGCATGTATAGAAAATTGTTTAAACAAAAGGAGACTCTAGATATAGTATAGTTTATCTTCGTACAGGAACACACTGTGGGATCAAGCCGAGGCAAGTCATGGTCTGAAACTAGTCAGTAATAGATCGAAAAATGACTGCAGATATCGACTATATTATATAAATGCATATGACTGCAGTATTATATGTATATGTCTCGCACTAATACTTGGTTGTTATTAATTAAAACTTGTTTGCTTAATGCTGACTCTAAGCCCTGATAAGTTAAGTAGAAAAAGCTGCTACTTAAAATATACATTCTAAAATAAACAGTTACGTCCTTTACAGGTGGTTACAACTTACCATAAGGTAGCTAGCTCATTTAACACTTAAGACAGTAAAACATAACTTTCCTCGTACTTTAACCTCAGTATACAAGTTCAAAATAGACAAAAAATAAAAGATGAAGTCCGAAAGTTGATCAAAGAAATTCAAAAATAAAGCAACACGTAATTGGTCTCAAAAAATAAATTAACAAATTGTTTTACATTCTGATGAGTGAAATTACAAAGCTTCTTTTTAGATGAAAGAATAATATCAAAGTAAAATGGTTTAATTTCGTGTCGTTGAGCTATCCGACATTTGTGGCATACGACTTCATGTCGAATGACACCTTTTTTGTTCTACTAATAAATGTTGAAACTGGGTGTTTTGTTACGATGGCGGTTATACTCTTATAATAGAAAAGATACGGGCAGATCAGTCAACAAGCGAGGCTAGTGTAATAGGTAAGGCATTGCAATTGCGATCGAACAGGTTGTGAGTTCGAATCCCACTAATAGCTCTATCGACGTAAACCTACTCCCTACACAGCATCCTAGCTTATCTCGATGTGCTAACTATAATACTAGTAATTTGCAAATAAAATTCCCAGTACAAAAACTAGTAACTATGTGTGTACTACGTTTCAAAGCTATATTGCTAAATAGATTTTAATTAAACATGGCCAAGGACATAAATTAGTTTAAAAAATCTAATATCACTTGTTCTTTGATATAGCACCAAGGCTACATATCCCTAATAATTAGAGCAGTAATGAGTGTGATGAGATGACATTTACATTTCGCTAACTATATGTTACAAATCTAATAAAGGCGCAATCTTAGACGCCATGTTGCTTCTTAGATATTATGTTCGACCCGACAGTCGAATCTTATCATCAACAGTCATTAAATATCATTAAATAGTCGATGGTGTAAACGCAAACTTATACGAGCACACTCGGTTATTATTAACTTTGTTATTATAAATTTACATCGTGAGGAAACCTGCATGTCTGAGAGTTCACCATAATGTTCTCGAAGATATCACATATAATATAGCCAGATAAAGACATTTTTTGTTTTTATTGTATATGTGGGAAACCGTTGGACTGCTAGGCAGTGGTCTTGAGTTCGATCCCAAGGCGCGCATCTCTGACTTTTCGAAACTATGTGCGTATTAAATAGTTAATTATCGCTCGCTTTAACGGTGAAGGAAAACATCGTGAGGAAACCTGTAAGTCTGAGAGTTCACTATAATGTTCTCGAAGATATGTGAAGTCTGTCCACCCGCACTGGGCCTGCGTGGTGGAATACGGCCTAACGCTTCTCACACTGAGAAGAGGCACGTGCCCAGTAATATGACAGTTAAATACAGGGCTCATTTTATATATATAAGTAAGTTGCATTTCCAACCACGTTTCGGGTAATATAGTCTTCATAACTAGGGGTAAATGGTGACCTTTTACAGGTTTCCTCGATAAGTCATAGTTATAATTAGATTGAACGAAGGTACAATGTAAGTAATTTTTACTCGGTACATAATTTAATAGCACAAAATTATTGTGGCAAAGCGAACACGCGATGTATAGGTACTATGAAGACTTAGTAACAAGGGTTGTCTATTATGTAATTAGAGATACTTACATTAATTACGATAGTTCATTATTTTAAACATAAATATTAATATCAGTTCTCTTTATAGCTGTCTCAAGGTTGTGTACGAGAGTACTCAGTATAAGAAAGATTAGACTATAGAAAAGTTGGCCCAGTGCGGATTGGCAGACTTGACACAATTTCGAGACTTGTGTTTCTCATCAAATAGACTGGTCATTAGTCGTGTATCGCGGCACACCTTACCGTACATTTGAACAACTGATGGAAAGAGCACCTAGACCTAAAACACTTATTTGTAGATCACACACATTTTGTCCCGTGTGGAAATCGAACCGACAACGCTCAGTGCGCCATAGTAACGATATCCATCCAGTCTGATAATATGGAGAGCTGTCAGAGAAGCCGAGAATAAGGTATTCCAACCTTTTTCCGTTCACCGTTAAATGATAATAAATCACCCATTATTTATTTTCAAAGTATTAAAACTTACATTTACAAAATAAAGGCAGTAAATTAATAAAGCATAAACAAAAACCTAATATTTTCTAGAATCATCTAACAACACAAACAGACATCAAACTGTTTCCAAATAAAAAACGAATGTTTGCAAAATTCAATTTCCGTCATAATTGGCATTGCAACCCAATTGTGACAACCCTGCATTAGGTACGTTTACCTAACAATTTTCACAAAATCGCTAATTACACGGTACACCTAATTTCCACAAAGGGTGACGACTTATTCTTTAACAACACTCAAATGAAAATCAACCATATCTAACGAAAATAGAGCTCATTTTCGTGGCATAAACCACAGACCATTCGTTTTGGAAAAAAATCAAAACGAATGTGTTCTAAGGGATGTTCAGATGCAACTGATTGTGACATTCCAAAAAGTATTAAACACCGATCCGAATCATGCGATTAGAAACCTAATATTTTTACAATAAAGTACGTTTTCGCTTGAGTGATTCTTGGATTTAAGGCAACCGTGCGAGCAAATAGCATGCCTTTGGGACAGGATTCCCTATTGAGACCCTGTTTGGTATATCCGCCCTTTCTTCATCGCCAGATGTCTAAATGCACGGTCGTCTATTGTGTAGGGACTCGAATCGCTACCCAATTATATTGTTAATTTTGAAAATATTAAGCATTGAAATATAAAACGGCCGGTACATAAATAATAAGCCATTATTCTATATGAAAAAGTTCGCGAGCGTTTCGAGTTTCAGTGTTAATGTAAGGTGTTAAATTAGCACAAAAGACATAGGATTTTTATGTGAGCTTTGAATATTCACGCTATAGCACAAAGGGGTTTCTTGTAATGGCTTGTTAATAAGCATACGTGTACATGAGAGTGCTTTTTGATTCTGGCACTTGAACTTATGCTTTTGTGCGCATATAAAAATATTGATAAAAGAATCTCACGGTGAGATCTCTTTAAAAATGTTGTGCAATCTAGGGGTGCGTTGAGCCTGTTGTATCCGATGACCAATGATCTGTAAGTTTTAAGCAACTTTAGCGCAATCTGTTGTTATGGATGGATGGACTTATGTCAGTATAAGAAATATTTCATTTTGAAAATTTCATTTATAAGACAAATTTTGCTTAATATAAATATAAAGAAATAACGCACATGATACAAAAAAATATATTTGTTGATCATATAATTTACTGTGTTCGGAATGAATCCACAACATGCACATCACTGGCAGTGGCAAGAGGACTACCTAAGCCACACATATGCCAATGCTCCAAAATCTAAAGAATATTAATCAGATGTTGTGAAGGGTTATTCTAAAAGTAAAAATAGACATCCTTTATTTAGAAGAAATCGGGAGATGGTGGTGTCGTAAATAGTTGACGTAGTATGATGATTCAGTTTAGTCACAAGTAATTAAGTTATTATATTGCCTTATTTTGCGATTCCGTACTAAGACTCCTAGCAAAGTAAACGGGAACCAGTCATCGCTAAGCTGGTGTTAGTGAACATTCAAATGTACTCAACCTGCAAAGGTAGTAAATATGCAATCCTATAACTGAAATTCAAGTATCGAATCCGAGACACCACAATAGGATGCCGCGTTTATGCTAACATTAATGTCCTGAAAACAATAAAGTATTTGTAAAAGCCATACTGAAATGTTAATATAAGAGCAAAGAGCAAAATGACAGCAAAGTCAAATCGTGTCAATAAGTAAAATGAAATACGAAAAATGTAAGTCATGTGACAAATCAAATAAAGGGGCAGAAATCAATAAAAATCTGTTGAGTACAGTTCAAGGGCGTATAATTCAATAGCTTTTAGATTAAAGGCCCTCCGAAGAGGCCTTTCGGCCCTCCTCTTTGCGGTAAATCAGTTTACATCATTCGATACTCATGGTGCCGGAGTGGACTTACGTCACAATGCGATTGTTACTCAGTTGTGCGACAGTTGCTGTTAAAATTTTATAGTGCGTTTGCCCTGGAAACTGGAGTATCTATAAGTGTTTTTATAAGGCAAACTACATCACATATTAAAATCAAAACAAAAAGTACAACAAATGGGAAATGTATGATTGGACAAAGGCAGTAGGTACTACTGATCAGTGACGTAACAAGTAAGTAAATGGATACATATTTGTTTATGTAAGTAGAAAATAGTTATATTATAGAAAATATTAAAAAGAAGTTTATTATATTGGTATCAGTTGTATCTGAGTATACATCTAGCTATCCCTATTTCACTTGACAGTAATAACGTAAAGCAAAATAACATTAAAATCAATTTCTAGGAATGTATTAAAACATTGAAAGCAACAAATATATGTAGTATATCAAGATCAACGTCATTTTTTAAACGTGGTAATGACTTACAATTCTTATTATTATATATGCACGTATCCCCTGCATTGCTACGTTATGCTTAACAATGGAACATGCGCAATTGAAGAGAATGGTGAGAGATCTTTGACTTATATAATGCAATGATAGAAGTTCTGAACCCGTAGCAGCTATTTGTTTAATGTATTTCTTTAGGGTGGCATTGTCTAGTCAAAATTATCTTACCAATATCAGTTAAAAAGCTTTCGTCGGAGATGTTGCCATTGCCCATTCTCGATTTATATTTGAGTGAGTAATAGGCGTTTATTTTTGACGGTTGATGGTTGGCGTAAAGTACCACGACGCTTAGAGGAATGCGGCTCTACATATCAACTGTGCGGTCTCGATGTCGAAGGCATAGCTTTCTCATTACCTGATTGAAAAATCCAATAACACTTTACTTTAACACTAATGCCGCACTGGGAATTGAATCTAGATAGTCGTACTCTCAACCATCGGCCAACCGTGACAATTTATCACGGGATTTCAGTTTAAATATTAGAAAATGAAATACTAAAAAATGCAAATTAGTTATTATAATCCGAATCTTAATTGTATGTTATGTGCATGCAATCAAAATCACAATGTAAAATTGTTTATGATTAATAAACAAAATCCAAAAGTAATCAAATAAAATAAAGCTGTATTTGTTCGCTTGTGGACAAAGCAATTAATTGCTAATTGCTATATTTACGTGATGTGTTTTATCGTCACCACAACAAAACCAAACGTCTCCTTACATTACAAGAAGTACATACTTATCCGCGTTTTGATTCAATTACAATTGATCTACATTTGCTTGAAAGCTTCTGAAATTAGGTCAATGTGTACGCTAGCTAGATTTCGTTTACACAACGTAGATTAATCAAAATTAACTAAATATACGCACTAATGTTGGTGTTCTTGCTTTTCTAGAATGATAGTAATAATGTAATATCTCCCTGCGGAAATATTATGAGGTTACTGAACACTGTTCCATTTGTATTTATTTTAAGAGAAAACTGCTTCTCTCTTTAAATAAAAACTATCTTTTTACTAAAATATGGGTACTCAAATACAGTTGGATTTCGAAATTCAAAAATGGCGCAGCGTAACGTCAAAGTTATACCGTCAAAAACCACAGACTAAAAAGCGGCACAGACAAAAAATATTGACGCAAAAACCGATGTTCGGAATATTTCATGACTCGTTATATTCACGCCCACACACTAGGGGCTCTGACAGTGAAAAGGGGTAACCGTGGAATGAATTACAGGATTTTCTCTATTTTCCCTCTCTCACTGTAACGCCTCTCGGACATTTTAGCTTGAGATACGAGAGATAACGGCAGGCGATGTTATTCTGATCCGAATTGACGATCGAGATTCGATGTTCTGCTTGTATGGTATTGGAAGACATATGTCGTGTAATATGAACTCTGTAGCTTATATAAGGAAGCATAAATATTCAGAATATTATATTCTTATATATTCCTGTATCGAATATACAAGAAGCCCATGGCGTGCAGTTTTCTTGTATTGTATGAGGCCAAGTCACATATTTGGTAACATACAACAGTAAAATATAGTAAATTGGAGTTCTATTATGCAGAGTCAGTAGACCGTTTCGTTAGCTTGCTCGCAAATTACAACTTGTGTTGTGGTGAGAAATTTACCTACCTTCATAAATATGCAATTTGTGTTTGAATGCTCGTGTATGGCGACATGTCTGTATGTCGCCAAAATGCCGTTTCAATGTAAAGAACACTGTTTTCGCTTTATGATGTCACTTTTTTGATCCCGTGCTGGTCTTATTCATATATGTTATTTATTTTAGGTTCGTTATCTTACTATACTACTGCATTAGGTTAAGAACCTGTAATGATAGATTAATAAATAAACTTTTATGATTAGGACAATATCATTAGTTGTCATCTCTAAGTAAAATGCTCTAATAAGAAAAACTAATTTAAAATTCAAATAAGAGACAAGTCTTCTAAAAATACTTCTTTATGATCATGATTATTCATAATTGTTGACATTGTTAGTGAAGATTAACACCATAACTTTAAACTTAGAATACGCGGCAATTTTGCGGCTTGAACATCTCCAATCGGTTCTCGGAATAAGACTTCATACAGTAAAGTACTTTATCCGATGATACTGCAGTTCTTAAAGTAAAATTACTTTAGTTCTTTTATTTAGTGCGTTCACATATTTTATAAGCTCCTCTTATCCGAGATACCGTCGGCCATTCTTACTCACGGTTATAATAGCAAGAAAAATATTAAAGAAGAATGGAGCAAGGAACTACGAGGATATAAAGTTTTCTATATTTTCCATCTATTGTTCATCTATTCTTAGTAATCATACTAAGGATCCGTACTATAAGATGGAAGAATCTAACAGGAAAATCACGACTCAAAATGTTTTTATTTTAGACTAGTTCAAACTCAGAAAATTTATTCAAGTACGAATGTTCAACAAAAATACGTACAACCAGCCTTAACTAAGATTTTAAATTTACTTATGTATCGTAACATTAGTAAATAATTAGTATATCATTTAAATAAAAGCTGTATTATCTGCTACTAAAACAACATTGTATGTATGTATTTCAATAATATTATATTATAAAATCAGTCATCACCAAAAGAGCACGCTCAAACTATTGCAAAGATTGTATTATAAATCTGTGGAAGCATGTTTTTAGCGGATATTTTGAACATTCTAATACCATACTTATATTACTAATATGTAAGCTTTTCGATAATAAATAAAAATATTAGGTACTACACTGCTTAATTAGCTTAGATGAATTTGGTTTTTTTAAAGAGACCAATCATAAATATCGAACGCGATCAAAGGCAACAACTATGTATTACCAAAATAAAATGGCAGATTTATTGGTTTAAGTGCTTCTAGTAGCGTATGGCTAACTAAATCTTCGTGATATCCCGGTTTTGATTTCGGGAACGGTTGACAGTTTTATTGGAATTGCCATTTTCCAGGAAATTGTATGTAGCTGGATTCAGTCTAGTGTCACGGCAAGTGTGTTAGAACGTCGATCATATATAGCTTTTCTGACCTGTGAGAATCGATATGGATAGCCAGTAGTAAACTTGAATAAATTGACAACAGACCTAACTGAACATCATATCAATTAAATACTTCATAGAGCGTAATCTACAGCAGATTGAAAATTCTCTACTAGATACATTTTCTCTTTTTAAAGATTAATGATCATCTTTAATATTCAGCATCCATACCGAAAATTTCATATTCCCGGCGTCCAAAAAGATAATCTTTTGCACAGAAATAAGTGGTATTTCGGTGAGTTATCGTGCGCTACATTGGATGCAATAAAAGTGCAAATTATTCGCGTCATTACGTATATTTCGCATCGATTACTGTACGTTAAAACCGCATCAACATGTTGCAAAGTATGGTTGCCACGCCACCTTTTGTGAGGAAGTGCAGACAGATCTATAGTGTTTGACTGGTTTCTCGTTAGTATTGGGATGGAGCCATATGATACCTTTCCGGTGCGTAGTAGGAGGTCATTAGCAGATTCAAAAATATATGGCGTTTATTAGGCTGTCTTCGTTGGTAAATTGGATAGACGACACTGTTCTGGCTCTTCCAACGGGCAATATATTGTCAACACTATACAGCTCTGTTCAAAAACAGGTTCACACCTGGGCACGGCAAACCTATCGTGAAGAGCTAAACCATACACATTAATTAGATTATCATGTTCTCCAATAATTATTATAAATAAGGACCGATGATAATCAACAATCTTTTACAAATGTAAAAGATTGTTATATTAATATTATATTATTATATTTATTATTGCCATATGCTTGGTGAAACAGAGTAGAGATATCAACCTTACACGTCTAATCGGAATCAGCAATAAGGGAGAAGTACTAATTAGTATTGGACCCTGCCTTAAGAAGATAAGTAGGAAAATATTAGGAAACTATCTCCGTCCCGTATCGATGGCTCGAGAAACCAGAACTCGTTTATCCGAGCCCAAAGTTACAATCAGAATTCTACTCTGACTCAAATCAGTAACAAGCTGGATAAAAATACGAGAGGTTTTATCGAAGCATTAGCATTTAGATATTAACTGTGACTTTACGCTCATGAATCCTACCTGCATGAAATGTTATATTTTGGAGGGAAAATATTTGTATTCTGGCAACCCTCATGCACCAGTGTTGCCAAAAGCCGCAGTCGAAGCGTAATCGTGACGAATTACTGCCAATGTGCCGTAATAACCCACAGTTTTGTTAAATGCATGTTATTTTGGGAATTCATCTTACGTGTAGTAAACCGTATTAAGAACAGGTTATCCTTAATCTTAAATACAGTAAATTGTCTTAATTTTGTGGTAAGGCGAAAGTAGTATTTTGCGTGGTCGGTAAAATTTCTGATTTGAATGTCTTAGTGGGACAACAGTAGTGAATGCTGATGAAATGTGGGTGTAATACATCACTGCCTACCCATCCAGGGCTACACAAGAGTAAGGACTATTAAATTTTCTACCTCATTTGTGCATTTGTGAAGAAGAGAGAGTTGTTGCAAGTAACGATAGCTAACGATAGTAGAGCTTTCGTAGAGATCTGAAGCCAGAAATTTCTTTCTAAGTACCAGCTGATTTATTTTGTGGGACCTATAGGATGACAGAGCTAAAATCCTTGTGTACTTTTAGGCGAAAAGGATTTAAAGATATCCTTTAGGAGGCGGTATCTTATCAGCAGGTGTACCTTGCCCCATACAACTACATTTTACATAGATGTAACAAAATGCGAGTGTTGATGGTCTTGCAAGATAACCAATTGCTTATGTATGTTGTGTTTGTCTTATCAAAAAGTTATCAGGTGTAAATACACCTGATAACTTTTGTTAATAAGCGCCAGATTTTGGTAATAAAACTGCTAAATCAGAAATACTTCACCTATCTCAGTAGAAAATGTAAACATGCCTATTGACACAAGTGCAGTCTCTTGAAGGTGAATATCAATAAATCCTGTTATAATGATCACCTAGACGTCAAAAGAAATATTACAATCGTCGTTGCAGCTTGTAATTCAGGAAACTCTTATTGTCATGCAGATATTTTGCTTTCAATCTTTACAAATATTATTTCGTTTTCAAGACTGATGTCTGTGTATCGCTACAGAGGTAGGCAGAGGTCAATCACACTAACATTTCTCTAGTTATATTTTTTGGTTCTACGTAACAGGAAGTGAGTTTAGTACCGTGAATCGGGATGCATATATAATTAGATACATATGATTAGTTGGTAGACTTCGCCAGACTTATGTGAAAATGCGTTTATTTATCCTTCACGTAACAACAGCTTTTTATTAGAGCTGGGTAATAGGAAGGCAATTTTCATAGACAATTTTTTACTCGCAGAAAATCTTATTATTTACGCTCAAAATCCTGATATCACATTGCTAAGCTCGGGAATCAAACTTGCAACTCAACAATCGCACACAAAAATAGGCAAACTTATGCCACAGTACCAACAACACACTCTCTCTCCCCTAAAAATGGCTACAAAATGGCTCCCTTTAAAATTGCTGGGCAATAAATTCTCACATATTTTTGAATAGGGTTGGAGACACTAATAAAAACCCGGATTATTTATGTAGCAAAGGCAAATTACTATCGATTAAATAATGCATACACATATTATTATTGCGAAAGAAACTGTCTGGTCTGTTATGTGTGCACGGCTAAAATACTTAACCGATTTGAATAAAATATGGTACTAGCATAAGCTACTACTAGAGATCAAGACGTCAGATTAGGAGCACACCTAGATCCGACGGAGTAGGCAGAAGTATATTAGACTCACATTTCGCCATTTAAGTCTCACGTAATATGAGACAAGCCATAAGTAGTCTACCAGGCTTAGACCCGGACGCCATGCTGCAGCTAATAATTACTTGACAGATAAGCTCTATAGCATTTTGCGCGACCTAAGAATCAAACGCAAGATCTTATGCAGAGCAGTCGCTTTAACTACCGCTACGCCACCGAGGCAGAGGGCGAATTCACGGTTAACAGCTAGTTAGTTATTATACATCTGCGAAGCTTTTAGGATAACCACCTACATACTGTGTATATCTTATGCACTTAATATGTTTACCGATGATTAGTAGAACCGCTATACATATTGAGTATAGACTATCATAAGCTAGTGCTTATTACGTCACAGACCACTAATGCTATCTTTATCTAATATCATATATTAAAACGGTTGTAACTTCACAGATCTGTAGAGGCGATTACTTTATCTGTGTAGTCCGGTGGGTGATCCTCGTCTTTGATGCCGCTGTCATGCGCATGGGCTCTTCCACTGAAGCGTCAAACTAACAAAGGAGGGAAATCTCATTACAACACAAACAATAGTCAATCTGACAGCGAACGCACAAAATTACAATGAGCCAGTCCCAAATCAGTTCGACTCCTGTTGGCAATGGAGCATTTAGTACGAGCTAGTTGCTGGCGAGAATTACTAGACAGTATAATATGCTAGTGGTTATTGAAAGATGCGTAACGCCATCTAGGTTCTCATTATAATTTTCATGCATGAGAGACGGCTGTTTACACGCTACGGGCAATACGTTATATATGTATACATAAATTTTAATTTTTATTCGTTTTGTTTGTTTTTGTTTGACCTCGGTCTGTATAACTAGAATTTTCCGGATTCAATCTGAAATTCCCAGTAGCAGCACGAATTCTGGTATTGTGTCTGATTGACGATAATAAGTTCGTTATTATAATAATAATAATTTATTTATTTCTCTCTCACACAGAAAAGGTTTACAAAAGATCAGTCCTTAATCTATCAGTAAACATAAAAGTTATTAAGTAACCAAAAAAAAAAATTGTTCACAAAATCTGGTTTTTATTTCAGGGAGGCGTGATTATGATTATGATTATGACGCGCGTACATAATATGCAAGAAAATATATATAATAAAAATATCAATATATAATATAATAGGTACTCTAAGCAATTTTCTAGCTAAGTGCATAGATACCTTGAACTGATCTATAAGATCTTCAATTTGAAAATTACTTAATGAAATTTCCAGCTCGACTCTGCACCAATTCCATTACATTTTCTGCTAGAAAATGATCAAGTTTCAAAGTTTCGTATAAGATTTTAATACTGGCTTTTAGAATTGACCTAAATATGGATTATTTTATATCAAGTTTCTGTAATTATACTATACAAGGCATGGTATAGCAATACTTGTTCTAACCTCTACAAATTAAGAGTAGACGTATTTAAAACTGGTAATTCCAAATATACTAAAGTATTTTTTTAATTTAATATTCGTATACGACGTAATACATATTAGTTCTTTAAATAAATATCGCTGTATTTTTTCTGAATGTACTATTGGCTTAGTAGCTATTTTCATGCCTATTACAACATTTCGTAAGTCTAAAATGAAAGTGATGTCATAGAATGGACGATGACTTATTCTAACAAGCCAGGGTTAACGTAGTTCCAATTATAATTAGCCGGCTGTTAATTTGTTATTTTTGGTAGTTTTTTATACTAAAGATTATTAAACCTAACTGACTATTCCCTCCAATTCAAATCTCAAAAAAGGAATCAGTTGTAAAATATAAGGCGGCTAGGCATGGCGGCTTCGAATGGGTTAGTAGTACATATTAAAGACCCAAATCTGTAGGTATAAGCTGTGGGTCCTAAATATACCAGGCACAAACAAAATATCTACCTAACAAATTAACTCACAGCGGTTCAATATTCAACTACAAATAAACCCATTTCTAATATCATTAAATTCCAACTGTCCTATTAGAATGATACTTGAACGTAGTAAAACTAAACGAGGCATAATTTTACCATCATCACGGCCAGTCATTGGCATCGGAGCCAAAATTGCGCCGCAAGCACACCGCAGCGTGACCGCAGCGGCGACGCAGCTACCGCGCATAACGCAACAAATATGCCCAACATTGACAGTAAATTGAAGCTGCATCGTCGCTTTGTAATTTTATATCTTGATCACGGTGTTCAACGTTTGACGCTTTGATTTGAGTGGTGTCGAATTAGCCAGTTTAATGGCGATTTCAATGTTTTTTGTATGTAATATATTGTGACGCATTTGTTGGTCTCTTGTCTAGTAAAAATCAGCAGAATGTTTTTCTATTCTACTGCTACGGTATTGACCTGATGGTAAACGGTTCTCGTATCTTAAGAACGCTAACAACTCCTGAGGGATCATTCACCTGTTAACCTTTGTTAAATCTCCCTTTGTTGCAGTTCAAGCTTTAAGGCGCTAAAACTTTTACAAGCATATTTTTAACCGGCTTGCTATGGCCTTCTATTTAGATATTAATTGGTTTCATTATCCGGATTTGTATTTTTTATGCATAATAACCAACCATAAGCATAACACTAGTTGAAAACTAAAAAGGTTTGCCTGTATCAAAAGGAATTCTCAGAATCTAAAACATTTTGCTGGAGACTGACATATTTAGGAGTGTATTGCAGTTCCAATATTGGACACCGCGTTCCTAGTAGCGTCGCCATTTGCGTATCACTTTGTAATATCAACCATTGCGATTGACAAAAACATGCATTCTGTTATATTTGTCGTATTTTTGTGAACATCCAAACATACGTAAGCGATGTTCAGATGTAAAGATGATGTTCAAAAAAGGTAGATACATGTTTACAGCGAGTGAGTTCTCTCATTACGTCCCTGGGGTAACGTTAAGAGGTGATTAAGGGTTTGGTACAGGGGCTATATGCAAATTCGGACTGCAATTACCAAACCGCCTGCCCCGAATGGTGATTATAGTGTTACCATGGTGTTGCTTCTCCCTAAATCGATCGTAATGGGACTCTAGTGAGGTAAATATGGAGCAGAATGCTTCAATTGAAAACGAGAGAAGAATAATAATAAAAAGGTTGCCATAAGTTCGTGGAATAGGAAATATACATAGATGCGAGGCAAGGTATACATTGTTTCAAAGCATTTGGCAAGCAGCAAGTATATTCCACATATGCTAGAGAAATTTGGAATGTTCCTAAACAAATGCGTCCTAAACAAATGGTCACGGGGAGACTCATAACCGTGACCATGGCTGCTGAAAAGCACCCGAAACGTCGGGGAAAGTGTAAACCAAAAATAAATAGATTTAATAGTTTAAATAATTTTATTAGCTTATAAATTAGTCAAATAAAATCAATAGTAGTAGTAGAGTGATATTTTCAAAATTTTGTAATACAGTGATAAATAAACAACGCGATAAAATCCGTATATAGTAGTTTAATTTCAATTACTGTAGTATTGCTGTCTCCCAGGTATATATCCAGACTCGGTGCCGCTACTAAGATTTTTCTAAAACCCAAAATCAAAATATTAGAGACCCGAAAATTAGCATTTTAATTCGTAAAACAATTTTTATAAAAGACGCTCTCAATTTAAAACCGCAAATAAACAATTATACAACCTAGTTCAAGTATCCAATACAAATTAAAATACTAAATCCTTTAAAAACCTATTTATAAAAATAATATTATTCTCATTCAAGTCTTTTCAACTATGTCTCTTTAAGCAGAGTGACCCTCGCTATTCATTCGATATGGTCCTTACGAAATCCAATTCTATTTTATACACCCAAATAAAGTGCTTTTTAAGTGGATTAATTAAAAAGTCCAATAAAATCGAGGCTTCGAGATTTAGGACCCAAGTTAATTCAGCTCTGAGCGGTATCGTTCGGTCCAGACCTGTTTTGGCTACACTGGATTTTTCTGAAAACCTGTCTTATGTTGAAATATTTTGAATTCATCGAATAGCTTTCAAGTATTATCGATCGACGGTATGTTTGATGAGAGGTCGTGGGTTCAATCCTTTCTCATTGCCCTACTGTATACATTAAGCACTTAGGTACAAGAATGCTACATTTAGGTACAAACAAGACTGCAAGTAATTCTTTACCCAAATAGCTAGGCAACATGGCCTGCCCTGACCCAAATCGTCAATAACTCTTAGGAAGATAACATCATTACAGCATTGTGTTATAGACTAAACTGTATATACATATCATGTGTAGAAATTGAAAACTAAACTATCTTATTATAACGTGAATGTATAGGGTAATGGAATTAATATTTAATTCAAAGGCATTAAAGTTATTAAACTTAAATCTATTTTGATTCCATAAAGATAAACTTTTCAATATTAGTATGTCTGAAATAAAAATGCATCATTAAAAGTTATTACTTTTATATAATATTTAATAATACCTACTAAATTATGGCAAAAGAAATTGAAATATATTATGAATATTTTGTGTACTTCAATAAAGCTCACTTGAAGGCCACAACACAAAATAAAATAAAAAGCAACCGACAAACGGACAACATGTTTTGCATAAGATTTCTACCAATGAATAGCAATCATGCACCCAAAATTACGACCACATTGTTCCCGAGCATGATGCAATACATTAGGTGCAGTTAAAACCCTCCAAGCAAGGTCAACAAAAGGGGCTCCCTTTCGAATCCCTTTACCTCTTCTAATCTTGCAGCAGCCACTCAACTATTATATATGTTTGCTCAGTACCTAAATCAACTTAGGTTCTGTTTATTTTTCATTATTACATGAATGTATGTTGCATTAAACTTGTATTGTTGTATTAGAATTTGAAATATGTGGGCGGGACACAGATGTGAGCACATTTCGTGGTAGTTACCCGGTATGTACCCGGGGGTATTATTGTTTCGGTGAAATAGATCGTGATGTAGAAAAATGAGAATAACATTTTCATCAGCGTTTTTTTAAAGAAAGCTATTATAATCAAAACTCTTTTTAGTAGATTTAATATATTTTTATGGCTAGCTATTGCCGACCGCGTGGACTGAAATGCCCTCCCGACATTCGGTAGTGCTATGGGTGGGATTCGAACCCGCGACTTCGCAAACGCAAGTCCAATTCCTTATTCTTTAAGCTACTGTCGCTTGTACACACTATGTATAGTTCCACTCTGGTTTTACCAAACGTAGTTAGATGAATCGTGACTTACATTTTAAATATAGTGCCAAGTTACCAAACCGCATCAGAAAATTCTTCAAATGGATTTTAGTAATGCCATAACAAACAAACATGAAAAAGAACCATTCGTTGGATCATAATAATGAAACAGTTGATACCAATTAATTTTACAAAAATATCTGCAATGCGGTTATGTTACAATTTAATAATTTTATATTTGTACCTGTATACTAGTAACTATGAACAGTTATATTTCTGACAATGCAAACGCAACTTTAGAATTCAATTCCTGGTTTGTAGCCAAAAGCTTTGTCGTATGTTGTGTGTAGTGTTTATAAACTTTTTTTATCACACAGTTAGTTAACTCATATATTTTTATTATTTCAGCGATAAAGCAGTGACCAGGCACAATATAATTTGATTTATTTATGGTATTTTAAGACTTGACAGATTGAGTCAAATAGTTATAATAATATCAGCTCTGTATTAAACTGTCCCACTGCTGGGCACGGGCCTCTTCTCAGTTTGAGAAGGGTTAGGCCATAGTCCACCACGCTGGCCTGGTGCGGATTGGCAGACTTTATATATCTTCGAGAACATTACGGAGAACTCTCAGACATGCAGGTTTCCTCACGATGTTTTTCCTTTACCGTTAAAGCGAGCGATAATTAACTATACGCACATAATTTCGAAAAGTCAGATATGTGCCTTGCGATCGAACTCGA
The DNA here is from genome assembly GCA_963675205.1 of Catocala nupta. Lineage (NCBI taxonomy): Eukaryota > Metazoa > Arthropoda > Insecta > Lepidoptera > Erebidae > Catocala > Catocala nupta. The sequence continues at coordinate 16,386,532 of OY776104.1, forward strand.
GACCTCTGCGTGGCAATCCAACGGTTTTCCACTAGGCTATCGCTGCTGTTAATCTAATCTAGTCAAATAGTTACCAGAAAGGAAAACAAAAAGAAAAAAAAAGAAACCCAAGAAGAAACAAACCACAGCTAGACTTCATGATACTTTGAGCTCATTCTGCGTAAATAGAAACACCAATAATTAAATTATGTTCAGGTACTTTGAAATAACTACACTGGAACATTGAGACAACTACCATCTTAGTCTCCCCGTGACCATGGCTGCTGAAAAGCACCCGAAACGTCGGGGAAAGTGTAAACCAAAAATAAATAGATTTAATAGTTTAAATAATTTTATTAGCTTATAAATTAGTCAAATAAAATCAATAGTAGTAGTAGAGTAATATTTTCAAAATTTTGTAATACAGTGATAAATAAACAACGCGATAAAATCCGTATATAGTAGTTTAATTTCAATGAATAACATTCGCGTAAACAGAAGACAATATTATGTAAAAAAGAAAACTCTGAAATAAAATATGTGATGTTTCAAATCTGGCAATAGGGATAAATGCCAAATGACAGAAAAGGATGTACAATACAAACTATGACGTAATGTATGACGTAACGTTAAATGCAGCTGTCTAAGAGAGGTAACGAGATATCCCCACTACATCCTCACTTTTTCTTATACCCAAATTTGAAATATTAATTGCTTCCATATTTTTCAACCGGTTTTTTTATTGTATACACAAAGATATTTATTTTGATAGCTATTTACTCTTATGTTTTGAAAAATAATATACAAAGTCAAACATAGACAACTACCCTATTCTGCTACGGAAAATGAATATGTGCAATTTAATGGCTACCTGCCTAGGTTTTGCTTTCAAAATCGTATACCTGCGTAGGCTTTGAAACACCTTTTTCAAAATCGTACCCAATAATATACATACATACATACATACATAAATTCACGCCTGTTTCCCAGAGGGGTAGGCAGAGACTACGGATTTCCATTTGCTACGATCCTGACACACTTCTCTGCCTTCATTCACTTTCATAACATTCTTCATACACGCTCGCCGGTTTAAGGTGCTCTTAACCTGGACTTTATCCAGAACATCTCCGATCTGATCAAGAAACGTTCGTCTAGGTCTTCCCTTTGCGACTGTTTCATTCACACTAGCCTTATAAACTTTCTTAGTCAGTCTGTTCTCGACCATTCTTTCTACATGCCCAAACCAACTTAACATACCCTTTTCTATTCTCGTCACTATATCCACTTTTATGCCGCATCTCTCTCTAATCACACTATTCCTTATTCTATCTTTCAGAGTCACACCACATATATTTCTCAGCGATTCTCATTTCTACAGCATTTATTCTGCTCTCATGCTTCTTTTGCCATATCCAACTTTCACTACCATGCATACCACAGAATTTTCTTTCCGTATAGTTCTCTAAATGATAGTAAAATTATATGATATTATTGCAAGCTGGGAGAGAAACTCAAAAGAGTATACAACTCTTTTGAATTTGGTGATTCACGCTTCTTGAACTTAATTCCGGGCTTAAGCTACTTTACTATATTATACTTTACTACACCTTTAAATACAGAAGTACACTAAGCTAACATTTATACTGAAACTGACAAAATTTTCAGTATAAGCAATAGTACTGTATTATAATTAAAGTATTTTTAACTATCTTTTGTTGTTTTATCGCTGTTTATATACAATGATTTCTGAGAATGTAAATCTATGGTTCAATGACGTCATGATCTTTCAAGTCCAGATAGAGTCTCTCAGAAAATGCATTTTTTAACCTCTGTTCTCATAATATACTTCTATTTTCTTTTACATAGATTACTTAATTATTCTATAACATTTTATGACATATTTAACTTAGAATATAGGACATAATTAAAATCTTTTGCGTGTGGCTACCAGTGTGCCGCTGATTCAGTAAGGATATAAAATATAATGTATGTATATCAAATGGACCATTAGTTATTACCAATAGAATGGTCTCGTAGACAACATTTAAAAAACGCGTACGAAGTCACGCGTAACCACTAGTGATTAATATATAAAAAGATCAATGCTACTAGTACAATAATAAACCACAAACAGTAGTTTCAACATACGTCACCCTATAACACATAACAGGGTTCGTAAACACGGTCCAAGTCACCGTACTGACAAGGGCGAGCCCTCACTGATATGATTTATTATATTTTAAGGCTTTTACCATCCCCTAGCAAACGAACTTAACCTATAAACCCTTTATGATTGGCATTTTTGAATAATGTTCGCGAAGTTAATGTAATATGTTTGGTGTAAGTGCTCGGCATGTAAAAGTTCTATTTATTGGTGAGAAATACACTCTTAAATTATATATATTTACAAAAAGGTATTATTTTTAAATCATATATTTGCAAAGAAAACTTTTAGCAAAGAATTTACTGTACGAACTTTAGTGATTTGAATATATCCTAACTATAAATGCGATTGTGAGTTTGTTTACTTCTTTGTTACTCTTTCACGCCTTAACTGTTAACTTCGATGTTCGTAAGTGTTACTTTGTGGCCTAACTTTGATTGATCATTCATTCATTTCAGGTATAAACTTACCTACTTATGTACATACCTGTATTTTATCGAAGATATAGCTATTATTATAGCAGCTGATGTGCTAATTAAAGTACCACATAAAAGTATAAGCAAATTGAAATTAAACACTTTATATGTTGTTTATTTTACTTTAAACACTTTTATTACATCATTTTGAAAACTCTAACACTACTATTATTGAAATTTACTGTGCTATTTAATTTAACTAAACTATTTATATTTAAGTTACACTTTGCCCCGACGTTTCGGTTGCTATACAGCAGCCATGTTCACGAGGAGACTAAGATGGTAGTTATCCCAATGTTCTGAACAACACTTCATTGTGTTGTAACATTACATCGCGTAAACTTAAGACAATATTAAGTATAAGCAAAGTCGATTTTCATTTACTGTGCACATTTCTTCACTCTGTGCTACTCAGAAATCTCAATTAGAAAAACCTAATAACACTCGGACATCGAATCAGCGACCTCGTGATCCGTCACAGTCATAAGTACAAATTTACCGACAATCGAAGAGGACTATAACATTTAAAAAACAGACACAAAAATCACCCGGTCTCGAAAGAAATTTTTTCACAAGAATTTTTGTCTTCAATGAGGATCGAATTCACAACTCTTAGCGCAACGTAATGGCAAAGAGAAAACTCAAACCATTCCGCCATACGTGCAGTCTCATTTCATACATACATATCACAAATGTATCAAACTCGTACCTTTAATAAAAGTCTCTACATTTTTCAAAAGCAATATCAAGATCCTTAACAAAACAATACAATAAACTCACCTAATACAAAACAGATATGCATAACCACTATTGTTATAATATCCTATCTAACGAACAACTGGCTCCATCTATCTGTCAAATCTAATCAAAATGGCCGCCGCAGTTATTAAATTACCAGTTTTCGTGGCTTTGGCCGAACCATTGTGTAATCAAATTTGTCAAAATTGATATCTGTTTGGTAATAAAATATCGTGGAAAGGAAAACAAGGGGATATGACTACAATAAATGCATTATGATTTTGATCGGGTGAGTGAGTTTTGTTAGATATACTTGTGTACTGATTTAGATGTCAATTTATTACTTTGGATAAGCGGTTTTGAACTAATGAAAGAATTTAGATTAACGCGTAGAAAAGTGAACAAGTATTTTGTATTTTTATGTAATTTTAGATCTAAGAATAAAAATATATGACATATCTGAGTTACGTTTTTAGTTTTGCAATAGTTTTGTCGATTATGAGGGATTAGGTTAGATAACTGGGTTGTAGATGTAGTTGAAGATTTTATCATAGAATTCTAAGTATTATGCAGTTTTAGAATCTTGAAATCCAGACTCCATTGCTGAAATCAGCTTGTAGATTGAGGCGGATAAAAAAGAGCAGTCGAGACTCAATTTTTTTACCCAAAGACTGTAAATGTTACAGCAGTTCTTCGTCTCCGTAGCCTTTATTATTCCCAAATCACTTGCGGTCGGCTTTTCTAGTCTAACCGGATTTGACTGGATATCAGTTTTTTACACGGAGCGGCTGCCACCTGACCTCCGCAACCCGAAGGCTAACGATACCCTAAGGCTAGACCAGTGTCAGGATATTATAGGGCACTGACTTCCAAATAACGACTGCCATAGATGTTCATGGCAGCCGGGACCGACGGCTTAACGTGCTCTCCGAGGCACAGAGGAGTCCTATAGATATTATACATCTATCCTCAGAAAGTACGACAGTACGACGTAAATGTTACAACAGTTGTAGGTATTAAAATACTTGCATCTATGACGTGGGACCTGAACAAACCTGACAAAATGTATGTTAAATAATAAACTTGTTTAATTCCAGAATATACACCTTATATTTAGTTAGATAATGTTTTAAGATTGATATAATATATAAGTATTTCATATCCTTACGATAATAGGTATTTAACCCTACTATTGACCTCCAATTTAGCACACGAGAACTGGACCCAAAGTGTTCGTAATCGTACGGAAAAAGACAGAAATATGTTCGAATTGAGCATCAAAATATCGCGAGAACGAAACCCAAACGACGTAGTTATACGATATGTCGTGTTATAACGGAGAAAAAGTCGAAAAAAATTGTCGCAAAGCTGGAGGCAATAACTGGTCGAACTGTACCCACGTGAACCTCTCGCTCTAGAATAGTAAAATGCTGGATAAGACCTTTATATAAGTCATGCTACCCTCGGTCGCGTAGCGGCAGTGAATGCGATTGGTGTGCATGAGGTCTCTCAAGCCCGGTCCGAGAATTGTTACTTATTTTCTTTCAGAAATCATCAGAAGCAGTACGTGGTCTAGAACTGTGATAGATGGCAACAGGCTCAGTCTCTATTATGCAGAACCTTAAACTATAGTTGGCGAGATATGGGTGTAATACAATTTTGCCTATCGCATCGGGGATAATTAAGCGTACAGCCCTCCCAATGGTAAATATACAACGGCACACCGGCAACCCGACACAATAGGTTTTCAATGATGTCTCATATTCCAGCAATTGACAGACAGGTTAAGAACTAAAATTAAAGACACACATACAGGTTAAAAACACCAGGTGTATACATATAGATTGCTATAAATATTTAAAGCATTTCCTTGTAACTCACAAGTATTATAAAGGACTTTGACTATAATTTTATTGTTAGTAATATAAATTTAGATGCACATTTTTCGAGAGAAAATTGTTTTCGTACACCATAATTGGTAAAACATTTAGAACAAATTACTTATGTACCATCTTCATGCAATGTAAAACTTGTAATGTTATTACTCATGTTTTAAGGAAATAAATTAATTCTATTCTATTCTATCGGAAATAGTGACATTAAAAAGTATCCTTACTGCTTCAAAAAAGCATATGTGACCTCATTTAATAATTATTATTGTTTTTTGTACTAGCCGAATAAAACAAATTGCTTATCCAGTATCAACGCAACCTGGTCCCAGTGGGCCGCGTAAAGTTTTGATAGCAGATGCTCTCGCGCCAATATTTGACGACGGCCCGGCACACTTTTATTTAGTTTTCATTTTCCACGCGAAGGCGCATGGCATCGGACAAATAGTTCGCAGAAGGGCAGCTGGTCATGTCATGTGAGGGTAATGAAGCGAAGTTATTAAAAAAATATACCAACGTACGGTGAAAGAGTACTGAGATTTACAGTATGTCGTTTTAAAGTATGTATTGCTCTTTCGTAAAGCTATGAACGAGATATGAAAGGATTTTAGCAAGTGAGAGTTTGTTGTACTTGCTTAGGAAAGTGTCTCTATGTGTATATATATATACGTCTACGTATGTATATACATATATATGTACGTATAACCGTTTGCAAACGGATGTTATTATGGATGAGCTATATGTAAATATTCTTGAGGTCATGAAACGTTTGGAGTAGACCGATTATGTTTAAAATGATAAAAATGAAATAAATTTGTATTAAAATATTAAATTCCAAAAGTCGTCACAGTTAGACATGTAGGTGACAAAGCAAATTTATATGAATTTTATTGCGAAGTTTATTTTTTTTAAATACTATTGTTACGTACCTACATAATTTTTAAAATTTACAACTGCAATACACTACTTTTGTTAAACACTGTTACTAGTTACTTTTTACTTGTATGTAAACTATTTATATTCATATTTATTTATAAAGGTATAATTTTTGGATGTAAACTGTTTGTTAGCGAGTTCACTGACGTAAGTACTATTATACTTTAGGTATATATTTTATTTTAGTATATACCTAAAGAAACATAAAAACAAATTAATTCTATTATTTTCGGCTATTAATTTTTCAGCCAGACTATTGATTGACCAGGCTGTACCTTGAGACCATTCAATATGAAGACCATTATTCAAACCACTCAATATCGAAATACGTATTGTATAGTTGACTGATCTGCTTACCCCACTAACTGTATTACTGTAGACCCTCTGTATAGTGATGTCACTATACACCGATAACACTTTTTTCGAGATATAAAAAGTTATTTTTATAGGGGATGTCGCTATATTGAATAGAGCGCCTTGTAACACTCCTTTTTTTGGACCTCAAGCAGTATAAAGACTATAAAGGACCGTGAATAATGAAATGACCGGGATTTTTCGCCTAATTGACCCTTTCTTAGAAGTGCTGATTTTGAAAATAGTGACCTATAAGATTTTATTTATTTTTATTTTTTATTTATTTATTTATATCCAATTTACAACACTACCATTACAAGAAAAAACTTAATGCGATAGTGTGGTTCACTTTAACGTAATTAATTAATTATAACTAATAATATTCTATCTATTTACACATTTTAATTTTATACATTTATATCTAGATTACCCGTTTCCATAACAAATTATAAACAACGTTATCCTTGTAAATTCACTGATAGTGCAACAGAACAGATCTATTTTATCCGCGACCCGGTTGATGGTTCTGTGTGCGCGCGTCAGAGGCGCCTCCTGCAGCAGGTTGGTGCGTGCGCGGGGCACTCGCAACAACTGCGGCTTTCGTCGCCGGTATACAAGGTGTCTATGACCGATGGGCATTAAAATGGACAGAGTATTCCATATGGGCTTAGTGTTAATTCAAAACGGTTAAAAACTCGATAAAGATAAAAATTGAAAATCACTTTTTTCAAACAAATTAAAACAATTTAATACGCAAACACCATTTATAAACATTTACACTAACCTGCGGTCACTTGCATAACAAAACGGCAACGTCGCATTCTGTTGTCTTTCATTTTGCCGATGGCGGGTGGCGGAGCCACAGATGTTTCAAGTGTGTACGTAGCTAATACAGTTTTACGGGCAGAACACAATTTTTAGTCAAAGAGAACACAATATTTAGTACCTACATAATTATTACTAACTACACAAATCACCTCAAATCTTTGAATTTTCAATATGTCCACCATTCTCATTTACACACAACTGATATCGACGTAAGATATTATTTTGTAGTCTTACAATGAAGTTATTGTCCGCTACCAAGCTTTTTAATTTATTGAATGCTACAATTATTCTATTTCTAAGTTCGTCTATTGTATTTACATCCGTGGCGTACACTTCACTTTTCACGTACCCCCACAAAAAGAAGTCCATAGGCGTTAGGTCCGGAGATCGGGGGGGCCATCGTACGGGGCCGAATCTGCCCAAACATTTCTGTGAGTCGCGCCCTGGAAGACACCACTGAATGTGGAGGCGCGCCGTCTAGCTGGTACCACAACCGCCGATATTCGGCTACGGACAGTTCATCTACGTACTCACTAACGGGACCATTTAATATGTCCAAAAACTTTGTCGCGTTAAGGGTGCCGTCAATAAAAATAGGCCCGCCCACACGTTCAGTGAAAAGCGGTATTGATGTTCGGACTCCCGAAACATGTGTGGGTTTTCTTCACTCCAATATCTACGATTCTATCTGTTCTAAATGCCGTTGCGCGTAAATGTACTCTCATCGGTCCACACAATATTTGATAAGAAGTTATCGTCGATACTAACGTAATTTAACAGCCACTGACAATAACTATTCCTAACCGGCAAGTCTCGGCTCAATAAGGCTTGGACTTTTCTAAATTTGTAAGGTTTGCGCCTATTACGTTTTAAAACCGTATGCACGGTGCCACGACTTACTCTGAATTGTTGCGCGGCTCTATGAAGGCTTGTAGGGTTACGGGCTAAATGCTCCAAGATTTGTTCTTGCAGCTCGTGCAGCGGGTATCCGCTGTGCAGCTACTCCCTCTTGATGCGGCACTATGGGTTTATTTTCCCGTGTCCTTTGTACTGCCTTTACTATAGTGCGGGCATTGCTGGGACATGTACGGCTGTCTCCATACCTTTCTCTGTATGTTCGCAGCGCTAGGGCGGCATTTCCGTGACATTCACCGTATATCAATATCATGTCAGTGTATTCGGACGACGTGTACGTGACGCGAGGCATTTTATTGCAATCAGCGTGTCTAATCAAGTAATCACAATAAAAACAAAAAACAAACAGTGTGTCACAAAGTTAAAAAAGCCAAACACAAACACTATTTAATCCAAAGATCCGAGCGGCTCGGGCGCTGCGCTGTCGCAAACTAAAAAAGTTCTTTTAATTTTTGGAGATTTTAACTCGTTAGGATCCGGTAATTCCCGGACCCAAACAATAGGTACGATGGTCTTTCCAAATGTGGACGCCAGCCGTCGGGCTAATGACCGAGGCCCGATCGCTTTCAAGTGTGCATAGTGATCTATTTTCTTTTCTTTTACTCTTATTGAATAAGAGCGGGACGTTTATTATGATTTGTTCACTCTCTTCATAAAAGTGCAAGAGCGGCAACATTTTACGTATACGTATGCTTAGACTCTCGGTCAGCTGTTAGGGCAGATACAACCCGTTGCCATTTAGCAAAAACTAAAAGTCTATCCTGTGGCTAAACTACTGCTACTATTGAACTGAAATTTGGTGTAGAGATTGTATGTGGTACATACTATATGTAGTTAGAAATAAAGCCTCACTGTTTAATCCACCCTGTATATACCTATCCGGAACGTTAAAATTTAACATCTCCAGCAATGTTGGGTTCATTATTTTGCCCCTTATAACTTTAAATATATATGAGTCAATAGCCAGTTCCCTTCTCACCCCCAACTCATTATAACCAACCATACCCAATACGAATAGAGTTGGATACATTAAAGGGTAAAAAGGATACACGCCGTAATACCTCATATATAAAAATCTAATAAATTTATTTTGCACTCGCTCCAACATAAGATTATATTTAACTTCATGTGGGCTCCAGATGACTGCATTGCATTCTAATTGACTTCTTACCAATGCGTTATATAATGTGACAATAGCTGATACATTAGTGAAACTATGAACGGTTCTAAGTAAGAAGCCTAGGTTTCTGAAGGCTTTCTTGCAGATCTTAACCACGTGATTACGAAACGTCAGCCCAGTATCAATACTCACTCCTAGATCTCTCACCTCTGTGACCCGAGTCAATGGAGTGCCGTCTATATTATATTCATATGTGATTGGAGTACGTGCACGAGAGAACGTGATAGTCACACACTTAGAGTGGTTAAATTGTAATAGGTTGTTTGTACTCCAATCTACAATTTTGTTAATATCCTCCTGTAACAACTCGCAATCGCTTTGATTTCTTATAGGCATATATAATTTTAAATCATCCGCGAATAACAAGCATTTAGCGTTTTCAATCACATCGGCTAAATCTTATTATATTCTAAAATTCTGATGTCTTACTAGATTAGTCGGTACAAGGATACTGATACGAAACGAGCTTACATTGATAACTCTTGTTATTTTTAAAGTATATTTATTGTTTTAAATATATATTGCCTGCATTAGCTCGGCATGTTAGAGGCTTTACTTATATTAAAACAAAGAGCACTCAGATTTGGAATAACCATGATCCGTACAGGAATCTTACCTACGACAGCATCAATACAATTGCTAATATGCACTATTTAATACTTAAAAGGCAAGGCATATAATATGGAACAAAATGAACGATTATGGCTTAAGCCCACCACAAATAAACACTGGAGTCGGAGCAGTACCGGTAGCAGACTTTTTGTATTGTTTAAATTAGTATGAAACATTATAAACAAACTCTGATCTTGTGTGCCTTAAAGTAGCGTGACTGCGTCTGCTTTGGCCCTAATGACCGCTGCCGCGGCACGCCTCGTGAGTATCCCACTCAAAACGTTCTCCAAAGTTCAAAAGCATTCGAAGGGGAGCACCACACTCCTACTTAAACAAAACATATCATGCAAACGGTAGTTAAAGCTAACATGTGTTTAAATTTGACATTATTTGTTAAGGTCAGTAACAGCTGCGTCACGGTGGGTGATCCTATTTAAGGACTTCCCACACGACGACTTTTTTACGCGGCATTAACGCGTGTAAAACACAACAAGAACGTGTTGCAGTCATGTACTATTGAAATCAACGTAGCAACGTCTACGTTGTCGAACTGAGCCTTGTTTTTGTTATACAACTTACGAGAAGTTATTTCATACCAGAAGTGATACGCTAGTCCCATCGCTGCAAATGAAATAATAGATAGTCAAGTAATAAAAATCTGTCCAGTATTAGATAGCAATGAGCCAAATTATTGATTAAAAGGCAACATTGTACATTTCTAACGCGTTCTTTTACCTCACTCCATGTAATGTTGTATTGAATCTGGACCCGACAAACTTGCCTCACAATTGGGTTTTAATCAAATAGTTACATAACCCTAACTCTAAAATACGCAGAATTTGTTAAATCTGTTCCTAAATAAATAAGATACAAGCGTCACAAAGCTATTACTAGGGATAATTATCAAAAAAACAGAAAAAGGATGCACAGTACAAACTGTGACGTTACCGCTATTTAACTGCAGCTGAGCGAGGGAGACCGTGAGACTACCACGATCCCACTTTTCTTAAATCCAAATTTGAAATATTAATTATTTCCTTATTTTGCCACCAATTTTGGTACAGAATGCATAAAAAAAGTCTTTTGATTGTTATTTGCTCTTGTGTGTAAAATAAGAAACTAAATCTAACAAAGGCAACTAACCTATTAGCGCGCATCGAACGCGCGTGTAAAAGTCGTCGTGTGCCTCGTCCCTTATAGCTAATGCACCTAACGTTAGTTAAAAAACACCAATTTGCGGTTAGAATGTTGTTTGAAGGTCAGGAAAAAGGACTACTTATATTTTTTCTTATTTCTTCGCCATATTTGAAACGGAAGGCGTGCGTGGGAGAGTTAGATCGGTGTGTTTCAATTGAGTATGCGAGATAAACAGTTTATTTATGCGTTTGCCTCAAGTTAGTCGTGAAATACAATTGAGGTATATGGGATTTTGATGAGATACATGTTGACAGTGTTATGTAAGCTGTACGGTGGTCTTATTATTATATAGCTGTTGGAATACACTTGTCCAATCTCTTAGAAAATATTTAGGTATTCATGAAGTATCCATACATATAGACGCCGTTATAATTTAATACTGATTGTTGCGTTAGTTCTGTACCATAAGATTTTCTTTTTCTTTTTGTTTGTTTTAAAAAGACTACTACCGTCGTAAGAGTTATTCCTGGAGTACGGGGGGCTTTACAAACATTGAAACAACAAACACAGAGAACACTCAGTCTTGAAACATTTATTTGAATGCTTCGTGTGGGAGTCGAATCCACAACATGGCGCAGTGGAAGTGCCGAGGCGACAACTGCACCACCCGTGCAGTCTGTCAGTTCAAAGTATGGTTTAATTCCTGTACCGAGAATGGTTAATAGGTTTTTCTGTTTATGGTTTATATGTTTAAAAAATTATCTATATCTGTACGTAGTTTAGTGGCAATAGTTTTCTATTATCATATTACGTGGGATCCAAAAATACAGTTCGCAAATCTTGGGTGTAAGACACCTCTGCCTATCCCATCAGGATACCTTTACAACCGTAAAAATAAGTATAAAACTATTTATTTTAAGCAAAAAGAAAACCTATTTTATTTGAACACAAATAAATCCATGTAAAGCTTAGTAACAGTCTGGCATACAATTGATCCGATTTGGACAAACGTGGGGACCATTTATCGAAATAGATTGGATCTGACTTAGACCGAAGGGTCACTTGGTTCAAATTTAAAAGCCCAGTATCACTTACAAGGACGTGTTGAAACTAACTTAAACGGTATTCAAATTGAATGATCATTTAAGTGCACAAAATAAACATCTATTTAAATCTAGTTCAATTTAATTAAATAATTATTGTATTTCGATATCGATACATAATATTAAAAAGAGTTATTTTGAGGTTCGCTATCGACCCGTTAATTCTAATGAGGTCACAGATCTATTAAAATATTATTAGCTATTAGTTAAATGAGCTAATTCTTAAGCCAACATAACTAGGTATGTATCCTTTGTAAATAATTAAGTAGGTATTCTTTTCAAATAACTTCAGCAATAAAAAACAAAAACGCTGCTTGATCTTTCCTTGAAACTGCATCTTGCGATCTTTTAATATTTCTGTTGTTATTAAAAACGACTCTATTTCGATGAATCGACAGCCCATAGCAACCATGGCTACATTAATTTTACTATTAGTCAAGCCGTAGCCTAGTTTGCCATCTTGTTTAGTAACACATATATTATAAAGCAATCTATCTATAAATACATACATTTAATCGGAAGACGTGAAACCAAATCGTATGACATCTGGGTTATCTTAGCGTTTGAAATCGGTACCTTAATCGGATCTTTAATATGAATACTAGCAATAAAAATTACAAATTATTAGGCATTTTACATAATATTGTCTTCTGTTTACGCGAATGTTATTCATTGATATTATTATGTTTGTGTTATGAGTAGGTTCACGTTAGTACATAGGATGTGATTCAAAACCAAACAAACTGATGCCATATTCAGAGGGCTAACGTCGATCAAATAATTTGGATTCATTGATACTTTAAGCTGATTAATACCCTTAGAAATGACCACTGTCAGGTATACCAAGCAGATATCCAGCATTTACTAGTTGAAAAGGCTTAGCGACAGTTTATTTGCGAGTAGTAACTGGTGGTCAATCGATACACAAGTCATTGTACCGTATAACAGGGGCAGAAATTAAATAAATTATACTCCACAGTCCCTATAATAATTGTTGTGTGGTAACGTAGGGGTGTGTTGACACGCGTCAATGGCTGCGAATAGTAACATTACAAACAAACAGACAGTCATTTTGCGGTTTCACTAGTTATTTTATTTTATTTAATAAGCACACCAACAGTATAATTACACAAATTTTAGTAAAGGCTTTCTTATTTTTAAATACATTGTAATTACACAGGTAATAGGTATGCATAGCATTGTACACATTTTCTTATCTAAGAGAGATTACTTTCATGCAATACTAAATACAAACTCACTGAAAATAACACAAAAAATATAAACAACTAAAATTAAACAAAAAATACAACAAATAGAAAAATAAAAATTAACAAAACCTGTGTCACTATTGCAGAAGTAAATGCCTATAAGTTTTAAATTTCATGGCAAAGATGTCAATTGTGTTATTTGCCTTGGCAACTCTCTCATCATATAACCGAGCCATACGCGTCAGTGGACTATTGTAGCTGATATTCAAGGTGCACATGGGTACTACAAATAAACGTGGATGTCGCATTACTCGTTGGTTAATTTTGAATTTAAAGCTGTTAATAAGCGGTGCGTCTATAGAGCCGTTGATTATTTTATGCAGCATCAACAAGTCAGAAATGTCACGCCTTTCTTTTAGACTTGTTATTTTATAATGAAACAACCTATCTTTATAATCAGGAATAAGCTTTCGAACCCCATTTCTAACAGTTAAATGTCTAACGAAATGAGCCTGAACAGATTCTATAGATTTAACGTAAGTGGAATAGAAAGGCGACCATATATTAGAACAGTATTCTAGAATACTCCTCACCAAAGCGTTATATAATAAAATGATGCTGTTGTTGTTGCGAAATGGTTTTGCCATACGAATTATAAAGCCTAGTGTTTTATTCGCTTTATTTACTGACTGTTCTATGTGATGGCGGAATGTCAATGATGTATCAAAAGTAACCCCTAAATCGCGAATGACTGAGACATTTTCCAGGTTTGTGTCATCTATTCTGTAGTTAAACTTAATGTATTTAACCTTTTTGGTGAAAGTTATAAACTTACATTTTTTTACATTAACTGTCATTCTGTTATCCAAACACCATTGTTGGAGAATATTTAAATCATTCTGAAGAGCAATGCAGTCACTTAATGCAAGTACTCTGCGATATAACTTTAAATCGTCTGCATAAGCCAGACAGTTGCTCTTTATTAAATCTAGGAGATCATTAATAAATATTAGAAATAATAAAGGACCTAATTTGGATCCCTGTGGAACGCCTGAAGTAGGTATAAACGGTCTAGATTCATAACCGGCTAATGCTACAAGTTGTGAACGATTTTGTAAATAGCTATCAAACCACCGCAACAGACATCCATGAATTCCGACATGATTCAATTTCATAGAAAGAATTAAATGGTCCACACGATCAAAAGCTTTCGCAAAATCTGTGTATATGGCATCGACTTGACCCCTATCCTGTAATGTGTCAGTAATGTAAGTAGTATAAATTAACAAATTTGAAACAGTCGATCGGTTGGACATAAAACCATGCTGTCGCGAACTTAAAGTATGGTGAAGATGATAATAGACTACTTTGTAAATAAGACCTTCAAAGATTTTAGCAAATTGAGAAATTATAGATATCGGTCTATAATTAGCCACGTCATTTAAACTACCTGATTTATGTATTGGGATGATGTGAGCTATTTTCCATAAGTCGGGGAATATGCCACTGTTTAAAGATTTATTAAATATAATATGTAGAGGTTCAATCAGGACATCCATACAGAGACGAATAAATAAAGGAGGTAGGCCGTCGGGGCCCGCACCTTTATTAAGATTTAATGTTTTGATACTATATTTTATGTCTTTCTCAGAAATATATATGGAAGAAAGAGAATAATTAGATGCAAAACATGATCCAGGGACATTAAATGGCAATTGATTGTTAGCATACGTAGACGCAAAATACTCTGCAAATAGATCAACGACACAGCCACCGCCCTCACCTACTCGATCACCATAAACGACCTGATGGGGAATATTTTTAAATGTTTTTTTTGATTTAGTATACCTCCAAAACGACTTAATATTAGTTTTAAGATCTTGTTCAATATTTGCTATATAAAGCTTAAAACAATTTTCTTGTGCTTTTCTAGTTCTTTTACGTAATGTATCGAACTGTATTCTTTATTATACTAAACATATGAAGATTATATATAAAAATGACTCCCTGTTTCCCTTAGTCGCGCCATAACTTGGGAACGACTTTACCAATTTCATTCATAATTTTGTTTAAGATTGCTTATATTTGTACAAGGTTCTTACGGAATGAAAAGTTAAGAAAATTGCGCAGAAAATTTGATTATTGGTGAATACCTAACGACTATTTTAACATTGATAGTTCGTCTATGATAGGACTTTTTATAAAAAAGCGCCTACACTTGGAAACATTCCCAAGGCGCGGCGGACTGCAAACAACGGGCACAAGGAAACCCAGACCCGGAACAATATTTGTGGATTGGATTGTTTTCTCGTGTGGTATTCGAACCCACAACACTCGGCGTGGTGACAGTAGCGAAGCGACCACTTAAATCATTAGGCCATCTGGAATCATATGTGCGTACACTGCTTTCTTGACCATGCTTAGTATATAGGTATTACCATAACGTAAAAAAAAACAGTAAATAAATATCGTCTTGTATTCGATTTTTATTCGAATGAAATTAAGCGTATCACTAATTTTAACTCATTAACAGTTACCTAGTAACTACTCAACAATTGATTATATAAAATTAGAAGAGTTTAAAAATAGTATAATATCGCGTAGAATATAATATGACATCTGTGCTCATTCGCACGTTTAAATAATAAGCTATATATAAGGCACAGGTCTTACTGTAAGCGAGGAATGTTAAGGTTAATGACTCCTTGTTAATTGACGTCAGTTTCACACGATAGTAAAACACATACATACGTAGTCTTACGTCGATATCCCCGAAAATGTAGATATAGGTTTAATAAAAACACAGCACAGATGCCGTAGTGATTTAAGTGGTCACCTCACCTGTCATTACGTCAAGTACTGTCGATCCCCACACGGGCCAAAATCTTGTATGATCCACAATAAATGGGGTTCGAAAGCTTCCTGATTATAAAGATAGATTGCTTCATTATAAAATGACAAGTCTAAAAGAAAGGCGTGACATTTCGGACTTGTTGATACTGCATAAAATAATCAACGGCTCTATAGACACACCGTTTATTAACAGCTTTAAATTCAAAATTAACCAACGGGTTATGCGACATCCACGTTTATTTGTAGTACCCATGTGCACCTTGAATATCAGCTACAATAGTCCACTGACGCGTATGGCTTGGTTATATGATGAGAGAGTTGCCAAGTCAAATAACATAATTGACATCATTGCCATGAAATTTAAAACTTATATGCATTTACTTTTGCAATAGGGATACAGCTTTTGTTTTTCCAATTATTATATTTTGTGTTTAATTTTAATTGTTTATATTTTTTTGTGTTATTTTCAATAAATTTGCACTTAGTAGGTATAGCACGCAAGTAATCTTTCTTAAAAAAAAATGTGTACAATGCTATGCATGCCTATTACCTTTGTAATTACAATTTATTTAGAAATAAGAAAGCCGTTACTAAAATTTGTGTAATTACATAGTTGGTGTGCTTATTCAATAAAAAAAGAAATACTGCCGATTCTAGGTGTACTTTGTGTTCGTTGTTTGAATGTTTGTAAAGTCCCCTGTGACATGGACATTATTCGTAGTGCGGGTGTAATCTTGATAATCCACGATAAAGCGATGATTGGATCGTTTTATCGTGTTATCGTTGGTTAACATCCAGGTTTCGCTAAGTATGGTTTTAGGCCGTATGTGTATATGCTGTGCATGACTTCCCAGACATCATTTTTATTGTGTTTTAGTGTGAAGAAACTCGCAGTAACGGCACAGAGTCTATAACTGTATTCAGAAAACTGCAATAAACTCGCCCTTTATTACGTGAGACCTAAAACCATATCAGGCTAAAGTTGGATGTGTAATATCTTTGCCTACCCTTTCGGGCAAATAGTCGTAAGGAGATATCGGCGATATAATAATTATGATATCCGCTCCCAGTCAGACCGCAGCTGTTCTATAGAAATAAAAGCGACAGTTGCTAGCTTTCTCAAACGCCACCTCGTGTACATAATAATTGAAAATTACGCAGTATGTTCTTAGAAAGTTAAGGCGGGTCTATTTTTACCTAGTTTGAGACTTTGAACTGCTGGTATTATTAGAAATATGCTATCATATTTTATAAACAGGAAACTACTAATATATGGCGTAAATATCAAAACCTTATTGGTGAGTACATATTTGAGCCGTTTGGTATCGAAACGCTGGGGCCATGGGGTCCAAGTGCTAGGTCTGTTTATAGAGACCTAGCTAAGCGGCTCATCGACGCTTCGCGTGACCAGAGGGCTGGTATTTTCTTTGCACAAAGAATAAGTATTGCCATTCAACGTGGCAATGCTGCCAGTCTTCTGGGCACGTTGGCAATTGACGACGATGCGAAGGAATATTATGACGCTTTTTGATTTTGCAGTTTTATTTTTGTCTTTAGTTTATATTTTCTTGTAAATAATTTGTGTATATATTATGTTAATTATCTCATTGTTTAATACTTTAAATAAATTTCTAAAGGAGATTATTATTAACTTTTTCCCCTTACCTTTGCGCTAAGATATTAAAGAAAAAAATATATAAAAATCTCTGACCAAAAGAAAAAGTGTGTAACATGAATATTGTCTAAGTACAAATGTTCGATACAAATTGAAGAGATTAAACCGGCGGCGGCGCGGCCATATCACAATAGATATGGCAGTAAGATTTGCGACCAAGAGATCGCGAGTTCATATTTGTATTTTAATGTTTATTTGACTTTAATGCATATTATAATTATTTATTGGGATGAGGATCATCACGTTCTTTAACTGACACTCTCTATACCAATGTGTATATAATGGTGTAGTATTATTGTAAGTTAACGTAATCATAAATTAACGTAAAATTGCAGCACATCCCGGATTCGTTCTCGGGTTGGGCGAGGTGCTAATCGTCTTGCCAGTTAGGCAATTTTTTTCTAAACTGCCAAAATGTGTGTGCAATATATATGTATCTCTGCCTTCATCTTCAGTACATACAGGAGTGAGACTATGTACTACATATGGAAATAAAGCCATTTCCACAAATTTACTAAGACAATAAATTAGCCCATAACATTACATTACATTATTTCCAAGCCACCCCTACACAAGCAATAAGAAATACGTCATTAAGTACAGTATATATCCATGAATATTACATAACAATAGCAATCCATCCGTCGGTTCGTTCGCACGCGTTTAATAATACATATTGGAGCCGTCGGCTCCGTTCAATATCATGAATTAATCATGGCCGTTTAACTAAATAGATACGTCATAGTTATCAGTTGGTACACGGAGCTGGTGATTTGCAATTACTATTGGTTTTCGTTGGCAGGGACTTCGTTGGTAACAGTCGCTTTTTAAAATGTCTGAGAGCGGAAGCTTGAATTTGTGGTGATAATTGGTGTATTGGCAATATAAGAAGAACTAAGAGGGAGATGATTGGACAGCCACTTGAATGCACCGTAAGTTTATAAATTGTGTGGGCATGCCCAAGATAAATAGAAATAGAGAGGAGAGTGAGTTATTAGCTATAGAGCGATAGAATAGAGATGGAAAGGAAATAGAGATATGATATGAAAAACATTTGCGAATGTTTTACATATTGCACGTTTACGCGAATGTGTTGTAAAATTACTACTGTAAATGAGCTTTAATTCCCAGGTCAGATAAGTGTTATTGAGATATTCTGTCAGGAATTCCTCAGCAATAACACATCTTGATCTGTGCGTTAGACGTCCATAGCCTCGTTTCCGAATTACATGGTACCCCATAGTTGGCGAAATTTAGATAGCCGCTAATATTTTATCTTCTTCTCCCTAGCCTTTATTATTCCCAAGTCACTTGAGGTCGGCTTTTCTGATCTAACCGGATTTGACTGGATATCAGTTTTTACACGGTGCGGTTGCCACCTGACCTCCGTAACCCGAAGGCTAACGATACCCTAAGGCTAGATCAGTGTCAGGATATTTTAGGGCACTAACTTCCCAATAACGACTGCCATAGATGTTCATGGCAGCCAGGACCGACGGCTTAACGTGCTCTCCGAGGCACGGAGCAGGCGATAATTGTCAATCAATACGCACATAATTTCGAAAAGTCATATGACTTCCAAAAGTCAGAGGTGCGCGACGTGGGTTCGAACCCGAGACCCTCTGCATTGCAGTCTGTTGGTCTCCCCACTGAGCTATCGCTGCTAATATTTTATCATGGTAATTATATTCTATTTTATCGCTTCTTTTGGCAACAATAGCACATTTGGTGGCCTTTCTTGCCCGAGCACTTGCACAATATCAGATCATTGTGCGGCCACGTGCTAACGCCATTAGAGTGGCCGAATATTATGCAAATAAAATATACTTCAAACTAGAACAATTGACACGAAGAAGATAGCTTCGTTTCTTCATCGGAACGTCGGTCTTTGTGTAAATATAAATTTTAATACCCGTTCCAGTCCAAGTTAATTTCAACGCACCGACCTGCTGTCAAGAATTTCACCAGGATTATAACACATGTGAATAACCTTGTTATCTCGAGATCATCAGTAATCCGTCTGTCGAATGCGTTACGTTATCTCGTGAATGGTGCAGTGGTCAAAGGGAAGGGACCCGAGTCCCGTTGTCAACGTTTCCGGGTAGATAACATCATGATGTATGGGACTGTTGGAATTTGTATAATCATTTGACGGTACCATTAAAGACCAGAATATGTAATGAAGAAGCGCATGGATGTCGCAGCGGATGTGTTTTCGCCTTGCTCGAGCCGTTGTAGCGCGAGTGTTGGGGGTTCGAATCCCACACAAGACTACTAAATTTTGTGTATTAATAATAACTTCTATATATTCTCAAATTGTAGTTCTTGAGTCTGGATGTAGTTTGTGTACGTCAATGGTATGTTTGCAAAGTTCCACACGACACAGGACTTGGTCCTTATTAAAGTAATTGTCTTAATTGTCTTATTTAAAACTCAGAGAAACACTTAGAATATATTTTCTATTTAATTTACTTAAAAAAGACATCGCCCGAATTATTCACGTTTTATACGGACATATATTATTTCTGCATCGCAGGAGATGTCTTTTTAAAGTAAATTAAATACAAATATGTAGTATGTTGTTTTATATAGTTAAACATAAACATAAATCTATTATGTTTATGTTTGACTATATAAAACTACAAACATTAATGCAACGGACATAAAAACACACAGGCTTGGAACAATAGTGGATTACACAAATCTTATTTCCGTGTGGGGCTCACTCCGCACCTCTTAGTGGAGAAATTACCACTAAACGATTCGGCCTTGATGGTGTAGTGGTTAGTGTAACTGACTGCCACGCCTGAGGTCGCGGGTTCGATTCCCGCACAAGTCAAACATTTGTGTGCTTAAACATGAATGTTTGTCTTGGTCTGGGTGTTTCTATGTATAATATGTATGTATTTACAGAAACAAAATATATATGTATGTTTATCCATTGTCTAGTACCGATAGTACAAGCTCTGCTTAGTTTGGGCTGGATGGTGTTTTGTGTATATGGTAGAATATTATTATTATACTCTTTATTTAAATCTTACCAATATATTTTTCAGTATTCATTATTATTATTATTATTATTATATATTGCGCCATCCGTATGGATGGGAATCTGTATAGACATACAAACTCTTCTGTGTTATTATATACCATATAATTTCAGTAACTTGTCTAACATGCGCAATTATTTCAGAATATAAGTAGGTTGTTAATACGACTGTGTAATGTATGCAAATATATAAATATATATTAACTATGTAGTAAAAGGAATTACATTTACTATGTTGTGTACAGACTGCAAAACAAACAGCTCATACGTTACCAAAATACTTTAATGTAGGGATAGCAGAAAAAGTACTGAATATTTTAAAAACAAATCGTTAGTCGACAGCACCGATCGCGTCGTGGTTTTTATGGTTCAATCCCCACTCGGGGATTTTTGTATGATCTACAAATAGTTGTAAGTGTGAATGTTCTTTGTAGAACGAAGCAAAGGATTTATTATTGTGCGGAAATTGTTCTAGTTAAATTGAAACAAAATATACCATGGGATTTATATTTATTTAATTATAGACTATGTGTTTTTAGGTTCACAGTATCTTTAACTCCGCGCTACTATTGAGATGATGCCATGGTTGAGCGTAATCTTAACCCAAACTCTGACGTAAGACTAAGAATACAAGTTAAGAGACGAAATAAATCCAATACATAAAATTTTCTTCCTATTGCATGTATATACTAACTGACCCACGCAACTTCGTCTGTTTCACATAAGACAATTTTCTCCGCTTTTGCAACATTTTTTATTGATGATCTGTTCCTATTTGTCGTAGCGTGATGTTATATAGCCTATAGCCTTCCTCAATAAATGGGCTAACCAACACTAAAATATTTTTTCAATTCAAAGCAGTAATTCCTGAGATTAGCGCGTTCAACCAAACAAACAAATAAACAAACAAACTCTTCAGCTTTATATATTAGTATAGAAGTATAAATGAATATTACTACATGTGTATGTTTATACTATTGTTAAAAATCATACGGTTAATTGAATACAATCAGTAATGTAAAATTACAAACAATAGCTTGATAGCGATATTACAACAATAATTAAGTTATGTTAATGTTTACAGCATATTGTTTTACCCATATTTAACAGTTATCGGCAAATGTATATTATTTTACATACTTATACAAACTGTAAATTTAAATAATTTTAGATATTAACACATAATTATATTATATAACTAGAAGTACCCGCGGTTTCACCCGCGTTTATCGTTACTGCGCCGCCACCGTGGGTTGTAGGTTGTAGCGTGATGTTATATAGCCTATAGCCAAAATGGCTACCTGACGTGACTGAACAGTAAAGTAATCTATACTAATATCATAAAGCTCAAGAGTTTGTGTTTGTTTTTTTATTTGTTTCGTTTGGTTGAACGCGCTAATCTCAAGAACTACTGGTTCGAATTAAAAAAATCTTTTAGTGTTGGAAAGCCCATTTATCGAGGAAGGCTATAAGCTATATAACATCACGCTACGACTAATAGGAGCGGAGCATCAATGAAAAATGTTGCAAATACGGGGAAAATTCTCTTATGTGACGCAGACGAAGTTGCGCGGGTCAGCTAGTCCTAATATAATAATATTAACTTTACTAATATTATACATTTACACGACGAACACAGTGATTATAATTTCCACGTCATGTGAATCCATAGATTTAGATAAAGAATCTGGATCGTTCTGTCGTCGCATTTAGCTATTGTAAGCCCCTCATTATAACAAATGCTCTGAAACGAAACAAATTAAAAAATATACCAAAAGAAAACAGCTTAGTTCTCAGCAAGAAAATTAAATTCTCCAAGATGTTTTTTCAAATCGAAAATGATTAATGAAATACTGAACTTCAAATTATTTGTCTGAGTCTAGTCTTAAAAAATCTATCTCAGTACAAAGCTTTGTTGACCCAGATTCCCCTCACCCCCGCGTTGCCCCCCTCTGCTGAATATTTGACAAGTTCATAGACGATTCATTCTTACGATCCGTTCACGCGAGTTATTGGATTTAACAGGAAAACATGGCTCCGGTGAGAGAAAAAAATTAAATTATACGAGACACTCCCCGAGTTGTTAGGAATTGACGAAATTTGTTTGAGGACCTTCTCGGATAATATTCCAGTTTTATCGGAGTGAATTTGACGATTTTTTCCGCTTGCCGTCAGCACCTTCAAAGAGTTCCATCAAGTTTTATTAACGTTTGATATTGACTTCCCACCTATTATTGTTCTGCTAGACTTCTTGCGTCCAAAGATAGGCGTGAACGCTTTCACAAATCCGAATCCTTAGTTACCGGGTTTGGCTCTTCTGTCGGATAGAGTAATTCGAATTCTGTCAATAAACTCATAGGATCGAGTCTAAAAGGCGAAATAAAAGTAATACCTACCGTGTTTTTGCATACAGAATCGTCGGTCTCTGCTGTTATGAAAATTCAGGACAGTTGATATTGGAACTAGGGTTAATACTGAGCCCCTTCTTCTAGTACCACTATTGTACGTCCATAAAAGTAACACCTAGCTTAAAGCAGCTAGTGGGGAGACCAACAGACTGCAATGCAGAGGGTCTCGGGTTCGAACCCACATCGCGCACCTCTGACTTTCGGAAGTTATATGACTCTTCGAAAATATGTGCTTATTGATTGACAATTAACGCCTGCTCCGAGCCTCGGAGAGCAGGTTAAGCCGTCGGTCCTGACTGCCATGAACATCTATGGCAGTCGTCACTGGGTCGAAGTGGCGCCGGTCTGTACTGATTGGCTGCCACACAAGATAAGATAACACCTAGCTTCTAAAAGGGTTATCAACCACCTATCAAAATTAAACACATGTCAAGTCATTCGATTAGATTGCCAATTCAGTTAGCAAACCCCTGCCGTGAACATGCGTTTGACCGTCTGTTAATAAATGCGTAGAATTGCTATTCAGAAACCGAGTATTACTATTGGCAGGAACGATGTTACTTTTATTTATCGTTTAACTAAAAGTGAATGTTTAAATAAAATTAAAAGAAAAGGTCTTTAAAATATATAAAATGAAATGATTAACCTCTGGCAAACTATATATGTATAAGTAAAGTATTGCGACAAACAGATATCAAACATGTTACTTATTAATGTCTGAAATAAACATATTTTATTTATTTAAACACAGTACTCTTGCATTCGATCAATCCAACTAAAACTTCCAATAAGTACAAAAATGCTAGCAGTCCAAAAAATACGTCGACACGAACTCAATTTCCTTCCGTTAATCGACGCATTGCCACACTCTAGTGGTCTACCCTAAAACCATAATCCTAAATAATCAACTATGACCCATATATTCAGGCATTCGGCTATATTTGCTGTCGGTACACGAGAGCCATTAGGCTGGTAATTGTGCTCGACGTTTGGCTTTGAGCCTAATACAGCGGCATGCTTATGTTGCCCCGGATAGCACAGATACCTGATATGTATACTTAGGAATCCATCTCCAGCTAGTCCCAAATTACACGCATATGTATTAGGCTGAAACTTTCAAGGAATTCGTGTCAGTCCTGTTTACTTGAAAAAGGACCGACGAGGCCTTGTTCAAAATGCTAGTCATCGCTATAACTAACAGCGAGTTTGGAAAGCTTTCGTTTAGTATGTATGTTTATAAGCCCGTGGATTTTCAGGGTTGTTTCTTGATGTTTCTGCATGCAGGTTGCAAATATGCATGCCACCATTACAATAGAAACTGTTACAGTTGTGAATTAACGCTTGTAACACAAGACCTATGTATGTGTGACTCTTGTATGACATAAGTGCTGCCAACGTAGGAGACTTCGGTTATCTCACTCTTTTCTGATGACATAAGGCTTCCTTAAAGAGCTCTGGAAAGCCTAATTAGTTTTTTCAGTAAGATGAAAGTACTTCACTATTTAAGTGTGAGGAGAATTCTGTGTTTAAGATATTGCTTGTTCTACTTATCCTTTTAAAAAATATATCACATAACGCGAAAACAATGTTTTTATTGCCTATACATATGTTTATCTTATGATATTTTTGGATATAAAATGCATAATTGCAATTTTCGTATTAAAATACCAGTGCCCAAATAAAAATAACAGTATAGAGTTCTAAAAATATGACTATCATTCTATTTAAATTCGAATGGATATGGATACCGTTTTGTTATTGAACAAACAATTCATCAACCGCACACAATGGAAACTTTATATTATTATGTTCCGGGAAGAGTAGATAGGAATTAAGTATTTCTGAAGAGGTTTCTCAGTAACATTATCCACGTTCGTCATATTCATCAGAAATTCTCGTCAATATTAATAAGGTATTTTATCAACTTTGCCGTAACGTTCATACACAGCTGAACAAACAAAATATAGATATTACTATTTATCGGCTACAATAATTTCGCTCCCTGATACAGGGATTCTGAAACCAAATAATAGTAATACACGTCTGCCAACCCCTTCGCGGATATAGTTGTGAGACTAATTTTGTTTATTAATGTAGTAATGGTACCTTCAATAAGAAAATAAGTAACGACAAAATACAAACAGTAAGAACGACTGCCTGCCCAACAATGACGTATTATTGTGGAAAAGAATAATTGTGGTGTAGCAGTTTCTTGAAATGAAATAATTTTGTCTTACGGTGCCGCGAATGTTATGCATTGAAATTAAACTATTTATTAGACACGGATTTAATCGCGATATACAGGGTTACTGGTTACTCGACGAAATGCAATAAATGTAACCGAAGAAATTAATTTATTTTATTTTACGAAGCACTTTAACTTAAGCAACGTTAAAATTATTAATAGACATCCAATGAGACAATTTTTTTATTATATTGTAAGAGCAAAATAAGGTTTAGTTAAAAAATACTTTAAATTCAGCATATCTCAAAAACGGTTAACTTGCCGCCATATGCGGGGTTAAATTTACTGCATTTTAGCTCCTCTATCTATTATTGCCAGGAATACGTCGAGTTACCAGTAACCCTGTATATTGCATTACTAGTTGAACATATACTTACACAAAGTTTCGAAAAAAATCACATCATACGATTGATCTTTCAAAAAGAAGAAATAAATAACTATAAAATTTTCAAATGCCCATCACAATTTTCAAAGAATGGCACTTCAAAATAACGTCACATTGTATAAAAATAAAATAAAACACATTCTATAACTATTAAATGTATTTTTATCATTTAATCCGATCTGTGACGCAGTTTCAAAGAAATAGACGTTTATAAGTTTTTGGATATTACGTTTTTATATTTATTATAACAGCATAATAATTTAATATCTTCTTATGAAAGTAATTCTGATATACATATCTTACCTTTGTATTATCTCGAATATAATATAAAGAAACTTATTTGTATCTTGAATATAAGGCCCAATTAGATTTTATCAAATATTTGTGCTTACCTTTAGTTTTGATAGTGAAATATCGATCTTCATTTTTGGATGCGAGCAGTCTTTTGGGTCGTTTCTTTATAAAAATGCTTAAAAGCTACTAAGTGTCTGGGGCTATTATTTATACTATTAGAACACTTTCCAGGGATACTCAAACATGACGCAATATCAACACAATATTATGTCTTTAATCAGTTTCAAGCGCAATTAACAATATAACCTTTCTAAAATCAGTATTATTTCAGTCATTAATTTATCGATAACAACGAAACAGTACCGCTCATGTCATTAATTTTAATGCCAAAACCGGGAACTTGCGGCGCGATTGCAAGACTGATTAAAATCCCAATTACTTCAATTATCGACCTGCCTTCGCAAAATTGATTGGTTTCCATTATACGAACATAAATTTAGATCCGATTATTTTTTCTTTACCCTAATGAAGCGCGGGTATAATTTTGTCGGTTTATGGATAAATATTTGCGTATTTTAATAAACGACCCGGACTTGGAAGGGTCAATTTGACGATGTGGATAAATTGAATGTCAATTGTTGGAGATAACGTGCGAATTATTTAAATAAAGGATCCGGGGTGAGATCGGTATTGTCGCTTATGGAAATTGTCCCCTGCTATGTTCTTAAGATGGAATCGTTGCCAACCCTTAATCTAACTAGATAGGTATAATCATCGCTGTCTGATCTTCGTTTGATAGAGAGGCGTTGACACAAGAAGAAGCGTGTATCGTGTCGAATTTAAAATTTTAAAAGCCTGAGATGTTCATCAGCTTCAGAACTTGGATTAAATAAGGTACCAAGTTTAGTCCCAGGTAATCAGTAAAAAATCCTAGTAAAAATCAGTACCTTTAGCTTTTCGCCCTTATTGTATACATCAAAATTTAAATGTTTTCTGAAATTTGTTATTTGGTCCGAAGGAACTCTTCTCGACAGAAATTAAATGACACAATTGTGAAACAACTTTTGCAAATTTGATTTTGTACTAATACACTTGTGTCCTCCTCTCTCTTATAATTCGTTAGTGCGGGAAACTTGACAAACATTGAAACAATGAACATCATTTAAGGCTCCGAACAAATATACATATGTGGGTCTACCGCTCGCAGCTCGCCAAGTAATTTGGAGCGGCACTAGTGCCGTCTACCAGGCACGGCTCAAGACTCCGTGCTGTAATTTCGTAACTTTCCACTTTCACCTTACTCGACTCGAGTATCGAATCCAAAATCTCAAGCACAGCAGACGCACCCACTGTCTCCTGCAAACAAGTGCATTCGCGCAATTTCTGTAAAATTTCGACAAACTATCAAAAAACAATTCAGAAGCGGTTCACTTGTTAAGTGAACCGCTTTATAACACATAAGTATTAAAACGCCGACTACAGTAATGAACAAAACCATCCACCGAAACCAACTTTCAATCCGTCTCTAGAGATCGCCGTGAACTGCAAACGCACGACTTTTTCTATTCCACGACTCCGCCAGTATTTGCTGTCGGCCAGCACAATAGGGCAAACATCCAAAAGGAAAGAATCTGACTCGAATGGATGAAAAGATTGGACACGGCTTTAGCCGAGTGCCTTTCGTTGGGAATACATTTTTAAGAGTCTTTGGAGTGCTTGAGTTTGAACTGCTGAATCGGTCTGTCTCTTTTATTGGTTTACCGGTAAAGTATCTTCGGTGATTTTTGATTACAGAATACATTATTAATTGTTACTGTGTACTAAGTGTATCACAAATGTCTTGATAAGCGACTACCTATTCTAGCAAACTCTAGGGGTATTGCATTGTGTATTATTAATATAAATAATAGGCAATCCTTAGTGGCGCAGCATACGAATTCGTATACATATGTTCTCAGGTTCGATTCTGGTATCGGGCAAGTGTTATAGGGGTTTGGTGACAAGTAATTCTCAATAGCGGCATGCAATCTGAAACTCCTTTTATACGGTTGCAATTTATTACGTGAAATCTAGAAGCTTAGACGAAATATCCCTTCCACTTCTGAGAACTAGGTAGATGTGAGACGAAGCATGCGTTAATTTAAGAAGTAACAATTTAAAAACAACTTTGCAAGTATATTCTATCAAATAGAAGGATCTGTCATATCCTTTCATGATACGACTTTATGGGACTCAACAGTTCAGATGACAGTTTTCAAATATTTTTAAAAAGCATCTTTGCCGGCAATTCCATCAACTCATCAATACATACAATATAAACCAACCATCAAATGTATGGTAGACTAAATATCATATCAAAAATCTGTCCGATATTCGCATTTGAAATAGAAATATAAATCGCCTGTATTCGTAGCTCCACACAACACAGAGTGTAGTGCCGAGAGCAATCAGGACACATATGGGTCGACACAGCCTCCGTTATACCTATCGACTTTGGTACTTAATATAATCATACTATACTACAGATTATTGAACATTTTCGTGATAAGCCAGTCGAATGAAAATCGTTTAAAGGCAAACACTAATAATCTGTCTTTAGATTGTTTAGCTTACTAAAGATAGTCCAAGTCAAACGTTATTTATTAATTTGCACGTATGCTGTGTGGATGGGTGATACATTCACAAATAGCTTTTTCTAGTCTGGATGTTGTGTTTGTCTATAGTTGTTTGGATGTTTTTAAAGTCCACGGTGACACAGGATATATTCCTAGTACAGTGTCTTTTTCAATCTATTGAATCGCAGCGGCACACCGGCAGCCATAGACAATAGGTTTTCAATTTTATTATAATTACAAGAATTGATTGGTCAAATAAAAAACATATTTAGGTCACAAAATAATACTTATGAAAGCTAAGCTTAGATTGATGTTGACATAGCTGCAAGAAGGTTCTACCGAATTAAAATAGGTCCAACAATAGAAAGATTGGGCCTTGCTTTATTAGTTTTGGCCTATTTATATTTTAATAATTTATATGTATTGTTTTGTAAAATTACAGGCAACTAGATTTTGCGTGCGGCTTCGCTCCCATAAATGTAGGATAGGATGGTAACAGTGTTTTTTCTCATGGAAAGGTACCCAACCTCCTTTTCTCTACCCCTGACAACGTGTATATAAAATTTCATAATGGTCTGTTGAGTAGTTACGGTGAGAAAGCGTAACAAACTAATAAACAAACTCACATTTATAATATTAGTTGAGATTTACTTAAATTTTGAAGTATTGGTTTTCGTGTTTATTTTTTACAAGTAATTTGTAAATGTGTACCTAAGCTTATGGCGTTATATAGGGACCGCCATGCAATACTATGCAATCAACATGATGCTAAGTATTTCGTCTACAATTAATACCCCACCCCAATAGGTATTATAATTATTATTGTTTTATAAGGATTATTTATTGATAACCATCAGTATGGTTGTTCAAATAAGTATACACTTTGGTTAAACCACTATTTCATAAAAACATTTTTATATTTACTGAGAATAGTTGCTTTACAAAGAAGCAACAAATTCCAAGAAAAGATAATTTTTCTCATGACGAGATTTTTCTAAGTTGATAAGATGTCCACGGCATCTCCTTTCCAATGGCGAAATAACAATGTAATAATGATATTATTTTATTAATAATATTAGGATTTCTATGAATAGTATCAATAAGGGCCAAGAAGAGAGACTTTTAGCTCCCTCATAGAAAATCTTTTTCCAAGTTGATGTCTTTTGTTAATGCCAAATTGTTACAATATTAAATGTCTTTACTAGTAAATAAAGTTCATATTGCAATGTAACCCCGAAATCACGTGAGTCAACAACCTGCACTAAGTTTGGGCTCGTCCATACGCAAGCAATTATATCATAATTGAAATCTAGATACAGCGATACAAATTTGAATAGTTAATTATTTGAAGGTCGTAGCCTAATATTTGATTCACGAAATTATTTTAGTAAGTGCTTTAGAAATTCTAATGAATGTAGTGCTTGAAATTAGTATGTTATTTATTGCCCTGGTTGGAGGAGCAGTAGGTCTCAGTGGATAGACCAGTGCCAGTTGGTAGACCTTACAAATATTTGAGGAATTAATATAATTATGGAAGACTCTCAGACGGTGGGATGGAAGTCAAGTCTGCGTGACAATGCATCGGTTTCCCCACTGGGCTATCGCTGCTCTTGTGGTAGAGATGCTGGTTTTACATGTCCAAACATTATGTTACTATGGTAAAATTATAAAGAAATTGCACTTGTATACATATACAATTATGTAAAACTTAAGATAGTCTTTAAACGAGGTAACCGATAAAAATCCATTCACTAATAGAAAGCAAAACTACTGCGTAGTAAAGGCTATATTTTATGCTACACAACTGGAGCGATGCCACGTGCGTGAGCTAGTCTATAATAAAAATGAAATATGACCTATTTTTTATACTGCCATCATTTCAGCGAGTGCGTCGCCTACGGCAGTGCTTTTGAATCATGTTCTTTTTATTTGGAAACAACAAATCGAATTTTACATAAAAATAAAAAAATCCAATAGATAAAAATATAAAAATTATTTAATCCAGTGTTTCAGTCACTATACGCTTTTCATGTACCTAACCGCTAAAGTTATGCATAGACGACTTTTTGGAAGAATTTATTATGATCGACTTTTTCTACTGGTGAACACTGGTGGTGGTTAATATACCACATAGCCAGGCGCGTGCGCTTCATACAAGCAAATAAGCACTGCATACCCTAGTCCGCTGGCTTATGTAAATCTATATAATCGAAATCTATTTATTAAATACTACAATATATTATACAGATATATATACACACAAAAACATTTATAAATGAAATGTAGTGCCCTCGCCGAGGTTTCGGGTAGGGCGTGCATACCCTACCAGAAATCTTTGTGCACGCCCCTGCACATAGCGTCATAACGTAGCACGCTATATTTACTCAACGCTTAGCGCGTGTTACATCGTTTCAATCTTGGCGCTAGAAATAGCGTCGCGTTATACATATATGCCTAGTTTGTTATGCATAACGTGGTAAAACGATCAGCGCGCTGCGCGATGACACGCCAGCGCGAGCGGCGAGCGACTTGTAGCGCGCTAGATGATAGATAGTGATACGCTAGTCAGTCACCGCGTGCTACCACTCGCTGTATGACATATTATCGTTGTTTACGTTATCAGTAGTCACAGTCAATCAATTTTAGACAGTCCCAAGCCTCAAAAGTATGTAGGAGAGTTCATTGAATTTATTTTGCCTATAACTTATTAGATTAATTTTAATTTTACAAAGAACGCTCCGCAGTTAAAGTTGCACATTTCACGGTTATATTCTCGACAGCTCCAGGCTACCATATTCTGTGACGCTACTAGCGAGCCCGCACAGCGCGCTATAATACAGCGTATAAAATAGCGCGCTAGAAAAATACAGTTTCTAGTCCGTAGCGTGCTATCTTAATATAGCGGATTTGAACACTACTAGTGAACACAATACAATAGTTTTGCTCGGCCTATCCTAGGTCCGTTGGATTTTTGTGAATATTTTCCAATTAAGCTATGCTCTATTTAATTCTATTTCGTAGAACGGTATAATCAGTATATGATAGGTCTACCATATAACATGTAAATACCAATGGTTCATGCTACTCGTAAACACGTTTATTCCAAAATTAGTCATGAATTTTGATACGTAACACTTAAACCATTATAAAGCTCACCATAAAGTAGAACAAGAAATCCGCAGAATCTTGATGGTAAATATATTCTTATCATCCCGAAGTTTCGGACAGACATTTTAATGGTACTGATCCTCGTGAACGACGTAACGGGGAACTTTATTCCGCGTGGACCAGCGCGAAAGAAGTCGCAGGCATAATCTAGTATTTATATAAGTCTAACTAATATTATAAATGTGAATATGAATTTGTTTGTTTGTTTCTTACGCTACCACGGCTTAACCATTGACCGATCATCATTACATTCAGTCACGTATCAGGGATACAGAAACGGACGTAAGGTTAACTGTCATCCAGAAAAGTACTGTTTCCGAAGGTAAGCAATTTATTGCCAAAATATAGTAATAATAATAATCGAGTAAGCGAGCGAAGCCGCAGCATAATCTAGTAATGTATATATAGGTAAATGATAATCAATTACATATCTAAACGTTATCAAGCTTTAATATATTCAAGGTTTAATTGAATATCAAATTGGCAACGCCGAATCTATTTAATCGTACCCGTCCATAATTCTATACATATATACGTATGCCTGTATATGCCAGAAGGAAGGTCCGAAGGCAAAGGTGTGAGACATTCACATCACGCTAGGAAAGTATTTGAGTTAAAGGTCGTCCTTTAATACCTAAAAGCCTATTGCCATTTATTGGTCAAATTTAATGACCCGCGCTGCAAATGTTTTTTTTTTAATGCATTTACCCAATATCAGCATGGATATTGTATCGTATATTTATTAGATTTGAGCATAGATTTAAAGGTATTGTAAGAGTAATTAATATTTAAACAATTGATCTGTATAAATAGTAGGTAATTACACTTTTTCAAATGATTATTTAATATGGTAAATGGTTTACATACCGCTGCGACCACAATTATCGGTTTAAGCCCCGCCCCATATAGAGCAAAAAATTGTGTACATCAGTAATAGTTGTTCCGTGTCCAGGCGTCTTCATAATGCGAAAGCAGGCCTAATTGAAAAAGTAACATACTTTGCCGACGCAGACAAGCATATACACATATATGAATATAGTTCTTTTTTCGATATGACAACTCTCGCTCTAGTAATAATTCCTGTATTGCGGGTGATTTTACAAACATTCAAACAAACAACGGACTCAAAGAACATCCAGACGCGGCGCAACTATGTATGAAACACAATTTTTTTGGGTGCCCATCCTCCTCGCGGCTTTCTTTATAGACCTAAAGCAGGCCTATATAAAAAAATGTTTTTGCATGACGCGGCGAAGCATATGTGTAGGTGTATAAATAAAAAAACATATTACAAACCTTAAATATTTTCATACATAAGAAAAATAAGACACAGACAATAATCGTACAGTAAGTTAGAAGGCTCTTAAATCAGCGCAGCTAGACATAAGAGGTACAGGCCTGATTAAAGTTTGTGCTGGTACCTGATTGCGCCTCGGCAGAGCTCACCGGCTTCTTTATTTCAAGAGATTGGACTCAACTAGCTTGGAATAGAACGATCATAGGAATGTCTAGGAATAAAACTACTAGAAAATCTTTAAGAACTATTCTGCGTATATTTAATCTAAGCTGTTATATACGCGGTGTCGTAAGGAATGGATTATCGTGAGACACGTTATATTTTATGTATTACATACCCAAATTAAAATAAAAATTGTTGGCTGCTGCACAGACTATAATAAATATAATTTTAACCACATTCACGTTAAAGTTCGGACGCTCTGTATATATTTACAAAATCATATGAGTATTATACAATACTCATATGATTTCGTAAATATATACAGAGCGTCCTGTAAAGAATAAATAATACTGAAAAGTATTACGGTACAGCTACAGAGGGCTTGAAAAATTATATCGGTTACTCAGACGTTGTAATTTAAATGTGGTTAAAATTATATTTGTTAACTACTATGCATTGGCCAACTATTTTTTATTTTAATTTGGGTATGTAATATATAAAATATAGCGTGTTTCACGTGTTATAGAATATTTATCTAAAATACTTACCCTCCCACCATGTCTGGGAAAACGTTAAACTTTCTTAACAAGATGGTGTCCCGAAATTCTTGTGATTGGTACTAAGTATATCTTTTGTTGAATGTTTGTACAAAATTGCTTGTGCAGGCATTCCAACGAAAATTTTAACACAGTTGTGATTCTGTTAAATGTATTCAAATTCTCAATTGAACATACAGAGCCGTATAAAAAGTATATTTTACGTTAACTATTACTATTTGCCTCGTTAGTTCCGGAGTATAAGTTGGCAGTGAATCGTGTGATTCGATGCCCGAGCTGGATAAATTTCCTATTCGGAAATTCTCTATAGCAAATTGTAGGCTAGTCATAGTCTATATTTATTTAGAAGTATATTTTAATATCAAATATTCGCTCAGTGGTGCAGCGGTCGTCTAAGCGGCTGATATATGTGCATCGAATCCGAGATCTTTTGGTGCGATACCAGAATCAGGCGAAGTGTGATGGTGTTTAACTGTAAAAAAAATCCCAGTAGCAGCACGGGCTCTGGAACTGTGTCCGATAGACGATATAAAGCTCACCTCCTAAATCCATAGCTGGCGGAATGATAGCCCTTTCCCTACCTCTGCGAGCATAAAGGTGTGATACTATGCATGTAGGTTTAAGAAAAGATAACGGAAGATAATTTTCGATCACAATATCGCAATGCAATTGTACCTTTATAGTACTGTCAATGTATTGACAATACTATACAGACACGCGTGCGCTATTTCCTTGACCATGCAAAGCAGGTATCGAGTTAGAAAATTATATATTCGAATTTTATTGGAATGCATTTTTTTTACGCTTCGGTAACTCATATATATACTAAACTTTAAGGAAACCATTCTATTCCTGTCTTATCACATCTAAGCGTAATACTCACGCGGGCATATAATATGTACGGACATAAGATTTTACTACTAAAAATCTCTGCAGAGTTACTATATTTTTATCATTGTTACGAGAGCTAACCGGGGCTTACTCTCATAATAATTCGTAGCTTTTGCTCGAGACTTTTGTACCAAAATAAAATGCCTGCTACCCAGTAGTCACAAAATAATACCTAAGGATGCAATGAGGAAATATTCTCTAAGATACTCGGGATTATTTGGAAGAGAGCGCGGTCAAGTAGGACACTTGTAATATTAGCTGATCGAAAGATCGACATGGAAAGAATGGCACACACCCACACAACACATACACCCACTCCCACTCACACCCACATACACATACACCCACTTACACAAACACACGTAACCTTACACCCTAAGAACCCTGAAGGTTATAAACAGGTGAGGTTTTTTTTTTTTTTTTTAAAACCTATATAATATTTTTAGAGCGTATGACTTATTTTAAAACTTCAATCGCACTCAATTCCTGTTTTATGGAAGTCTCTAGAAAACAAACTTGAACTTTGAATACAACGGAAACATTGAAGAACTAAATATGGAACATTTGAACGAAATAAATTGCCGCCTCGCGCTGTTTTTGAATCAGTCGATACAAACAGTTAAAAGATATCTAAATATTAAAATTATACATAGAACTATGACCAAGGATTTATTCACGGAATAATGCCGCATATTAGCTGACTATTCACAAACAGAATTGGTTTAAGTTTTATACGGAACATTTCTAAAAGAAATATCTTCTAGCCTCCCAGCGATTCTGTGTCTAGCATCGGATTTTTAATAAGTTCCCTTCCAAGCAATTTTTGATTCAGTGAATTCTTTGTTTCCCTTCTTTAAATAAAAATTGAATAGCTTTTGTTTTTGAGTTGTTTGATTCTGTAGTTAATGGAATGTTTATATCTACAGCCACAAGAAGCAGTGACTTCTTTTGTTCAGTCTGCTGCTATGCAGTATTATTCCTTGAATAAATCTTTGGTCATAATTATTTGTACATTTTAAATCTTATGAATATTTTGGCTGATTTTATGGAGTTAATAAGCCATAGCTGGGGTAATATTTTTGAGTTACCTGGTTTTCAAGGACAAGCGGGCGATTGACATATCTGAATTCAAAATCTATACTAATATTATAAAGCTGAACTGTTTGTTTGTTTGCTTGGACGCGATAATCTCAGGCACTACTGGTCCGAATTGAAAAATTCTTTTAGTGTTGGCTAGCCTATTTATCGAGGAAGGTTATAGGCTATATAACATTACGCTATAACCCATGGGAGCGGTGCAGTAATCATAAACACGAGTGAAACCGCGGGCACATCTAGCCATTCATAAAATTAATAGTTTGGTAGCTCGGGATTACACATGAAACCTAAGCCAATATAACAGAAACTAAACAAATAAAAAGATTCAACATAACTCATCATTGTATAACATTGATACCAGATGATATGGAGTCTTTCAAAAGCGAAATTTATCAATTTTGCATCTATTTTGTGCAAAACGATAAAATATTATTGATTATTAATGCCTATTATGTCTTCCAAAAGCATCCAAATGAATTAATAAAAGGAAATAATGACTCTTATTTCTTATTCTTTAGGTACTTGTAATGGTGTCGGCACCACTCGTCCCGCAGATCCCGCCCCTAATTAGCTAAGTGTATCCACTTGCTCCTTTGATGTCAAGATGTTCAAACTTGACCCTGTTTTTAATAGGTTAAAATTATTTTTACTTCGATACTTATGTAACAATTTTTATTCATTTCGTTCAATTGCTGTGACTGGCTGATTGAATCAGCCAATCAGCACTTGACATGAGTTTAATTATGACACGCCATTGATTTGTATTACAGAAACCGGCTGCAAGTCTGTTAATGGTTATCAAAGAAGTTGACACTTTACTAGAAGTACCGACTAATGAAGCGGTTAGCCAGTAGGTACCTATTTGCGTCACTTGTCTGGCACTCAACCCTTGCATGATTGTTTTAGTACGATAGCTACAGGCATAGCATCGACTGAACTACTTACATATATACAGTGTAGACAAGAACTTGTAAAGAGATGAATATATTTATAATTTGAAGTAGAAATAATTACATTTACATAACATTATAAGCCTACAAAACTATTTCCTAGTCATAAAATATAATACGCGTGTTCCGTGCGATAACATAACACGACATAATTTTATGAACCGAAAACTGTTCAATTAACACGCTTCTTATGAGCAAGCAGCTTTCACTCGGTAGTAATAGAAGAAAAAACATTTAAATGCCTGATGTTTATGATGACACGCATCAACAGTACACTCATTAACAGCTTGCTATAAAAAGCCTGTTGATAAAGTATACAAAAACATTAATTTCGCTAATCAATACGAAGCATTGCTAAATAAGATCGAAATAATCGTGCAAAATGACTGGGCGCATTTTTAATGCAATTAAAAATGAATATCGATTCGATACGCTCAGATTACAATTGCCTGTATAGCTGAACCATTCAGTCGGCGTGGTAAATCATTGATAACGGCCGCGTGCAAGTGTTTTATAAAAAAATAAAACAAAAAAGACAAAGATTCAAGACGGATCGTCAGCCATCAATTTATTTCAAAGTCTCACGCAACATCTCGGGGCCAAAACAAAAGAGAAAACTCCACATCTGGAAGGTTTTCGACGTTTTAACTATGTATAATTCCACAAGTTTACAGGAAAGGTATTTAACCTGAAAATGATACGGTTGCAGATGTTTATGATAATTCTGATGTCAATGATATTTCAAGGGAATGCTGTCGGCGAAAAGGCTTTTACAGCGTGTAGAAACTACGGACAACTGATGCTCGAATGCCACAACGTTTTGTTTCCAAAGTCAAGAATCCGTGTACCAGTAGATCTCCTGCTATATCCTCATATGGTGCTTATAGGATTTAGGAAAAATAGCAAAGATCCACCAGCTTGGAAGTGCGGTGGAAGCTTGATCAGCGAGTCCTGGGTATTAACTGCGGCACATTGTGTCGAAGATAGAGAGAACGGTAAAGCTAGCGTCATGCGAGTTGGTACAGCGACCTTCGAATTCGATGAAGTGGATGAACTTGTTCAGGAACGGTCTATTGGTAAAATTGTTCCACATCCAGAATACAAGGCAACTTCAAAGTACCATGATATAGCATTGATGAAAGCAGAGCCACATTTTATTTTGAGTCGGGACATAAGGATCGCTTGTCTACACAGAGACGAAGATGTTAGTCAATTAAATATGACAGTCATTGGATTTGGGAAAACGTCAGCCACTGCAATTTTTGGCAGTCAGACATTGATGAAGGTCGATGTGGATGTTATTGATAGGGAAGCTTGTAACAAGTCCATGAAGTTTCTAATCAAGAACAAGCTTCTAGCTGATGGTATAACGGAGAATCAGTTATGTGCTGGTGACTATTTCAATGGTGGGAGGGATTCCTGCCAAGGTGATTCAGGTGGACCACTTCAAGTGATGAATGATCGAGTGGATTGTATTCATAATTTTCCTTTACATACTATCGTGGGTGTGACGTCATTTGGCAGGGATTGTGGCAGAAAGATGGCACCAGGAGTATATACCAGGGTTTCAAAATATATTGGTTGGATTGAAAGTGTTGTGTGGCCTTATAGTTTCTGAGTGAATCGTGACTAAATAAATTGTGAACACTGAAGTTCTGTAAAAATGTAAATAAATAACCATTTTGTTCAATATTTTCAAGTTATATAATATGTTTATTACGGTGATTACGCGACGGTATTGCCTGTCAAAAAGAGAAGGTAACAATATTTATGGGATGATGGATAGCATTGGCTTTAATTAAGTAATTAATCATTTTTTTATACCAGTAGCTTGACAAATTGACAAACATTTACCAGTGTAAGCGATTGTTGTAGACTGTATGCAATACGAAGAAAATGGCAAGCGCGATGGTTACCTTGTTAACAATGTCGCGGTATGGTTAGTGAGTAAGGTTAACCTATCAATTATTGTTGGAATACCAGACATAATTGAAATCAAATTGTGTTTGGATGCCGGTGTGACGCTAAGACTCGTTTAGGTTAAGATGCAGGCGCTTATAACAGCATAGCGTTTACTGGAGAAGCTCTTAAATTTCTACCATTCGGAAAGGAAAAAATTAAAGTCTTTTGGCTGCGATCTCTGCAGGGTGAAGTTACTACTGTAGTCGGATTCACTAGATTAATAGAGGAACAAATTTTTGAACTAATAAAATGCGGCGACGTCCTCATCTCATAGATTAAGAGCTAGCTATTATTTTGTAGTGGTTAATATACTGCTTATTATGAACATGAATTATTAAAACAGCCCTAAGAAGTATATTTTGTTTTTCATATGTATAAGTAATAAATTTCGTATGTGTTGCGCAATTAACACATAGTCAAATTGTATGCAAAGTTTGTTTAACGCACGCCGACGAGCGTGGCCGTGTTACAATATTATAGTAAAGAGCACCTACATCTTATTGGGCGTAAGCAGCGTTATTCTTATTCTTATCTTGTTCTGATTATTATTTATTAAAATATTTATAAAAAACTATGGGTATTAAATAAATGTGAATCAGTAACATAATAAAATAATATTTATATATTTCTTATCTTTCTTAAATAGACAACCGCACTAAGAATAATACCTGTGCCGTGGTGCATTTTACAAACATTCAAATAACGGACACAAAGAAAACTCAGACTTGCAACAATTATTTATTCATACTAATATTTGTCCCGTGCGGGAATCGAACCCACAACATTCAGCGCAGTGGCAGTAGACATGCGACCACTTAAACCGCTACGCCATCCGTGTAATCAAATATGGTAATAGTGAATAATATGATTGTTACTATAATATGTTTCCATTTCGCGGGAATACAGATTTACGAATTATACAAGCGATTTGTCAATGCTTTACATAAACTATCTGCCAATAGATAAATGGAAGATTCAATATCATTATTACTTTGAGTCTACAATTACACATGCTCTACAGACTCATTCGACTCATGAACGTCACAAACAACCGAGGTTTTTCATACTTACAACATAAAATAGGCTCATCAGAAAAACAACAAACATTTGAACTGACTGCTCCTGACAGGCTTCTTACCGCTATTATTTACGAAATACTCCGCTTCACTGTAACAGGACTCACCTGAAACAAAAAACAAGTTTTTTGTGAAAAAAGTGTATGTTTTGCCACACGGGCCACGGAAGGGGGAAAGGGAGGGAGGCATGTAAGCGTCACGTATAGGCACGTTCTACACAGAAGCAGTGACGAGCTGAACAAGTATT
Source organism: Catocala nupta (assembly GCA_963675205.1). Classification (NCBI taxonomy): domain Eukaryota; kingdom Metazoa; phylum Arthropoda; class Insecta; order Lepidoptera; family Erebidae; genus Catocala; species Catocala nupta. The sequence goes on from OY776104.1 coordinate 16,426,983, forward strand.
AAAACAGTCTTTTGTTTTTTCTATTCTACTCAGTCAAGCTTTGATGAATGAGTGAATGATGTACGAAATTAATGGTTTTATGTATATATACACGTATGTATTCGAAAGTTTAGAAAGAGGACACACAAATATCGCTGCCTATCGGAAAATAGGCAGCAAAATTTGTGTGATTATCGGTTTTTACCGGTTACTTACATACATGAGTATATCTTGTATTATTTAGACTATATCATATCCCCATATGAGTAGGAGTAGAACTACAGTTCTGCCTACTCCCATGTGTACAATATAAGCGTAATACATTAAACCACAAATATTTTTTCCAAATTTGAGTGTTGTTGTGTCTGTTGTATAGATGTTTGTCAAGTTTTCCTCGATGGCGTAGTGGTTAATGTAACCGAATGCCACGCCTAAGGTCGCGTGTTCGATTCCCGCAAGTCAAACATTTGTGTGCATGAACATGGATGTTTATCTTGGTCTGGGTGTTTCTATATATTATATGTATGAATTTACAAATTATATATATATATATGTATGTTTATCCATTGTCTAGTACCCATAGTACAAGCTCTGCTTAGTTTGGGCTAGATGGTGTTGTGTTTATGTGGTAAAATATTAATAATTTTATATTATATATATGTACATTAATTATTCCTAGTGCGGGCGTTGTCTTTATAACGTCTTTGTCCCGTGTGTTATCGAACCTACATTACTCGACATAGTAGCGAGGCGACCTTCAACACCACTAAGCCATCGGTGCAGTTCTGAAGATAAACACAATGAAGAAGGCTTTAACCTTTCCACGTGGTCCCTATGGGGCACAAACACTCCACGGTTCACCAAACACAGTACGGCGCCGGTAACCCATCCGTAACCGGGTTTTGTAAAAACGCGTTTATTACACAATGCCGTAACCAATCATTGTTAAATGCTATGAAATTAAGTTTGGCAGCCGTCTCTCTAGTTATTTTTAACAGTTATATAAATTATAAACCGTTATATTGTCGTTTAAAGGATCAAGGCGGCTCGTGTTTTTTGTCATGGTTAAATCGTCTGGGGTTGCCCGGTGCTGTAGCATTGGGCCTAAGGTTACGGCCGATTGTGATGTCCTGGGTTCGATATCGGGGTCGGGTAAAGTTATATTGGATTTACTTGGCAGGTAGCAGAATGGATAAAATGTGCCAATGACAATATCATTGTTCATTGTTGCGTAGTTCAAAATTTATAACTGATTAAAATATGTTACACATCTCTTCCTACACTATAAGTTTATATTAGATGACCGCAACTTCGTCTGCGTCACATAAGAGAACTTTCCTCGGTTTGCAACACTTTTGATTGATGTGATAGAATATTTTATTATAATATTATATTAAATTATGATAGAATATTGTATTATGCTCCGCTCCTATTGGTCGTAGCGTGATGTTATATAGCGTATAGCCTTCCTCGATAAATAGGCTATCCAACACGAAAATATTTTTTTAATTCGAACCACTCGAACGAAATAGTTTCTTTAGCGCGTTGTACCAAACAAACAAACAAACTCTTCAGCTTTATATATATATTAGTATATACATTGAATACTAGCTTGGTTCTATTTATAAAGTAATAGGAAAAATGCCAAACTAACTCTACAATTAGTATCATTACAGTCGCAAATACTGTTTTATTTTCAGTGACGTTATTAAATCTATTTTTATGAAAATTGTTACGAAAGCAGCTCTATGACAAAGCAGGCGGTATACCAGATTTGTTGCTAGGTAGGCAAGTGAGGCAGTCCTGAACCTTGCGAAAGGCTAACTTAAATAAAACCGCAAGCCGAGCCGAGAGTCACTAAATAAAAAAAATTTAAATGACCTAAAATGCGCCTCGGTGAAACCGCGGTAGTGAAAACGACGCATGAGGTTTCAAGTTCGATTCCTAGTTCGAACAAAATGTTATTGGATCATTCTGTCAAAAAAATTTCAGCAGCATTCAGTAAGTCTGGATTGTACCCGCTAGTAGCCTCTCCCTGTATTACGTGAAACTCTAAAATACATCCGACGATATATGGATGTAATGCACCTCTACTTTCATAACACGCGTGAGAGTATGTATAAATATTATATTAAAAACAGTTACTTCATTAGAAAGATCAACAGCTGGATTTCGTTCCCATAGTTAGCCAGAAATACAGGTCTCTTATTGATCAATCAAAACGCACGATTGTTCACGGTGGTACACAAGTCTTTGTTGTGGACCGCCACAATGGACAATTAAGAGATAATTGGTGTGGACGATTGACAATCTAATTGGTGATTGCTGTATTTAGTTAGTGAAATCAAAGACGAGCGTGAAAACTAGCTTTATTTGTTATTTTAAGATTGATAAACCTTAGATCGCCAATGCGCAAGCTATACCGTTGGAATACCTGGTCTAGGTACCGCGGAAGCCTGATATTATTGTTATCAAACTATGGCCTAAACCTTCTCATACCAAGAAGACCATTCCGAGCAGTGGAATACATTATAGTCAGTGTAGATATTTTATAGCTTAAGACAGAAAGTGCTCATAATGCCTTGGTGACACGGCGGTAATTAACGCGTTTGTGCATGAGGTCTCAGGTTAGATTCCCGGTTTAAGTAGAATGTTATTGGACAGCAACACGGAGTTTGGAACTGCGTCCAGTAAAAGACAATGGGCGTGCCGTCGATTAAGATGAACCTACAATCATACCTGAAATACACCACTGCTGACCCTTGCGGTGATATAGGTGTGAAAGTATGAATACAGCGTGTAACAGAAAGGTGTGGTCATATATAAAGACTGTAATATTTATCTGAAAAATAACCTATGTGCCCTATCCCTGGATCAAAACAAATTATTAAGCTCCGAGTGTTCTTTGAAGAGGTTAATGAAAACACTATGTGGGTCTGTGTGTCTGTCTGTTAGTGACAGTTTGTTAGTGACAGGCATAGCTCCGGAACCACTGGACCGATTCACTTGTAACTTGATGTGCAGACACCTTGGGGTCGGACGTTAGAGTTAAATACGGGCCCTGTGGGTCAAAAGACCCCCGAGATATAGGGGTCACAAGGTCATAACATCAGGGGATATCCACCAACAGAGTGATTTAGAAGTCCAAGGGCGAGGCTTTTGCCCAGCAGTGGGAAATTACAAAAAGACGACGAAAAAAGAAATAATGACCATCTCAACATTTAATTTATTTATTATTTAAACATCGAAACAAACGCATTGGTATCAAAATTGCGCCTGGTCTTTTCGAATTCTCGGACGTCACCAAATCGGCTATCAGTGTTGTTTAAGTACCTATCGACTAGAATGCTGATATTGATAAGTCTAAAAAAAGAACATACTATAACTTAGTGAATAGAATATATATAGTTACTACAATCATAAATTTTCAAGCAGACAATCCTGTAAACGAAAAGCTTATTAACAAAGAACGACTGCCTAACTGCTGAGCTTCATCACAAAGTTGAGTAAAGCAAGGTCAAAAAACGAAGGGTCGTCAAACAACACACGTCAAAATCCTCTCAACTACAGACCCTCGCATTTAAAAAGTAAGCCATTTAAGTTGGAATTAAGTTTAAAAGTCATCTTATTACGTAAAACACAATTTGCAAGTTACACGAAAATGCGTAATATTCATTTAAACTTTTACATCGGACCGTTTGGAAGATAGATTTCTTTTTTATACGGTGACTGTACGTATTATGAGAATAATTAGATCCGTTTTATAATGTAGGTTGTACGGTATAAAGGTATCGATCCACGTGAATTAACACAGACACAATCATTTTGAAATTAAACTTCTTTATACGGATTTTGCCACGTTGTTTATTTTAAAACACTTTTATTACATAATTTTGAAACTAATATACTACTTCTTTTCAGAAACCACATTCACCGGTAGACTTTTCTCCTCGTGAACATGGCTGCTGAAAAGCAACCGAAACGGGGAAAGCAGTCTTAAACATAAATAGTTTTAATAATTAAATTGCTTAAAGTAGTAATAAAGTTTTGCATAGTAGATCCTTCTACTATGCAAAACTATATATATATTATGTTCAACACGACCGAACTTTGGGTTGGCCGCTAGTATTCTATATCTTAACTTATCTTGTGTGGGGCCAGTCAGTACAGACCGGCGACACTTTGACCCAGTGGGACCTTTTGTGTCGACTTCCCCAATAACGACTGCAATAGATGTTCATGGCAGCCGGGACCGACGTTTTAACGTGCTCTCCGAGGCACGGAGCACGCGATAATTGTCAATCAATACGCACATAATTTCGAAGTCATATAACTTCCGAATATCAACGACGTGGGTTCGAACCCGAGACCCTCTGCATTGCAGTCTGTTGGTCTCCCCACTGAGCTATAGCTGCTCTTTTAGTATTCTATATAATCTAACAACTAAACGTAATATATTGTCAGTGACAACCAAACAGACGATATAAATATGATACCAAACATGTCTCGTTGCTAAAGTGTCATAAGATTAGGCATTTGCACACCATACCATTCCAGATAAGGTAGAAAGATAGTTAATGTATGTTATTTCCATACCATATACCTATCTACACACATTTTAACTGCCTCCGTGGTGCAGCGGTAGTGAATGTGACTGCTGTGCGTGAGGTCTTGGGTTCGAATCCCGGGTCGAGTCAACAAAAAAGTTATTGGGTTTATCTAGTAAGAAATCTCAACAGCAGCCCGGAGTAAGGAAGTTGACGGTGTTAGACACCCCCGTGCCTCGGAAAGCACATAAAGCCGTTGGTTCTGCGCCTGATCTCTCTCCGGTCGTGTCGGATTATGCGTCCCATCGGATTATGAGTGTTAGGGAACAGAGAGTGCATTTGTATTTGCGGAGATGACTAGTCTCCGTTAATATTGGCCGCCGTAACCGAAATACGGTCAGGAGGACATTACCTATATACATATTTACATAACTTATGGCATGTATGTTTTTGCTTCTACGCAATATGGTGTAAGTCTATAAACGTCTATCGGAACATTTCCATACACTAAAGCTTTTAAGAATTTTGTCACAAATATCTCAAAGATATTTAGCATGATCCGGGAATCGAATACAAGACCACACTATCAGTTTAAAGCGTTGGGGCAAACTTTACGGAACCATCAAGGCAGTCTCAAATTCCATAAATCTCAGTTTCTAATTAATATATCACATCTCGTAAAATTACAGTGTAATTGCACTATTATTTAAATTTAAGTATCAAAGTGAAGGCCATGAAATAATCTATACCTGCTTAATACCTGGTAATAAGATTAAAAGTAGCAGTAAAAATAATATATATAATAATACGTTACGGGGTATGTAATAAATCACCGTGAAAACTGATTTATTATAATAATAGCTATTCATTAAACGCTTATCGCTTAATAAGCAGCACTAATATAATTAAGCTAAGCATTAACGTAACTAGTTTATTAAAATACTAGTAGTGCGCCGCGGTTTGCCCTGCGTTTAATTTTGTACGTGACTACTGTTCAGCTGCTTCGTATTGTATGATCGTGATGATATATAAACTTTCCTACTTTCTTTAAAAACACAACTTCCGTACTAGAAACCCCTACTGTGGCGCTGAGCATTTTAAAAACAACAATCACTAATACGCGATCTTGGAACAATTATGTGGATCACAAAAAAATTTGTCTCTTATGGGAATCAAACTAAAAACATTCGGCACAGTGACAGGGACTACTTGAACCACTACGGGAACCGTTATATTACCTATAATAAGACAAAAATTTAATAAAAATAAACAATAAAACAAAAAAAATTAACATCAAATTTGGATTTAGTGTTAAAATTTAAAGTCAAACTCACTCTGGAAATAATTCATGTACATGTAGCGATTTACACATAGACTCCAAACAACAATATGTAAAATACACAAATTTTTGTCCCGTATGGGAATCAAAACCACAACACTTGGCGCAACACCAGTCGCAAGACGATCACACAAACCACTACGCGATTCTTAATATCAATTCCTTTTTGTGTATATCAAGTAAACATTATATTATATCGAAATCCGATTATGTTGTTACTCATTTAACATTTTAGACAATATTGTTCTACGTCTTAAATAAGCACACAATTCACCGCTAACGTTAATAACTCATAATAAACATTTAAGACAGGCACTAAAGTCTTGGTTTCCATTTAATAGCAAAGCAATTACTATCATTTCTAAAGGCTACGAATAAATACATTTCGACAGTTGAATTGACCACGATATACAAGCTCGAATAAGAGTTAATAATAATGTTGTACACTAAACCTAACTGATGAGGTTTTCTAATGTCTATATTATACACGAGACGAGAATACAAAAGGGTATGTTAAGCTGGTTTGGGCATGTAGAAAGAATGGACGAGAAAAGACTGACTAAGAAAGTTTATAAGGCTAGTGTGAATGGAACAGTCGTAAGGGGAAGACTTAGGCGAACGTTTCTTGATCAGATCGGAGACGTTCTGGATAAAGACCAGGTTAAGAGCAGCTTAAACCCGCGAGCGTGTATGAGGAATGTTATGAAAGTGAATGAAGCCAGAGAAATGTGTCAGGATCGTAGCAAATGGGAATCCGTAGTCCCTGCCTACCCCTCTGGGAAACAGGCGTAAAACTACGTATGTATATTATACACTAGCTGAACCGCGCAACTTCGTCTGCTTCATATAAGAGAATTTTCTCAGTTTTTGCAACATTTTTCATTGCTGCTCCGCTTCTATTGGTCGTAGCGTGATGTTATATAGCCTATAGCCTTCCTCGATAAATGGGCTATCCAATACTAAAATATTCTTTCAATTCGAACGAATACTTCCTGAGATTAGCGCGTTCAACCAAACAAACAAACAAACTCTTCAGGTATATAATATTAGTATAGATTTAGGTACCAATACATTCACGTATAACACATTTACTGTTAGAACGTGGTGGACTATGGTTTAACCCTTCTCACACTGAGAAGAGGCCCGTGCCCAGCAGTGGGACAGTTTAATACAGGGCTGATATTATATTATACATAAGTAGAAGAGTTTGACTATTATATTAGGAGGCCAATCCTAACTAATATCATGAATGTGAATAAGAGTTTGTTTGTTACGATTTCACGCCTTAATTACTCGACCGATCGTAATGAAATTGCGCATACACGTTGTCAAGGCGGCAGAAAAGGACAGTACTGTTTCCGAGAGAGCAAAGCCGTGGGTAAGAGCTAGTCGTTTATAGTCAAAGTCAAAGTCAAAAATAATTTATTCACTTAGGTCACAAAGTAACACTTATGAACGTCAAATGGGTTAGTGAGTTTATTATATTTACTGAATTTACATTTATGTTAGTTGCAAGGTTCAGGCAAAAGGTTGAGCCTATGAGAAGATACCTGCAAGAAACTCAAGGCCACTCTTTTAAATCGCCATCAACTTATAATTTCAGTATTTTACAACTCATTTATGTACCAGGTGTTGCAGTCATTATGCCATATGTCACTGTCCATATAAAACTAAATTCTAAAATAAAGAAAAGTTGGTAATATTATGTAAAAAGCATTTGAGATTTGAAATCATATTTATCAGTACGTAGCCATTTGTAATAGACAATAGTATGGCATGAGGACGCATACACTTACACTTTGTGACATGAAAAGGTAGTTCGTGACTAAATGTAGTTAAAACAAAATTTACGTTATTACTTATAAAGTTTGTTTAAAAGAAAGAAAGATACTTTAACACCACCAAATAAACACGAAGTACCTTCACATAACTAAATTGACTTATATAATACATACATTGTTTGAATCCTGTATGAAACAAGCAACTAGTTCCATGAGTTTTTATCATTTAAGTAATCATTGATTGAATAATAGCCCTTCCGGATAAGCTGACTTTTAACAGCACTTTTAAATTTTAGTAAAGGTAAATTTATAATATCAATCGGTAGTTTATTAAAAAAGCGTATACTGAGTCCCGCAAATGAATTGTGAACTTTATGTAAACGATGATACGGACCTACCAACTTATGCTTATTTCTAGTGTTTAAGTTGTGAATATCACTATTCTTATTATATAAGTGAATATTATGTTTTATAAACATAATATTCGTAAATATATATTGCGACGCAACAGTAAGTATACCAATTTCTTTAAAACGCTCTTTCAGGGAAACTCGTGGGCCTAAATTATAAATGCTACGTACTGCACGCTTTTGAAGAATGAAAATTGTTTCAATATCAGCTGCCTTACCCCACAATAGTATGCCATAGGACATAACGCTGTGAAAATAACTAAAATATACTAGTCTTGCAGTATCTATATCAGTAAGCTGTCTTACTTTCCTAACCGCGAATGCTGCTGAACTAAGTCTCCCTGCAAGACACGATATTTGAGCGCCCCACTGAACTTTATCATCTAAAGTAATGCCTAAGAAAACTGTGGATTGTACAAATGTTATTGTTTCATTATTTAAATTAACGTTTATGCTAGGACTCTTTATATTAGGCAATGTAAACATAATACATTTTGTTTTTTTTGAATTGAGTAGTAAATTATTCGCCGTGAACCAGTCCAGGACTTGCGCGAGTGAAGAATTAACACCCTGTAAATTTGGTGTCTTACGGTCTACTTTAAAAATAAGTGATGTGTCATCAGCAAATAATACAATGTCGCACAAATTCTGTACGAAGAACGGCAAATCATTCACGTACGCTAGAAACAGAAAGGGTCCTAAAATTGAGCCCTGTGGCACGCCCATTGCGACTGGTAATCCAGAAGATCTACTTCCGTTGATTTCAACGTGTTGTAATCTATCGCTTAGGTAAGAACTAACGAGGTCGAGTGCAGCATTTCGAATTCCATAATGCCTGAGCTTTCGCAATAACGTTTGATGTTCAACGCAGTCAAAGGCTTTTGAGAGATCACAGAATACGCCAATGGCATCTTGCGAATTTTCCCAAGCAGCAAAAATATGTTTTAAAAGTGTAACACCCGCATCTATTGTAGATCGACCCTTTCTAAAACCATATTGTTGAGTATGAAATAAGTTGTTTAGGTTAAAGTGGCTCTCTAATTGCTGTAATATAATTTTCTCAAATATTTTACTTATAGCAGGTAATATAGAAATCGGTCTGAAATTACATGGATCACTTTTACATCCATTTTTAAATAATGGTATTATTTTGCTACATTTCATTAAATTTGGAAAAATGCCCACATCAATGCATCCGTTGAATATTGCAGCTAGGTGTGGCGCTACGTTATCAATAATACTTGTAATTAATTTCATAGAAATACCCCACAAGTCAGCTGATTTTTTTGAATTAAGTGACTTAAATACTTTTATTATGTCATGCGGATGTACATATTTAAAACTAAACAGGACTTTACACTCCACCACGCTATCCCTAACCAAGGATTCTGCTTTTACTGGGCAAGACCTTAAGGAACTAGTTGTATTAACAGGTATCTTTGCAAAGTAGTTATTAAATGTTTCAGCTACTTGCAAGTTATTTGAAATTATCTTATTATTTACATTAAGTTTAATAGTATTATCACGCTGCTTGGTGCGTCCAGTTTCATTATTAATAATATTCCAAGTAGCTTTAATTTTATCGTCGGCATTTCGAATTTTGTTTTTTAAATAAAGGGACTTGGCTGTAGCACAAGCCTTTTTAAATAATTTTGAATAATTTCTAACATATTTAATAAAATTTGGATCAAAATTATATTTTTTTATTCCATATAATTCATATAACTTAGCTCTACTTGTATATATCCCAGGTGTTGCCCAATCACAAAACTTAACTTTGAATTTTTTGTAAAATGTCTTCATTTTAAAAATTTTGTTATATTCCAGTGTAATGACGTTAAGCAAAGACTCGTATAGTTCGTCTGGACTATTGCAATCTAGGTCCATATTGACAACCTTGGCATTAATGTTATTCTTAAATTCCTTTATGCGATTAGATGTCATTGGTCTACATGTGATGATAGTTTCTTTTTTAATTGTATTTATAGGAAATACAACCTTTTGCCCACAGTGGTCGGATGTCAAATCACTCAATATGGCCCTATTTAGAAATTGGCATTCGCAAAATATATTGTCTAAGCACGTAGCAGAGTGTGATGTAATTCTGGTTGGTTCGAAAAATAAATTATTTAAATTAAATGATCTAAATAAACTAATAAGTCTTACAGAAAGAACTGATCGCTGAAGTAAATCAATATTAAAATCACCACATACTACTATATGCCTATTACCATAACTTAAGCGTTTTAAAATATCCTCCATTACTGTTTCGAATTATTATTATTATTATTATTATATATTAGAGAGCCACCATGTATAGAATTCCTTCTTACAAACGCACTTACAACGGTATAATGTTCATTATTAAATATTAGTTGACTACTTCTTAACCAATGTTCTGTTAAGCAACATATTTGGATGTCATGTTCTTTAAAAAATAAATCTAATTCTAACTCCTTGCCGGATAGACCCTGAATATTCTGGTGAATAAGTCTAATACTATGTGACTGCCTATCCTTTGTCTCATCTAATAGTTTAAACTAATAGAAGTATCAATATAGGAATTAGTAGTAATATTACTACTATGATCTAAAATCTTCACTACCGTACTGGTACCTGTGTCTCTAAATAATAATATATTAAATGCTAATAACTTAGCAAGTTGTTTTTTATAAAAATATGAAAGATACATTGTATCTTTAGTCAATAAAAATCTACTAATAAACTTATTAGTGTCAAAGAATTTTGTATAATTTGTATAACATGTACTGTTATAAAATAATAAATTCAGATTTTGAATATATCTATTCTGTTCCTGTGTTAATGAATAGGAATAAGGTAAAGCGCAAAGAATAAAGTTACACCCTACTTTACTATGTAATGATTCAATTACCTCAGTTAAATGTAAAGCCTCATTTTTTGTGACAGATAAGCTGTCACCATATAGAATTACTATGGTCGATTCAGAATTCAAAGTTGTCATTTTTAACTTATCAGTTAAAGTACTTAACCTAGCCCCAGGGGAACAAATATTTACACAGGGAGACTCTGTATAAGAATTTATGAGTCTACTAAAACCTACACCGATTTGGTCAGAAAACATGATTAAATTTTTATTATTGTTATTCTTAACCAAATAAGACACAGACATATCTTCATGATAGGAAGAGGAGGTGGGACAACTGTTAACTGACTTCAAATCACAAACAGCTGACAGGTTGTTATTAGGTTCAGCCTGTAAGCACTTACCGCATATAGTATCATTAGTTAGCGAGAGAACACGTTCCATGTTCTCCCTACCAACTCTGGCAATTTCATCATATTTCTGAATGTATTCAGAAGTTTCTTTTTGATGTTCCAGGCTGATCCTGGTTAAACGATTTTCCAAACTAATTATTTGATTATTTAATTCAGCTGTATGTGCTTCATACTGTAACCTACTGGCAACTATTTGATCATTACTTCTCTTTAAATCAAATAAAAATACCTCATGCTCCTTCACCAATTCACTATTGTGCTGTGTAACTTTTTTAAACTGGATTGACTTTTTAAGATTAAAATCTAACTTTTTAATTAACTTATTTAACTTCAAGTATTGCCTTAATTTCCTACTACTTTTAATAAAAACATGACTTTTAAGCTTACTTTTATAACTATGAAGTGTACTTATTTTTTCCCCCATGAGTTCTGAGTAGAGGTTCTGAGTCGCAGCACCATTTAGCACCTGAATGGTTTGTTCTAAGGAAATAATTTTAGTATGGGCTTCATTCAGGCTTGCTTCAAGCTCAGTGCTGCGGCTCAATGACCTAGAAAAGACATCATTACAATTACTGAAGGATCTAACTTCATCTTCTAGTCGGTCCCGTTGGTCCAAGACATCCATATATTCTATATGGAGCTCCGTCAGTTGCCTTTTAAGCTCCAATACTTTGTTGTTAACTGCTTCAATTTCGCCTTCGCAATCACTGCGTTCCTTTAATAACATATTGTTGTCTGCCTTAAATTTCTTCAATTCCATCAGCGCTGCCTTTAACTTGTTTTCTGTGTCCTTGGCTGTTGCCTTACGGGTCATCATTTGAGTATTCATTGTTGGTTGAGGGATGTAACAATCACCAAACACCTAGAATATATAAAAAAGAAACAACCTAAGTAATAGAAAAGAAAAGTGGGATGGGACAGATGGGTACCTATATATGTATAAATGGTTGAAATATTTGCTATAAACTTACAGAAAGGCAAAAGAGAGAAGATTTTTTGAGTATTAGTTTTAAAATTTATAAGAAATGATACTATAATGTATTGGATAAGATAATTTAGATAAGTAAAACTTTATTTATTAAGATTGAGGGTAAAATAAAATAATCTAATTGGAAAAGATAAAAATATACATAGATTTATCGGAAAATACAAATAAAATCACTACAGTAATACTATTAGTTAATGTGTAGTATAAACATGTGTGTATGCATGCCTGGGGCGAATGTTTAGTCGTCAATTTTGCTTCCACCTATTGTCAAGCAAAAGGAGACAAAATCTGTGCCGGTGTGTGGTGGACGAAGCTCACAGTATAGTGAGCAGAGTAAACAAATGTTGTGGAGTGTCTGTTAAAAGTTAGTAAAGTAGAATACTCCCCGGGTTTACACGATGATTGTTCAAATTTTGTCCGTTGTCACACTGTTGACTCCAACGACCAGTCTAATATATGTAGATTTATATGATACGACTTGAAACACAACATATATCACTTCTTTGAACACAGATATACTATTTTATTATACTAAACGTGTTTAATAATTGATAAAACAAATTTTAAATTAATTTAAGTTCCTAAGGCACTATTTTGCCGTCTGACGTATTGAGTTGCCAGCGTGAAAAAAGCCATAATATAATTTAGACGTATGGTTGCAAACTAAGCAAACGTAAATGACATTTCAAATATTTTTGTATGTCTGCCTATACGAATTAATCTATGGAATGGATATGCTGAGATCAATGAAACTTCGATGATAAAAATCATACGAGGAGTGATCTACGATTGATAACTTAAAACTTTTATTTTAACATAATTATATGCGGTAGGAATTACGTATATAAACATATGTACATTTTAAAATGACTAAGCAACTGTGTTAAAAATATAAATTGTATAAACTACCGAGCTCTAGAATTCGTTTGCACGAATGGTTACAGACTATCAGACCATTTCCGAGTAAGCTTCAATTCTGAATACAGAAGACGTCTTATTAAAAGCAAGTCTAGGCATTGGGGAATATATTTTAAACCACCATATAACTTACGTAATGGTGTTCAACTATCTCAAAGTTATTATAACAATTTAAATCTATTTAAATTTACCCTTTCTCCGAACTAATAGTTTCAAAATCTATACTAATATTATAAAGAGGAAAGATTTGTTTATTTGTTTGTTTCTAAAGATTTAACTCAAAAATAACTTAACCGATTTTAAAATTCTTTCACCATTAGAAAGCTATATAAGCTACCAAGTAACATAAGATATGTTTTATTTAAAAAAAGTACTTTTACTAACATTACCTAACCTAATCGGTTCATGTTTCGGCAGTACATCTACTAAAAGAAACCTAACCTAACCTACTTTTATGCGAACAAAGCCGCAGGCAAAAGCTAGTACTATATAAAGTCAGTCATTACAACTTTATTTTGTACTTATTTTCTTTTAAACAAAACATTTCCACCAAAATTGCACGAGAGAAATTTGATTGCACATTTATTTAATATAAATAACCAAGAAAATACTCATCCTCAAATATAAAGCCACTAATAACATACGGTTAAATAAGCTTATATAAAAACCAAATGTAACTAGAAAGTTAAAGTGTAGCCCTAAAATACTTTAATCAAAGTCCCACACACGAAACATATTGTCAATTTCATGCTTGCTTCACACGAAAGTTTACATAAGGTGAACATACAATCCCTCGAGAACTGTCAGTCCCGTGTAACGTGAACAATTTCGAAGCCATTTTTTGTAATAGGGTACTACTTACTGGACTAGCTTTTGCTGCTTAAATAACAACTTAAAATAGTAGGAACGGGATCGATATTTCTAGAAGGCAGTATCTTTGTTCATTTAGACTTTGCTGTTAAAAAGATAGATTTGAAACGGTTATATCTAACCAAATGATAAACTTTTTAAGCTAATTTAATTATTAAAATATTTATATTTAAGTTTACACTTCCTCCGACGTTTTGGTTGCTTTTCAGCAGTCATTTTCATGGGGAGACTAAGATGGTAGTTGTCTCAACTACCATCTGTTTCAGTTTTAATAATTTAATTACCTTAAATAGTATTTAAGTTCAATAGTAGCAGTGTAACAGTTTTAAAATGATGTAATAAAGTAATAAATAAACGACGCGATAAAATCAGTACGAAGTAGTTTAATTTTAATGAATAACATTCGCGCAAACGTAAGACAATATATGATAAGGTATAGATATGGAAACGAAATAATGCAAAGCGGTTTATACTTTTAGCGATTCTCCTATTTACTTTGTTTAGATTTTGTTAATAGTGAGTAACTTATTTAGTGTCAGTTTTAAGTCTCTGAAGCTTTGATTCGACTTAAACTGTGTCATTAGGGTGCTGTTTTCTTATATAACCAATACGTTGAAACATATTACACACATATTTCTTCAGCTCAAGTTTATTTTTATGGGTTTAATGTTATACAGGGTGTCCGGTAATTAATGGATAACCTTGAAATGTCTTAGAGTAGAACTGAAGGCCGTTGAGAAAAATGAAAATAAAATAATAAAAAAATAAATGTGCAAGCTATATTAGCATAGCATACTTTTGACTGTCTATCTATTAGCATGATTAGTGTTTAATAATAAAACAACAAAAAACCGATGGATTTCATTCATTTATGGTCGTAGTATACAAGAAAGTTATACATGGTAATTTAAAAAAAAACATATCTCAGGTAGTAGTTAGGATAGATTTTTTTTCATATTTTTTTCTGACCGTCCATCAGTTCCACTATAAGACATTTCCAGGTTATCCATTAATTACCGGACAGCCTGTATACTGCATAAACTGCAAAATTGTAAGTCCATGCTCTTAAGAACTAAATAAATGACGCATTATTAAGCCATATTATCAAACCCACGGCCTCCGTACAAAAATATGTACCTTGTATGACATCAACTTCCCACGTAATAGAGGGTTATTCCAGATTTCTGTCAATGAATTATTAGTTACAGCAAGGGCCCCCATTGCTGTAACTAATAATTCATTGACAGAAAAACCTAAAAACACTTCGGTCGATCCGAGAATTGAGCCCAAGGCCTTATACGCAGTACTGTCACATATACCACTGCTGCACTACCCAAGCACTGTTTTGTGGGACAATTAACAATTTTAGAGGACACGATTAATTTATCTATTTGAAATCTTTATTGTAGAGCACACCATTTTTCTCCTATTAGAATATCGTACTTATAGAAATCAATGCAGTGACTATGAAGAGACAGTAACCATTTAAACCAAAACAAAAACGCCATCATCATCTAATTTATTACATTTATTTCAATACCTACATGTATCGATTATACAGAACCGACTGAACTTTATATCAAATGAACGAACAATCCCCTGAGAAACGAACAATCCGGTCCCCCTTTATCGTACCAAATTTGGGGCCATTTTTTTATAATTGCCAATCTTGGTTCAACGATATCTTTTGAATTTCAGAGGTCCGTAGAACGATTAAGTATCTCGGGAATTCAATTATTATTTTGGATAAAACTTTGAGACGTATGTCGAGCATCCTAATGCTACGATTTAATTTGATGGGTCGAGTGGCCCTTAAAGATTTATATCGTACTCGTAATATCATGACGGTATATGTAGAAAGGGTTAAACAGAGATACAGGGTAATCGGATTTCGTTAATAAAAAAGAAAATTTAATATATATGGTTTTTTGTTCCACGCTATAAAGGACGAGCCTATTGTCGTCCATCGGGCACAGTTCCAGATTCCTGCCGCTATTGAGAATTTATTGGCAGAACCAATCAATAACAATTTACCCGACCCGGGAATGAATCCCGGCTCCTTGAAGCACCCCTGTTGCCAGATACATTGCCGACCATTACTACTTCATCTAGTCTGTGCTGCTAATGAAAATTTCGTCACACAAATTCAAATAGTTTATTGCGAATATAGGTTAATACAATGGTGTTGACATAGTTTTATTAGTATTGAACAAACATTTAGTGCAGCTATATTCCGCCAATTGGCATGCAATATTGATCAGATTGTATTTCTCATTTATATACTTTTATATTAAATTATTTAAACATGATCCAGTTATAATTGAAGTTTACATGAAACATAATCAAATACAATATAAATATTACTTAATTAAATGTTATCCATGTCATTGTTTACATTATACAAGTCAATTTAGATAATATTATATTAGTCAAGTGAATTTAGTTATGAGTCATTAAAAGCTAATTATATTATTGAATGTCATTTGTCTTCGATATATTCTTTCAGTGTGTAGTATGCCTTATAATGGTTATAAATTCGAGGGGCCATACAAAATATGCTGTTGCTAAATTGCACTGTTTTGTTTGATGGAAAACATATTATATGATTATTACGTTTACTCTGTAGGCGCTCATATAAAGAAGTATGTGTAAAAACACACATATTTTTAACCCCCGACGCAAAAACGACGGGGTGTTATAAGTTTGACGTGTCTGTGTGTGTGTGTGTGTGTGTGTGTGTGTGTCTGTCTGTGGCATCGTAGCTCCCGAACGGATGAACCGATTTTAATTTTGTTTTTTTTATTTGAAAGGTGAATTAGTCGGGAATGTTCTTAGCTACGTTTGATAAAAATCGGTCCAAGATGGCCGCCACCACAAAATGGCGGATTATATATTTTTTCACAACTCCCTCAATATGGGTATCAAATGAAAGGGCTTGACGAGTAGAATACTATACACTATGATAAATTTCAAATCCAAGACGGCCGCCACCAGAAAATTACAAAGTTCCACAAATTAAAATTGTTTAATATGGGTATCAAATGAATATTGTGTCGGGGGTTTTTTAAATTTTAAATTTATTAAGCACATTATAATAATAACTTTACTAGCACAAAGAATCAATCCCTGCCAAAATACAAGTAGAAAGGTCTCTAAGGTCTTTTGTCCGAGCATATTATAGATTGATGCAAAAGATAAAGACAATAATTTATAATTTGTATGCTATATACATAACTAGCGGCCGCTAGCGCCTTTGCTCTCATAAACCATTTTATTACCAAAATATTTTTGATTGTTTTTGTATTGAACCCTCTACTAATAAACAAAAACATACCGGACCAAACTACAGTATTTTAAGTTGCTCTGTTTCTTTAACGCTAAGACCTTAAAGGTTTAGAAAGGTCTTAGCGTTTAGAAATGACATTCATACATTTCTGTTCCACGGTTATGTATACCTAAGTATAGACTTAGATAAACATAAGCGTCTAACTTGAACACTTCATACTTCATCTAAAAGCTATCTCAGTCCGCGTA
This sequence comes from Catocala nupta, assembly GCA_963675205.1. Lineage (NCBI taxonomy): Eukaryota > Metazoa > Arthropoda > Insecta > Lepidoptera > Erebidae > Catocala > Catocala nupta. Next base: position 16,444,607 of record OY776104.1, read on the forward strand.
TTTCTCCAAGAATTTCCACTCAGAGCTTATCTTTTGTGGTAAATAAATTCTTTTTAAACTGCTTTCCCCGCCTTTTCATTCAGTGGAATCCTTTCTCAATTAAGACGCCTCTTAGACTACCAACTTCTTTTGGAAAGATTATAAAAATAACATTGGACGGCTACAGCTCGAAATTTGAATTTAAATTTGGAGCTAGCGAGAGAAGGAGAGTAAATTATTGGAACTATATTTTTTTATTGTCTCTGCCGCAGGCGAGTTTGCCAACCACTAGCAACTCCTTACTTATTCTTGAGTTTGATTTTTGCCATAAAGCATAAGTTTCTTATAGCAAAACGTTACCTTAGACTATCGATAATTTCACTAGTGTAGTTTAATTCAGTTCCAGCGACCATACAAATCAGCGAATTGGCACACTGTGGTAAGTTTAGTCGGTAGTACCCGGGACGTTTCATCTTTCGCTGGGTGAGCCCGATATAATCTTTCCGCTCCCCTTTTCCACGGAGAGGAATGCGTCAAGGCATTCTTCCATGTTAAAAAAAAGGAAATTGGCTATCGATAATGAGAGATGCTGCCGTCATTCGCGTGTTGCCGACTTTGTAAAATATGGCTGAATCTGTTTATATTTAATTTAACACCATGTCCTGTGCCCACATATGGAAAATCAAATATTATCTTTATCTTTGCAAAAGAGGACTTGTTGTGCCGCCCAAGACACAAAGGCTATTGTGCAAAATTACTTAACTTCGTATACCGATTTGGCTGTTCAAATGTATCTCAAGTCTTTGTGATATTCACCAAAACACAAGGCGCTCTGCATTTTTGTAAATAGTCACTTACTAAGCTATGACTGCAACAACATTATTTAACTTTGCTGGATAGTTATTACGACTAGCTACATAATTGAAACCAGGCTTACAGTTCGTTGACGATCTCATTCATAATACCGACGTTTTGCTCTCCAGAGTTCAGATTTGCAAGAACTGCTCATAGAACGGGCTTCTAGGTAGCCATGATCAAGATAGTATCTTTAACACAAACGGAGAAGTCAAAGTACTGTCTGCATCACAGAACGTTAATTAAACAACTGTGATATTTCTTAGAATTAAATACGATATTTTTTTTGCCTTTGAATATTATAGTAGATTGCAATTTAATTGTATATTTTCTTAAAATAGAAAATGTTGGTATGTTGGTTCCGTAATATAAGTTACGTTTAAAGGCCTAATTGACAGGCCTAGGTTCGATTCTTATTAAATTATTTTAAAAAGACATCTCCCGCACGACGAATACGTCCTGTGTCGCGGGGGACTTTACAAACATTCAACTAACGGACACAAATACCACCCAGACTCAGAACAACAATTTACGAATCACACAAAGTTTTGTCCCGTGTGCGACCACAACAGGTGAGGCGACCCCTTAAGACCCCTACATACGTCATACTTGCAGTCAGTGATTCTTAGATAGAGTAAAGTGAGTTTGGCGTAAGTAATATAAAAAATACGATCACCGTACAAACAAAAGCCTCTGTATTAAAATCTAAAACAGGATCCAAAACTACATTTACCCTCCACCCTAATCACTTTTAGATATCCCTTAGAATTAAACAAGGGTCCTATACAGAATACCAATTTAATCTACTTAACAATCACTAAATTAGATCCTTAGAACAAAAACAACCCTCTGTACAGTTATATATAGGATGTGCTAAATATTTCAAAAGCGACACCGCCGGCCTAATAGAATTTCGAAGATCAAGTGCTAATGAAATAACTCGGTTTAATCACCCGGCTATTGTCCGCTATGCTCGCCGCGATTTAGGCCCAACTATGTGAAAAACTCGACGGGATTTTTCTATATAATAATAGAGTTCATTATAGTCGAGGCTTTTATATTTACTAGCTGAGGCCTGTGGTATTGTTCGCGTGGTATATCATTAATACATAGCCTATATTACTCAGAGATAGTATAGCTATTTATTTATGAAAACAATGTAGGCATCAGTTTGATAGACACGTATGTCGACATATCTGAATGTTCACCTACGTGTAAAGTAAACAAAAAAATATTAAGTCTTTATAATATAATACATTATACATTATACAACATAAATCTATGTCCTAAGTAATAAGGGGCAAACAAAGTGTCGTCTACCGGCCGCTATTCTCGATCCATCTGGCAATTGCCGATCAGAAAAATCAAAAACACTTTTTGAAAGCCGCTTATCTAACCAGGCACCTCACCATTAATCATAAACTTATACTATGTTAGAACAAAGCGTAGCAAAGTAAATTAATCACATTATCCTTAAGAGTCTCAAATAGGTATATCTTTAAAATAGGCTTGCACGTGCACGTAACAGTGAATATAATAAATGAGAACTACGTAAAACTCTATAAAATCACTTAAAAAGAACCAGAATCTCTTAGCAGCCGCGACAATATAAAAAAAACGCCAAAGCTTGCTATGATTGACACTTCATTAAGATGAAAATTCGTAGTTAAATTATATTTCCCAATTCGAGTTCCACAAGTATCATTCGGCCGTATTATACATACATATATTGGCACGCGGGATATTGTGAAGTGTCAAATTAAACTTTTTCAATCATCTCGGCAGAGGTTCGGTACACCAGACACTTCGTAACACAGAAATTCATTATTTTATAGACTCCAGATACTTTTATATCGGTTTTTCATACTTTTGTTGCGGATAAAAGCTTTTCCTTTGTACTTATGTTTGTAAGGATAAGTAGTACTTTCTTTATGTTAAGTAGTGCCTACTTATTTATGGGTAAACGCTTCTAAAATACTTTGTTCAGAATGTAAAGAGTACATGTAAAGACTTAGAAATAAATCCGTGACAATTTATGAAAAGTACCTAAATCATAATCTGCATTGATGATGTAGTGATTAAAGCAGTCACTTTGAAACTATCAGTGCACCTGCGTGTGTGTTTTTGTGGTCGGCAAAGTATTTGGAGCCATTAAATCATTACATCCTTTATAATGGTCCTTATTGCGGGCGTTGTTTTCTGTGAGAAATATATGAAAACCCGTACAAACGTCGCTAGTCCAATGGGTAAGATGCCTACCCTACAATTTAATATTGTCTTCTGTTTACACGAATGTTATTCATTGAAATAAAACTACTGTATACGGATTTTATCGCGTTGTTTATTTATCACTGTATTACATAATTTTGAAACTGTTACACTACTACTACTATTGAATTTTACTAATTTATAAGCTAATACAATTATTTAAACTAATAAAACTATTTATATTTAGGTTTACACTTTCCCCGACGTTTCGGTTGCTTCTCAGCAGCCATGGTCACGGGGAGACTAAGATGGTAGTTGTCTCAATATTCCAGTGTTGTTATTTCAAAGTACCCGAACATAATTTAGTCATTGGTGTTTCTATTTACGCAGAATGAGCTCAAAGTATCATAAAGTCTAGACTTCTTCTTTATAAATAAGTAAAATTCAATAGTAGTAGTAGTGTAACAGTTTCAAAATTATGTAATACAGTGATAAATAAACAACGCGATAAAATTCGTATATAGTACTGTAATTTCAATGAATACCCTACAATTTACAAAAAATATATCGTTGGATCTGACTTGAACCCAACCATAGAATCCACTTAGCTCAAATTGGTTAGTCAAATTACTGGTAATTTGTTCATAGCTGCTAGAAATCTTATAAAATGCTAAAGAAAATATTACTGATGATTAAATATGAGACGAAAATAAAACGACATTAATCAACATTTATGTGGTATATTTAATATAATTGTAATCATTAGTTGTACACAGCCATTGCACTAGTTAAAGAGCTGTCATTTCCAATATCTTGACGATTTATGCAAGTCTGCTTCTGTATTTTATGTAATGCGCTTACCAGTAATTGTGATTTAAGATTATATTCGGCGAATTTACTTCTGTAATGGTCTTTATTTAGGTATTATCATTAGCTATATCGATTTTAGGACCTTGAAGCAGGGCACAATGCTTCTTTGTCTATATTATATTGACTCATTTTGCTATAAACAACTTAGCATAGTCCAAAAGTCCAAGCAAGAATTTTAAATAAATAAATATGTATATTGCATGTCTTATTTATTTTATTTATTTATTTATTATACTTTTACAAATATATAATGTCCCACAAAACCGGTTTAGCGGTTTAACTGAGGGTGAGTTGCATTTTATATAACTAATTTTACCCTAGGTTATACGTATATATTAATACAATAATACTATAGGTTTATATTAAATCCTTACAAACTAAGTTTCTAAAGACAACATATACTTATTAAGTTTCTTTTTAAACCTTAGTCTATCCGTTTCATGCCTTATGTCCGCCGGTAAACTGTTCAGCAAGTATGGCACACGTTTTTTTAGAGTTCTATCACCAAAGTAATTACTAATTCTAGGAACATTAAATTTACCGGCGGTCATCGACCGAGTACTATGGCTATTGGTTACCAGGGATAAGTTATGCTCTTTTCTGCCATGTTGGTTTATTAAGAGAAGGTATTTATGTTTTAAACTAACTGGTTGGATGTTACATATTTTAAATAATTTTCTATAGTCACCTTTACAACTTGCTTTTGTCTTTTTTGTTACTAGCAGTTTGAGAAATCTTATTTGCAGTGTTTCTAATTTATCAATATTAGTTTTGAATGTAAGTCCATAACTATCGAGAGCATAAATTATTACTCATTCTACTAAAGTTAAATACAGACATCTTAATATATTAATTGGAACCTTGTAACTTAAATGATAGAATTTACTTAATAATATCCTCAATTTACCACTAATATAATGAATGTGTTGTGACCAGGAGAAGCTTTCGTCTATTTTTACACCAAGATACATAACCGATTTTACAGTTTCGATCGGCGAAATAAAAGTAAGAGTATGAAATGTTTATAAAAACCTTATCCATACTCCTTAAAAAAAATATTTAAGTCGCCTCTCCCGCTCTATTAATAATGTGTCGCAGGGGGCTTTACAAGCATTCAAACAACGGACACAAAGAACATCCAGACCTAAAACAACCATTTGTGGATCACACAATTTTTTGTCCCGTATGGGATTCGAACCCACAACACTCGGCGTAGTAGCAGTGGCGAGGCGGTCACATAAACCATTACGCCATCCATACAGTCTTATATTTGTTAATTAATTGAAAGGATTTGTCAAGCCCATTTATGCTTGTCTTATATACCTACTTATAAAAACACTAGCTGTGCCGACAGAGATTGTCTAGTAAACACGAAAAAAAAACTAAACCCTTCTCGAATCCACTTGAACACACATAAAAAAAATCATCAAAATCGGTCTAGCCATTTAGGATTAGTTTAATTACAAAAACATGCACAGAAAATTTATATATATAAAGATTAGCGCACCTTTCTGCCACAGAACCTTTAGGGCATATACGCAGATGCTTACGTGCACACCACTAAACAAACAAAATATTTCTCACTAAATACATTTATATGAACAAAACCAGAAGCGAGTTCTTGTATAAAAGCCGAGCACCAAAGCCGGTAGCGGTCACCTTATATATCACGCTTAATGCACTGTGCATTAAGAAATGACAAAGGATATAGGTTACACCTACTGTTCTGACCTCATATATGACAGCGTTGAAAGAACAATGTCTTGTGATGTGTACTCAGTTCTATAAGGGTATATATAATGTGACATTAATTCATAATAGAACTAGCAAAGGTAAGCAGCGATAGCTATCGCCCACTGAGCTCAGTGGGGAGACCAACAGACTGCAATGCAGAGGGTCTCGGGTTCCAACCTAAGTTGCGCACCTTTGACTTTGACTTTCGGAAGTTATATGACTTTTCGAAATTATGTGCGTACCTACCTATTGATTGACAATTATCGCCTGCTCCGTACCTCGGAGAGCACGTTAAGCCGTCGGTCCCGGCTGCCATGAACATCTATGGCAATCGTTATTGGGAAGTTAGTGCCCTATAATATCCTGACACTGGTCTAGCCTTAGGGTATCGTTAGCCTTCGGGTTTCGGAGGTTAGGTGACAGCAGCTCCGTGTAAAAACTGATATCCAGTCAAATTCGGTTAGACCAGAAAAGCCATCCCCAAATAACTTGGGAATAATAAAGGCTATGGAGGGAGAAGAATAGAACTAGCAAAGAGCTAAAAATTGCTTTTCAGGGGTACATAGTATCATGCCTGCATCCCTGAAATAGGCAAAGCCACAAAGCACATTTCGCCGGTTATGTTTTAAAGCCCTACGTAATATTGGGCGAGCCTATAGCCGTCCACCAGACACAGTTCCACTCCTTGCCACCACTGAGAGTTTCTTGGCAGAAAGGCCAGAAATCGACCCCGATTTCGATCGACACAGCAGCCATTTTCAGGACGACTGCGCAAACTCGTGATTTTGTTGAGTTTAAAAGGCCGCCATTATCTCATATTTATACCTTTCAGTATTCCAGTAGGTGTTTTCTATATAGGCATAGAAAAACTTTATACAATTATTTGAATTTATTTTGAAATTCAGTTTGATGTATTACATTTCTGGCAGATCAACCGTGTGTTGAAGTTTTAACACACTTTGTGACTCTTTTAGCCATGTTCTCGAAACAAAACAGAGGCTAAGCAAAAGGCCTTGGGTCACAAAATAGATACTACTCTATCTATTAAGGTTAGTTTTCTTAAATAAAAAAATATCATTTAGGATGCTAAAATAATTTAGGCGTATAGAATAATTGAACGATACAAGACTCACTAATAAAGCATATGAGACGGAAAATATAATTATAGAGCCTCCTCTCATTATGCGAATCACGTAACAACTGACCACGCTGAGCAGCGAGCAAGTGACTTCACACATATTTAATATGAGAATTCTCGACATGCAGTATTTTTTTACGGCGCTTGCTATGGCTGTTAAAACAAACGAGAATTGTCTATTTAATATAGCACACAATTTCAATATACCTAGAGAAGTGTGCCGTAGGATCAAACCCGAGACCTACATCTGACAGTCAAATGATCTGCATTAGGCTATTATTACGTAGGTAGTTGAAGTCAAAGCCAATTATCATTTATTCATTTAGCTCACAAAGTAACACTTATGAATGACTGCTGAATTAAATTTCATTTAGGCAGTCTCAAGTCTTTCTTTAAAATAATTTTCTTTAATAGGTTGGTATGTGTAGAAACGAATAGCACCAAGATATGGAAAGTGCCTCTTGTAGCAAGGTGTGCTATTCCTTTTCCTTGGCACCTTGGCATGACATTTCTTAAATATTTATAGAGAATTGATATTTGGTCAAATCTTCGTGCTATTTCAGATGACTGAGGACCTTATAAAAGGACGCATATCGTTATTAAACACTTAAAAAGGAGTCTAAAGGTTAAAAAGCAAACCAAGGGATCAAATTCATATTACCTACATTCTGAACACGTCATCGTTAAAAACCCACCTTCCAATACAATACACGACATAAAGAGTTCGAAATACAACACCAAAAATGGGGCAACCCTAATTACAAAGGCCAAATACGTTCTCCTTTGGTTTTCAATCGCGAAAGTCCGTATTTATTCGGGAGTATTCGGCTCGTACGTACTATAAATCATATGCCACGTGTGACTGATGACACGACTCTCTGATCGATGTAGACTTACATCTGCCAAAATATGCTCGTTTGATGATAAAAATCTGTTTGATATACGGGATTCAGGTGCTTCTAATGTTAGTTGTGTTTAATACAAAAAGACATAAAATTAGGTCGAATGTGACGTGACTAAACATCCAAAAGAGGCGGCTGTCTGAAAAATCAGATTTGTAACCGATATATATCGGTCGTAAATCCTATTTTGACAACAACAATGAATCTACTCATTGTTTGAAAGGACGATGACGAATGTTTTATTATTATTATGGCAAAATTTATTGCAATACATCTTATTTATGTTATACTAGGTTTTGACCGCGGCTTCGTGCGGAAACAGTACTTTTTTCTGGATGAAAGGTAATATATGTCCTTTTCTGTGTCCCTGACAAAATATATTTGAAATTTCATGATGATCGGTTAGGTCGTTAAAGGAGTGATAGCGTAACAAACAAACAAACTTACATTTGCATTTATAATATTAGTTAGCATAGCTAACCCAATAGACATGGTACTATCCAAAATTAAGCAAGCTGTTCTGAAAATTCAATTTAATTTTGTTTTGTATAGATAAATAAATTAATTTCAACGTGAATAGTATGTCCCTTTCCCATATTTTTATGGTTAGTACGTATGTGTTTCATCACTATCGACTGAAATAATTTGCAGCAATAAATACTTATACTAACGAAGTGCTCTCCTAAACGAAGCTTTATAAAGCAGCTGGAAAGATTAACAATAATATTCACCTAGTTGGAACATTAGAGAACTTTCAGACACGCAAGTTTCCTACGAGGTCTTCCTTCGCGGTTACAGCAAGCAATACTCAACTATTTAATATTTACATAACATGGAAAAGTTAGAGATGAGTGCCGTGGGATCAAAGTAGAGACTTAAGTCAAGGCAAGTAATAGTTGTCAACCCAATGTACTAACATCCAAAAGCCGTGTCTAAGGCTTCATTATTTATTCCCACTTTGACCACCAGTACAACCAGTATCAATGCCTATACCCAGTGCTTAATGAAAACTCACTTCCACAAATAGAACAGTAAAAAATAAAACACCAAATTCGAATATGGCAGCAGTGATATCGTTTTTAGAGCTCCATATAAGCGGCCACAATATCACGTATTCAAATATAACATTATTCATATTTTAACGTTATTCTGAACGAGAAACTCATCGTCACTTCTGTCCGGACGTAATTTCCCGCCAACGGCCGGCGGTACCCCGTACAAAAATAACATCTACCCGAAAACCGTCGACGATGTTTTTGTTCAATCCTCGCAGATCGTTCAATTTTCGTCATGATCCAGTTTTGAGCGAAAACTAATATGAGGCATTATTTCCCCGACTGTAAGAATCCGGGCTTTGCCGGCATTTTATAACCTCAAAATGCACAGGGTTTTAGCTTTTATAATATAATAGAAATTGAACCGTATAAATGGCTTTTAAATTTGTTCGTTGGAACGAATGCGGTTTCGAAATAGTGGCTTTTAAATTTTATTGTGCTTATAAAATAACCATAACAACTATTCTGAAAATAATATCAAAGAAAACGCTTCTTTTATAGTTAGACTGTTTGTTATCTATAAACGTTTCAAAATCTCACATAGCTTCCTATTTTCAGTTAGGTGCTACTTAAATCAAACAATATTTGGGTTGTTATCTATACCAAAATTATAAAGAGGAAAGATTTGATTTTTGTATGTTTGTTTGCTTGTTTTTAATAAACAGCAGAACTAGCGTCTTTCACATATATAAAATAAGATTACAATCAGTTTGGGTTCTAATCAGTAATATTCTTGTTAACTTTTCAAGTTAAGCTAGAATGCTTGTATTAGAAATGAACTCACGGCGGTAGTATAATGGGTGGTATTCGAAACCGACCTTGACCTCTCGCTCGCAAGTCTAATTCCTAATTCATAGTGCTACTTACATATACATATGTACTTTGCCTCTCTCATACAGCCAACAACATCAATCAACAACAAATGTACAATTTTTAAGCACATTTTTGAACCTAATTGCGACGATACTTCTAAGTTTTCTATTCCCCAACCTTCTGTGTCCAGGCTTGCATGCTATTAGAATTGGTTATCTAAATTGTGAATTTAATGGTTTTCAAGAAGAAACTGAACCAAATTTAAACTAAATGTCAGTATATCTAAAAGTAACAAATACCTACAGGCCTTCCCCGTCCACCTAATATTGACTGCCACCGTAGCGAAAACAAAAATAAATCTTAGTCATATTCCTTGAACAATAAACAAAATAATGTGAGTGATAAATTTGATTATTTCATGAGATAGTGTCTCCGTAAATATAAGAGAGAAGAAAAAATACCCGGTGTCGTCCACTTGACGCGTACGTAATCGTTTGAGTGGCTTCCCATGTATCCTTAACATGAATAAATCGACCAACCGGGACTATAATGTTGCTTTAGTTACCCTGATTTTTTCTTGCCATTGTTTCATAGGCGCGAAAAATATATTTCCATTTTATATACACTATTTTGTTTGAATACACAAGACTAAATACAGAGGGAATTTTTGCGACTGCCTAAATACCTAGGCTCTGCAAAATCCGATACAACGAGACGAAAAAAATGGTTTACCAGCTAATGTTTTTTAGCTAAGTGCCTTCGTTTTGATAAAAAAAGGATATTAATGGTCCGTTAAAAACGTGATGAAGACAAACGGCTATTTAGCAGATAGCTGTGTTATTTTTGAAATTCTTAATTTTATGCGTCAAAGGTCGGGTATATTTAGAAATGCCATGCTTTTCGTAAGCGGGCTTCGGCTCGCTTTATTAGGCGTCTTTGTACGTGGTATGTATTCTACATGCATACATAGAGTCACGACTCTCCTGTTGCTCAAAGGAGTGGGCACGGATTAGGGTTTTCCACTTGCTAAAATCTCTATTAGTGTTTTACTTTTTAGTTAGTTACTACATATGTTATCGATAGAATGTTTTCGATCTTGTCTAAAAACGTTTTTTTTTTTATACTACTAAGGTGTCAAACAAGCATACGGCCTACCTGATGGTAAGTGGTCACCGTAGCTTATGGACGCATGCAACACCTGAGGCATCATTTGCGCGTTGCCGACCCTTTAGGAAAGGAAGTGGGAAGGAGAAGGAGCGGGAAGGGGAAAAGAGGGTGATGGGGCCTCCGGTACTCTCAGCGAACGAAACACAGCAGTAGGAATACTGCTATTGCACGTCGATATTCTGTCCTTAATAGGTTGAGTGAGAAAGTATTTACTTAAATACTTTCTCACTCACCCTATTGTCATCCTTTCCACGCGCTCGAACATACACCTTTCTTAATTCTTGTGACCAAATCTTTAAACAGTAGTCCCGCGCGGTTATAATCACTGCTCCACTCCTAGGAGTAGCTTGATGTTATATAGCTTATCTTACTTCTGAATAAAGTAGCTTTAAAATAAACGTAGTAGATTTTTTTAAATCGGTGCCTTGTTTATAAACTTAAAATAATTACAAACAAGAATACAAACATTGAAAAATACAAATCTTTTCATAACATTAGCCTAAATGTAAGTTCAATTTCCATACTATTCCTGATTCCATTCTTCAAACCGTTAAAGGATATGCACTCTCTCGTCTCTCAACTTTCTATTTTAAATCGGAAATTATATAATTGAATGTCCATTAATCCACCACGTGGTTGTATTAAAGCTTAACCATTACGGCAATACAATGTGATGATTTTAAATTGGATTGGAAATAAAAGCAGAGTAATAATCCCTTTATTGATTGGAGGATTAAATGTCGTTAGTGCTATGACGCGCGGCGATGTCCGATGTATCAAACCATTGGAGCTTTTGATTAAAATATTTTTTGTTCTAAAATTGTTTTGTAGGTTGTAAAGATAGGTTTTGTGTAGCCTAAAGCTAGACAGAGCAGTGCAGGTTTGTTTTAATTTAATCTAAGTTGATCAGTTTAAAAAAATACTAGATAGTAAATTTTGTTTATAAATTGGGTTGCATAAATTCGGTTTTGTAAGCGACTAGATCTTGTCCGCGGCTTCGCTGGCTTAAATGTTGGGTAAGGTTAGGTTATGTCGGGGGGGCCTGCTATGGATGAATCTTTTCAGACTCCCAACTGGCCCCCCCCATTGGGTGAGAGAGGGAACACCCCAGGTTTTTTAGTGGGTATACCAGCGCTCGGCTGGTGAGTCCCACACGCCCCGCCGGTGCCGTCCCCTAGCCGGCGGGTAGTGCATCAAGCATTTTTCCCGGGTATCAAAAAAAAAAAAGGTTAGGTTATGTCCCTCCAGGTGTCACCACTGCGAGGAGTACGACTGGGACACGGCGCAGCACACGCTGGAGGAGTGTCCGGCGTGGGCCGAGGAGCGCTGTGCCCTGGTCGCCGTGATTGGCCCCGACCTCTCGTTGCCGACCGTCGTATCCATGATGGTCGGCGACGACAGGTGCTGGGGTGTAATGAGGTCCTTCTGCGAGGCTGTCATCTCGCAGAAGGAGGCGGCGGAGCGGGGGCGTGAGGAAGATCTTCACGCCCCGGACATCCGCCGCCGGCGGAGGGGGCGCAGGAGACGCGCTTATGTCGCTCTCCTGCCCCCCACCTAATGATTCTGGGTGGCGAGGCCTCAGGGGACCCTGCCACCCGTGAGTAAGAACCCATAGAGGGCGCGCGCGGTGTTCTCGCGCGCCTTCTAACGTCGAAAGGGGCGAGCAGTGAATTGCTCTCCCCTGGGGACGAGAGGAGGTCGGGTCCGATTGACCCGGCCGGCAACCACACGTGGGGACCTGCTATGGATGAATCTTTTCAGACTCCCAACTGCCCCCCCCCATATGTCCCTGCCGACTCTAATAACGTCCAGTAACACCGTGTTAAGTTTAGTCGGTATGACCGGAATGTCGCCATCTTTCCCCGGGTGAGGCGCAAAGCATTCCAACAAGTAAAAAAAAAAGTTAGTTTATGTAAGTAAGAGTACTTTTTCTCGATTACCATGCGTCTGTTTCTATTCCCCTGACAATGTGTATGCGAAATTTCATAATGATCGGGTGAATAGGATTATTTATATACACTTTACTGAAGTTTAAATATTGTTTGTAGAGCTATTTGGATGTTTGTTACTCAATCACGTGTCGTCAACAATCGAACGGATTAAGATTAAACTTGGCACGCAAATAGACAATGTTTCTTCTCTACTTTTTTGTATGCGATCTCCGTAGGATTTATGCAGGTAAAGCTGGGGCTGAAACTAGAACGACTATCCTAACTAATATTATAAGTTGTGGATGTGACTTCTTTACGTTTTACACCTTAAATACTCGACCGATCATCATGAAATTTCGCACACACAGAAAAGGATATAGGATATATTTCACTTAGAAAAATAATTATTCACGAGCGAAGTCGCAGGCAAAACTAGTCAAAAATAAACTTTTGTTATAGGTGGCTTTATCGGTACAAGCGATCTTAACAGGCAAGTTATCAGTAATATGTAAGAATACCATGTTGCATGTTTTGCAGATTCTATTTACTAAGTGCTCTTGTCATCTTGGTGCTCAACCAAGTCTGAATTTCTATGCTATCTCTTAAGAAATAAAGGAAATAAGGCTGCTCCGGGGACTGGCTCTTCCACTTTAAATATATCATGTCCTTTTCTGATAGGTTGGAAATGCGCCCATGGCGTAAGCATCCATAGGCTAAAATATTATTAACTCTATTCTATTTAATCAATCAACCATTTGCAGTCCACTGCTGAACATAGGCCTCTCCCATCTTACGCCTAACCCAGCCATCCTCAGGTCATCGGTCCATCTGGTCGAAGGTCCTTACGTGTACCAAGTCACGGTCTCCACTCTATTCTATTACAATCGCAATTATATAAAAAATAGAATAAACAAACAAACAAATTCAGTAATATTATATACATATTTTGCAATTGGCTACAGCTTTTTAATTCGATAATTGAATCGTTAAAAGCGCTAAGTGAAAAATTAAATGTTTTCCTCGATGGCGTTTGTAGCTTATTATTTGTCATCAGTTAAATATATGTGTCTCGTATGTTTGTTTTAATCTTTTGATTGACTCTTTGATCTATGTTTACTGCCGATTCTAAAGTTTTGAGTTTGATTCATGATCGGGAAACGTGATGATGGATTTTTTTGTAGTAGTTGAAAGATTGGAAATGAATGACCCAGGGCCGGCAGTTTTTCGCACCTATCCTATAATATAGATTATTATACTTATACTTGCGAGCAAATAAACTATCAACACTGCCTAACCTTAAAATTAGATTCAAATTCAGGCGTGTCAATAGTTTATTTTTTGTAAGAAAATTTCCAATGGCGAAATGCGGCATTCGGCCCGATAAGGAATTATTCCTAGTGCGAGAGTTGTCAATTATAAAACAAATAAATATTAGACATATTCAAACTAAAAAAATCACAGGCATGAGTATAAACTAATACGCGATAAGTTATTTTTCAATAACGTTACACTAACTCGTTGTCCGTGCTATAGCATAAAGCAAAATAAAAAGCAACTGTTCTAATAGTTGATATTTCAATAAAGCTGCTAAAATAAAAACGTTACATATGTATGCGCACGCGACTCATCGAATAAATTAAAACGGATTGTTATCCGGCCGATCGCTTCACTATTAAAGGGATTGTGTGTTTTATACTAGGGCTGGCAGTAGTCCTGGAGGAAAACAAGCGTCGTATAATCACGATTATAGTAGTATTATTGAAATATTACTATGTCAAAGATTGAATACTAGAAAATAATAGTAATAATAATATTCTACCACATACACACAACACCGTCTAGCCCAAACTAAGCAGAGCTTGTACTATGGGTACTAGACAATGGATAAACATACATATATGTATATCTTTTAGAGTTCGAAAAACTATTATACAACCCCGAAATGAATATGACCTTTGACCTCAAGGTCACGTGATACCATTTTTTCGAACTCGTGAGTTATACGGCAATTCATTGCCGTTTCACACTTGTTTTTTTTTTTGTAAATACGTACATATTATACATAGAAACACCGAGACCAAGACAAACATCTATGTTCATGCACACAAATGTTTGACTTGTGCGGGAATACCAAAACAGAACTAATTACTCTGTATAGTTCTGTGGCGTTTTGGCTTTAGTTTGTTTTAGTTTACTACCTATATAACCTTTATATACATATTAGACTAAGTACAAAAAATAAAATTGGCCACTGACCACAGAAACGCGTGATCCGGATATCAAACCTCTTCATTAATAGGTTCGAGTGTAGATCATCCACGATACAAGAGCTTTTAAAATTAATGTTAATTAAATAGGCAAGCCTTAAGCCTATTTAATAAATATTTTAAAAAAGCTTTATTAACATCAATTATTGCAATTTCCGATTGGGAAGACTGTTCAACTGATATTTATCAAACACTACTACTATCTACCTACGTAGTCTAAGCACAATATATATGACCTTGTTATTGTAAAATAAAAAACCCTAAGTTTTCATCATGTTTGGCAACCCTGGATTCATGGGCACGATATCCATTTAAATTCAATGTACAGTATGCACATTTGATAGGCACTAAATGTATACATACTCTTTGTTAAATGTTACTATTAAAAGCCGTTCGTCTATGTTAATCATACTACATTGCTTTGTAGCTAACTAGCTGCCGCCCGCGGCGTCGCTCGCATGTTGTTAAACCATAAGAGATACTGATTTTAAAATTATTATCTTTTAAGAATTACTTCTATGAGTCGCGCTAGTGTATAGCTGATTTTGTAGACGACACAAATCCCGTATGATTGAATTATTTTGTTGTATTTAGCTGCAGTTTTAGTTTAAATCTATTGCTTTTGCGTCATTTAATAAAATTTACTATACATACGCCTGTTTACGCATTATGTTATAATTCCCAAGCAAGTAAAATAGGAAATGCCAAAAAATAGACGGGATTTCTTAAAGATTTTTTTTTGCGATTTGATTCTCTGAATAATGGTCTAAATCTACTATTTCAGTATTAGGTACGCTGTACCTTCCACTTCTTTTTTAAAAATACAGAAACCTTGTTGTGCGACTCCCACTCGTACTTAGCCTGTGTTTTTTAGAGGCTAGCTTACTCTAATTTAATTTACACATTATAAACAAAAACACTTTACTCCTGTAAGTCCGCCATCATTTAATTCCCCATAACATTGTTACATTCTTACGTATGACGTGACGTAATAATAGGGCTGTCTGCGTTCTCAGCTACTGTGAGCGAAAATTGAATAATTCACTCAATAAATTAACATAATTGTGAGAAATTACAGCCCTCGACCAATTCATTGCAGCCCACATTATGTTAGTTACGTATTATCGTAACTTAATATTAAAGCCGCCGTAATTTTGGGTCTTATTAGTCTGCGTGCTTCGTGTAGACTAAAATACACAGATAGGACACTTTCGGAACCCCTGGCAGAATATTACGATGATGTTGCGACCGATTTTGACGTTCTGTAGCCTATTGTTGGTCGAGCAAAGCGTTATGCGGTTTGCTCGACCAACTTTTTGAGCAAAAGCACGGTGTCTGATTATCTGTCTAAAAAAGGGCAATAGATTCCCTAGTGGAAACTAAAGATATTTTTTTTATTTGGCGATGTATTGTGTGTAACCGACTACCACGCCTCAGGTCGCGGGTTAGATTCCCGCACAAGTCAAACATTTGTGTGCATGTACATGGATGTTTGTCTTGCTCTGGGTGTGTCTATGTATAATATGGATGTATTTACAACAAAAAAGTAGGTATATATGTATAAACATACATATATACTTTGATGATGGATAAACATCCATTGTCTAGTATCCATCGTTCAAGTTCTGCTTAGTTTGGGCTAGGTGGTGCTGTGTGTATGTGATATGATATGTGATATAGGTTTGGCATGTGGGTATAACTCACCTCCACCTATATCTTTGTGGATGTAAGTGTGAGGCTAGTATTTGTGACTATATGCATGTAGGATACTTTAAAATAACGTAGAAGGTCATCGTAAAAAAACATTCGTAGGTTAACCGAACTTCACTTAATGCGAAGCAGTTTTATTCTGAGCTTTTCCTCGCATAGAATTCGCTTTTCTTTCATATTTTATCGGATTGAAAGTCAAGCAATCTTTGTTAAAAATAACTTGAGTATTTTCAGAGCAACAAAAATAAACGATTGGATGGTATTTTGTTGCTAGGAATAGCTGACTCTAACAAAGAGCGTATTTAGAAATGATTGACTCATAACTATTTGGTTTCTCGTCCCAACTATTGAGATACTTTGGATCTCAATATATGAATATTGTGATAATATAGTTTTAGATATATGTTATGCAGCGAGTATAACATATAACATTTATAATATAACTTATTCTATGACTGCCTCGTGGGTTCTTATGTACGATTCCTGGATCGGACAAAGTGCTATTGGGTTAAGAAGTTGTCAGTAGCAGCATAGAGCCTCGAACTGTAGCCAGTAAACTGTGATAGGCTTTCCCTACATGGTATCTGAAATCATATCAAGCGAAAAATTTGTGTAGTTATCCTTTAGAGAAAGAGGCGTGAGATTAAGTAAAATCCTGTATTATTATTATACATATGTGACATATATGTATAATATACAGGACCACAACATACAGCGACTATATAAACAACTTTCAGTAACTCTGCCTTAGTTTGTTTCTTAAGACGAATGTGCTGCTTACGTATTCTAGCGTTAAAACTATCTTAACTGACTCAGCAGCCAACCGAATAAGATTACTAGATAAACGTATTAAAGTCCAATCTTTACTCGTGTTAACCAAACGAAAGCATTCTACTCACAAACTTACTCTATGAATAACTGATCAGTGCTGTTTCAGTATTTAGCTAAATTTGCATATTTCGTCACCCAAGAAGCCCCGTGTTGTTTTAGGGTAGTTGACCTTTTGACAGCAAAGCTACTAGACTCTAGAGTGGTGGTCGACTAAAGGTTTTGTTGATGTTGCTATAGTTGTTTAGTAAATCTTGTCTACGCATAAGTGGGTTTGACAAGACGCTTTGGGACCTGTTTACCGAAAGGATAATATACGTCACAACGTATCGTGATTCTAGAAAATCCTCGACAAGAATCCAAGAGATTTTTCTTACGCATTGACTTTTGATACAATATCTGGACATCGTTTTTTGGTAACTTTAGTATGTGAAAGATATTATGACAGGCAGTTACGGTCCCGAATTTTAAAGCCACATAAAGACGCACGATGTACTTTGGATGCTCTCAAGGCTCCAAGGCGCATTCTAATGATGTCATCAGCTGATGAATTCATAGATGTTTCATTGTTTCTAGTATTAGATGAACCTACCTATCTGACAGACAATTCTCGTAATAAATATGGTCAAAATAGAAAACTGATCTAGTCTCAGTGTCGTAAATATCACAAACGGCATTCTCTTAAATTAATATCAGAAGTGAATTGATTGCATTTCATTTTACATTTGATGTTTAGACCAGATCGGCACCCTATTATGAACAGGTTTTATTACGCGAATTAGCCTAATTGTTACAGGTAACCGTCCGTGGTAACTTCACCAATGTCAGGAGAAAACACAGACAAACTGCTGTAGACCGCGACAGTTAAGTTCTCTTCATACTTCGTTAAGCTATCCCACTTGTACTTATTAATCTGTCTCATTTGTTCGTGAATTGATATCATTAATATCATACAAGTCATTTTATCGTTTCGATGAAGTCTAGGTGCGTCAAAATTAAGGCAAATTCGACCATCTTTAGTCCACCATAATTAATATTGCTGTCGAAATATCTATTCCTTCCAAACCTTGCAATCTCTGGAGACCGCAAGGAGACTTGGAATTGAATTGCTCAAGATGCAATTAAATACTAGATAAGCAAAATAGTATTCGCCCATTGCTGTTTAAATTGCTGTATTTGAAGGCACCATAGAATATACATGAAAATATTATATATGGATATAAAATAATATCAGCCCCGATTGTGCTATGTGCCACTGCTGGGCACGGGCCTCTTTTCAATGAGAGAATAGTTAGAGTATTGTCCAAGAGCAGTGATAACTCAGTGGGGAGACCAACAGACTGCAATGCAGAGGGTCTCGGGTTCGAACCCACGTCACGCACCTCTGACTTTCGGAAGTTATATGACTTTTCGAAATGAAGTGCGTATTGATTGACAATTATCGCCTGCTCCGTGCCTCGGAGAGCACGTTAAGCCGTCGGTCTCGGCTGCCATGAACATCTATGGCAGCCGTTATTGGGGAAATCGACACAAAAGATCCCACTGGGTCGAAGTGTCGCCGGTCTGTACTGACTGGCCCCCCAAGATAAGATAAGATAGAGTAAAGTCCAACATACTGGCCTAGTAGGATTTGGAAGACTTCACATATATTTGAAAACATTATGTAGATTTCTCAGACAAGCAGGTTTCCTCACGACGTTTTCCCTTCTAAGAGGCTACTAAGAGTATCACATATACATGCCATTACATCGAAGTCGAGACTTCTGCGTGGCAGTTCAAAGGACTTCTATTGAGTTTTCGTCTCCATGGAAAATATGAATGAATGAAATGATCGAACCGCGGCTTTTATCCTTTATTTTCCTTCCTGAATAGAGCATTGAATTATTGACATGGTTCCACAACAATCGTTCACAAACAATGAAAACCACAATATGCAAACTATAAATTCATAAACCAAAATTTGATCCCATTGACGAATTTTTGAGGTTTAGAGATGTATAACCAATACGGTAGATATGTTTATAGCGACTATCAAAATTCTATTTCCTTTTAACTACTGATAAGGGAAATCAAGAAGACCTTACGCTTGTATCTCTAAAGGGGTATAGGCAGAGATATATGGCAGCCATTTTTAATCATATGGTACAGTTCCAGGATCCGTGCCGCTACTGAGAATTTTAGCAGAATAACCAAATAATAATTTGGCCTGAACCGAGAGCTGAAATCGGTTTCAGCGAAGAAGTCTCGGGACTTCATGCACAGCATTACTCGCACACATTACCGTTGCCCCATTGAGCTAGTCTGTCAAGTCAAGTGATGAATAACCAATCCGGTCTAGATAATATATGCCTTCAGCTAGTTGAAACTATCAGAATTACACTCCTGGTAAAAGCAACCAAGAAGAAAAAGTAATACTGTATATGTACCATATTGTAACTGAACCAGTTCTTAAACAACACAAATGCTTAATAAACAAAAACATAACAAAGTCAAGCCACGTTAGCGTCCGAACACAAAAGAGATGGCTGCGATAAAAATCAACGGAGCTAAAACGGCCAAATTATATTTTGGCAATGGTATCCTACTATTGCCGAGTACAACGCACAGATTTCAATGAGAATTGGCAACCGTGTTACGTCGACTGCACATATTGGGGCCAAGTGTTGGGCCAAGAAAATTGTATTTGAATAAACTATGAGTTACGTGTTTGTTGCTTTTAGTTTTAAAAGATTTCTGTAACATTTCGTCTTTGTTTATTTGTTGGATTACTCGAATATGAAGAGAAATCTATTGTATTCAGTAGACTTACATTGAATTTCGTGTTATTTTAGAGGTCGATGGTGTTCAGATCAACTTTTACAAAGTTTTTCAAGTTAGTTTTGTTTAATCAATTAACCACTATTTTTAATACATGTGCTTATATACGTTACATTTGAAACTGAATTATATTGGACTAGCTTTTGTTCGCGGTTTCGCCTACCTAAATACCATTTCGTTTTCGGTTTGTTTTGTTGTTTTTCTTTATGTTTAAGTTTTGTTTTCAAAAGGCAACTACCGTTCTAGGAATAATTCCTGTGTCGTGTCACAGGAATAATTAAACTTATCAAACATTCAAACAACGTACACAAAGAGCGCCCAGACTCGGAACAACCATTTCTGGATCACACAATTTTTGTCACATGTGGAATTCGAACCCACAACACTCGGGGCAGTGGTCGAGGTTTTCTTGGTACAAGTTCCATAACTACTAAAGAAAAAAATATAAATAGGCATAAATCGAAGAATATTATTTTTTATATTTTTTTATTATTTTTCGTAGCGATAAAATGATGTCTAATTTCACTCATTTTAATATGTGCACTTTATGAAAACTCACACTGTATGTATTATGTAAATGAAAAACTAAAGACACCATTGTATCCAAGTATATTTTAACTATTATGGCAATATTCAGCATTTTATAACGCAATAAGTACAAGAAACGACACAAATTCATGACCGTATATAGAAAGGATACAACAAAACATAGTGACGGCAATACAATAAAACTAAGAATACTAAATAAAAACAAATCTAAGCAAGCCTTCGGGACGAAACCCGGCTTGTGCTGGAGAAACTGCTAACTCGTAAGAACGGGTGAGCTAGGGTTGTCTATCAACTATCTTATATTGAAAATGAAAATGAAAACCGACGTTTCTGTCCATCTATTGAAAAGCCAAGATTTCATAATAAAGGAACATTGGCTAATTGTCGTTAAATATCAGATAATTATATTTATATTTTTGAAGATTATTAGTAATTGCGGGCAATATCTTACTATCTCTTCAAAATCTAAGACTTTATTAAACCAATATTGACAAATTGCCGTCTAATACCTCCTAATTTAGTATGGATTGTTCTTTTTAAAGATTATTAGCAATTTAGAGAAACATATTACTAATATTCTTTTCTATCAAAGCTAAATACTTTATTGCTATCGAGAATTTTAGTTGAGGAAAACTTGGGAGTCTAGTCAAAATTAAACTAATTACAAAGATTTTGTCTGGTTAATAACGAAAATATTCGAAGCCCTTTGTAGACTACGTGTTATAGCACTGAGATCACGCCAGAAGAATAGGAATGGAATCCATAAACTTTGATACCCTAACCATCAGGATATTACCACAACACTCAGTATAGTAGTGGCTGGAAGGGGGCAACATTCGGTCAAGGCGAAAAATAAGGTAACAGGCCTTAAAGGTTAGTAGATAGTTATGTACTAGAATTATTTGTAAATTGTACTAACTTTTTGTTTCCCTGTGGAGATCGTGCCCATAGCTAGAACTAGTAGCGTTCAGCACCTTCCTGATAGCAAGTCCTGAATGTGATGTGTTTGCGAATGGATACAAGAGAGTTTCTTGCAGGTTTCTTTTTATAGGCTCATCCCTTTGCTTAAACCTAGCAACTAACCTAAATGCAGCTTCAGTAATTAATGTAAACTCACTGGCCTTTATATTTTGACGTTCATAAGTGTTACTTTTTGACCTAAATGAATAAATGATTTTTGACTTTAATTTGACTTTGACTTAGATTGAAATTATGCGAGTATGTCTGGTATTTTGAAAGTATGCAAGGGTTTCAATACTGATTTAAGTCAATGTAATTAAAAATTTTATAACGTTTCCATCTATACATATAATAAATTTATAACTGGTCGATGTCTGTTCATAGGAGATATTTAAGATAAATAATGTGAGGTCTTAATAAAAGCTAGAGAAGCCAAAATAATTATTTTTGAATGTTGAGCTGTCTGTCTGTATGTCTTATATGCATTACGCAGCACTACTAGAGGTTTAATTTAAAATCTGGTGCATGTGAATCTTGATACGCTAAATTCTCTAAATTCTTAAACCCTTTTCAAACAATCTGGAAGGGTTAAACAGAGCTTATAGAGAAGTCTCGGTTATGCAGGTTGCCTCATAATTTTTCCTTTAGTGTAAAAGCTAACGATAATAATTAAGTGTTTGCATGTAACCTCATAGCCAACTATTGAACTTAAAAAGTTTGGGTATCGAAAAGCCGGAAATGAGAGTTTTGAAATCGAACCTGAGACCTGTGGGTGGTTATCCAACGGTTTCCCACTAGACTATTATTGCTTTACCATTATTATATTTCGGTAAAAGTAGAATTTTGTATTTGTCAACCATAGTTCCGCGACCCAAGATTTTAATAAAATGGATGCGAATAAGTTGCGATGCTCGCGGCGGTTCGTTCCTTCCTCACACTTACATAAAAACTGTACAAATGGTACCTACCGATACAATGTGTGAAAATGTCTTTTAAAGTATGCTATAGTTAAATATAGGTTAAGCAACGTTTCCGCGGTCACTATCAAGATAGATACTAAGTTATATAGCCGATAATTTGTTATATGAGTGTTCATTGGAATCTCGTTGACTATTCGCGACCTTAATGGTGAAAATTTACTGTTTTTAATACTAACAAGTTGCCATAGTGGGAAAAATACCGAACGTGTAGACAGAGAACTATTAAATCAATATTTTGTTGGCTACAGTTTTAAGTCTGACGTATTATAATAAAGGTCAATTTATTTAGAGCGCTCATTGCCAGATTCCTTGCGAATTTCTTGACAGCATAACCTAATAGGTAATACTTTGCCTGTCAGGGAAATCAAAGCCCAAAAGACAGACTATTTATTGTACAACTTGTTTTATCACTGCTAATAGAATACGTTTTATAATAATAATAATGTCCTCCTGACCGAATTTCGGTCACGGCGGCCAATCTTAACGGAGACTGGCCATCGGCGCAGGTGATATACAGTACACAAGTGCACTCTCTGTTCCCTAACTCTCATGATCCGATGGGACGAATAATCCGACACGACCGGAGAGAGATCAGGCGCAGGACCAACGGCTTTACGTGCTTTCCGAGGTACGGGGTTGTCTAACACCACCAACTTCCTAACTCCGGGCTCGTATTGAGATTTCTTAACAGAAAAACCCCATAACTTTTTGTTGGCTCGACCCGGGATTCGAACCCGAGACCTCATGCATAGATAGCAGTCGCATTCACTACCGCTGCGCCAAGGAGGCAGTTATATATATAAGTAGTATGTTATACAAAATTTTGCCAATTGTATTAACTAAATTATACTCAAAATATGAAGTATCTATAATAAATAGAAAGTCTGGATATTTTCCGATCAAAATAAATATTTACTTCTTATGGTTTATGATTTAAATATAAGGTTCACAACGCGCTTTCATTCTTAGGTTTTAATTGTATTTAGTAAGGTAGATGTAATACGATAATTTATGAAAGATACTCCTAACATAATCTTATATCTAATAGAGCAAAAGCTATGTATTCTTTCACCTTTCACATTCAAATAATAAAGTTTTAACTTAACGAAATTCATATTTCTTTTATATTATTTATTTTCAATGTAAGCGTCAGTTTTGAAGGGAAACATTAGAATTGCTAATGGATATAAAGTTACTGAATATTTACATTGAATATCTGTATTCTGTAGTACTACCACAAATTAGAGAGGTACCGATGACCAGCTAGAACACAACGTGTGAAGATAAAGGCTAAACGAACGACAACATTATGTTGATATGTGTTAAGTAAAAGATAAGTGTCGGTAGGCCAATAGATAAGGCATTAGACTTGCAAACGAAAGGTCGTGGGTTCGAACCCCACCCAATGCACAACCAACGTGAACCCACTTCTACCACAAGCATTATAACTAGAGGGGTTAGCAAGAATAGGTAGTAATTAGAACCCAAAAAACTTTCGCTCTAGAACTAATTCTTGAGTCGTGGGGGACTGTACAAACATTCAAACAAAGGACACAACGATCACCCAGTCTCGGAACAACTATTTGTCAATCATATCATTTTTTGTTCCCTGTGGGGATCGAACGCACAGCATTCGGAGCTGGCGCGGCGACAAAGCGACCATTTAAACTATGTATTACGCCATCCGTGCAATCACATTATGTAAGTATCGAGGTGTGTGCGTCAATATTCGTGCGTTGTGTTTGGTCGGCCATCTGCACCTATCTAATTTGTGACAATACTAGAGTTTTGCTAATGTAAACATGTTAATGGAGATAAGGCTAATGCCATCCTACATACATATATATTAGAACCGATAACTTACGAGTCTGGGTTATTAGTACACTGTGTTATTTTGCTGGGAATTTCTCAATATTGTATTCTCAGTATAGTATTGCTTGAAATTATGTTCAGTGGATGGCAGTAGGATGTTTCTTAAAAACATGTGTCTGTAGATATATCATAGTGATATCAAACAAGCTCATACACAAGGTATAGAGGAGCTTATTGCCGGTTACCGGGTATAGATCCAGACTCCAAAATGATTACAAGACAGAAAAATTTAAAACCCATTGTCTAGTCCGGAGATCGAACCTGTGACCTCATGCACTGCAGTCGCATACGCTACGTCTGTGCCATCGAGGCAATCCCTCTTTAAAAGGTGTACACTAACAATTATCCTACCAATAATATATTTGAATTCGAATCTTACTCATTGTTAAAGAAAACACTATTTCAACATACCATCCATATTATGACCTCAATTATTGAAAACAAACTATGCAATAAACAACACATTGCGAAACCCAATACTAACAACGACAATATAAATCAAATCGAATACAATGCTCCGTCAACAGTAATCCGTACAGTTGAATGCGCCAACATATACGTTAATGTACATCGCACAGAATTTACGTACGAGCTAACAAATTGGCGTGCCACGCATTAACCAAAATCGAAATTAGGCAAATGGAGCTAATACCACACCGATGAATTAGATTGTCACACCGAATTGTAACTGCGAACTTACTCATTCTAAGACAAGGCAACTCATTTTTACTGCATTGTATGTTGCTAAGGTAGCATTTTTAGCATATTAGTTCAAGAGAGCCATATATAACATTATAAAGCTCTCTTAAAAAAATTCGGTTACGGCAGCCAATACTTAAGGTAGGATCCTTTCCATCTGCGCAGAAGATATTATAGTGCACAAGTATGTGCTATTACACAAATGCAGTCTCTGTATCGCAACCCTCAAATTCCGATGCGACGGCATTTCAACACGGCCGAAAAAAGATTAAACGCAGAACCATCGGATTTAAGTGCTTTCCGAGGCACGCGGGTATGTAACATCGTCAACTGCCTAATTCCGAACTGGTATTCAAATTTGTTAGCAGAAAAGACCTATAACTTTTTGTTGTCCTTACACATATTCGGCCTCAGGCCTCATGCACAACAGTCGTATTCACTACCGCTATCCCACCGAGTGATTAAGAAAAAGAATAGAGATTATCCCTACACACATACAAAAGTATAGTCTTACGTCTACATCACCCAGATGATGGTCGAAAGTGTGGTACACCCACATTTCGGGTCGGCCTCGGTGGCGTAGTGGTTAGTGTAACCGACTGCCACGCCTAAGGTCGCGGGTTCGATTCCCGCACAAGTCAAACATTTGTGTGCATGAACATGGATGTTTGTCTTGGTTTGGGTGTTTCTATGTACAATATGTAAGAATTTACAAAAAAAAAATGTATATATGTATGTTTATCCATAGTCTAGTACCCATAGTACAAGCTCTGCTTAGTTTGGGCTAGATGGTGTTGCGTGTATGTGGTAGAATATTATTATTATTATTATATAGATCTGTATTTATATTGGGATATGTCTGTTTGCCGATGGTGTATGCAGAAGTCTAGATACACCCATATAGATATTTATTATTATTATTATTTCTTGATAGAAAACTTAATAAAACTTTTCGCCTATATATCCCTGACATTTCAAGTCCCACCCATTGAGAGGACCTGAAATCGTGACCTCGCCAGTGCAATTCTTTATCCATTGGAGTAATTACTGTTCCGCTCCTTTGAATCGTAGCATAATGTTCATAGGCTCAAAAAACAAGCTATATACGAATATAGAAATATAATCCAAATCGGATCAGCCATTCATGAGATACCACACCCAAACACAATGCCTGAGCTTATTAATATTACCATAGATTCTCAATACACACATCTGATTCCGCTAGCGGCTAATCGGTATACAGTTCCACAAGCCCGAAGGCAATGTCCGAACATTTACACCGTCTAGCCAATTAATTTTAACAAAAACATGTCGGTGTAAACGCCGCCAGCAATCTCGTCAATACTAGAATTTATTAACTGAAATGCACTGACGAATAAAAGGTACATCTCATCGACGCGAGCATTGATCAGACTAATTAGCGTCGCATGTGAAGACCTGTATTTATATTGGGATATGTCTGTTTGCCGATGGTGTATGCAGAAGTCTAGATACACCCATATAGATATTTACGCAGCAGTAGGCTAAACGTCTGCTGCTACTCACATTCTTAGTAGACGGATTAGACTTTGGTATTTTCCTTAGGGTTCATAATGTTATGTACTCGTATACCAGTTCATCTTTTACATATAACATTATGATTACCATTCACATTAAGTTATTGGATTTGCCCGTCTACTTTCAAACCCAAGAAATCTTAATCATGCTTACGATACTAGTCAGACAAACTCAAATATTAGCCTGTGACATTAAACATACATACAATCATCATTGTGACATCAATCAACACATACTTCAAGCCGCCAACGAAGATAAGTCAATTTTTACCATCCGTCAAGTGCCAATTACCTTTACAAGACGCAAAG
Source organism: Catocala nupta (assembly GCA_963675205.1). Lineage (NCBI taxonomy): Eukaryota > Metazoa > Arthropoda > Insecta > Lepidoptera > Erebidae > Catocala > Catocala nupta. The sequence continues at coordinate 16,471,806 of OY776104.1, forward strand.
GGTCTATAAAGTGGTCTCTCATACATTGGTCAAACCAAGAGAAGCATAGGCACCCGCATAAAAGAACACATAGCTGAAGTAAAACACAAACGCTCGTTGAAGTCTGCTGTGTGTGAACATGTACAACAGGGGACCAACCACTACCTACGATTTGACAAAACACATATCCTCGCAAAAGAACACCGATTCCTACCAAGGATGCTTCGCGAGGCTATTGAAATTAAAAACATCCTAATTTCAATAGAGAGGATGGTTGGAATGTAGCTTGAGATCCAGTACTTCAAATAGTCAAACCCAAGAAGAAACAAACCACAGCTAGACTTCATGATACTTTGAGCTCATTCTGCGTAAATAGGAACACCGATGATTAAATTATGTTCGGGTACTTTGAAATAACTACACTGGAACATTGAGACAACTACCATCTTGGTCTCCCCGAGACCATGGCTGCTGAAAAGCAACCGAAACGTCGGGGAAAGTGTAAACCAAAAAATAAATAGATTTAATAGTTTAAATAATTTTATTAGCTTATAAATTAGTAAAATAAAATCAGTAGTAGTAGTAGTGTAATATTTTCAAAATTTTGTAATACAGTGATAAATAAACAACGCGATAAAATCCGTATATAGTAGTTTAATTTCAATGAATAACATTCGCGTAAACAGAAGACAATATCATACAAATAGATTATTTAAAATATCCTTATAAAACATCTAATAGCGTTTTGTACAACTCAAGAACCAAAACCAGGAATGCGTTGTTTCTCATAACTAGCATTGGACGAATGGACAGTCTTATCTATAATCCATTTAAACCAACATAAACCAAAACGCCAATAACACATCGGATATGACCAGCAAACGTTTGATAATGGAAAAATATTTGATCCCAAAATCCTCTATGGAAGATATGACCCAATAAATATCAGGTACAAACACTTTAATCTATGTCTATGGCTTATTCCTTATCAAGGGGAATATAAAAAAGATTTCTTCAACTTCTTAACCGACCTCAGATAAGCTAACTTAAATCGACTGAAACCAAGTGCTTATCGCGATAGAAAAACTTCAGAATGAAAAATTTACTTCGAATAACTTAAGTTAATATAATTCTACCTATTGTGTTCTGTTTAAGAAATGATGGCACCTGCGAAACCTGATAAGGCTGTTAAATATTTGCCGAATTAATTTTAGTATTCACAACTAAAACATTAATCTTTCTCAACCTTTGTTTAACGATTATGAAAATATCAAAATACTGCTTGTAGCTTCTCCTGCGTGATAAAATGGCGACGTTTTCAGGCAGCGTTAACCCAATACTATATAATAATATAAAAGCAAATGTAAGTTTGCATGTTTGTTACGTTTCCACGGCTTAACTACTCCACCGATCGTCATATTTGCAAATTAATTGCAAAGTGTTATTAAAATAACTGATGTAATATTCCAAGAACAACATGACCTGGTATAAAGGTTTATATGTGGTTTTCAGAGTATACTGTATTGGAATGCCTAGTTACATCAATATCCATCAACTGTATGGATGGCATGGCTAAAGTGTCACCACTTTCCAAACATTCAAACAACGGACACAAACACACAAAAAATCCGAACAACTTTTAGTGGATCAAACAATTGTTATCCTGTGTGGAGTTCGAACCGACCTCACTCGGCACAGTGACAATGGCGAAACGACCACTTAAACCTCTTCGTCATGCGTGCAGTTTGAGGACTCAACCTCGCACCAGTTTATTTCTTGATAGTCGAACAGTTCAGATTTAAAACTATAGCCGGTGCATGTCGCGATGAGCCTAGTATGAAATCGCCATGCCCAAAAATAAATGTCGACGCGACAAATCACTTTTTCTAACAGTCATATAAGAAATAATTCTTAATTTCAGCCTTTCCATTCAATATCGATATTCTAGTTGATAGATTTCATATTCAGCAATGCGTATACCGTTTAGCTAGGTAAGCCTTCAAAACTTCTGACAAGCAAACTTAAGGCCTTAAATTAAGTAATAAAATTGATTGCAGTTTTCTTCGGAAAGAATTCAAATGATACTACAAAGTCTGACCTGAAAACTGTTAAGGCAAGACTTAATGAGCGGCAAATAAGAGGTTGAGAGCATTTTTGCTTAAATTACTTAATTTATATGCAAACAAAGGATGCTATTTTAGTAATAAGCATCCATACTAATATAAAGTTATCATGTCACACCAGAAGTTTTCCAACCCAACAGCCATGGGTTCTGCAAGCTGTGTGCCCTGCCCACTGCCACCTTAGTTTGGCCATTTATATGTCGGCGACTTAGGGTTTCCTGTGGTTTCTCTCTTTTCTGATTCGATGCAGCAGGGAAACACCGGCCATAGCTCTATCCATCGCACTTTGAATGATTTTGTATCTTCTAATGAAGCCAATACTGAGCCGTATCTACCTTTATATATATTATGCGTAAGTAACTCTTCTATTCTAGGCTATCTTTAGCCTGCCATTACGTGTATGGAAAAGTTAAAGGCCAGAAGTGGCCAGTTACTTTTAGGTTTCCCAAGCTTGTGGAGCAAAGTGCCACCGCGGATAACGTGTGTACAGAGAACTTATGTGTGAATAGAAGTAATTATACAACAAGTGAGAAACGACTATGCTGAGTCAAATATGGCGTTGACCGCGAGTCTCTAACTCTTACGGTTTCCGATTTGAAAGGTGTATAACAGACAGACCGTCGGACAAAGCTGTTGTATAAGAGTTTTTCGAACTCTAAAAACACGAATTACGTTGCGGTAATAGCTAGCAATTATATTGTTTCGATTAAAATGTAAATAGGATAAAACTATTTGAAATTGGCACATTTCATACAAGTGTAAAATTACTCACATCAATATGATTTACAATGATTAGAATATATAAATTGATAGATAATATTATTCTGAAACGAATTATCTAAATTTAATTAGATTTTAAATACAGAATAGATAAAATTATTCACCTATGCTTGATTTGCTTGAACCAAAATGTAAATATAAAATCAAACATTTTAAACGAACCGTAGATTTCGGAATCCAAAATTTCAAATTCAGAACGCGCATTCAAAAATCCGACCACACCTGTTCAGAAACTTCCGAGTAAGTAAACAACAGAATTCCGCTGGGCATGCATCTTTTCAAGTTTTCGAACGTCGCACTGACAGTTTCGAAGAATAATGACGTGTTTGTCGTCGTATCTTTGCACTTTGTACGCTGTAGCCAGAAAATGGAGACCACTAGTTCTACTTTCGGAGTAGTAAATATGACAACGCTCGATTTGTGTTGTCCGGCATCGGCAAAGAAATAAAACATCAAACGTTTAGCGTGTGTTGTATGGATTAAATATAGTTTATCATTGCTATTACACTTATTTATGTCATAACGAAATTGTGAAAATGTTGTTAGGATTTTGGATTCCCAATATTCCCATAGTGATCATATGATGCAGATGATTACGACAATTCCGCTTTGCTCACGGAGAATGACAGACGCTATGCAGGCAAAGAAAAAACCAAAACCACAAATTCCTCTACAGATTTCACACAGCACGGCACGTATAAAAGATCTCTGGAAACTACTACCCACAAACACGCAATACTAGGATTTTGTTAGATACTCTGTAGAAAGCACTATGTCAGTCGAGTTACTCCAATTTTGAATGTGTTTGCCGCAGTGCCTGTCTCATGTAGCTCTTTTCTCCACGCTTTAAAGCTATCACCATCGTAAACATTACCGAACGTCCTATTCAACATCCAAACGGTCCCTTATTTTAAAAACTCTCGAAACCGGGTTAAAGTAATAAACCGGAGAGTATTTACGAAGGTGTTGCCAGTGCTCATTGTTTAAAATTTATCGCTTCTCTTCAACACTTCGACAGCCGAGTCCCGAGTGATTTAACTTATAGTTAAAACTAGAAGTTTCTGCCGTAAACAAATACATTACTTAGACTTTATGAGATCGCCGAGTTTTGTAAGTTTTTGAGTTATTGACGGATCATTGTTATTGAAACTAAATTTGATAAGAGTGTAGACTTTTTAAAGTTGAACGTCCTGGAACTATAACTTCTAACGTAAGATAAGGAACTATATTGTGATTTTTCAGACCTGGGGTACAACGCAATTATCACTAAGTTCTGAACTGGGTAGTATATCCTTCAACCTATAGAAGATTGTGGCAAAAAACCGAGTGTGCTGCTCTTAGACAACAAGTGTATTTTTATCAAAAAAATCTCAATAGACCAGCAGGAATTTTGGAAATGTGCTCAGTACGGAAACAGGCTTGTCTCACCGGTGAAACTGGATGTAGAATGCCTCTGGCTGACGCTATGTAATCTATACTAATATTATAAAGCTGAAGAGTTTGTTTGCTTGAACGCGCTAATCTCAGGAACTAATGGTTCAAATTGAAAAATTATTTTTGTGTTAGATAGCCCATTTATCGAAGAAGGCTATAGGCTATAAAACATCACGCTACGACCAATTGGAGCGGAGCAGTAATGAAAAATGTTGCAAAAACGGTGTAAGTTCTCTTATCTTATATGTAGCAGACGAAGTTGCGCGCGTCAGCTAGTACATAATATATATGCAAATTGTGACAATTGTAATTATTAATCTACTTTAACCTGCCTAGTGGTCAAAATTCGACCATAATTGATTTGAATTTTAAGTTTGATCGTTATTAAGGTTTTATTGTCTATAACTTTACCCTTATAATCACATTTCATTTAGATGTTGCCAAGGCTATGCAGGTTAATTTACCTGGCTTTTTCAAACACATTATTATTTACTTAACTATACTCTTTCATTAAAGATATTCCTGCTACTTTGTTTTCTTTTTTCTTTATTACATATAAATAAGGTATATGTAACCATAGTTACAACGACGTCAGATGAACAATGCTGAAACATGCCGAAATACTACGAACGCGATTCGACTGCGTGTGTCAAATGCATGGTTGTGTGCGTGTAGTGTTTTTTCACTAATTTAATGTATTTCAAATGCATATTTTATAAAAATATTAGTATTCGCCATTTCTTCTCCATATAAACTTTAACTGTGCCAAATTTCATACTCCTCCGACCGCGCAATTTTCGTAAAAAGGGGTAAAATGATTTTGCTTTACGTATTGATATATGTATAGGTGTAGTTTTCGGCCACGATCCTAACATCTCTGTTTCACACAATAATAACATTATCAAAGCAAGTTCCCGAAATTTCAGTATACCGAAACGACACATCATTAACGATAAAAAATAAAAATAAACACAACTACACGTCCGCAGTGCATCAGACTAAATTAGATTTACTTCAGTACCAACTTGTCGTTACGTAATGAACGTACCGACACTGTTTGAACTCTCGAAACTGTAAAAACTGGACACTAAAAAGAACCTTTCCGTGCGACTTTATTGTGTTATCTGTGCCTGTGCCTTCGAAAAAAGTACGCGTCAAGCGCGATTCGAATTTCGAATACGTAAAAGGATTCATTGTCCGTGAAGCGGAAAATATGTCGGGTAAATGTTGTTCTGTTTTTAAATGACAATTCTTGGTCTTGGAATGGATTTTATGGAATGGTTACTTCAAATCTACGTTCCAACCGTTTTAATATTTTAGTGTTATTTGAAATTTAGTGTCGCATGTTATTTTTGAAGAAATTTTGTAGTGATACGAATAGTTAGCATCAAGCCTGGTATTAGGAGGGATAAGCAGAGCTTGTCACTTGCCCCATTTCTGATTTGGTCAGGGTTTGTTTCCAAAATCCTTTTCTCTGACCTGTCTCCCTCTGTTCCCACGCTCGAACGTTTCACACACTTAGTCCATTCCATCCATTATACTGAAAAAAAAACTAGTTCCTTCAATTTTCAAAGTTAGTTAACATTTATAATTAAAAAACTGTGTCACCGTATTAAAAAAGAAACAAAACAGCGCAATTTTTGAAAGTAGAATGCGTAATTGAAAATATTTTAATATTCTTATTTTCAAACTGGCCGGAACATGGAGTTGGTAGTTTAAAAATGTGGCAGCAAACGCCAATCAACGGACGATATGTTTTAAAATTTTTCTCTGGCAACAATTTTCATTGAACTAGTACTTTTATAGGTTTTGCTAAAATTGAACATTGTAGCCTGTGGCCAGTAGCAGTATTGTTGATACAGTACCCATTTTCTGAAGTTGAAATGTGAACATGGTAATATAAAAAAGATTACTACTACATAGTGTTTTTTGTTTTGATTCTGAGTATTTAATTTTAACACTTATATCCTGGGCTAAAAAACGCGTATTTGCAAAACATCTTGTTCTTCAGATACGCCTCTATAGCTTGAAGCCTGCGATATAATCACCATCTATTGACATAACCCATTGGCTAATATCCGTATTAAGTAACCGCAAAAAACAGATAAGTCAGTGTTTTTTTTAAAGATATTCCTCTGTCTTAATATGTAGGGATCGAACCACAACACTAGGCGCAGTGACTGTTCCCAGACGTTTACTATATCGCCACCCACAGTCAATGATTATGTCAAGTCCATTAATCTAATATTTAATTTTTCAGTGTTGCCAGCAAATAATCCTCGCTTGAGGCGACTTGTATATTATTACCGTTGTTTTCGACGAGAAATCAAGAAAAACTATATTATTTTCTATTCTATTGTTCCGTTAATGTCAGTATCTACATAATATATGTAACTTACAGTTCATATTCCTGTTATTACAATAGAAATGATGTATTGATAAGTTACCTATAATGACTTCTACATGACAAGTTTTATCATAACAATCTTTTTATAGAATTTCTGAATCAGAGATCATACAGATATACAGACCAAACAATATTATAAAAGCGAAAGATTTATAGATGTTAGGATGTTCGTTACTCAATCATTTTGGTGGTGGTAGCCCAAGGAGTAACACAGATTTATTGAACTTAACAGAGGAGCAATAGTTGAATATATAGAAATTTTGATTTTTGAATGGGCTTGCGATCGTTGTGAGCTCGATATATTGCACTGCTGATGTGAACTCACTGCCATAGCTGCTGGAAGAGTCAATAAGTGTAATAGTACTGTGTAACCTAAATTGCTAGTATCTAAAATAAATAAAAAATAGATCACGCATGGTGTATGCACGCATATTGAATGGATTGAAATAAAACTTGGCACATCACGGACTTTGGCTCGGATTTAACACGTAGGATACTTTTTATTTCGATATGCGTGACCGTAGGAATTAAAAATTAGGTTTTATCATAAAGGGTCATTACGTATTTTGAGGTTCGACTAATATGTCGGACACTCATATTTTGTCAGATATATTATGGACTAGCTGCGCTCCGCGGTTTCACCCGCGGAAGTCCCGATGCCGTGGGAATGTAGGGATAAAAAGCCTATGTGTCATTCCAGGTCTCCAGCTATCTAAATACCAAGTTTTATAGCAGTCGGTTTAGTAGGTTTTGCGTGAAAGAGTAACAAACATCCATCCATCCTCACACGCTTCCACATTATAATATTAGTAGGATGCTATAAAATACATACATACATAAATTCACGCCTGTTTCTCAGAGGGGTAGGCAAAGACTACGGATTTCCATTTGCTACGATCCTGACACACTTTTCTGGCTTCATTCACTTTCAAAACATTCCTCATACACGCTCGCCGGTTTAAGGTGCTCTTAACCTGGCCTTTATCCAGAACGTCTCCAATCTGATCAAAAAACTTTCGCCTAGGTCTTCCCCTTGCGACTGTTCCACTCACACTAGCCTTATTTATGGCATTTTTCACGTGTCCAAATAATATCTGAATATATTGAAAATTTGAAATTATTTTATGGAAAATATATGAATTTAATTATTTAAGTCCTACATGTAAGGGCAAGCCTGTTGCTATTTACTGGATTCGTATCGACAATCTGTGCTATACCTTAATACTATAAACAATAGCCGGTTAGTTCGAGCAAAGTGTAAACAGATGTTTGGTTGTAATTCGATACAAATTGTAATAAAACACCTACAACTAGTTTATGTACAAAAATCACACGATTCGTATTCCCACAATCCCCGTTTCTACATCTCTGACAGAATAGAAAACAACATCAATACATCAACCTTTAAACGTAAACTCTTGATATATTTATAGTCCAAACAAAGGCCAATTGATACCGAAGCAACGAACAGCGATCCCAAGAAATCCCCGATACGGCAGAGCCGAGCGAATCTTGGACGCATGTCTAGTTTACACCACCAATATAACCTGCCCTTTAAAACTATTCAATTTTAACTAACAACGAGCTCAATCCGAACTGGACAGTTTACGTGTCTCGTTGTGCCAACCGACCCAGCATGATCCCTTTGTAGTTTCAGATAGGAGCAGCATCGAGGTCAATTTATATTGGCCATCAATAGGGTTGGACCAACTAGATTCCCAACAACATTCGAAGGTAATTGTGATCATGAATCAATCCTATCTCGAAATCCTTTCAAGGCACGCTATTCAAACGACATCTCCTTACTGTTTAGTATACATTGCTGGTTATGTTGGCTATTGTTGTCTGTAGTTGTTACGAATAAGGCGATGAACGTCGGAATTTAAAAATTTTCATGTATTGTATATGGTATTGGTACGGGATATAAAGTCGAATGGATGTGTATGGGAAAACGATAGTTTAGGGAGCTAATATAAGGGAATTCCGGTCGATTTTGTTAGGGTCCTTATTGGTTGCAAATGCGACTGCGGATAGTATCCTCGGATTTACGATATGGCCTTCAACGGTGACAAGGCATTATCGCCTAACTACAATTTATTGAAGAATAATGACTACGGAGCTTACCGAGTCCCTGTATTGTATCCGTGGATCTAATATATTCTATGAGCATTTCAATGGTCTCATAAATCGAATGGGCAATTTAAGTGGAAACTATGAATAAATCTTATAACTTTACAATAAATGTATATCGTGTTGTCTATTTGAAATTCATTTCTGACACTTTCATTGCATTTGTGCTAGAGCTTTTAATATCATTATAATCTGTACTTATAATATATTACGATAACGGCGATCTCGGAAATCATGGTCCTTTTCTTCCTCCCTAATATGGCTTGCTAGACCGAACTTGGTCTTAGTACCTATATCGTAGCGAAATCAGAAACATAAAATATATGTTTTTGAAAAGAAACTAAAATTGCTATGGTGATTACAAAAGCCTTGGATATCAAAGATATAGTTTTTAGAATAGGGTTGCCATAAGTCTGTTTATCTGTATGTTTGTTTGAAGCTTTACGTCAAAACCGCTAATACAGATCTTGTTTCAATTTTGTTCGCATTATATCCATTCCCGGGTCAACATGTAGGTTATGAGTTATTTTTTTTATAAGGTAAAATCAATAATGCACTATTTTCACGAATCAGTGCTCTGAGTGGGCAAATTCACGGGTGCAGCTAGTGTGTAAAAACTTGTATTATAAAATAAATAATCACGCTCGTTAGTCCCGTAGCATAAGGTTACGTTCAAGTAAAGGGTCTGATCGCCAGGATCCGGGTTCTATATTAATTTCGCGCTTATTTTTGCATCGAATCGTAATGTTTTTAAATACATTTTTGTTTACCTATTCGGATATAACTGTAAGAGTTATGTGGTACTTCAAACATACAGGCATAAATGCACGCCTATATCCCAGAAACGGTAAGCAGAAAAGCATTAAACTCCTACATTTTACTAGCTTTTGTTTAAAGTGCCACGTAATAAAGAAATATCTTATTATACTCAAATTTATTAATTACCCTTTTAATATAGGTATATTGTCAGACTCCGTAGAAAGAGACGTCTAAGATTCTCTAACAAAAAATTCCAATTACATTTTCTCAACACGGTAATCGAACCCGAGTTCTCACTATAAACTTCAATCATAAGCGTAAACTCATCCCCCAAGTCCAACATCGCATAACAAGTCTTTTGTAAATAAATTAGTTGAAAGTTTTACGTTTCTAGTTGATTTTATTTTTCCGCTAACTTCAAGGTAACTAAGCACTAAAACACACTATGCAAATATTTTTCTAGTATTCTTTATTCAACAAGAAAACTTCCTGCTTAGTTAACTTAGAGAAAAGCAGTAGTCTGCGTAGCGATGAAGTTTATTCTAATGGTAGTGCATTGATTTGTGTAGGCACATTAAGGCGTTAAATGGTGCAGGTTCGATATGTTAAATATTTTTATCTTATTTTAAAAGGAAACTCCTGCACTAGGAATAGTTACTGCGTCGCAGAAAACATTTAAAGAATAGACTCAAAGACACCCAGACTCGGAGGTATTTGTAGATAACTTAAGTTTAGTCCCGTCTAGAGATCAAACCCACAACGCTCTTGCGCACGCGCAGTAGCCGTGGCGAGTCGACCAAAGTGGTCCAACAAGTACACCAGCCGTGCGCCAAGTGCTGAAGGTTCAAATCTCGTATATCTGTAAGATTATGTGATCTACAGTTTGTTTTACTAAATGAAGATCGTTTTGGTTTCTGATTCGAGAGCGCCAATATTCGTTTTTATAGATAATACTATAATATTTCAGTATGTTTGGTTTACATTTTATTCGTGTAAGACACTAACTTATCGGATCCATGGTATGAGGTTGCGTTTATATTTGGACGTCGATTTCCAGTTCAGGCGAAGTGTTCCTAAGAATTTAAAAAGCAGGCGCCGTTTTTTATGGTAACTAAAACGTAGCCAACGTAATTAAAATAATGGTTAAGATTAGGTTAGATACTCACCCTTGAAACTATTAACGTGAAACTACTTCTAACACAAACATTTTAGCTTATCTGATAGTAAATATCTTTTAGTGAAAATATTATTTTGTACTAATTTGGAACTTTAATTGCTATTAATGAAAAAACTACTAGCTAGCTCTGCCTACCCTTTTAGGAATGTACAGACTAGAGTTTATATTAAATACATATATTTTAATATAAATACAATTAACATAAACGTCGCCTCAGTACGAAACCAACTCATCCAAAAGCTTTCAAGTATCCAGACAGAATAAATTACAAGCGCAGAATCCCGAAAGATTCAACAAAAAGCGCTCTCACACTGGAACCTTCCATCCAAATACATATAGGATTCAATACAGTGCGACAAACTACAAATAAAATACTAGAAGAACCGTAGCTCCGAGAAAATTAAGTCCTATTGACTGTACAGTGCAAACACAATCAACGAAGGAAGGATGCCTCTGCACCTATACACCACTTCTGAAGACAACACACACGGCACTTTCGACCAAACCTCCATCCAATGCGCGGGAATTCAACTACTGCGCTAAAATTCCACGAGCTAAAACGGCAATGTATTTCGAACAGAATGGTATGTGGCATGTGTGAAATGAAGAGAAGATTTAATAAGTGAAGGTGAGCACAATGTGTGGGAATTTCAAGTGTGGCCTGCAGTGTCGTTCGCAGTTTTAAAACGAACACCCAACTGGGGTAACAGGATAAATGCAACGTGATTGGCTTCCTTGAGACCTAACTTGGATTGTGAATTGGGACAATCCGTCTTTTACAGATAGATTGCTCTTTTCAGTTGGATGAATCAAAGCTTTACTATTTGCTTGTAATAATTCCTAGTTTATTGTTGTTTGGTTTCAGGCCGACTCTCAACCGTACTAAAACTGAGTTGTCGATCGTTTGTCATTTGTGTCGATTGTTCGATGTGATACGATTCAAATATTTAAGTAGTTATGCTAATGAGTTCCTGTAGTAAATGCCTAAAACCACAACATACAACCAGTTTTAACACACTTTTCTTTTGCGTTAACAATATTGAGCGTGCACCTCTTCGCCGATTATTGATAACATACAACTTACATTTTATGAATTTAGTCATTTTCGATCTCACACATTCTAAATTTAAAAAAATAGTGAATTTTACGTGATCTATAATGATACTCTTTAATTATTTTGTTACAATATAATTATCCTTCCTTTTTCTTTGTATAATACACGTCCGTTATCTTTACTAATCCACTTGTAATTTCGTGGACAATAGAGTGGGTAATACGTTTTTAACATTTAAATACTAAATTATTTGTAAAGACTGTAAAGTATAACTGTTTTTGTCCCAAATAAATTAAATAAAATATCTACTTTTCGTCTATTATAGCCAGTCAAAGTAATTGCACTTCGCCTTTAAAGCAGTCCTGTAATCCACAAACAGAGCCCGCTACACCACGTTCTCATTATTATTAATTATTATTTACTTTCCGATAACTAACCGAATCGACACGGATTCTGTAAGTTATGGAGACGTTCTGCCTGCAAGTGCAGCTAGTATTCAGCATTACACGACGCAACCAGCATCTAATTCACTATGCAAAGAGATAACTAAATTCTGAGAATCACCTCACGGTAACCTAGATAGTTCACAAATACCAAGAAAATGTTACGTTCATTTCTATATATTGAATTCTTACTGCTAAGCCTAAGAAGAAATATGCACAAATGCATTCCATATTAAAGATATACTTTTCAATATGTAATAGAAAATACAGTTTAAAGCGAAGATTCTCGCTTAAACAAGATATTTTACTCAAAGGGAATTAGATCTACTACTCGTAGTAATGCACTCAGCAGAAGATTACGGCAAAACAACTCTGTGCTGTGACCCTTCGGTACTTATCAGACTTATTAAGTAGGGTCTGAGATATCAGTAGAGGACTAGTAACCCTTCTCCTTACACTGGCAGGACGAGTCAACACCAGTGACTTCTCTGGTGTTTTAACCATCGATAGGCTGTTTCCTGCTTGAAAAATTAGTTGTAGTTAGTGAAATTAAAGGATTAGCAGTAAGTTTCTTACAGGTATTTTCTGATATCTCGACCACACGGGACAAAATTTGTGTGACCCATAAATATATATTCCGAGTCTGGGTGCTATTCGTGTCCGCTGTTTCAATGTTTGTAAAGACCTCTGCCACATAGGATTTATAAAAAAAAGAGAAGCAGTCGCTTAAAACGTTTAAAATTAAATAACTTCACTTAACTCACTAACTCATAATCTTTGACGTTCATGAGTGTTACTCTGTGACATAAATGAATGAATGCTTTTTTACTTTTGATTTTTATCATGTCGCCTAACCCGGAAATCGAAATCGTTACCTCACGATCGGTCGCAGACATATATCTTTTTCAGATTAAAACTTCTACCATCATAAAATAGATATAGTAAAATGTACCAAAACGTTATTGTATAAGTTTACCATAAATTTTACTATGCCCATACAAATAATAGAGTATTCCCATGACATCATGTATCATATAATAAAATCGTTATGTTTATGGAATATTATTGTTCTTATGACGAAACTTGAATACGTAATCACACTCCTGACGGGCCTTTCATGGGGTTGAACTGCTAAGTTATTTTGGACCTTAATATTAAAAGTTAAGGTGCATTTCTTAATGTATGGTGCAACAAATAAATATTGGATTCAGTACGTGTTAAAATTATAGGATCGTTTAAGGCTCGTATCATAAGAGTTGGATAAAAATCAAAAGAGTATGTTAGCAAACGACGGGAAGGGAGGCAACGGTAACGTTCTGACTACGTAAGTAATGAACCATATTATAAAATATATTTTAACTTAGCAGTCAAAACGCATATTTTTTATAGAAAAGATAATTTTCGCATTCTGGTACAAAAGTGTTCCAAAAGAATTCGTGTCGTGGATAACTTACAATAAATATAAAGAATCCTCAAAATCGACATAACTATTTGTTGAACACACAAAACATCTTCTGATGAACCCGTAACACGTATCTTACTGGCAGTGGCGAGGCGACCATTTAAGCCACTTCGCAATCTCCGGCTTGTATTATTTACTACTTAAGATCTTTAAATATGTATAATAGCGTTCGTTACATTTTATAAACTATTACTTACATACATGCGCAGCAAACTTTTCAGAAAATCGAAGACCTCTGCTAAGACTTTAAACTTACCTGAAAGGAAAAAGGACAGATATTGAAATAACAATGTAATAGTACAATATTCTGGTTAAACAAAACTTCATAAACGAGAAAACTCGTAAAATAAGCTTAAAATAAACAAAAATCTCTAAAGATACTTGAGAGTAGATAAAAACATTTTTATAATTCCAAATTCTTGACCAACTTCTTGAACCGTCCAAAAATCTTGAGTTTTCCTTTACGCTAGTTAATTTTTTTCGTTTAAAAGTTTATAAAAAGAACTCTTTTATTTCTACGCAAATAAAAAAGTTTTCTTTGATATTCTAACAGGAAGAATACCTAGAGTAGTTGTGAATATAAATTTCGCTACTTAGAATAAATTGAAGACACGACCTGTATTTTGTAGAGTAAAATGATCCGAAAAGTTAAGCCATGGTTAGAAATGTTACGTCTGAGGGTATTTGCATAACTTCAGTTTCTATGAATACTTGAGAGACTAACAGTGGTGTTTTGGTCTTGGTTCTACGGATTATTTTTTTCGTTACACCGTGAAGGCAAGTTAGGTTTTATGCTAACATAGTAGGCAGATTCTATGAAAATAGCACAAACAGTAGTAGTGGCCTATCCCTTCTCACGTAAAGAAGAGAAGGGGCCCCGTGCCCAGCAATGGGACAGTCTAATACTGGCCTGATATTATTATTATTTGTAGTTGCTGATTAAAGCAGCTTTGAGCAGTTTTTTTATTTTTTTTTTATTTTGCTTGTAGAATGAGCACTCTCCGCCTGATGGTAAGCAGTCGTGTAGTCCAAGAGCAGTGGCCTCCACACCATCCTCATAGCAGCCGAGGCAATGTTGAGGTCTCTACTTTGACCTGGCCTGAGACGGTGGTTTTTCATGCCCCGCTTATAGGACCCAGGATTGAAAGAGGAAGGAAACACGTGCCTTGGCAGAGAATTCCATGCCTTGATCGTTCGGCAGAGGTATGAGGACCCAAACTTGTTGGTATGCACTCTAGTCGACTCCACCGTGTAAAGATGGCATCTGAGCCCAGCACGCTTTGTTCTGGAAAGGAAAGGGGAGGGTTTTCATTTGGTTTGGTTTTGTGGGTTTTCATGTATAATCTGTTAAAATTTTATGTTTTTCTTTTATGTTTAAGTATACAACCTTGCTTTTTTTAGCGCTGACCTTAGAAAAACTAGTATAGCATATAAGTATTCAGGTTTACCTGTTATTGATAAATAAATAAACGACATACAGTCAGAAGTACGGACAAACAGTCAAAATCGCACCATAATGGTTCCGTTTTTACAATTTCAGTACAGAACTCTCAAAACTAGAAACAATACAACAGCAAACTACAGACAATGCAGCTTCATTGAAATCCTAAAGTTCAAATTCATCGAACTATAAATTAATGGAGCGCTAGAAATGGCAGGTAAGATTAATTTGACTGACAGAAAAATACTCAAAATATAGGCTAGCGTGCTGGACGAGTATCGGTTCTGGAATTCTCAGTTCATTCAATGAATTTTTGGCCGAATATTGTGCAACAATTCAAAGGCCTGACAGTCCTTTATAAATTCGTTGGCCGGTGTAGAATACTATTCATATTGCTTATACCAGTTATGAAAGTAGTTGGCTAGTTTTTTTGAAGGCTTTGTCGTCAAACATTCTTTCTGACTTGAAATGGTGAGGATATTCAAACAGGCCTGTTTGCTTTGCAAGCGAGGATTTGCAAATAGAAATGCACAACGAATATATACAATATGAAGATATTTTTATATATGCACCGCTTTTTATTAGTATAAGCTTAATTTCTCATAATTTTATGCATATATAAGTCCAAACCAAGGGTGTTTATTAACAAACCTAATATATAAGTAAAACAACATAAAAACACAAAATATATACCTAATAGCAAATAAATAAACTGGCTGGTTTAGGCAGCGTCCTAAAATTCCTCTGCATCGCATATTAGTTAAGTTGCATGTAATGATTGTTGCTTTTAATTATAGAAATTAAAATAATTAAAATGATATAAAAAGAGGGTGTTATACACTAATTATTTACTCTTTTGCCACACAGGAAATATCCGCTGTACACAATACTTCTGACGAACTAAAGGATTTGGTATCAAAAGCCTTTTACTCCATCGTGTCATTTATAATATTGTCTGATGACATTTATTTAGATCTTTGAATAGCTAGTATAGTTACTAAAACGGACACGGTTATGACATCACAAACAAAATGCTCGCAAAAGTTTATCGCAGACTTCGTCCATAAATCTTAAGTAAGTACTACCCTTTCTAACAAAAAAATTACAACATCACTTGCCGTCCAATTTCGTGTAAGGCTATATTTTAGTAGATTTATCTCGGCCAGTTCGTCAGACTATTTTACTTGTAAATGTAGAGCATGGATGGCTGACTTTAATGAAACTGTCACCGTTGGGACGGAAAAAATCGTGCTCCGGTGCCTCTACCAAGTACTCCGTGATTGGAGTCTGACGAAACGAAAACGTATGAAGGATTTTTTTGGAAACCTTTGAATAGTTATGTGTGATAATGCAGTATATTGGACTTTCATTCGTTTAAAAACATTATAAAGGCACCCTGATCCTCTCTAAAATCAGCAATACTTACCAATTGCTAAAAAGCAACTCATCCCATAATCGACTAACGCTAAGTGCTCAACCTCTAAAAAATCTCTGAATCAAACACTAGCCATATTGACTGTCATAGAGGTGTAAAACAACCGAATTCAATAGTTCTACTCTCTAACGCGCGGGATGTAGACATATTTACATGGGATGACATTGAGAATTTTCCGAAACTAAGGCCCGGCCCATAAGCTCTTTACTGGACACGTCGTTGGAATCTGTGCTATGCTGCCACAATTTACATCATTGAATCAAAAATATCATAATCCCTTTGAAAAATTGGAGAAGCCTTCCTTGACCAAAGAAATATTTGCACGTCATTTAATCACATAGTCATTGATTTTACATCAAAAACTTTTAATAAAACGTCTGACAGTTATATGAGGCTTGACGATGTTGTTATTTATTTCTCAATAGATCTACACTGCGTGCGGTCTAGGCACTCCATATATGGGTGACTTCAGTCTACATATAGAGCTCCGATGTCTCTGAGTACATGTTTAACTGCCAAGTCAAACATGTTAAGCAATCAAGGCAAAATTACACACACACACATATACACACACACTTTAATAAACACATAGTTTATGTACTATGACATGTTACTTGTTAGTAATAGGTTTCTCTTCGCATAGACTTAGTGAATTTGATTGTAGGGGTTTAAGTGGTCGCTTTGCTACTGACAGTATGCCGAGGTCTTTGGGTTCTATATACATAACAACAAAATGTGTTGAAAACGTCCTCGAATAGTCGATTTTAGTCAGAATATTCTTTACGTCTGTTTTAATTTTTGTAAAGATACCCACCACAGAGGAATTAAGTCAGTTGTTGAAATTAAACAAACTTTATATGGATTTTATCGCGTTGTTTATTTTTATAATACACTATTATTACATAATTTTGAAACTTTAAACTACTTTTGTTAAACACTGTTACTAGTTACTGTTTACTTCAATTTAAGCTATTTAAATTATACAACTTAATCTAAATAGATTAAATTTTACACTTTCCCCGACGTTTCGGTCGCTTTTCAGCAGCCATGGTCACGGGGAGACTGAGATCTATCAGACTGCCATCTTTATTTTGCTTCATTATGTAATAATAGTGTTTTATAAAAAATAAACAGTCGCGCTCGAGTCGGCGTTGCGAGCGAACGTATGTGATCGGTGCGCACGGTCGGGTGATATTTTTTGCGACTTACCCACATCTTTGAATATGGAGGACGATAATAGTGAGGACGATAATGATTTGTTAGAAACCTATGAACATGATAAGGAAGTTACGATAGAAGGTGAGAGTGATGTGAGCAAAGTGATTCAGTTGGATATGCCAATTAATAAAAGTGATTATAGAATAGAGGAAAATAAGAAAGTGAGAGAGAAAAGGAAAAACAGAGAAGAAAGTGAAACGTCGATCAGTGAAAATGACTTTATAACTGTTACTAGAAGAAAGGCGAAAGTACGTGTTAGAAGTAATTCTATTGAGATATGTCCAACCGATAAGAGTAAGATTAGTGAGGAGTTAATTGAACAGCAAAATGAAATATGTATTACGTCATTAGAAGTCCTACCGAAACAGATGGCTATGGCAAAATTATTACGGCTATATAATCATATTAATATTTTAAGAATCAAGTATAAGAGCCCTTACAAAATCTTAATCCATTTTGAAAAATTGGAAGATGCAGAAAAGCTAGTCAACTGTCCTAAGTTTCAAGAATTAGGCTATAGATGTGAAAAAACATATAAAAAACAAAACTCTTTTGGAGTAGTTAAGGGTGTTGATATTGATATGAAAGAGGAAGAAATTATGAAAGTGTTGGAAAGTCCTGTCAAAATATTAGATGTTAAAAGATTAAACAGAGCAAATTCTGGAGGAAAGTGGGTAGAAAGTGAAACAGTCAGATTGCGATTTTTAAGTTCTTCTCTACCAGCCTATGTTTACGCTTACGGGATTAGATTTAGAGTTGAGCCTTATTCGTTTCCCGTGACACAATGTACTGCTTGTTGGAAATATGGCCATTTCATTAAGTTTTGTCCTACAAAAAAAGTATTGTGTCCAAAATGTGGTGGTAATCATGACAACTGCTTAACCACAGTTTTTAAGTGCATCAATTGCAAAGGGCCACACATGGCCCTGGATAAAGGATGTCCTATATTTCAAAAAGAGAGAACCATCCGTGATTTAATGACATTAGAAAATATTTCATATCGAGAAGCATTGGCATTATTCTTAAAAAAAAGACAAAACACAAAATTGTCTGCTAACACACAAGACACCCAATCTATGAATACAGGAAAGGATGGTATGATTGACGGTGGATTGCGAAATAAAAATATGATAACAACGGGGGCAACAGTACACGCGGAAGATATTGATACTAGTAGTTACTCAGATGACAGTATTATCATTAGTAAGCCAAACAATAACTCTGTGCCAAAAAAGGATAAGAAAAAGAAGAAAAAGAAAATTGAAGAAATGGATATACAGGAATCAGTTGAAAAACACACACAACCAACGGAACGTCAAGGGAACACCACACAACCGTCGCAACATCAGGGCAATAGCACGCAATCTATGACAAGTAACATTAAATCATTTGATTTAAAAACTTTTATCAATAAGTGTGAGAAAATAATGTCGTCAAACAATAACTTCATTACTAAATGCGTGGAGTTTATAAATCTTTGTGTACAAGAACTTAAGTCATTAATTATTAATTACTTTACTAAGGGTGAAATAATATCAAGATTATTAACTTATTTAAATGGATAGTTCACACTCAAGTAATATTGCTATCAATATTTGTCAATGGAATGCACAAAGCCTTCGTCCTAAACTTTTGAGTTTTGATTTATTATTAAATAGGGAAAAAATTCACATTGCCCTAGTGAGCGAAACCTGGTTAGACTCAGAGGAGTTACTAAATGTTAACGAATATAATATCTTTAGGAATGATCGGTCCGATTCCTATGGCGGTGTAGCCATCCTTACACATAAATCTATACAGGCAACAGCGTGTCCTATTAAATTAAATAATATAGGTATAGAGATGGTTTATGTAAAATTACATAATTGTGGCAAATTGAAACATATTATTTCCATATACTGCCCCTCTTCGGTAAGCACGTCATACGCCGATTGGGATAATTTATTCGCGAAATTCTCTAAAAATACTATTATCGCAGGTGATTTTAATGCACATCATACCGGTTGGTCGTATAAAAATGACTCTAGGGGTACACAAATATTCGATGCTATGTTTGAAAATAACTATGTTTTTCTTAATAACGGCAGTTACACAAGAGTTAAATTGGTTAATAATAATCTTCAAGAAAGTTCTCCTGACATTACATTCATCTCCACAGACATAGCAATAGACTTTAAATGGCAGGTTTGTAACGAAAATCTCGGTAGCGATCATCTTATCATTAAAATATCAATGAATTATCAGGATCACTTAAGTTTAACTAGAAAACGTAACTTTAAATTAGCTGATTGGCAAAGTTATCGCGAGTCTCTTAAGCTACCCTTTTTTAATGTTATTTTTTACAATAGTGTGCAAGAAAGATACGATTACCTTATAGATAATATCAATAAATGTGCAGATAATTGTATCCCTGATATTAAATTATGTTCTAACCCTACTAATAGCTTTAAGCCCAAACGTTACTGGAGTCAGTCACTTTCATTGGCAGTTGCTCAACGTAGGCTAGCACTGAAAAACTTTCGGCGTAATCCAATACCTCAGAACCTCAATTTACTAGAGCAAAAAGTTACTGAGGTAAGAAAACTCATTAAAAAAGCTAAATCGCAACAGTGGCATACATTTTGTAATGATTTAAACGAAAAAATATCAGTTCAAGAAGTTTGGAAGCACATGAGATGGTTAAAAGGGTATAATAAGAGCCGGATTTATCCGTCGCAGGATAAATTAGAGGATCTTTTATGTGACCTTGCTCCCGATTCAGTAGTTGACTCTACTCCCACTTTTTCTTCATCTAATGACTTTCTTGAATCTAAGTTCATGTGGTCTGAACTTCAGAATTGTTTGAAAAAGAAGGACACCACCCCAGGTGAAGATGGTATTTCATATTCTATGTTGTATAATCTACCTAATATAGTGAAACAGTATTTGCTAGATTTGTATAATCTCATACTTGAAACAGGTCACGTTCCAATGCAATGGCGAAGTATACGTATTGTGCCTATACCCAAGTCTAATGGACCAAATAATAATGACTCAAAACTCAGACCTATATCACTTATATCTTGTGCGTGTAAAATTTTTCACAATATGTTGGCGAAAAGAATAGAGTGGTATATTGAAAAACATAAAATCTTGCCTAATCATACCAGTGGCTTTCGTAGAGGTCAATCTTGTCTAGATTGTTTGGTTCGCTTAGTAACACATATTCAGATAGGATTTACAGATAAAATATCTACATTGGCATGTTTTATAGATATCCAAAATGCATATAATAATGTTTCAGTAAATAAAGTAGTTACTACTCTGGATGACTTGGGTATAGGGACTAAAGTATGTAAATATTTGTGGTCCTTTTTAAGTGAGAGACACCTTAAAATTAAGAATGAGGGTGCCATGTCAAGTATAGTTAGATGGACTAACAGAGGACTAGCGCAAGGTGACCCAATATCTCCTCTTCTATTTAATGTTGTCACTTATAAGATATGTAGTCTGTTGCATAATACTAACACACTACAATATGCTGATGATTTTGTTATTTTTATGAGCACTAAAAACTTAAAATACTGCCAAGATAGTATTCAAATAGCTGTCAATAAAATTGTTTACTTGCTTGACGAACTTGGCCTTAATCTTTCTGAAAGAAAATCTAAATTGTGTCTTTTCAGTAGAGGACGACAAATTCAATCGATCAAAATAACAATTAATGAATTTTCTCTTGAAATAGTAGAAAGCATCAAATACTTGGGAATGTGGCTGGACCGATCATTACTATGGAGAAAACATATAAATGAAATTGCCGAGAAATGTACAAAATTTTTAAATTTATTAAAGACGTTAGCAGGTTCGTCATGGGGAGTGCATCCTAAATTTATACGAAGTCTTTACATTGCCTTGATTAGAAATCGAATAGATTACGGTAGTCTCTTATATGGAAATTGTGCTAAGACTCATTTATACAAAATAGACAAGATACAAAATACTGCTTTGAGGATAATAGGAGGCTTTATTAAGAGCTCACCTATCCACGTTATGGAAAGTGAGCTATGTATACAACCTTTACACGTTAGGAGGCAATTCTTGGCTCATAAGTATTGTTTGAAGGCACTTTCTTGGACGAATAATTTGTCTGTCTACTTAATTGATAGACTTAGCTCTCTTTGTAGTTTGTTTTATTGGAATAATAAAAATAAACCTTTGCTAGTAACAGCTTACAATCACACAAAATTAGACAAAATTCACTCTTCTGAAGTTCTTGAAATGTTTAATCTTGATATCTGGGTCTCATATATAGATGTTTCTAATGTAATTTATTTGAATTTAGACAGTGTAACTGCAGCTAAAAGGATGTGCAACTTTAATATAATTAAGTATGATATTATTAGAGAGCTAAGTGAGAAATATTTAGATTACCATATAATCTTTACTGATGCTTCAAAAACTGTAATGTCTTTGGGTGCAGCTTTTTATGACTATACTTACAAAAAGTCAATTTGTTTTAAAATATGTAATAATATATCGATCATGTCGGCGGAACTTGTTGCAATTTCAGAAGCAGTTTTTTACTGTATTCGATTGAATCTTAAGAAGGTGGTCATTTTAACGGACAGTAAAAGTGCCCTTCAGCATTTGGCTCGATGCGTCTCTGGCTTCAGAGGTGTTTCGGTAGCCTACAAAATTCTTGATTGTTTATTTAAATTTAATCAAAATGGGAGGATTCTGAAATTGCAATGGATTCCGTCACATGTTGGCTTAGCTGGCAACGAGGAGGCTGACCGACTCGCAAAATTAGCTGTTATAGATGGTGTGCTAAAAGGTGTTGCCCCTTCTCACCATGAAATGATACCAAAATATAAAGCCATTTGTCATGACATTTGGAAAGAATTTTTTGATGAGCGAAGTAAAGAAAAGGGCGTATGGTATAAAACCATACAATGTGAGCCTCCTCGTGTGCCTTGGTTTATAAACACTAGGTTAAATAGATTTATATTAAAATTGGCTTTTAGACTTCGCTCTGGCCACTATCCGTCGGCAAAGTTTGCATATCTGATGAAAAAAGTCAATTCGCCAAATTGCCTGACTTGTGGAAGGGTTGAAGATGTGCAACATTTGCTGATGGAGTGTGTCAGAAGCGAGGTCGAGAGGGAGTCCATGATGAGAAAGTTTGGTATTAATAGGTTGGATGTAGGAATTTTACAAAGTGCTTTGAGTTATCCTACTTCGGAAATAACGTCAGCATTTTACCGGCTAATACCGCGGACTCAGCATCGACTTCCTCGATAGCCATTTTTATATAATTAGTTAAGCTCTTGTATATGTACAATGGGTTTGATATGTTTTTTTTTTAAAAAGAAAACCCTAAATAAAATAAAATTAAAAAAAAAAAAAAAAAAAAAAAAAATAAACAACGCGATAAAATCCGTATTAAGTTTGTTTAATTTCAATGTATAACATTCGCGTAAACATTAGGCAATAATGTATCAGTTGTCTTATAATACAAATATAAACAATTTTGAATAGCTATTCCTTAATTCTATCAAACATTCTTCCATTACTAAATTCTTTACTAGATTTTTCCTGCGGCTTCGCTCTCGGTAATAAAGATTTTGTCAATAAACGTCTATCACATTCGCATTCATTATATTAGTTAGGATTAGGATGGCGTACGCCTGTTTCTCTGCCGTTTCCTTGAACCAGTTTTTCAAAATGTGCGTGCGTGCATACGTATCTAATCCCACATCATAATGACCCCCTTCATTCACATCAAAAGCTTTATCCGGCCATATCCTGCAGGAATAGCCAAATTGTTAACCTATTGAATCGCAGCGGCACACCGGTATTCTATGACTTGACATATTTATGTAATTTATATTATTATATTGTACGTCCAAATTTTTATGCTTGCATACGCGTGAGATACATCAAAATTTTACGAAGTTACTTAAATGGATAAATAACTTTGAATTTGATTTTAAATTCCACTCTGTAAAGACACTAAGATAAACCATTTGATATTTTGTATAAGATAGCAAGCAAAGCGACTTCTTCATACAATTTATTCTCTCATAAAAACTATAGATGCTATAGATCCTGAAAAGGCCTAATGACCACATACCAGTATTTAATCTAACCGAGTATTCGAACCAACAATTGCTTCACCGTAGGCTTTATAAATCAAAACAGGCCTCCGTTCGGCAGTATGAACATGGATAAATCCATCAACACCCAAACGTAGGCATCGCGTGCCTTATACAGGGTGATTCATTGCTCGTCCCCGGACGAAGTGCCGACAATAAATACTGCCCACACGCATTCGCCAGGTTATTTATTTTCTGGATCAACCTGTATCTTAAAATAGAATTATGTCTTATATGTTGTGAGTTAATGACGTGAGGTCTTGAGGGCCCTCGCTCGATTTGATTTTAAAATAAAATGGATTTTCTAGTACTTTACAAATCTAATTTTGTTGAATCGTCAAAGAAGGTTCTCGATGTTTTTTAAATGGCAATTCTCTCTTTATAGTTAATCAATGTGTCGTGGAATGTGTTGCCGTGAAACTTGTGTGCGAATCACACAACTTTTAACCCGTGGTCAAATCCGAACATCTAGATCTCGAATGTACATAAGTCAGCTATCCATTGAAACGAAAAATACATTTTATGTAACATAACTGATAGCCTTGTTGATTATGTAATCGAACATGGTTCGATTCCCGGTCAGAACTATCTGATATTAAGTTTTTCTGTTAGGAAGTTGTCACTAGCAGCACGAAATCTGACTAAACTTACTCGCTATTACATACACTAACCCAAAAACATAGCTGGAAATATGTGGGTGAAATACATCGCTGCCTACCCGTTCACGGATCAATAGACACTTAATATACATGTACATAATGTACATAACATTGCTCACCCATCCATAAATTGTTAACACTCAATCTATTGCTCAATGTTAAACTATCAATCAACGCAGCTGGCTTTGAACGCCTGCCTGAATAATAGTTACGGCTTGCCTACATCAGCGGAATATTGTTCAAAAAGTTAAAATTCGCTATACGACAAACCCTAAGAGTGGACAGTTTACGGGCGGGGCATGGTGCATAAATAAGTCGTTTTGTCGACTCGATCAATTGCGCTTCGTGTTTATGTCGTCGACTTGCGAAATGTTTTGGCTTTTGTCGCTTTGAGTTAGGCTGCGTTCATGTGTGCGACTTTTTGAAAGGTTTCGCTTAAAATCCCTTTGAGGAGTTCTGCAGGCTATACACTGATGGATCAGTGAGCTAAATCTCTGGCGCGATTTTAGTAGGACTATACGTTGTTGCTTTAGTCCTGTATGTAAGGTAATAGCAAAGTACTTAAAAAAAAAAAGCAATGTATACCGGGGTATTGAACTCATAATTCTGTAAAATGTTAAGAACTAAATATACTTTTTGTTTATTTATATATAAACGCGTACAAAAACTCTGTGTCGAAGAAGACTATACAATTATTGAAAGAATTAAGTCTCTTCACTAGTCACCTCATATGCCAGCCTTATAATTCAGAATTTATATATTATTTGTCTATAATTAGTACATTATAACTGTATAATTTAACTGCACGGGTCGCGTAATGATCATCCCGCCATTGCAAGAGCGGCAGATATCTTACAAAAATTATGGCTCTTTATCTATATTTTATTTTATTAATTAATTTTATATTATTTATTATTATTATTAATTAAAATCCAAGGATATTGTACGGTTTGACCAGATACCAAATTATTTCAGTATTTCTCCACATAAGTCATATATGTTAATTACAACCAGACCGAAGGCATAACATATTCTATAGAAAAGGTTGTATTTTTTGGTAAATGGTCACCCATCTTTAAGCAGGAAAGTGACAGTGTTTCTTAACTTCATGGATCGTTCAATCTACGCGGACTATTACGTCACGAGTCACTCGACTAAGCTCTGCAGCAATCCGTTTCGAAAGCGATTCGTTTTTGAAATATGGCGACCGGGCATAACCGTTTCCTTGATAATGAATCCCGTCATTGTGTACGAACCCGTTGGCTGTCACCACACTCTTAATATTTCGCACTATATTCAACCATTCGACCACTCGCAAACGTATTTGCATAGTATTGTCTTGCGGTTTTATTTACGATTCTCTCTTTTTTATGCCCTTCTCGGCTTATGTTTTTTAAGTTAATACTTTTTCTTATTATTTTTATGTAGCCCGCCATTTTTCTTGGTGAATAATTTATAAAATGTTTTACTGTAAATTTTATAACCCTTTTGCAGGCTGAGTTTGTAATAGTAATATTTTAAAGATATTATATATTATTTCATATTCATTCAAAGCAGTGATCTCAAACACCAGATACTGTAACCTAAATGAATTGATTCGAATAAAATTCGAAGCTTTGAAATCTTCGTAAAACAGGATTAAATGAAAAAAAATAATATACTTTTACCCGTGTCTTCTTTACATCATACTTATCAACTGTTGCTTTACAAAACTCAATACATTTTACAGTAATACATATTAAGTATAACAAGTAAAAATTTCAAGCACTCCGCCTACACAAAGCACAAAGCTTCCTTGCCCACATTGTTTTGTTACGCCGCGCGCCGCTGCTTTTTGTTGCGACCGCGTGTAGTCTTAGTCTGAGTCGTGCGGTTAAAGTCAGCATTTTCAATATTAGAATTTTCAAATTATTAATCACGAAAAGTGGTAGATCAAAAGTTGTTAAGTCACGGGCAAATAGGTTATTAATATTTGTCAATTAACCCTGTATGATTTCACATTCATGATTAATAAAAACCACTATCTTGATAATTGCCTGATGACTAGACAGATAAACTTAATCACGATTATTCCAAAATACATTGAAAGCTTTAAAATCGATATCGAGTCGTAAATAATCGAATAGAGATGATAAATTCCGTAAGAATTTCTCAAGGAAAGGGCCCTTAAGCCTGATGACCCTACCGGACCCTATCGCGATATCTTTCTGGTTATTTGAGAATGGACACCATTTAATTTTCCACGGCATTGGTCAATCTCTTTATATTATATTTGCGTTATCATAGAAGAGGAAAAGATGGAAAAATATATGAGCACCTATAAAGATGTTCTCTAAATATGAGTGCTTAATACAGACGATTTTGTGCCGAAATGTTTTAGATAAGAGTAATTTTATTCGAAAGTAACCACTTACGCTTTACTATTTTTATTTTATTTCCAATTAACAATTACCTAACTATATAAATTAACATAACATATACAAACTAATGATTTACAATAATGTACTAAATCTAAAGAGAAAAATAAGCTTTTGCTTTGCATGCATCATGACAAGTCTTTTTGGATATGTATACTTACTAATTTTGAGACCTAAACTGTATCAACACTTTTTGGCAAATATATAAATTCAAAATTTTATTCCTTTTACTAGTGTGATGAATTTGTTATATTGACTGCAAAGTTAGGGTTCTCAAAAACTAACGCAGCATGTATTATCAATTCATTGAACGATTACCGATTTGCTCGACTAGTTTCGCGCTTTTGCAAGAAACCAGCGTGCTATTAACGTACGTAACTACTCTAACTTACTGCGTAAGAGTTCCATAAGGTAAATTTCTATCTCTTCCATTCGATCTTTAGTTCTTTTCTTTATAATATAATTGCTTGTAAGACTCTGGTATGATACCGCTGAAACCGGTCCCACCCAGTCAGGCCGTAATCTGGCATTACAAGCAATTATAGGTGACAGTAGCTACTTGTCATCGAGCGGACCGTGTGCTTGTTACACCACCTATGCAGTATTAAATAATATTCAAATTCAGCAATCAGACTAGGCTAAACCAGTTGCAGCGAAATCACAAGACCAGAAGCATCCGCTGTACCCGATGTATTTTATTGTCAAATATATGCACATTAATTTTTATTATAATATTATATGTTAGTTTGTGTCGCAAATATCACCAATAAATACATTATTTTCTAAACAGCCAAAACACAAAAAAACAAAGCTATTACCGAAACTTGCAACTAATTTACCGAAGTCAAATAAAGCTCAGCAAGGCATTCACATTAAGATCTCCTTTTCAGCCATTCATTGGCGCGAAGTCGCGATGCATTCAAGTCTAAAACCTGAATCAGAAACTTACCACTAGCTAATTAAAAACTTCAGGGGTGAAGTGCGGTGTAAATTTTTAACAACATTCCTAACTGACGCTTTTTAACTAAGAAACTTATACAAGTGTTTACGAAAGCCAAATAACTGGATGAAACTTCGTCGAGTACCGCCAAGAGGTTCAAGTTGTGAACAATTAATATGGTCACCCTGAAATTTAGTTGCATGTTTTTATTGTTGTTTTGAGATGAGAAGCTACGGGTGCGTCAATTGTATCGGGTTCAATCCCCTTTTGGTTATATGGAACTACTGCTCAACCAAGTCTGTCTAGGATGAATAGGAAAAGGTATTCTATGCAGGGTATATTGCAAGAAGCCGGAATCTTCTTCTCAAGAACTGTTTTTGCACTATGTTATCACTTATTACTCGAAATACTACAAAATATAACAGTGGGACAGTGCTGTGCATGACTTTCAAATTCCGGTAAAATGTTATTGGAATTTTCTATCAAGAAATTCTCAGAAGCATTATGGGCTATGAAAGTCTGTCCTATAGGTAGCATATGTAATTATATGGGACCATAATCAACAAAAAATATATGTATTTATATCTTTGTTTTCTCTTGCGGTTTCTCTGCTAGTGATATATATAATATTCTACCACATACACACAACACTATCTAGCCCAAACTAAGCAGAGCTTGTACTATGGGTACTAGACAATGGATAAACATACATATATACTTTTTTTTTTTGTAAATACATACATATTATACATAGAAACACCCAGACCAAGACAAACATCCATGTTCATGCACACAAATATTTGTCTTGTGCGGGAATCGAACCCGCGACCTCAGGCGTGGCAGTCGGTTACACTAACCACTACGCCATCGAGGCCGACGATGTATATCGTACTTATATATGATATATGTAAGTAAGGTTATATGTATATCAAGTTTACAGTCAATATAATATTATAAGTCATAATATGTATATCGTATGAAGTCGATCGATAGCTGAGATCATAGAGATTCTTCAAATAAAGCCCTTACAAGCCGAAAGCAACATAACGTCGATACATTTACTCAGTGAACACGAAACGAACTGCAAAATAACTCCATAACTCCCCGGATTAATTACTCCAAGTCACTAAATTACAGAGTTTTTAGGGTAAAAAGTAATTAAGATTGTTACAAGCCACCGAGAGCTACAGACGCTCTTAAAAAAGTTGTGAATTACACTCTGTTTAGTAATTAATCATAATAATCTTGTAAGGACGTTTTTTTTAGTTTATTAAGTCGTTCGCCGAAGCGAATTAATAAAATTGTTTTAACTATATCATCAATGAAGGCATGTTGGTGCGGAAAGGATTATGATGCGTGACCGTTTGATGAACGTGCTTTTGTTGATTGGTCAATATAACAATTTATATGTGAACTTAGGATAGCATAATAGAATCGTAAATAGATTTCTTATCTGTTTATCGGTAAGTTTTTGTGCGCTTATATCAAAATGTCTAAATGGGTGACATATGTATATAATGTATAGAAATAAACCTGGACCAACGATATGTGACTTTACTTCGATTTTTTTTATTTAATCTGTCAATCACTGGAAACAAGTCATATTGTTTGGAATATAAGCTTGCTTGAATATATAACCTATTGGGAGACGAGTGGACCGCCACGCAGACGTCTCTAGTTCGATCCCGATGCGCAGACGCGTGTCTCTGACTATTCGAAATTATGTGTAAAAAGTAATTATCACTCGCTTTAACGGAAAGGAAATCATCGTAGGGATATCTGCATATCTGAGAGTTCTTCATAATGTTCGCCAAGATATGTGAAGTCTACCAACCCGCACTGGGCCAGCGTGGTGGACTATGGCTTAACCCTTCTCACACCGAGAAGAGGTCTGTGCCCAGCAGTGGGACAGTTTATTACAGAGCTCATATTATTATAAAACGTCTTATGTAAAAAATACTACGATACTATTTAAGCTACGACAGCAATTCCTTGCAGAGATTTTCCATAAGTCGCAGTGGAAGGTATCCAAAATGTGTCACTAGGAAAATCTGTTAGACATTAAAATTAGAGAAACGACCAAACCGGAGACTATTCAGTACCATCCGACGAAATTTATGCTGAAACTCTTGCATAAATTGCAAGTTCCTGTTAAATGTATCCATTACACGTTGACACTGCTTAAGATGTGGTCTCGCTAATGCGATTATTAACGGCAACGTAATAAGATGAGACAAATATTTCAATTTTAGAATGAAATGCATTTCGTTTTTGAATAATTTGGTTTATATGTGTGTAAATTGTCTATGGGGGGTTCTCTGATGTGAATTAATACTTAACGTAAGTATTATTAATTCCATGGTCAGATCGTGCTTTTCTAAAGTAATTGGAGAAGCAGAATGACTTTTTTCTTAACAATCACTTTATAATGAAATATATTGTAGATACATATAATTACAAAAAATAAATCAAATCACATTCTTTTTTATCTATCTGGTCAAGCTTAAATGGTCAAAAACACTTCCAGAAAGTAACATTTACACGACTGATTCCCACCGCACAGTTAGTCACTGCATCTAACATTATGGACACCTTCCGCTCGATTGACTCTCAGCGTGGTTGATTTCATCCACATCCGTAGCAAAAGACCCGTGCAAATGCACCCTTATTTATCAAAAGATACTTGCAATCCACCGTAAGACAGTCTCGAAGGACAATTTCTCCGATTATCACCTTTGCACCAACTTGAAAACTAGATAGCTGAAAGGTGTTGTTTATCTTTGCGATGAGCCCTTAATCGTCCTGTATGATGCCCATGGGGAGATAACAGTTGCTATCGTCCCTAACGGCCTCGCAACTCGTAAATTCAAGAGGGATAGGGTTGCTCTTGTAAAAGGCTGTGATAACCGGCACGTTGTTACTCTATAAACGCAATATGCATTATGCAGCCCCTATGAAATTTTTCCGAGCTATTTATGAGAAAACTTGTCACAGTTATTGCTGTCCTCAATCATTTCACACATTTGGTATACAAAGAGGGTTCTCTGAATTCAAATGTTTCAGTGTATGTAGGCATAGCAATGAGAGACGGTATTATTTTATGCAATCGTTATAATTGTAGTGTTTGTATGTTTAAACTGACTAATATTAAGAGCCTAGAAGCCTGATAAAGATTTTTGTGTTAAATAGCTTGATTAAGCAATCTTTACCAAAGGAGCGGTGCAGTAATACAAGGGTGGATCGGCAGGCGAAGTATATAATAATACTTTCCTAAAAATATCTTATCTTTGCAAAATGCGACGAATCGCAGAGCAGTATTAATGCGACCACACTTTAAAATCTGAGCACTCCGTGCCCTGGCGACGCTCCAAGCCGCGAGTGGCCGCAGATGACGAAGCGTCTCCGACTCGTTATCGCTCAAGTGATGGACAGACTGACGACTTTTGGTTGCGATTAAATTACATTAATCGGTATATTTTATGGACCTGATTTGTGTATTAAAGGAAAAAGCAACTTTAGCTTTACCTTTATACAAATTTTTAATATACTGTTCCACTGCAGAACTTGTCAGAAATTTTGCAGAAATGATGCATTAGTCATAATATAGTTATTCATAAAGAAAATTTATACTCAAAATATTTGCTTAGCTTATTGCCGCAGCATGCATCAATAAAATACTATCTTAAAAGGCATAAATAAAACACCCAGTTCTTTTTTAAATTAAAAGTGACCTATTCCTGCACTAGGCTATAAATTTCTGTGTCGGAACATCTATATGTATGCAAGTACATGCAAATTGCTGATATAAAATACAGTAAGAGCCAATACCACTATCTTTGGTTCACAGAAGTGTTTACTGCGATTGAGAACTGTGTTCGCAACATTCGATCCAATGGCAAGACAACTTTTAAAAGTGTCAAAGCAATGTATATCTATATTTCTATAACCTTTCTATATATCAAGACGTTAATCTTCCAATATATATCAGAAAACCTCAGTCACAGCAAAAGCACGCGCAGTAAATAAATTGCAAGCAAAAAACAACAGAGTACCTGATAAATAGAATAATTAAAATTCAGTGAGGGTCTGTCGCCATATTTTTATTCTTAAGAAGGACTTGCGCATAATCGCAAGTCGCAATAAAGTCGTAATAAAGTCGCAAGTTTATTTAGTCCTGTTCGGAAGGGAAAGGCATAGTGCTAAATTGTACTGATAATTGCCATGCTTGTGGACACTGGTTTCCTACATATGATAATTTGTGCTTAAGTAAATACTATGGAAGATGAGATCTGAGGGGAACGGTTTATATATTACATGGCTTTATTTACATATTAGTTACATTATAGTCAGAGATTTCCCAAGCGAAGGATTCTGGAATATTGCTTCAGAATAACATATTAATTCTAAGTATTACACGATGATGTAAAAGCTTCTTTTAAACATTGTCAAGTTTATTTGATGGGAAAGGTAAAGCAATTATTTGGTTCACACGTTTTTGTTTGGGTAACTATTACCATAAAGAAAAAAAAATGCTATGGCTAGAAGAGTAATAATTATCGCTACTGTTGGTTAAAACAATCAGAGGCTATGGATAAATGGTCAAGGAGGGTGAAGGGTCGAAGGCAGCAACTGATTTTTTTTGCTGACAGCGCAGCAGTCAAGTAACTTATAAAAGGGGAGCCATATATACCAGGGGAGTTAGAGACAAGATTATTTTCTTTCTTTTAAAAAGACATCTCCCTCACTAGGAAAATCTCTTATATCGCGGGGGACTTTACAAACATTCAAACAACAGACACAAAGGAAATCCAGGACAACCATTTTTGGGGCACACAATTTTTTTAATCCCGTGTGGGATTAGAAACCACATAACTCGGCGCAGTGGCAGTAACGATGCGATCATTTAAACCACTACTACGATTTAATTAGTCATTTAAGTTACATTGTTCCTAGAACTGTTATAAGGCGGAAGGTGCGTGCAAGTCCGTTGTTCGCTGTACCATCTTGTAAAACGAACGCCGGCGTTCGCGCACCTTTGCGACGCATGTGTCAAGATTTTAATGATAATTTCACAGATCTAGACATATTTGCCATGCGCGCAAATGCCTTTCGATGTATGTTAACTGAATGTATTAAGCAGATAAAAGAATAGCATTTCTTGGTTTATATAATGACTATTACCCTGGTTTTTAATTTATTTTTATTTTTCTTTAATGTTTATGTAATATCAACTTAATTGCAGAAATTGCCATAACATCAAATATCTGTGGATTACGCTGTGAGTGCACATTTAGCCATAGTTAATCAAGTCATTCATTGCAATTATCCTTAGTGTGTAAATGTTTGTAAATCCCTAATAAAATAAATAAATTAATACACTATACATGCATTAAGTTTTACTTTCTGGGGATAGATGTATCATATCTATAGGACTCCTCCGTGCCTCGGCGAACACGTTAAGCCGTCGATACCGGCTGCCATGAACATCTATAGCAGTCGTTATTGGGAAGTCAGTGCTGTATAATATTCTGACACTGGTCTAGCCTTAGGGGATCGTTAGCTTTCGGATTGCGGAGGTCAGGTGGCAGCTGCACCGTGTAAAAACTGATATCCAGTCAAATCCGGTTATACTAGAAAAGCCGTCCTCAAGTGACTTGGGAATAATAAAGGCTAGGGAGAGGAGACGAGACTTGATAGCCAGTAGCCCTATGCTTATCTGTAGACACATTCCTGCATATAGGTATGTATGTACTTTAATTCTTAGAATCCGCGTTTCTCCTGAGAATTTCTTGCCAGTAAAGTCGATAACACTTTGGCTTTGCTTTGTTTCAGTGTAATAGACATCATGACTTAAAAAAGATTTTCGTCCGTCTTTTAGATTAGCAAATAATATTGGACACATATTTTTTCTTTTGTCTTAGAAACTAATAACATCGAAAATACAACGCGATCTTTTATGCGTTATATCTTAGGCAATTTTATTATTTTGCTAAAACGAAAAAATATGTGTCTAATATTTTTCGCTTATCTAAAAGACGGCCTAATTAGATTCAATTATTTTCAACCCTATCATCATGCCTATTTAAGCATCCTGGAAACAGGCATCTCTATTGCGGGCTTTTACTTGCTCAAACAATAACAATATACACAGGTAACCTAATTCTAAATCTAGCACTAATTAGGTATAATTATTGATCCTGCATATCGAGACAAAGCCGCCATAATTATATAATAGAAATTCGCCGCAATGAGCAGTTAATCAAGAGAGGCTTCATAATTATCTAGTATTACCTGAGTGGAGGAATAGTCTCTGAAATATACGTAGACGCCTTTATGTTAGACCTCTGTTTACCTCTTTGGGGACAGCCAGAGGTATACAATATGTCCTTTTCCGTTCCCCTGACACCGCATATGCGAAATTTCATGATGATCGGTCGTGTAGTTAAGGCGTGAAAGCGTACAAAGAAACAAACTCACATGCGCATTTATCATATTAGTAAGGATATATTACGATACAACAAACAGAAACGGAGCAGTAAGTATAGTCGCCAATTATATATTGCGGAGCATAGTAAATAAGTTCTATAATATAGAACTTATGTTATGTATAGTGCCAATGACGGAAAACAGAGGCGACATGACGATTACGCCCAAAAGTTATTTGACAACTTCTATTGAAACGGTAGTATGTTAGCACTTATGGTAATGATCCTGTGGGCATTTAAGTTTTTCTTTGCTTAAAGCATTTCAATAAGGCTATTAATAATTCCACCCGAAGATTTAAGGTCAGCGATAGCCTAGTGAATCATTGGCTTGCCGTGCAAAGGTATATAATATATCCATGTATAAGGCCGATTTCAAAACACGCACAAACTTATCAAACTTGTATTGCTACTTTAAGAATTAAGAAAATCTCAGAAATATTTCATTTCAGAGTTCTGAAACTGCAGGTTTCTTCAGTTTACGTTCATTATGAATAAATTTCCAGGATAAGTTCGAAGATGTGCGAAATTAACTAACTCACATTTAGTCAGCCTCTGTTCATATAAACGGAATGACCTAGGCTAGTGGTCGGCAACCCGCGGCTCTTTCACTCCTTGGCTACGGATCTTCCACGAAATGTTTAGTGCATGCACCGAATATCATTTATTATCTTGCTATATAAGTATAGCACGAAATTTTTGTAGTAATCTACCGTTAGTTAAACTAAGACTTATTTGACAAAGATAAGCTCGAGAGTGTACTTTTAATCCAAATTTCCCGTAACAATGTGCCTTGCTAAAGCAAAGCTGGAGTTAAAAAAAATGGCTCTTTGAATAGATTTCACTTGTGGATTATCTATATTTGGCTCTTTTGGATGACAAGGTTGCCGACCACTGGCCTTACCCATAGTCAGCTAGCCTGATCAGCTCTTATTGCTAGGCTAGCCGTTCTTATTCTAAGATTGGGCTCTCATAACCATAGCTGGGAGAGTGTTTAGCGAAGGCCGTAATGTATATTCAAGTTTAATTAGTGGTAAGTAATTGTATATTTCAGCCACTGTGAATGTCATATTTTCGTCTATCTGTACCGTTAGTCTATTTCTTTTGTAATTTGATCATATAACCAGACTAGATCGATATCTCAACCATAAACCACACACTACTCTTCTTCTTACTTATACGTACAAAACAGGCAACAAATTCACCAGTATCTAGCATTAGAGAAACCAAAAAAAGAATTCCCGAAAATATAAACAATAGAAGATATCCATTAACATCCAAACGGAGTAATTAAAACATCCAGAGGCAACGTAATTCACGGTATAACAGCACAACTTATAGTCGTAACAAAAGGGCGCATTTATAAATAACAGCACAAAACGTGGGGACTTGAGCAAATGGACCACCAAGTTAAGATACCATCAAGAGACAATAACATCCTTACATAATTTATTATATCGCTGGCAAAAACCGGAGGCTGCGGTTACAAGTTCAACCAACGTGGTGACACACAGACTGACGAACAAGCAAGCAAAGCTTGTACCTTGAATAACATTATCAGCCGCGGAGTTTGAATCTATGCTATCAGGCACCAGACTCCGTGATGCTAATGTGAATTTCGATAGAAAACCCAATAACACTTTGCTATACACAAAAATCAAAACCGAAAACGCATGTACAGCACTCGCATTCACTAAGACTGCTTGTCTAAGAAAATTTAAAGCCATTTTAGACCAATGTCGTGGCTTTGAGAAATAGTAGTCTATCAGAAAATCCTTCAAACTATCCGTCTGTATGTAAGTAAACTAAACTAAGTAACTAAGGGCCCTCGTCACGTGTCAGACGAACACCGCAGCGGGGCCAGGATGTGCCCCAAAAATTGGTTTTCGGCTCGCCAGCGCGTAAGATTAATTTACTTATATGAGCTGGAAGTGGAACTATGGTGGATCCAATTGTTCACTGAGCTTTGATTTTATTGTTAAGTGATTAGGAAATTATCTGTTTAGGGTCTTCGAATGGCGGTGTGGGAAAAACTGTATAGGAGAGTATAGGATATAGCGTGTGAATTCTATTACCACGCACTTATGCCTACTGCCTATGCCACTTATTAGATTTGTAATCAATCGAAGATAAGGCGAATAGAGCTGTGCCAATAGGTCGTAAAACACTAAAATTATGATTTAATAGCAATTCATGCTTCTTTACATAGCTTCCAATCTTTGCCTGATCCTAACAACAACAAAATGAAAATATTATTTAATTTTATATATAATATTATAAATTATTTATCTTCAACTAACTAAATTATAAACTTTGACGTTCTTAGGTGTTACTGTGTGACCAAAGAAATACGTTTTACTTTGCATTTTATAGACACCATTCTGAGTTGAGCATGTTATGTATCAGGGGATCGAACTCGCAACTCTCAGGGTGATGTATTGGCGAGATTACCACTAATACCATGTACGTCATTTATGCACTCATATTATAAAAATGTAACGATATGGTAAACATGTACTGTTCTGTAATATCAACAACTAACACAAATTGTTATTGACATACTTTTATTACTTTGCCCCATGACTATTACCGCATGGCTATGCCGAACATTATACTGAACGTAACGCAGATAAATCATTGTTAACAAAATAAGCCGCGTTAAAAAAGTTTAATTACAATGACAATTAATCCTAACTTTTGAGACCAGACCCAACTCCAAAATATCCCCGACATTTTCACACGACAGGTGACATTACAAAAAGTAGGCCACGGGTAACCCGAGCCCTAAACTTCAAGCTGACGTCATAGCCCTTACGTCACACTCATTCCCGCGCCCTTAGAAAAATACCTATCTAAGTACAATACCAATAACAATCGTAAAAGTTATAAATTGTTTCGGCGCAAAAACAAAACGCAAAGAGATAAGCTCTATGATAAATGTTGCCAGCAATATCTTAATTTCATTCAAAATTTTGCAACTGGCAACACTGAAACCGGATTGTGTAAGAAGTGAATACGGAACGGTTGCGGATTCACTAAAAACAACAATGTCTATGGATGTAGAAGTCAATCACTAGATGTGATATTTAGATTCAAGATACTGAACTGTGAGACGTGTATCTGAAAATGTAGCCATGTTTAAGGGTCTACTAGGGTATATCATAAATAAAAACTAAGATACCAAAGTTTGTCCAGTAGCATAAGTTTTATAGCTGGTCCGGGGTTCGATTCGGTCTCAGGTCGGGCAGTATTTGGGATTATTTTTTAGGATTTCTGTTTCAAAAACAACATTGGAAAAGCATTATTACTTATATTTGATTACACGACTTGCCCAATGCTTTTCGTGTTCACGTTTTTGTAGGTGCGGTCCCGTATCAGGGAAAATATATTTGTTTAACAGATAATTGATGAAAATCCGTGGCGCGAGTAGCGAACCTATACCCTGCATATATTAGAAAAGAAACTAAATGACTGCACAATTCATGTGCTGATAACGATCCTGCTCTACTTATAGGATTCATAGCGATCACCGCGACTGTAAGTAGATCAAATCAAATCAAAACTTTATTTTGCGGAACATGAGTAGGTATAAAAGCTCTTACTTAAATGATATTAGTAGTAAACAAAGTACTCCACACACATGTCTTCCTTTCGACATTATCAATATGTAAGTTGTCAAATACACTATCAGAATACAGATACATTTAGGCACACTTTAAAAGTAATTATCTATTCCATAAAACAAATCTAGTGAGCCTGAATATGGTAATGCGACATAAAATATTGAACCATTCGGCTCCACGCCAGCGTAATACAATATGGAAATCATATTTAGCCGTATAATAGTTAGGTACTTTAATATTCTATAGTAATATTATATTATAAATGCGAAAGCAACTTTCGTCGTTTATTATCGCGGCTTAATAGGTAAATGGATTTAGATGAAATTTGGTAACCTTGAGGGTAGACAGGCTTGTTTAAAACACAAACTGAGTCTTAATAAAGAGTAAAATTAGATTTTTTGTTTGTTTGTAATGATTTAAATCAAAAACTACTCTACCGATTTTTTTAATTCTCTCATCATTAGAATGCTATGTATATTATCACCGAGTAACATAGGTTATATTTTATTTACAAAAGAGGACTGTTACACCCTTTTTGTAACCTAATCTATTTTTACGCGAGCGAAGCTGCGAGCAAAAGCTAATTAAATATATCTATGGTGTGATTGCCTTGACATTTGATAATGTATTAACGTTTGCTTACCTACAGGAGGAAGATGGAAATACTGATTCACAATTGTAACACCTTTATATTTGTACCCAGATTCGCAATAAACAAATTGATTGATTGTTTGATTGTGGCGGTAATCAGATGTAGTCTTGTAGATGGCCAAATAAAATAGTTCTTCATAGAACTGTATCTGAATTATCTAGTTGGATATGTACTGATACTAGTTATATATAATTAATTATTAATAATAAAGGTACGACCTAACGAAGCGGTTGGGGGAGACGACTGCCGCACAGCGCTATCGCATACTTACGCCTGAGTTCACTAAGCTAATGCGTCAGCAGTGTTGCTGCAGCCTCCTCGGAGGTGAAGAATGAATTACCAACTACGCTTACCTTTAACCAAAAGATCGCAGGTACAGTTTCAGGATCGAGTAAAGGCTTATTGCGTTTATCTGTTAGGTAATCTTCAGAATGAGTAGAGTATTTTGCAATCACAAATGGGTCGTGGTTTGGGTGGGTAACCACCAATGCCAAAGTGCGAAGTAATTCGATATCCACACGGAAAAGCGATTAGTGTAATCCACAAATCAGTGTATTCGTTCCCTTTCGTAATGTCTGTAAAGTTTGCAGCGACATAAGAACTATTACAAAATAGGCAGAAACCTCTTTATAAAATCTAGAATAACATAACATAACAACTAATGGTATATAGATGTAAGAACAGTCTGTCTTATCCCGACCAATACGAGGGTGACTATATACGAATATACATATAAGTTCTGCCTAATCCCGACAACCACAAGCGTGATTCTATAAACGAATATAAATATAAACAGATGATCGGAAGTTTATTTAGCGAAACATTTAAAGCTCTAAACAGAACTTCTGCAAAAACACTAAGATCGAAAATTATTTTCTATTAAGGATTACTTCACTCGAATTTAACACTAAGAATCAGATTTCGTTTTCTTGGAAACATTGAAGCAACTTATTACAGACTCCTTAAGGATTAAGATTGTAGCAACAGGAGAAATGTTAGAACGAAATTAAAGTTATTTAAAGTTACTTTTATATACAAGGAAAATTGAAAAATGGGCGCTTACAATACTAGCACCATATAAACTTAACCGTTATCTAATCTCTACATATGAAATTGTTGTGTTTCCAGTGCAAGATCACACTAGTCTCCTGGCAGCATATTGTTGCCTAAAAAAGACATGAGAACCTACTAACAACAGCATCACAACACAAGTTTACGTGGCCAGGGTCTTCTGAGCTTTTGGACACATACTTTTGTAGTTTAGCACTACTTTGTTAATTCAACTATCCCTGGTGGAAAAACAGTCAAGCTATGGCTTCAGAATTCCTCCTCCTGAGCGCATATCTCCTCATAGACTTAATACTTCACCTAAATCCACTAACAGACCTAAATGTAACTTCAGCAAACTGACTAACCACTAAACTTTACTATTTGTAAGTCTTAATTTGCGACCCAAATTAATAAATTTACTTTTGACTTTGATTTCTTGACCTGGAATTGCGATTCCTACAACGAATTTATTCCTTCCATATCTTCCTCTTCTATCTAGACGCTAGATCCATGTATAGAACATTATTATCCAGCGCAGTTTGAGTGCAACAAATGATATTGTACGAGCACAATGCCGTTATAAAACGATAAAGCCTCTCACAAACTTGCTACCATTCCGTATTGGATTTTTAGGGCAAAGGCGAACAAAAGATGAAAGAATTTTGTACAGAAAATGCACTTATGTTCGCTCCAACTGTTTATTTGTTTCCGTTAGTGAGTTTAGGAAGTAGAAATATGTTGCAACAATTTGAGATTGGATGGATCAGGCAGAAATCAGAATTTATTTTCGAATGTCGAATATAATGTACTGACCTGACACAATATTTGGCGTCATGTCGATAGTGCAACGTATGGCGATCATAAGTGAATACATCTCGATCATTATGCCTTCACAATCAAAATATTGCTGCCTACACAAGAATTAAGTAACAAGCACCATTTGATCTACAATTCCGAACCTTCACCAACAGTATTTTTACCCAAAATCTAGCCCGAGCTATCATTTTTCATAGCAGTTTAGATCAAAAATGATTTATGACCAACGCTCCCCGGTAAATAGTTAACACGTCAGAACCTAACCGCGTCCATCAATCAATCGAAACATGGGCTTAAAGTTACGTGCCTAGTTTCGAAATTGGTGATATTTAGTTATGCAGGAAGTAAATCTTGAAGCATGTTTTAGAATCTAGTGTTGCCAAATAATGCTAACCCAAAATTGAGACATTACTGGCAAAGTCTGTTTGCCTGTTCGTCTTTGATCTTCAGCTTGGAAATTATTGGAAGTACCCAGCTGAAATATGACATATTTAAAGCGACATTAGGCATTAGAATTGCGATTAAATTAATAAGAATTTGGATTAGATCCCTACAGCGTTGCAATATCGACGTCGGTCCAACTCCAAATAACATTTAAGCTTTTAGCTTAGCTCTAGGGAATAAACAGAATAATAACCTAATTACTAATAATAAATAATCTTGAGGCAGCTTTAAAAACAAATTGAATTTGTAGATAAGTAGGTTCAAAATTAACGGGTATACAAAGCCCTAAAATACAAAAAGCATGAAATCAAAGGTGCAATATTTGAATCTATGTATTAAAAATCAAACAAAATATCTATCACGACCACGGCTAGTGTTATTTTAAACAGAACATTTCTACGCTAGAAAATTATTGCCACATCGTGCGGCTTTAAGCAGATACAAGTTTCTAGACACGGATCACACAAATATTTGGTACGCGCGAAATCTAATCCGTTGCACACTGTTTCTTCTTAGTCGGTAGCTTAAACCACGGATTAAAACTAGCGTTAAATAAATACAACCATTATGACTTTATATTTCCAGAAGTTTAGGCAGAAATATCTAAGC
Source organism: Catocala nupta (assembly GCA_963675205.1). Taxonomy (NCBI): domain Eukaryota; kingdom Metazoa; phylum Arthropoda; class Insecta; order Lepidoptera; family Erebidae; genus Catocala; species Catocala nupta. The sequence continues at coordinate 16,513,474 of OY776104.1, forward strand.
TTTGTTATATCAATGCTTATTAATATACCTCGCCAGTTTTAATATAGGCGGTAAAGTAAATCCGAAATAATATAACAGCCAGTAAGTAAATACCAAACACTAAAGTCTAAACTATTACTAACTAAAATAATGTAAATGTTTAACTCATTAAGGATTTCTAATCATCTGATAAACTGAGTAAGTAGGTTCGCGTTTTCATATAGGCCTAGTCTAATCTATCAAAAAGTCTATCAAAATATTCCTTTGCTTGAAAATTGGTACTAAGAAACTTAAACTTGAGGCAGGAAATTTTCTGGTTTTTTCTTTTTTAACGATCTAGTTTTCTATTTCAAATAAAATGACTTTTCTGGACACTGGAAAAATGACTTAGACAAAAACAGTAATCTTTATATTTTACCTAATGTCGTTAGCTTTAGGGACCTATAGCCTAGATATAATACCTAGAGATTAAGTGTTCTTTAAAATTTACAAAGTTTAATCTGCGAATTTGCCTCCGTAGTGCTACAGAAGAATAAAGCAGTACTCTACGTCAATTTACAATGCATAAGCTATCTTTGCAAAAAGTCATAATTATCTGTAACTCTGTTGGTGGATAAAATGAAAAACAAACTAACAAACATACTTTCTAGTTTATAATATTACAGAACAGTACTTTTATATGGATGAAAGGTACACTATTTCATTTTTTGTATCGGAAAAGCTGTATGCGTAACTTCAATATTAGTGAGAATAAGGATAATGATATATTGTCCAGCCACAAGTGCCCTACCAAATTCTAAATTTGAACACACTATTCAGACCCTGCTGTCTTTCAAGCTCGTGTGGGAGGCGGGTATGAAACTTTAAACAACTTCTATATACTTCATCCATCAATTTTGACACGTAAGAATCTCAAACAATTTTAAAAGACATATTTCAAATAGTTGAGTAAACATTTCTGTTCGGCATGTAATCAAGTCTTCATTGGAGTAACGTATGTTATATTTCAGTTTCAAACTTTTGGGCATTAAAGCCCTCATTAAAAGAAATGGTCTGTATTATTAACAAGTTCAATTCCCTTTGTAAAGCTGACATAATATTCAAATACAATATTTATACAAATATAAAAAAAATCTAATTACACAAGAAAACATGGAAATATAAATACATGGTTACTATAATGATTACTGAAAACATGTACCATAAACTGACAGCGTTACTGTGTTGAATGTCACTACAGATTCTTTTGGCCAAAAATCCTACCCAAAATCATATCATCATCCAAAACGTCGATTAGTAGTTTTACGAGATCTCCGTGAAGAGTACTAGCTCTCAGACGGCTCTAAAACGTAAATTTCAATTAAAGTACTGACTATATTTGCGCCGTTTGAGGATTTTTGTGTCTGTAGCGCTTACACAGAGCACCATTTGCGTTTTCAATTTTACGAGTACACCAATATATGCCTGCGGTTGCCCTCATCATCAAAATCTTGTTCACACGTTCACCCAAATTATTTCGAATGGTGTTCCTATAGTGAACAGGGTTTCTAAAACTTCTTAAAGAAATGCCGAGTTCTTAGCAAGGGATGAGCATTGTAGGCCCGCTAATACTTTCAGAATTGGCCATTTGTGAACAATATTTCTGATCTGTTTATCCGTAAGCTACGGTAAACATTGACCATCAGGTCGTTGTAATTATCTGCTGAATTGTCATCTTTATCATATGAAATATCATATCCAGCGGATAACGTAGTAGCGTCCAAACCTACAAACGTGGCAGAATACTTGCTTCATTTGAAAATTCCACAACAGGAAAACCTAATACAAAATTTTCCGCTTCAGAAAGGAACAATCGGACACGATTGGCAATCACTCTTACACTTAACCTCACCCACTAAACTGACCACAAAATAAAATACACCGATATATCAGACGTTTCAATTCAAAACACACTAGCTACTGTTTGTCACAGAATCGCAGCGACAAATCGCAAGTGTATAATCGTCCTTAATACGCTAACTTAGACTCAGTCGCATCAGGAGCTCTTACTTAGCGCTCTGTTTTGCGCTTCGCTCTCCTCTACAATTTTTAATGAGATATTTTTTCTTCTCCAATTTAATAAATGAATGCTATGAAAAACTATCAAGTGCTTTTGACGAGATCTCGATTTGAAACGGACTACTATTGGCTTAAATCACAAAGAGTTGTATTTGTAAGGAACCTTTTGAGAGGATAATAAAGGAAATGTAATCATTGGATATCAAAACGTACTTTTAATTAATGCTGTTTGTGTTGGATAGACTATTATGATAGCATATTTTGTAACCAAGATGACATATAAGCATAAGGGACGTGTTATAGATTTGTATAATCAGTAATATAATAATATAATGGCTGCAATACTGAACAGTTTCTTGGAGATTTAGGCTTAATCCTAGACCTAAACCCAGCAACTGACTGGTTCTCATTTTAAGCTACTTTTATCATTAGCTGACATTATAATTAGCATGTATCAATATACATATACAGAGCCTGTCCTATAACTGTTTTAGCGCTCGTATGCATTTTACGCGTTTCATCATTAGTGCATCCAATTATGTCTTGCATCTTAAAAACTTACAATAATTTTCTTTGCTCTAGCTTAGACCAGTCTCATTTCTTTTTCTATTGCATGTGTCGCATTAGCCGAAAAAGCCGTAATGGTACTAACCAGTACTTTTTCCACAGTGTACCAAAACAGAATCATCCTGTTAGCATTTTTCTCTATTATTGCCATATTTTATCATTCGCGAAACGGTGTATAAAGCCAATATTCGCAACACGAGGCCAAAGTAAATTAAAAATCAATTTTCCAATACTCGTGAAGTACAATTATATGTTAATACGAGGACAACGTTAGGAGCCGTAGCGACCTATTTAATAGATAAAATAAAACACTAGTTGAAACGGCCCAGGCTGCTTGTCACACCGTAGCGTTTTTTTAAACATGGTGGCAAACGAGCATTCTCACTCGATGCGTTTACATCATATGAGACCGTCTGATGGCAAATGTATACCCTAACATATGAGCGCTTTCAAAAATAGTGGGATAAATAGAATTAATAAATGGTTGCTGCTATCGCAAGATATATAAATTCCTGGTGCCATAAATGCCTTGGGTTTAAGAATAAGGCTAGCAAAAAATATATATTTTTAAATGAAGTCCAATTTGCTCTCTTATCTGTATGTCGTGAATGATATACACTGAAAGCATGGTCTTGCTAGGTTGGATATGACAAACAATTGTATCTGTATCGCGCATTTCATTAACATAAGCTCGCTTTTAAGCTTATATATGGGTATCGCCAACGTTACTGAAGACCCTACTTTTAGCAGGACTACAACACAACTTTGTTTGTTTGCGATTTCCTGTAGAACCTAATCAGGCTTGTTTTGATTATAATATAAGTACTTTATATAAATAAACGTTAAATCCCTGCTAATGACCTTTGCGGTGTAACAGAGTGCCAACAATAAAACGTTTTCCCATTAACCTGTGAACGAATTAAAGCCTTTACGTACTGACCCCTAAAATAGCGCCGGTTTGTTTTATGGACCCCATGGTACACAACATTAACGGTTTTATATACAAACGTTTATTTCTTGTTTATTTTAGATGTTTTCTTGTGTTTTATAATAAAGATACAACTGAATGTATAATGGGTTTTGTTGAACCATATAGCTGACTGCACAGATGTCACTAAAATTGTGTAAATTATTAAGAGTTCAATGCTCACACGAGGCAAAAATATAACAATGTTCCATGTATAAAAAATGGTTACAAAGCTGCTCAAGTTTGTTATTAAATTTAGAATAATTTAAATAACATTAACGTTTCAATTTTAGTTTGTGTGATTGAAAATTACTTGTGTTTGTTTTCTTATAAAAAGATATGGGAACCAATAATTCTGAAATAAAGATTTATTATTATTAATACCTATTATAAAATCTACAAACATTTGCCTTTAGTCTGGGTGTTTTGTGAGTCTGTGGATCTGTGTGTGTTGTTATTGATTGTTTCCATGCAATGTATTGCGTGGAAACAAAATACCCTGTAGGGTACATCGGTACGAGAGATATCCTTGAAACGTGATACGAAAGCTGGTTCTTATAGTTGTAGCAAGTAGAAGCACGTAACACTTCTCAGTATTGCGCAGAGTGCGCTTCTACGAAAGAAGAAAGTATTAGTAATAATATTTGTACCGAGTGTGGGTTGGCACCGACCGCAGACTTCGTCGTCAGAAGGTACTACAATATATGAATCCTCTGTGTCGCTGTCACTGACACACCTGGACTATATAAAACTAAGCATATCTTACTAGATAGATAGAATAGAAACTGGCCTGTTTCATACTTGCTGCGTATATAATGTACTAGTTTTCCCCCGCGGTTTCACCCGTGTAAGTCACGTTCCCGTGGGAATATCGGGATAAAAAGTAGCCTTTGTGTGAATCCTGGTCTCCAGCTATCTACATACCAAGTTTCATCGCAATCAGTTCAGTAGTTTTTGCGTGAAAGAGTAACAAACATCCATACATCCATACAAACTTTCGCGTTTATAATATTAGTAAGGATAATAGCATGTTGAAATTGTAACACATATTGTGCAACGTACTAAATGTAACATATGTGTACTAACTTTGATAACACGGATGACGTATTGGTTTCAGTAGTCGCCTCGCCTCTGCCTCTACGCCGAGTGTTGTGGTTTCGAATCCCACACGAAGCAAAAATTTGTGTGATCCACAAATGTTTGTTCCGAGACTGGATGTTCTTTGTGTCCGTTGTTTGAAACTTTGTAAAGTCCCCCACGACACAGGAATTAATCCTATTGCGAGAATTTTCTTTTTGAAAATGTATAAAAAGTAAATTACATACACATTAAAAAAGTGAGTTATATAAAAGTGCGCCACATAACACTTCTATGGTATACATGCTTGACAATTTTAGGTATATCATAAGTATTCCAATTACTAATAAGAATAATAATCCTTTATTTTATCGTCCCCGCAATAATTAAAATTACCTACCAAATAAATAAACACAACAACGCATATTACGTCACGCAAGAATCGAAGCCGACCTCAATTAATATTTCAATTACCTCTGTCTGCCCCAAAAAGGTCAACCCTATTTTTTCGTAACCTCGAAAACCGCTAAATATATCCAACATAATTGAATCGCCAACAAAAACACATAGGTAACTGTGCGTAATGAAAATAAAACAACGTAAGTATTTAATCAAAAGAGGTAAGACCTAGTATCTCCCTTAACATAGGATTCCTTATCAAACCTTGAATCTGACTGGGAAAATACCTTCATTGAATACTTTAATCTGCGATAAAAAAAAACCCCTTTTTAAAAGTCAACTAGTCTCTAGAAATAATGCCTGTGTCGTAGGGTATTTTCAGACATTTACGGGCACAAAGAGCACTCAGACTCGGAACAACCTTTTGAGGATGACACAAAGTTTTGTCCCGTATGGGATTCGAACCCACAACACTTGGCGAAGTGACAGTGGCGAGTCTATTATTTAAACCACTACGTCATTCGTGCAGTCGATCAGCTGTATACCATCAGACATACCCATCTGCTTCGTAACCACATTCTAACTAATATTAGCGAAAGCGAGTTTGTTTTTTGACCGATAGTCCTGAAATGTCTCATGCATATTGTAACGAACACAGAAAAGGACATGGAGCACCTTTCATCCAGAGTAAGTACCGTTCCCGAATAACGCCACGAGCAAAAGCTAGTTAGGTACATAAAGAAATTACCGTCAAATACACGTAAACATACATAAAGGTAATAAATACAGTATTCAATTTACCGTCGGCCACGATACGTACAAATGTATGTAAATTGGCCGAATCTCGACGAAAATTACCGCAACACGCCAGCCAAAGGTGACGATTTGTAAGGCTTACACGCCGGGGTCTTAATTCAGTTTATATGCCGTAATAAAATAAGCACTGTGTCGTCACCTGCTTGCTTTATCACTATTATGTAGGGATAAGTTGCTTTTGTCTGCCTGTTTGTGACGGATTCAAATATTCGTTTATTTACTTTAGAGAGTCATGGTTATGATTTTCCATATATATTTTTATATGAAATGCGTATTATCTTTTTCTATTCGTTATATTCATATGACTAAGTATTGAGCCGACACTGATCAAAGGCATGAAATTTACTTAATTTGTTTAATAAAAATAGGATTTATTAATGTACTAGCTGTGCCCGCGATTTCGTCCGCGTGGAATAGTGACTTTGGATAGTTTTCCCGCGGTAAAAAGTATCCTATGTCCTTTCTTAACATATTATCTACTGATGCCCGCGACGTCGTCTGCGTGAAGGCTCTACAGCACCAAACATACCTAAGATGCCAGTGTCGCTATAGCATTATAAGTAAACAACTTTTAAAATAGCATTAAAATATAAGTATAAGTTTTTTTTTGCAAGCGATGTAAGTGAAGAAAGTTATATAGGAATCCTGCTGAGTTCAGTCATAAGATGTGACTGAAGGAAATAAAGAAAATAATGCAGAAATATATTCCAGGACACAAAAGAGTAAAAATATGTACAAAGGTATCATACCTTACAACACTTCCCTATAAACTACGTTGGTAGTTATGCTGCCAGGAGGCAAAATGTAAAGAGAGTCAGGACTGGTGACGCTGGAGCAAGCGACGTACAGATGCCTGTGTGAGAAGCAACTCGTCCTGAGGTCGACACCCGCTGCCCTCAGTGTCTGCCCCTGCCACTTATTGATGGTCATCGCGAAGCAAACATTAATGTATACAACATGATATTATGCTCATTATAATGCGCATATATTAGATTTTTTTTACGCTTCTTAATAGGGACCTACATACTTGGCACATTTGACTTAGCAGTCTAATTACCTCCCTATTTGATCCAAGTATGGTAAACTAAGAATATAATTAAATCGCAATTTCTGCATCGACTAAGAGATATACATGTCTGCATATTCAATAATCGTCAAAAGAAAATTGCATTCTACATATAAGACGCATCTCAATCCAAATAAAAAGGCAAGAAAACTACAAGCAGCTCCTATAATCTTCCTAGTATAACAAAGTAACAACATAGTTTATATCGACATAAAATTGCAAGACTTGTTTGCACGTGTAGCAAGTATGAACGGTGATTTTTTCCTCTATTACACACCACACTTTATAGCTGGAAGGAACGGTATTTCTGGAATGACAGAGAATGAAATTTCTCAACGTGTTCCAGTAGCGTCGTAAACGCTCCTTAATTTAATGTACCCGTATAGAGTATGTGATAGAAATCAATAAAGGTAATTAATCCAGGAAAAGGGAAAACAGGCGTTATTATAAAAAATTGCCCACTTGATAGACCATATGTAAATGCCAAGAAATGTTCTACCATAGCAATTACTCGAAGTTTAGGTTGCATAATACTAGTAACTTCTGCAGCTAACTAAAAATCTTGTTCTGACACGGCATTCACGTCAGTAGTACAATGGGTGAAGATCGAACACGAGATCTTTTAATCGTAACTTCTACAGCCAACGGAAAAAGGGGCCTGTTCTGTAATTAGTGACCTGGCCTTTCTCCAAAACACCCTCAATATGGTCTGTGAACCCTGTTTTTCATTATCTGTCTCACTTTATATACTTGCTCATCAGACTTTTTCCACATAGAGTTGACCCCGTATTAACTGTTGCAGAACCAATGTCAAATGTCATACATTGACTTCAAATATCTACTCAACTAGTCTAAACTTCGAAGGAGAACATTTGAACATTTGGACTCCAGAGGTCAAAATATGGCAGTCTAGACTAGAAGCTAACCCCAATACGCTGAAGTCTAATAAGGCCAGGAGATCATTTTCATCTATAAACAAACTCAACAAAGTGCGACATGTTTTTGGAGTAATACTTTGCTAAATGCTTGTACGAAACTTGTTTAATACCGTGATATTAAACTATCCAGTACGCTGTAAACAGTCTTTATGTCTTAATATACACGTGGTATTAAAAACGTGCTAGTTTTTATATAACACTGAGGTGAGAAATAAGTATAATATGGTTTGAGTGTGGTGAACAACCGTGTGTTGAGTTGTTCCTGCGAGGGTTTCCAGAATTCTTAAGGTGGCACTGTGTTGTTAGCAAGGGACTATATATTTTGTTTGTCCCTTGCGTTGCCAATATTGCAAATCCGTGTTTCAAGAGTTCTTGAGATACTGTTAGTATTGTAAGCATCCATATTGTACGGTGGCGTTGTTAGTTAATTTGGCATAAGAATAACTACCGCTAATTGCTAGGGCAAATTACTTAATCCTGCTGACTTGCGGCAAATTCAACACTAATTTAGTTTGACTAAGGAAACAGTTGCTGAACTACAAATTAATTAAATTAAAATGATGCTAGCAGTATTTGCATTTATTTTTCCCATATATACAAAATAACATACAAAATCCAATATTACTGTCGAAAATTTGCGTTTATTTTTATATGGAAAATCATAACTGGGACATTCTGTATGTAATACACCCCTGTCTAACCTATTATAGATATACAGACGTGAAATTTAGAACTGATGTACGAAAAGCCGAGTAAGACTACGTAGGCCCAGTTCCTATATCAAGAAACGAGTCGTTTTAGTTTCGGATAGTTAAATTTTGACATATTTTTCATAGAACATGTGTCAAAAATTAACTGTCCGTATGTAAAACGACTCGTATCTTGATATAGGAACTGGGCCTAAGTCCTCCACTTATTTCAAAGTTTAAGAAGCCTTTTAAAATAAACACTTCAATAAGCACAAACCTTTCGTGTTTAGTATCAAAGGAGTTCGAAATCTTAATTTGCACTCCCACTAAGGGACCATTCTGAGTTTTCTGGCAAAGGTATATCGCAAGCGCCTCCAGGGCGCAAACCTATATAGTTTTATGTTCCGTAAACTACACCGGAGTTTAATTAAATTTCGTTGGCACTGGAGTTATTTACAACGCTCCAAATTGTCTAATCATTTTGCCGTTTTTGACATTGTTTTGGTCTTCAGGAGGGTTGATGGGGCAAAAATATTGCCGCAGCAGTTTCGGGTTGTCTAGGGGATCGATGCTTTTGAGGCTTTTTCAAGCTTTTAAGTGTAATTAAAAAATACGATGTTTTTTTTGTAAAACTTGCCTTAGAATTGTAATTATTGTTAAAACCTTTTGAGGAAGCTAAGTCAATTGGAGCAATTGACATAGCTTCTCTTATCTGATGGCAATTGCTTGGATTGGTCAAGTCGGTTAGGGTACCAGGTCACACATATGTAATGCCAATAAATGTAATATCTTACCTTTGCATGTGTTGCTAGTTAATAGATCTAAAAATGTTATATATATATATATTATATATAGCTATTTAACTCAATACACATATATTTTTAACAGTGTGACCTGTGACCATATCTCTATTACCGATGGTATATCGAAGCAAAGTAAAGCATGTTAGTAAATACATGTATTGGTTGATGTTTCAATTCCTAGACTTATTAACGCCTGATTAGACATTTTATAAATGGTATCCCTTTTTACCAACATAGCGCTGAGCTTATAAAAACAGCCTTATTTTATTTATACAAACAGGCCTCAAATAAAATATAAATAATTTAATCTACTGAATTGGCAATATCTAATACCCATCCAGTCTATATTACCATCGAACATATCTTAGACATTTCCAATCTAAGAAAATTACCTACCACCGTTATCGGAACAAAATATTATCCTTTAGTAGGAAAAGTATATTTTTACCAAAAACTCTTGGCAACGAGAATATACGTTACTTATCTAGAAGAAGGGATATCAAATAGTATCGATTAAATAGGTAATACAGGTTCAATAAAATATAAATTTCGTATGAATGTCAGGTTAGTAACAATATTTTGTTGCGATACACGAGTATTTTAACTATAATATTATATAAGACTTTCCTTTGTTTGTTATGCTCACACGCCGCCTTAACTACTCCATTGATCATCATGCAATTTCGCATCTCTTCAAAGTTATGTGCGTATTAAATAGTTAATAATCGCATTAATGGTGAAGAAAAACATCGTGAGAAAACCTACATGTCTGAGAGTTCTCTATAATGTACTCGATGATATGTGAAGTCTTCGAACCCACACTGGGTTAGTGTGGTGGATTATGACGTAACCCTTTTCACACTGAGAAGAGAACCGTGGCCAGCAATGAGACAGTTTAAGGCAGGGTTGAAATTATATTGTTATTATAAGTGTACAAGCTTATTCTTTCTTTTAGCAGTTACAGATTATCAGATTAAAACTGCCGATTTCATAGCTTTTATATAAAACAGTACCTACAGCTTTATTTTGAAATATAAAGCCGTGGTTCGATGAAATTTTGGGTTAAAATATTATAACTACTACAGTTTCCCAACGAGTGTTTTTTAATACTCGCCGACGTACGCAATGCAGCTCTCGGAGTAAATTTATAAAACTATTCCGCTAACTATCCTTTGAGATACCTATCCAACTTTCTCATCGGTCATGTTCATGGAGCGTAAAATACGAGCCATAGTCTTATTTAAATATTGCAGAATCGCTATAGATATATTATTCTTACATTATTTTCGGTGACGATCTGTTAAAGTAATACCAATGCTGTATTAGTTTAATTCTAGTAAAAATACAGCTATTAACCCATTGAGTGCCGACTACGTAATATTACGTAAGGTAGGTTAACAGGAGAGGCCAACTACGTGTTAGTACGTAGATGTTCTTTGTTGGTTGTAGGGTGATCTATACTGTTTGGCCTCCTGCAACGTTCGTTTTTATACTACTTGGCACCTCAAATAAAACACAATATACAAAAATAGTAACTTTATTGTTTCTAAAGATCTAAATCTAATACACTTTGGTATCATGAATTACACAGTCTACTCTTGAGATCAATATACTTCTAAGTAATTATTATAACAAAAACAGTAATATTTCTTACTAAATCAACACTAAAAAACATAAAAATAAACTTCTATACAACGATAAAAAAAAAATTAAGCGAATTTAGAATCTGTGTGGTAAATTTTAAAACAATTGTTTACACACAAAGCCGGCTTTTCAGGACAAGTAGCACATACAAAAGATGATTCCTTCCGTATTTTATTTTTAGTGCAAACACGACAAGGTTTAGCCGGAACGGCTTTTTTAGCCGTGGGTGGAAGCTTTTCTAAATAATGAAAATTATCTAGTGGTACACGAGTTTTAGCAGATAATTGACTAGTTGAAGCCGGGGATAGAATTGATTGGGGTTCTTGTGATGGTCCTGCTTGTGTCGAATGCGACCCAGTTGCTATGGTGGGATCATTATTATTCATTCCTAACAGATGTCTTATAAAACCTTCACGAAATTGCAGCAGTCGCATTTTAGAAGTTCTATCTTGAAGACGAAGTATTCGGTGTGCATTTTGAATGTACACTTCAAAGATGTGTAGCCCTAGCTTCTTGTGCCATCTAAGAGTTTTTCTGAGGCATGAATAATATGAGACCATCTGGTCGCCTCGGTCTACACCTGACATGCCCAAGTTATAATCGGCGACAATGTTCGGCTTCAGTGAGATTCTACCATTCTTATTCCTAACTCTCACCAACTGAAGATTATGCTTGTTTGAAATTACCAGTACATCTCGTTTATCTTTCCATTTACAAACAGTAATATCATTGCATACTTTAGCAGCTAGCTCTCCACGCTTTAACTTAGCGTTTGTAACGTCTACAGGCAAGTTTTTTCGATTCTTTCGAAGTGTACCACATATGTATGTTTTCCTTTGGGTAAGACGTCTCGTCAAATCAGGTGAATTGTAAAAATTGTCAGCGTAGATTACGTGACCTTTATCTAAATAGCCTTCCATTAGATCTAAAACAACTTCCGTGCTATGTAAGGTTCCAGGTGGAGGCTTCTCACTTTTTCCTCTATAAACACGAATTTTCATGACTATACCTGACGATTCACATAATTCATACAGTTTTATTCCGTATTTGTGCTTCTTATTTTTTATGTACTGTCGGAAAATCAATCTTCCTCTCCACAAAACCATTGACTCATCGATACTTAGGTCAGCTTTAGGATAATAGAGATCAATCATTATGTTGTTGAACCGTTCTAATATAGGTTGTATTTTATGCAGTCTGGATGTAGCCGAGGAGTCGTCTTCGGAAAAATGAAAATTACGTAACAATAATTGAAAGCGGTTTCTGCTCATCAAAGTCCTAAACAGCGGCATGTTGTACAATGGATCCAATCGCCAGTAATGACTTATAGAGGGTAATTGCACCAATCCCATATAAAGCAACATACCAATAAACTTGCGCATTTCTTCAATATTTGTATCCTTCCAATATCTAAAGCGGGCATGCTTTTGTAAGGGACCGGCTGTGCGACGTGCGTAATTATTTGTAGCTTGCACCAAAGAAAGCAGAAAATCGTTTGAAATAAATATATCAGCTAAAGCAGCGGAGGTAGGTCTGAAGTCAATCTTTATTCCCGACTCACCCGTAAATGCAAATTGTTGGGGTCTTGCAGAACCTATATTCCACTGAAACTCTGGATCACATGACGATGCTTCTGTGAGCGTTGCGGGTGGCGGCTGCGATTCATTGTCAGATGTCGATGTTTCATAAGACGAACTACTACTCCGCGCTTCTCTCTCTGGAACGTAATTATTATCTGATCCGGAAGAGAAGTCCTCATCGTCTGTCGATTCTGGTTCCATCAGAATTCCAGGTATTTCATTCACATTCAACTGTCGTTGTAACAATCTGGGATTTCGGTTACCGCGTAAAATACGACGCGATCGGCGTCCGCGCTCCATATTGCAATAACTACCTACACCTATCTAGCGACAGTCTCTCAGCGCGTGCGGCGCGACACTGAATGCGCACACAGGTAATAAATGTACTATTGATGCAAAAATAAGTGGGGAGAACACGTGATTGCCATTTATACATGTTAAAACGAGATAGACAATAGTCTGTGTTTTATTAGGGAGCTAAGGTACGTAATTTTGCGTATACGTATTATTGCGTAGGTAGGCACTACTAACATTTATTTTTCTATCTGTGCCTATCTACGTAATACTGCGTATACGCAATATTACGTATTCTGGCATCCTACTATATCCTTATATACGTGATGCCAACTACGAATAATTACGTAGTAGACCATTTGTATGGTGGCCACCAGGTTTGGTCTGACGCTTACCTTCGGCATTCAATGGGTTAAATTGAACTTAAAACTGCGAGCGTGAGACTCAGTGCAGCTGGTTTTTCAATAATATTCTAATAAACTTACTCTTGGCCCAGCCTTAACTGTTCCTTTGTGTAAAGGTCTCGTGTTCAAGTACTGGGTTCGAAAAAGCATTTTTTGAATTGAAAACTTCTTTAGTCGCGTTGAACATTTTTTGGGTGAACAAAAATCATGGAACTCGCGTCATCGTCACCGAACGCTTTCCATGAGCTATATGTATACTGTGTATATATGTGTACTTTTTGGGTGAACAAAAAGCGTGAAACTAGCTTCACCGTTACCGCACGCTAGTTACTTAGTTTTCACTTCTATCGGCAGTCCCCAAAGACTACCCCGCATGTTTTTATTGTTACAACATTTTCAATAAAGGTGCAACCTGAAAATATGTGCGGTAGTCAGTATTACACCTCTGCCCTCCACTTCGAGGATATGGCTAAATATTCAATCCCAACTAATATTATATATGCAAATGTGAGATTGTTTGTTTAGTATGCTTTTACACCTTAACTACTAGACCGATCTACATGAGATATGAGATGATCATCGGATACACGTTGTCAGGGGTCCAGAATAGGACATGAGACACTTTTATCCAGAACAAGTTCGTGCAAGCTCTGGAATGAACTGCCTGTCTCGGTGTTTCCCGAGCGCTATGATATGTCCTTCTTCAAACGAGATTTAAAGAGAGTTCTTCTTTCACGGGAGGCAGCAGCTTTGCTGTGTCCTGACATTACTGAAGTCCATGAGCCCACCACCACTTTCCATCCGGTGGGCCACTTGCTCGTCTGCCACCTAAGGTAATAAAAAAAAATCAAACTAAGGTACTGACACTTTACATAGCCTACATTTATGCGAGCGAAGCCGCGGGCTGGATCTAGTATAAAATATTTATAGGAGTAAACAACTCTATTACACAGGAAGTAAACACATATGAACTGTTATCTACTACTTTGTCCTAATTAATTAAAATATTAAAACGTGCGTGTCTTGACAATATTAACATAAACAATGTCACCGAACATGACACGTGTCACACGAATTAAACAACATTTTACATAACATAACATGCTTATGTAGTACTAAAGGGTTAGGCAGTGTTGTACTCATGTTTTGTTAGTTGTTCGAGTTTTAAGAAGCTGTTTTTATTTTTTTTAAAGGCAGCTCCCGCACTTTGTGTTATGCCTGTATCGCGGGGGACTTTACAAACATTTAAACAACGGACACTAAGAACATCGTGATTTGGAACAACCATTTGTGGATCACACAAATTTTTGTTCCGTGTGGGATTCGAACCCATAACACTCGGCGTAGAGGCACTGGCCAAGCGTCCACTTAATCAACTACAGCATCCGTGCACTCAGTTGCCGTTTACGTTTTAGTTTCCTAGAGACAGTATTGTATCATTTACACATTCCTCCAATTACGGTTTTCCAATTCCTGGACACAGTTCCAGACGCCGAGCTGCTACTGAGAACTGCTTAATAGAGGACTTGGATATTTATCGGAGACCTCATGCGCATTGTAATCATGGAAAATGTGTTTTATACACCAAAAGTGGCAAACAAGCATATGACATGGATGCATTTACCGACACAATTCAGGAATTTAAAATGGTTTTAAATAACTGGAATGATAGATATGTAAGTCTTTAGAACTCTTTACTTATTCATTCTTACTTATTGGACAAAACCCAGCAGTAGGACTCTTAATTATTGGGCAAAACCCAGCAGCACGGCACTTCCATAACGCTGGTTAACATAAGGGGGTTGGAAGTACATCCCGAGCCAAGCCAACTTATTCCTTCGTCATCAAATTTGTTTCGAATCAAGAAAAACAATGAATGGTACCTTAATGGAACCTACATAATGGAACCTACATGTACAGTTAATACGTATTTTCCTGCCACTTCATACAGAC
The DNA here is from genome assembly GCA_963675205.1 of Catocala nupta. NCBI lineage: Eukaryota > Metazoa > Arthropoda > Insecta > Lepidoptera > Erebidae > Catocala > Catocala nupta. The sequence continues at coordinate 16,528,708 of OY776104.1, forward strand.
GTAGGTAAGTGCACATATGTAATATTTTTCAGTCGAAGACAGAAATAGCTTTCAATAATCTCATTACTTGAAGATGACCCAGTGAACTTTCTGGCCCACTGTTGTCCCAGAAAAATAGCCCATTTCGCCGAGTCAATATTTGAACATACGTGTGAGGACAAACACAATTTCTCGACGTTTGATTATATCACACAATATATTGTGTCTTTTTAGGCGCAGTATATACTCAAATGTGTTTTAGTATTGTTTAGATTTTTGTCTTCTCGTAGACTTGTTATAAAGAAGGTAGCAAAATACTACCTATTGAGAAGCTCTATTTAGGCTCTATTTCACTTCCTATTATTTTCTTTAAAAGATTAGTTCCTCACTAGGCATAATCATTTTTGAAATAACATTATTAAAAATAATATGTAAAATGTCATCAGATCCAGAATCTGTATTGCATCTCAGAATTCCCTAACGTAAACACGTAATAACACATTACTGACCCGAGAATCGAACCCACAATCGCAAGCATACCTAAGTGTTAACTTGGTGTAAATTTGGAGTAATTGGGGAATGTTGCCGCAACACACCTCTGTTGTTACCTTCAGGAGCAAACAAGCGTAACTCCACAAACTTTTAAATAAAAAGCAACAAAGATCTAAACACCGCATTCAACAATTCCCCAACAAAATTACGTAGTCCACATTTTTAAACAGCTTAAGAAGTTTGCATCGGTAGGCCAACACCTGCACACACAAGGCTGCGAGGCAGTACTCAATATGAGTAGAACGGGCGTCGAGTTCTCACCAAGTAATTGGATACGTGGATAAAATGAGCGAACTGGGCCGCACTGTGATTGTTCTGGGCTTTTTTTAATAACAACCTCACTCGTATTGACAGGGACCCACGTTGAATGGAAGCGGCAAGACAAGGGCGTACGCTGTAGCGAGATGTATTTTTTTTTAAAAAAGCGTTCAATGACGTGACGTGGCTGTTGCTAATTCAGTCAGCCAATTATAGTAGTTGATATGCGTTTGACTGTCTGTTAACAATTCTTTGTGTTGATCAGCCTTATTACCTAGTGTGAGACAAACCGCCGTTGCTGATTATTTGGTGACTGTATATATTATGACCTTGTCGATGGTATTACCACTAACTTACAGGCAACCATATTAAAAATATTAACACTGTTCGGTGTTTCACTCGGTGAGTAAGAATAACTCTCTCTTTAATTTCTTTCTTTACATCTCACCCTTAATTACTGTTCCTTAGGCTCAGCAACGTACAAATATTATATTTGGTAATGCAAGCAGTGGATTGTAGTAGACTGGTAGATTAATTGAAGAAATGCAAGCTTAGGTAACCATCATGTAGCGGGACATCTGAATTGTATAAAAAATATGTCGGTAGGAATGGACTTAGCATAAAATATTAAATAATATAGAAAACCTACTGTACTATTTTTTAATACACTGCTTTAATTCACGCCGGTAAACCACACACGCACATATTAAAACAAAACTAAATTACTTGAGATACCAGATTATATCATTAATATTTCGGATTCGATTCCCGCACAAGTCAAACATTTGTGTGCATGAACATGGATGTTTGTCTTGGTCTGGGTGTTTCTATGTATAATAAGTATGTATTTACAAAAAAGAAAAGTATATAAGCATGTTTATCCATTGTCTAGTACCCATAGTACAAGCTCTGCTTAGTTTGGGCTAGATGGTGTTGTGTGTATGTGGTAGAATATTATTATTATTATTATTATTATATATTATGCATTTTATTCCTCAGAAACTCTTCTAAAAAGTACTAATTATTTCTAAATCGAAATAACCAATAACGCTCGTACCACATCTGGATGTAGCAGGTACATGATACATCCGTGGCAGCAGTATGCGGGCCCATCCGTAGGCCTTTATTGGCCCGGAGCTCCGCCCATGATAGTCCAACTGCGCCTTTCTTGTTCGCACTTCTATCTGTTATTATATTTTAGTTTGGACAATGCTTATGTTTTCATCCCCTTTATTGTCTGAAAGAACTCACCAGTTATCTTTGTCTGGATATAATGTAGTGTGGATTTTCGTTTAAAAGGAAACAACACATAATGGATAGGTTTATTGATTTCGCTGCCTTGGATAAGATTAGTACGAATGTGATATGGTTTTAAGACTGTTTTCCCTGAAAAAGTCGAAAAATTAAAAATAAATATTGTTGTGCGTACGAATGGTATACAAATACATAATTTGTTATTAAAATATGTCAAAGGTAACTATCAAAAACCTAAATACTTATAGTTTTGTAGAAATTATACCTCAAGATGAAATTAATATCTTTCTACTGAAAATTATTTAATCAATAAATAGTCCCTATATCCTGAAGCTCCTTTTTATAGGTATTATTATGAGATTACATACACATAATATATTTATGTAGTAGCACTCTTAAGCTTTATTAACATCTTAATTCGAGATAAAAATATGAAGGGTTATATATAGCACGCAACCTATTTTTATTCATATTTTTATATTTTACACAACATACTAATAAATCTAATAGTCATAATGATCTCACGGAACATCAGGTCTTCATCCGATATGTATATTACCATACAAAGATGTTCTACAATCTGAAACATGGTCCCTATGTTTTAGTTATCGTCTATTGTTTTTATTTAAAACAGAACACCCACACACCCTGACTGGGGGCCACTATTTGCGGATGTCACAAATATTGTCCCTTGTAAGGCTCGAACCTACAACACTAAGCGATGCGACCACTTAAGCCATATAGTTCAAACAGCCCAGATACGAAGCTATCGAAGCTACCCATATAAATGTTCACCTTCGTATAGACATAAAACATCAATATATTCGTGGAAAACAACGATTGACTGGGGAGGCGGAACGATTTACAAAAACGGTCCTAGTAGCAATTTGATAGCGTTCCACTATTCCTGCGTGCCGATATGTAAACAATACTGGCAGCATCCAACATGGTTTACGCTCCAAAACGTTTTGTCAGCGAGGCTTTTTTTCTGACGAAACAATACATTTTGACGTAGCCATGTACAAATATGCCTATGTAAATATGTATCTAAGTTTCATTGACACACTCGAAAGTTTACTTGTTTATAGACATACATAGTCACAGCTCTAAATCCCCAAGGGGTAGGTACAACCAGACACATCTATATTTCGCCACGAATGTTTTTAGGTCGCTATGCGCAATCCCTAGGGTCAACTCAATGGTTAACCCAATTCGAAATGCCTTATCTGTTTGTTTAAACATTTCGGAGATCAGCAAATACAGAGAGACAGAATCTATTAATATAGGACTTTTATATGCAGCTTAACGAGCAAGCAAATAATTCGTTTTGTCACTAGTCAACACATATTTTAAAACCTATGATTTCACCCTTTTCTAAAACTACCCAATAGGAACAATCCATCTTTTTGTTTTAAAAGCATACAGCCAAATAGTCCATAGCATTATTCGTCTCAAAAACAAAATTTATACAAACTTCACGTCGATTCATAGCTCTATAGCTGTGTAAGGACAAACCAACAAACAAAGCTTTACATTACAATATTAGTAGAGCATTTTCACTCAGACGAAGACACGGACGACACTTAACTAGTAATAAATGAGAGAGAAGGGAGACGCATATATGTAGCGTCTCCTCCACATCAAAGATGCGGAAATCAAATTAAGTCTGTTGACAACAAACAGGAAACTATAAATAATAACATAAGCGAGTGCAATATAACAAACAAACATAACAACGATGTTATCTTAAAATAACAATGCAATACTCTAGCTTCATGTACAGTTATATACAGGATGATATTGTGTTACAGTTGGAAACATGCTTCTGCCCGCGGCGGCGCTCGCGTGAAAGTTGTATATTAGACAATAACCTCTTGTGTAACTCAAAGTATGGTCTATCTGTGTGTCAAATTACATCGAAATCCGTTTAACGTTAACGCGTGATTAATGAACAAATATCCAATTAACTTTACAACGCTTCACAATTATAATGTTAGTAGGAGTCGCGTATTTACTTTGGGTACACAGTTCGGTACAATGCAGTTCTTTCTTTGACAGTCATAAACTTAAAGTAGAAGTTCATAAAAGTACCTTAGGAATGTTGCTGTTACGTTCATCGAACCCAGGACATCGCTGGACAAACATTCGTATTGCTGATATATCTACGTACATACATATAAACACAGCCTCACGATTACATCCTAAAAGGATAGCCAGTGGTGTTTCGCCAAGCTTAGGTCATACATAACAAGGGAGCGAGCCTATTGCCGGCCATCGGACAGAGTGCTACACTTCGAGTTCTTACTAAAAATGTATTTATTGGAAAACCCAACCCTGTGTGGGTTGGGTTTTCCAATAAATAAATTTGCTCGACTCAGGAATCGAACTCACTATTGCTGCGTTGAATCATAAGACCAAATGACTAACCGAACATTAAACGTGAAACTGGACAAAACACGCATACGATTACAAACTCGACATCTGACAATACAGTTGAAATTCTAGAACCCCAAAATTAATTCCAACTATCTACAAATTTCGGGACCAAGCAGACCTCATCCTATATACATACATAGTACTTGAACATGTTCGCTTACATTAGAGGGACATTAAGGGCGTCTTCACCGGCATTCAGGTAATATCTTTCACGAGATCCAGTGACCAACGTACCTGGAACCATCAAACGGAGTAGCCAGGTACAAAACCACAGTAGGAGAGTGATGCGAGGGGCCTGCTAAAGTTGGACGGGTAGATAGATGAGGCTTGTTGGAATATACGGTTATATATTTCGTTTTGAAACGAATGTTTATTGTTGGAATCTGGTTCATATAGTGATTTGATATTACGCTTCTAAAATAAAGTGTAGTTATAGGTTGTTTCAAAACTTATATGTTTCGATATTGCCGTAATATCAAAAGCAAAATTTAATTCTGTATATTAGGAAAACAGCACAATTTGTCTTAGTATGATTGCCAATTTTATGTAAGTTTATAGGATATTAGTATGTAACATTGTCTAGTCTAGAAGACTAGTAAAAGTCATTTAAAAAAAATTGGGCTCAAATAGAACACCTTCCCGTTTTGTGAAGTCGTTTAAAATATCGTATGTCTTGGTATCGGTCTCTTAACTAACTGTCAAATTCCACAAAGCAAGTCTTTAATATTTTTCTGAAAACTTTAATTATAATAATGATAAAATCAACCCTGTATTAGACTGTCCCACTTAATACTATATACAAAAAACATGCAGGGCAGTCTTTGGGGACTGCCGATAGAAGTGAAAACTAAGTACCTAGCATGCGCTGACGATGACGCGAGTTTTACGCTTTTTATTCACCTAAAAGTACACATATATACACAGTATACATATAGCTTATGGAAAGCGTTCGGTGACGATAACGCGAGTTCATAATTTTTGTTCACCCAAAAAGTACTCAACGCGGCTAAAGAAGTTTTCAATTCAAAAAAACATTGTCAAATAGACAATTTTGCGGATTCTACTGAACTCTGTATTTAAGTCCTACTTTTCTTATATACTGATTTAGTCAGGTTGCTAACGATTGTACAAAGAATTTGTCCCGGCTCACTCTTAGGGCAGTGCTTTCTGTCACCTGTCAAAGATCATTGACTCTCATTGCCAGGCAGTATAGTTTATACTGGAGTTCAAAAACGACGCGATCCTTATCCAAATATTCTACCGTATGTTTTTGTCAGCACCTCATTTCGCAGCCTGTCCGTCTAACCTTGACACCAGCAGTTCTGATATCTCTCTAATGAAGTCGAAATTTACCTTGTTTAACACAAATGGTGATTGCAAACAGAGATTATAGCCATATAACTATGGCGCTGCTGTAATATTCCTTAAGGTTGACATTATAAGGGATGTTTGGGAAGTTAATGTGGCAGGCTGAATGTCTACCGCTTGTCTTTAAGTTCAAACAGTTCAGACGACCGCTTTAGTGTTGATTGCAGTGAAAATTATTAGTGTACTTGGTCTGTGTGCGTGAGTTAATGAAATTTGTAATATAGCTTATCTTTATGCCTTGAGAGAATAGATTTTAGTGGAATGCAAGTGTTCCATCGCTGACTGCACCCTCTTAACCATTAATTGTACAAACGGCTTACCACTAATTGGAAATATACTCTCATTTATTCCACTAAGACGAAATAAGTTTGGATGAATTATGGCACTGACATATTTTTATTGACCAGAAGTTGTTCCAGAAAGAACGAAATACGCTTAAAAGCGGTAGTTATTTTTAGACATAACAAACATGCGACATGTCCAATATTCAGTTAGACATGACATTTAAGACTTTAAAGGTCACTCCTCATATATATCGCACATAATATGTCATCGTACTGAATATCCCCAAGACCGGAGGGTAGTCATCGCTCCAGGGTATCTTCAGCCCCCTTTCCACTTGATTTGCCAACGTTTAGCGGAGTCATACCTTAATGGACATCTGAGGGGACTGATCCGAAAGGACTTTTAAAGGGCAAGCAAAAAGTGCCTATTCAGTTCGGAGAAAACTTTTTTTGCTTGAAACTAGGTCACTTAGGGCACTAATTTATACGTTCAGTTTTTGTTTTAGGTTATGAAAGCTTTTTCGTTGAATATAAACACTAAATAATGTATCCGAAGCAAGAAGACATTCCAGGATTGAAAACATAATTTCAAGTGAAAGTATTTATGCTCCAATGATGTTTTTATACTACAATAGTAGCAAATATGCCTACGGACTACATGATAGTAAGCGATTACATATACATATGCATACATAGTCTACGATCATTTGTTATACCAGAAATATTATACGCGTTTTTTTTATTCTAAAGAAAATAACTAATAGATTTTTTGAAAGAATACGATCCTTAAGATCATTTACTTTCCGAGCGAACGGAGTAAAAGTGATATTATTCTTTCGTCCCTTTCGTGTGAAAGGAGGAATACAATAATTTGGTAGAAACAACATCTTCTACAGACAATTCAAAATAACTTAAGTTGCAAACTACTAACAATGAGTCTGGAGATCAAAACCAAGTCAATAACTAAAGCAAGTATTTCAACTACCCACATTTTTAGAAACTCAACATTATCCTCTACATAAATCTGTCGAGTTTACAAAGCAGAAACTAACTATAAACTTTTACTTCCACAACTTCAAATCCCTTCACCGAGCCTTGTTGTAATTACTGAGGTGTTGTAAAAAATAAAGTAAAATAAATTAAAGAGCAAACTGAGGGTAGTTTATTTATTTACGAGAACGAATTAGTCTCATGCAAACACAGATTCATACATTCGGCATTAAAAGCAAGAGAAAGGACCGGATATCGCACTCTTAATAAAACAGCGACTTAACTCGAAATTTGACAGTTGGGCAATTTTAACTCTAATTCTGTAACTATAAATTGTCTTAAGTAATTGCAATAGAGTTTAAATTTGTTTAATTCAACATACTCGGATAACACTCGGCCTCTGTTTTATCTCTTGATATACTATGTGAATAACTCTGTTTTTTTCTCTGGTAAATTAATATAACAAAGCCTGACGCCTATATATTCATAAAGAGGTAGGCAGACGTCTGTTAGACCTACCAACTATAATTTAGGGTTTAATTAATATATAGTCAAGATGGCTACCAAGCTGACAAGGATACATTTTAAAATTCGTTGCCTAACAGAAAAAATTAACAACTTTCCCGACTTGGAATATGAATCTGAGTTCTGACAATCGGCTGCAAATTTTCTACAGTACTACCGGTCTAATACCGTGAATCTCAATGCAGGAATAACTTGTTTCAATAAATACTAGGTATATTCTATAAATAAAGTTATTACTAGACCTATATTTAAACTGTCCAATGTAAATCAAATTGTACGGAATAATTAGATTCTGTGACGCGGATTCTGATTATTTGATCTGGACTTGCGTGAATATGTCACACACACACACTCACATACTTATACACACATACATCCGAATTACATTTAATACCATATTTACACCGCGTCATAAAATCTTTCTTATTTGAATTATATTTAGGATTCAAATTCGTTTTACAGTTTACTCATCATTATAACACACGCAATAAGGCTTAAAATCGTTTAGCATAAAATTATTGATAAATTGGTTAAGAATGATTTTAAGTGGCTTCATGATGGAGTCTTATTTTAACAAGCTTAAGGTTCAAATTTGTTTGGGTTTTTGATTGCGATATTTTATATGAATTAATAGGATAAGTTGTGAAGTTAAATCACGTAATAATAATGATCGCGCGACGATTGTGTCGCATTAAGAGTTAGCGTCACTTATCGTTTATAAATAATAATATTATGACGGCTCGGTATTTTACTGATTTGTGTGTAAATAAATAAATTAAGGTCGTCTCATGCCTGTTTCAGAAAGGGTAAGCAAAGGTCTTTCACCCATATTTCGTCATCTATAAATGGTCTCTGTCCTGTAAATCGTTTACCAGAAAATCGCAAAATGTCCAAAATGGGAATAGAACCCTCATGCACAACAGTCGCATTCACTGTCACTGAGGCAGTTTATTAAAAATATGTGAAATACTTATAATTACTAAATCATGTAACTCGATAATTATAATTTAAACAGCTGGCATAGTCAGATTAATGTAAACTGCATCTTAAGAGTGAAAGTGCCGTGTTTGTTAATTACTCAAAATTTATAAAAATATTAATACAGACATACACATTTATACAAATAAATAAATTAACTCTCATTAATGGGGCCTATTTTAAGATCCCAGTTTAGGCACATAGGTCAGGCAAAGTGTTATAATATTTTCTGTTAAAAATTCCAATAGCAAATGGATGTTAGAAATGTGCCCGATACTAATAATAGATTGCAATAGGCTTGGTCCCCAAAACACATATCATATATGGTGATACTATGTATATTTATAAACATTCAAAATAGCTCAGACATGAAAATAAAATACTCACGCTCAAATTGGCACGCGTGGGCGTTATCGACGTTGCCTCACCTTAATATTCGCTCCATTTTTTACGGTATCAGACATCCGATTGTTCCAAATACCGAACTATCTCTAAAAACATCGAATCCAACAAAACCTAGAAAAGGTTCAACGTTACAGGCGAGCAATAAAAATATAATAAAACCGGTATACATAATGAATGCTGAGGTGAATCAGGTCCAAATGTATTCTTTTGATATTTAAATGATCGACTAATGAAATGATCCCGCGGGATTCAGGGTGGAATCCTCGCCCGCCACAATTGTTCGATTCTAAAACTTTAAGGCAGTCGGTTATAGTGGTTTTGTTCGTTGAAATTTATGTACAAGTGTGTTTTATTGTAATTAACTATGTGATTTATGTTATACATGTGTTTGGCTAAGTCTTACGTCGAAACTGCTTAAAGAATTTGGGTGAGATTTGTACATAGCTTGTCTCTTGCACTGACCTTCTCACAACTTTAATATGTAATTATAGTAATACTAGTTTATTCGATTAAAGTACTTTCATTCTGGATAAAAGTTCGAAAGCAATGTGCTCCTCCTCCTCCTCGACCAATCATCATGAAATTAATAACTTTTAAACTTTCGCGTTGCATGATATATATATAATACGTAACGGGTATTAACGCGATCTTGCATAATGTTTACCTTTTTTATGCTTGACGTTTCGACCAGGTTACACCGGCCGTGGTCACAAGCTGACTGCTGCTGCGACGTGAAATCCCGTGATTACGTAACTTCGCTGTTTTGCGTCAGTAGACGGTACATGGACAAACAAAAATATGCCAAAAGTGAGGGTGTATCAGAATTCTTCTGCTTCACAAACGGAGACATGACATCGCAGCACCAGTCAGCTTGTGGGTCGAAAGGTAAAGCATAAAAAACGTAAAAATTATGCATGATCGCGTTAATACTCGTTACGTATTACATATACATCATGAAATTATTTACAATATGCCTTGTATACGACAGGGTATTAAGGCTACAGAAAAGACATTGCGTCCAGAAGATACCTGCTTCCGAGCGAGTGACGCCACGAGCAAAGGCTACTTTTATTTAAGATAGTATCACGCCTATAGAAGTTGTTGTTCCCCCTTATTGGTCCCGTAATCGTTGAACTGAGACGCCGGAGTGCCCAATTGCGGAACTCTTACTCTAATGTGGACCGCTAGTTAGTACGAAACGTGTATCACCTTAAAAATAAAAAAGCTACAAATTAATATATAGCCTTCAAAGGTCGTTGAACTCTACAAAACACGCTTCAATTTCAACGGTAATAGAGCTTAAACAGTTTACCTAACTAATTTAGCTTTCCGTATAAATATGTAAGCGGTAAATATATAAAATTATCATAATATTTTTTCAGTTTCATTATATTATGTATTTAACGAGAACACGGCACGCGAGTTCTTTCTGAAATATTATTAAATAATTTTAGCCCTACTAGTGGTATTCGAATGTAACTCAATTTAGTACAATATTTCGAGTTTTGTATTGGCTTTTTGAAATGGTATTTACTACCGTTGGTGAAACAAAACATACATATCGGAGTAAGATTTGCGATAACTTGCTTGAACATTTGACTGACTATAATAATACTAAAATATTCAAGGTACCGCAACAATGTTCAGTTCTTTTGTATTCCATGATGCATAGACTGATGTAAAGATTACTTCTGTTTAAATAGTAAGTAGGCCTACTTGATTTATAATAAGCGATGTTGCTTTGTGAACACTCAGAAGTATTCTGAGATTGTAGACACTCGTTATTTGTGAAATAATTGAGAGCACTTTGTACCGCAAGAAGATTTAAATAATTTAATCTAAATCTATTTAAATGATTTCTTATTTCTTAATATCCAAGCTATTGTAAAACTATGCATGTTAATCAGCCGAAACGGTTTTTACTCTTGAAAACAAGGCCTGTGTCGCTTGTTTTTAAATAAGTATTGCTATAAGATACACGGGTCGCACAAAATAGCCTCTATATCTTCGTTCATAAATATAACTAGGACTATTGGACAAGACACCCTTTATTACAAATTTAAAACACAGCAGCATCATTCATCATTCATCAGCAGCACAGAATAGTGTATGGGTTTAAATAGTCACCTCGAAACTGCGATTGCGTGAAGAGTCGTTTTATCGATAACTACACGGAAAAAATTGCTGTCTGATTGTCCTTTGTATCCTTTGTTTGAAGGTTTGTAAAATCCCCCACGACGCAGGACTTTTTAGCAGCGCGAGTGCAGTTTTTAAGAAAAACGTGCTTTAAAGTTATATTTCTTGATATTACTACCTAGCGCGTTCTGTAAATTACTGGAATGCCATACAGAATTGAAAAGCTCAAAATATTAAGTCACAAGCTTTTCACGCGAAAATCAGATCGAGTTTGTTCCAAAGTAGCTTGCACACAAAACCCTGTGTATTCTTCTATCTGCACAGAGAAACACGTTTTCCAATTAAAAGTGAATTAAAAACCAAACCTACTGTCTGTTTGTCCGTGCCTTTTCAGCTAGAAAATTATTTTTCTTGTTTGTTTCCAAGACAAGGATGTTTGTTGTGCGTTAAACAATAATTATAATATTTTAGGTGTTATTTTATTAGGCAGTTTATAAGATTTGTTTCGGAGCGTTTTAAGCAATATTTTATCATTGCGTAGCTTAGATTTTTTTTTGAATTTTGATACATTTTGTTATCCCATGCTCGATTCGAAATCCCAGCATTTAGCTATACTTGCAATGCATGAAAATACAATATATATTAGGTATCACTGAGCTGTTCTGATAATGGAGCGGGAAAGTGGAAATTATAGCTACTTAAAAAATCGATCGATTTGACTCATTTCATATGTTATGTTGTAATATTTGACATCTTACTTTTGGGTTTTGTTGTTAGGAGCGGCTGGATAATTATGTTCGTGTCTTACCTGGAACAAAAGAAACATGTCAACTTAATAAATATACAACAAAGTTGGTAAACAAGTATACTACCTGCTTAATGGTAAGAGGTTACCGTGCAATTGCTAGGAAACGGCATCACAGACTGTAGTGAACTGTTAGGCGCCTTACACATAAAAATACCTAACCGAATTCCATGAAAAAATAATTATAACCTATTGGATGTTTCATTCCCAAAAACCAACCTGGGTCATTACGCTGCTGGACCAAGGCTTTGTAGGCAATACAATGATTTATCAGTCTCACGATTTTGATATTAGTCCCCTATTAGTAACCCTTACCAAAATATAAAACACACACACACACAGGTTATTTAAGTTTTTCATTAAGTTTCACATTGTTTATTTCTTTTGTTAATTTAATTCCTAACGTGTAGTTTATTTTACTTAATTAATTTTAATTTTCTATTTTATTCTTTGTTGTTATATGTATGTGCATGCTGTGGTCTCCTATAACTAAAGGACTACACCGTACAAAACTAATGTTCATTTGTCTGTGCAATTTTGTGTATATTCTTTGTTGGAGATCCTTGATAAATAAATAAATAAATAAAAATAGAATACAAGCATTCGAAAATTAAAATGCATCTGCATGGCAATCAATTCGTTGTTGGAACTTGACTTATTAAATGATACAATGGATCAGTCATGGTCGATTGTGCTGCAAATGTTATTGTAGGCGGTGATAAACAACAATGATAAAACTCTATATTTCCTCACACCGCGTGAAATCTTTGCAGTGTTGTGGGTTCGATCCCCCGCATAGGACAAAATTTTGTATAATCCACAAATAGTTGTTCTTAGTCTGTGTGTTGTGTCCATTGTTTCAATGTTAGTAAAGTCTTACGCCGGACAGCTGTGTGAAAGCTACTAATGTTTCGATTTGATTGTAGTTTCGAATATTCGAATCTTTACCGATAAGTCCGAAGTGGGCTTAAGATTCAAATATTCGTTTGCGTTTACCGTAAAGTGGAATTACGATTTTGTTTGATATTACATAAATAGCTATGCATTGAGAAACATAACACATATACTGTATATACTATATGTATACCTCAGCGAATATTCTCTAAGGACCCCTAGTGAAATGATGACATACCCATATATTACATTTACAGATAAAAGGATGCTACAGTAAATCTCTTTAACGCGGCCTAAAATTGAAAATGCCACGCCATGGTGTTGATTTAACTGAAAATTTATGAAAAAATATGTAACCAGGATACATGCGCCCGTGTGTCATGCAAATATTCAATATGGCACACTGTTCCCGCGTTTGTGACCTGGTTAAAAGGGTTTGGTACTGATATTATTACCTGTTAAAAAGAAAAACAAATTATTATATACAGTAGCTATTTATATGCTATGGATTATTGCCTAACACTTCTCACATTGAGAAGAGGCCCGTGCCTAGCGGTAGCACAGTAATGATACACATGATATTATGATTAATTCCATAATCATATTGGCCATAACATCTCTTTTAAGCAATGCACGAGCGCGAACATAAATATTCCTTCGACGTGAAAATGACGACTTTCCTTTATCACAGTTATTTAATTTAACTGTATGAATGGCGTAGTGGACAAGCGGTACCTGTGGATTCGAAGCTCACACGATACAATTATTTGTGTGATCCACAAAATATGACAATGCTAAGTTCGGGTGTCCTTTGTGTCCGTAAATTAAATCCATTAAATTAATTAACCGTAAATTTGTGAATTTCCCCGCGACGTGACCCATGGCTTGATATCTGAAGCAAGAGGTGTCATTAAAAATATATTTTAAGGCAAAGCCAACAAATCATGCATATTCCGTGACTTTGGTCTTCAAATCCTACTTTATAGGTGACGAATCTATTGCCGAAAACCGTAGTAATCAATAGAATGAAGATGTCAATAACAATTCGCCTGACTTGGGATCGAATCCAAGACCTTCGGTACTAAGAAGGTACATACACTTTTGGTATATATAAACGTAACTTAGGTTTATTATAATCCTAATAACTCTACTTCAAAACCAAGCCTAAGCTTATATATATATATCTTACAAGAAAGAGATACAGCTTCATGTTTCATATAACGGTGTCCCTTTCCCGTCAGTATTACGTTTCAATTTCTTAGTAAGACGCAGGTGCGCGAGCGGTCCATTTGGTCATTATGATCATAATAGTTGAAGTAATCAGGGTTATGATGTAGCCATGTTATTATTAAAGCTACAAATGCAACTCATAATCTTAAGTATTTGAATAGAACACTGGTTTTCGAAAAAGACAATCGTATATAGACACTCACGCCTCTATAGCCCTATGGGGGTAGGCAACCTGGAGTATGGATTGTGGGATCTACAAAAAATACTCCTACAAGCTACTTATGTACAAAAAGACCAGGAAATCCTTAATAGAATTTTGCAATTTAAGTTATAATTATATATACAAATATTTAATTAACATTTAGTCATCTAAATGTTAATTGTAATATGATGTAATGTTTATAAAAATTGCAAATAAGGTCTCTGACAAATGTCAGGGGAATTAAGCACAACAACCTGCGATGACGATGCCTATAAAAAAAAGGGGGTAGACAGAGGCGTATTTCTCCAAAAGTTTGATAGTTACGTCGTAAGGTGCCACCTAATAGAAAGGCAAGTCTATTGCCGTCTATTTCATACATTTTACACTCGTAGAATGAGAAAATCTGTGTAGATTTTCTCATTCTACGAGTTTAACAAAAATTAAGATATCCGACTGAGGTAAGACTACTATATATAATCAAATCAAGCGTAACTAGGCGGCAATCGATTGTAATAAAATAATTGCGAGAAGAGGAACCAACGTTGCACCGGATCACCCGTCCCAGTTATTGCAATCGAAAAGTATTCTGCTTCGGAAAAAATACGTGGCAACATATTATATAATTTGCCAAGTTTGTAAGGTTGCCAACGAATGCGCTTTGAGAAATGACGAGAGTTTGCGTTAGTTGGATGTATAGTCTACTCAGAATAAGCTGGGCGTTAAATGAGTAGATCCATTTTATATAATACAAAAGATTGAGAAGACTCCAATGCAGAAGTACGAAGCGTAAAGCTGAATAAATGACTAAAACGAAAGGTCAAAAAATAAACACTAACAGAACCATTTAATTACTTTCTGAACTTATTAATTAATAGTCCCTTTTCTCTTGAAACTGACCAAAGGTTTCAATTAACTAACAACTTAGTTTTGTGGAAATTTCCTGTGCTCTTCATATTTGATGAGGGTAGTGCTACTTAGGGCTGCCTACTATGGATTTAAAAAATATATTGAATGCCATCTTAGTAAAGAAAACGAAGCAAACTAGATGCTTGATATTGATCATGTCTAGATTAGTAATTGGGCTAGAAGACACTTCACTTATAAAAAATGGTAACGTTAATTTTGAACAACAAATGTGATAACTAATTATTTGGTTCCCGTTACGATAATAAGTTATCATAAACTATGATTACTTTCAATATTCAAGGTCAAACGTCACTTGCAATATCACTGGCGCTTCGCTGACTCCAGAAAGAATTAAAAAGAAAGGAATGGCATAGGTATGTAGCCACTGAAACTCTTAGTCATCAGAAGAACGAAGAAATACAGGTAAGTACTTAAGCCAAGGGCAACCATCTCATTCATGACATCAAAAAATAATTTTCTTTGGTTAATTAGAACACTATAGGCTATTTTTATAATATATTTGATGATAAATATTTTCTAAGAGGCGCTCATAGCCAGTTGCACTCACTGATCGGTAAACGATTAGCGAGGTTAAGCAACGTTGGGTGCGGTCAGTCTATAGATGGGTGACCGCTTAGTGGTGTTTCATCTGAACTTCTACGTGCTTCGGAGGGCACGTAAAAAGTCGGTCCCGGTTGTTTCCAAATTGACAGCAGTCGTTAAGCCATGTCAGAGG
The DNA here is from genome assembly GCA_963675205.1 of Catocala nupta. Lineage (NCBI taxonomy): Eukaryota > Metazoa > Arthropoda > Insecta > Lepidoptera > Erebidae > Catocala > Catocala nupta. The sequence continues at coordinate 16,544,646 of OY776104.1, forward strand.
CTGAACAACGGCTTGAACAACTCATGACTACAGGTTGGCCACTAACCACACGAAAAGAAAGAAAGAAGATTTCCTAGGCCTACTAAAGGATTTTAAAAAGATCTCCAATTTTCCTGCAATCTTATTTATCAATGCGTAGCGGCAGATGCTACTGCTGTAATGGATGTGTCTTCAATTCACAGGTTGAACATCGCTATGAAGATTTTAGCAGCGAGGAGTCAGAAACTGTTTCCAGAAAATGGTTTATAGTATTCCTCTGCCTACCCCTCCAGCAATAAAGTCGTGAGACTATGTGTCTATATACATATTATGTGATATATACTACAAGTAAGATATCATTAAAACGAAAATGACATCCCAACATACTTTCAAGGTAAACCCTTAGCGAGAAGTATACTTCAAAGTAACTTCGGTTGAAACAGCAAGGGGTAGCAACCCTACTTTGTAGATGGTTTGGTATCCTCGCAGGAATGACCTTGACCCACCCGTGGGAACCCCCGTTGATTAATGGGAAAAATAAATTAATAATAGCCTCACGTGTCCATTAATGATCTCGACCTATTCGACTTGGTCCGTAATGCTGATTGGTTTGCTTCAAAGGAATTACTAATGTTAAGAATTATATGTTTATTAGTACATCATTGGTCTAAATTTATCACAATTGAATACTATGACATACACGTCTCTAATTATACAATATTAGAATATTTTTCAAAATTTTAAAGGAGCGGCTTTTATTTTCTTGCCGGTATCTTCTCATAGGCTCAACCCTATGCCTGAACCTAGCAACTAACATGAATGTAAATTCAGTAACTTTAGTAAACTCACTAACCAATAATATTTGACGTCTTTAAGAGTTGCTTTGTGACCTAAACGAATACTTAAATGATTGTAAGAGCTTGTCTTTTAATTGATCTATTGTTTTGAACAAATATACGTAGTCGGAATTACTCAAATGCTGTAAATACGGCTCAAACTAAATGTCGGTGTGATGGTCAGAACTAGGGCAAAGAAATAAATAACAAAGATTCAAGAAATGGTCATTAGCGTAGACAAACATAAAATATAATCAATATTATACAAACCACGACTTATAAAGGTATCATTAAAATTGAGTTACCTATAATTCGGTGATAATTCGAAACAGTAACAACTCAATTAATCAATATCGAAAGAGAACGACGAAAAACGTGGCGTAGTGGTTTAGATGGTTGTCTTGCCAATGGCACTGCGCCGAGTGTGAATAGTTTGTGTATACTTGGTTCCAACTTTGGGTGTTTTGTGTTCGTTGTTGGAATGTTGATAAAATACTCCACAATACAGGACTTCATTCCCAGTACGGGATCTGTCTACTTAAAAATAACTAGTAAAAATATTCGAATAAAATTTTCCGTTCTAGCAGCACATAGCTACGATAAAAACTCAAGCAAAACAAAAGCTTTAGCAGGTGCTATTAATAGTAAGTGGGACGTCTGTGAGACGTAGCGACAATGCACAAGCACCTTGTTTCCTAAGCAATATCCTCTGATATTTTCGTATACAACACGGTCTGTTGTTTATATATACCTTGCTCAGAGATAGGATGCATTTGGATGAAGACATACTGTGCTTACCCAAATAAATGAAGAAATGAATAAGAGAATGATGATTAGTTAACTTATTTGTGGCGTGACATAGGCTAATGCCTGCCATCAAGTGGATCGTATCTTTATTTGCCACCTGGATAGCCTAGATAGAAAATCCTATTCCCTCTAAGTCCTACGTCTCATAAATAACCATGAACTGCGCTTCAGTTCAGGCTATTGCCGTAAACAGAGGACCGATAGGAACAGACCGATAGCAGTCAATAAACAGGGGTCAGATAGCTTCACATAGGATTGTATTGCCCATTCACAAGACCACACAAATGCAGCAATAATTACATTTGTTTATTGAAACAGTATTGACCCGGGAAACTATTAATGCGCTCATAACTTTGAATTTCAATAGCTCCTTTATTGGCTAGACGCGGATATTTATAGTCACAGGTCTTAAGTTTAAACAAGGGAAATATTTGGTTTATAACTAACGGATCGTTTTTGAGTTTGTCTTTGATACCGTGAAATGAGTTTGCAGCCCGTGAGGTATCGGGTTCGCTTACTCGTTGAGTCAAATTTAATTGCGATTTTTCTGACGAGTCATTCTTAGTAGCTTTGGTTGAACTATACTAGAAGTAAGGTTCATCTATTTTTAAAATCCCAAGCAATGCCGAGTTCCAAAGTCGCAATTGCCGTTTACCGACCACATTTCCAAACCCCGTTTTACAACAGAGAATTAGTTATAAGAAAAAGCTATGTTGAAAACCTAAGACTTCGGGACCTTATAATTGTTCGCAAATATGGCCCGCAACACCATGGATATCACTCACGCGTTGCTTAACAAAAGTAAAGTAATTAATATAACGAATTTAAAGGTAGGTATGCCCCTATTTTTAAGTGCGCTTATCCCCAGAACTACCAGACAGATTGAGAATATTGTTTAACATTTTACCGTTTTTATTATCAAAAGTTATATACCTACTATTTATCATCAGGCTACGGACCTATTTAGGAAGAATTAAAACACCTACATTACTAAAACATCCGTATAAAACAAGCACACAACAAAACAAGGCTCATTATAACCAGATAAAACTACAATTAATTAAATAGACAAAATGATTGTTGGTAATTTCCAAGCAATAAATAATACTAAATCCTATTCCACAATTACAAATTTTACTAAGACTATACAAAATTATCATTCCCAGTTTGTTTGTTCAAGAGAAGTATTATACAACGCGATATCGCCCGAGGCGACGAGTAAACGGTACGCATTTGTTAAACGAAATAAGAGCTTGTGAGATAATAGATTATAGATTACTTCAAATTAATAATTGCCATGCCCCAAGGCCTTGAGCTCGACCGCGGTGTAAAACGTTTTTTATCATTGTTATTGTTTGTTTGATGTACAACTTGTCCTAACGCTGATACTGTTGAAAACATGGTATTTGAGTTTTGAACACAGATTTGACTTTTACTTACACACTCATGTAATGTAAGATGTATGGTAGAGCAAACTGAAAGTACAGAAGATCATTATCTAACAACGGGTTTTCCAGGCTACTTAAGGAATCATTGTGGTATAATGAAGCAATTTTTATTTAAGAATTAACACTACCGCACTAGAATTCAAACTCTTTGTTGCTGCGAACTCAAAAGCATAAAATTTTTGTATGAGAAGTTTATCCAGCCTCAGTATAATAATTTGTTACCTTACAAATGATTATGCTGAGGCTGATTCTGAGACACATACGGTCCCCTAGGACATCACTGTTTATTTTTCATGCACGTAAATATTCTAAATTACAAATATAATAAGGCAGATAAATCCTGATAACTTCACTACACAGTTGTGCAGCAGTCATTTAAATAGGTATTTGTAAAGTTCCGCGCGACATAGGTAGAAATTATTTTTAATGCGAGGGTTGTCTTTTAAAAGAGAGAATTTAAAGAAAGTAAGATTTTACTTTCTGGATTACACGTATGTAGGTAGTGCCAAGTAATAGAGGGACTGCGCGGAATTCTAATAATTCTTTTTTGCTATTTAGGCTACAGAACCTTAAAATATAAATCATATAACTCTTCTTTTCAATTAATGACTGCCATCATTTTATTTGGCGACAATAAAAATATCGAATTTATTATATCTCTACACGGTCGATTAAAACTGTCACAAGGAGAAAACTATTCGACTTTATATTTTATGTGATTTTTAATTAGTCTCGCAATAAATAATAAAACATATATTTTTGATACTTTATTTAAAGACTGAACGATTGGCGTAGTGGTAAATATTTGCCACGCCACTGCTATTACGACGAGTATTGTGGGTTCGAATCCTACACGGGACAAAAAATTATATGAGTGTAATGGCTGTTTTATCTCTTATCTTATGCCTCTACTACACCCACATTTCACCAGTTATCATTTTTCATATAATAGGGACCAAGCCCACAGCCAACTTTAGATCAAAGATAGGTTACGAGTAAGTTCAATAATAATCTAATATAAACAAGAAATCCCATAGCATAAAGTTAGGCACTGAATTAAACCTGTTAAGATGTATACATTTCATTGATAACTATTATTTTTAAATTATTTCATTACGCCTTCTCAATATCAGAGAGGAACAGCTTTCATTATAACTAAATCTAAACCATTCTGTTATCAAAATAAGGCTCAATTTCCGCTCACAAAATTTGCCGATGAATGGCCCCAGATTGTCCAGTCCACACCCATGCCTCGCGGTTTTTAATTAACCTGAAGCTAAGATTGTATATCGGGTTCGATTCCCGAGCAACAAATATAAGCACAATCGCTTGAAAATAGCTTTCATGCGCGCTGTTTTAATTAGTATTCGAGATTAATGGAAAGATTGGCAATTGTTGATTTAAGAAATGGCAATTTCTAATGTTTACTTTGCCAAGGCTTTGATAGTACGATGGTGCGGTACTTTCATAGATGTTATGCAAAAAATATGCGGTAGGTACACATGAAATGGTTTATCTAGCAAAGCTTCAGATTTCTTGAAAATGCAAGTCGCCAATTACGTATAGTTATAATAATATCAGCCCTGTATCAAAATATTCCACTGCTGGGCACGGGCGTCTTTTCAGTATGAGAATGTCATAGACCACCACGATGGCCCAGTGCGGGTTGGCCGACTTTACTTATCTTCGAGAACTTTATGAAAAGCTCTGAGCTATGCAGGTTTTCGTCACGATGTTTTTCTTCATCGTCAAAGCAAGCTACATATAATTAAATATTATTAGCCGAAAGGAGATGACAGCCAAACAATATCGTATAGTGTTCCAGCGCTAAGTAGAGTTTCGAGACTTCCCGAATCTTGCGTCTCTTTAGGTGTAGTACTCCTAGCAGTGGTTATTACTAATAAGTACTTGATTTGATTGAAATCTCTAAAGCTACGGTAGCGCCTTACAATCAAGCAATGCTTAACTTTGTTTGTACCTTGGATATATTGCCTTCCATTTTAATTAAATAATAAGGTGCCAATATTCATTTAAAAACAAAGATAACTTTAATAGCTGTTAATGATTTGCATATCATAGCCAGTTGCACTCACTGATCAGTAAATGATTAGCGAGGTTAAGTAACGTTGGGTGCGGTCAGCCTATAGATGGGTGACCGCTTAGTGGTATTTCATCTGAGCGTCTCCGTGCTTTGGAGGGCACGTAAAAAGTTGGTCCCGGCTGTTGCCAAATTGACAGCAGTCGTTAAGCCATGTCAGAGGCATATGGGCGGCTTGAACAACTCTTGACAACAGGTTGGCCACTAACCACACGAAAAGAAAGAAGAGATTTGCGTAATTGAATATTCATCAATTTCAATATACCGCGAGCAACGACTTAGAAAAAACATTGGCTCAGCTCGAAGCTATCAGTAAGTATGCAAATCACGTTAAAACCTCGGTTTTGATCCCCACACGTGTCAATATTGCATAAGATATTTCACATTCGCAATATTAGACAAAATAAATCTTGGTTAGTCCCCGACTTATTAAATGCGAGGGCTGGGTTATGAGTAGTACTACCACGTAAACGACATTTGCGGGACATTCCCATTTTTGGAGGCAACATGATATTTAGTGTGGCGGTCGTGAGACGCTTATAGTGCTGAAGTGTTTCTGGCATGCATTGTTATTCTTTTGTATTGCATGTTTCTAGTATTTGCGATTACTTTCTACTAGGATTACAAGTGCAACATTTAAAGGTAAGGTTATTATTATGATGATACATTTTCTTTTTTTATATTTGTATGTTTAAATTTTGGTAAATATTAAATAAAATATTATTATTTTTACCTTTAGAATGTAATTGATTATTTGATCACAAATTTCTAAACGCCACTCCATAAAAATTAATATATTCTTTTAAAACTGTAACAACGGCTTTTATCTTAGTTATTTGGTTATACAAAGTATTAATTACATTACCTGTCAACAAGAGAGAGAGGATGTAATTAGTACTAAATTCAATTGATTTTTCTTACTAGTGGACTAGAAATATTGTCTGTGTCGCGGAAACTTTACAAAATCAAAATGACGAACACAAAAACCACCCAGACTATCTGGATCATAATTTTTTTTATCTGTATGGAAACTTTGCACTCACAACACTGGCCGGTGATGACAAGCCACTTAAACTGAGTAAGCATTGCAATCACTACAATAGTTATAATCACTTAATACTTTTTTCTTTATCTATATCTATAACTTTGTACCCCTTTTTACGAAAACTGCGCGGATGGAGAAGTATGAAAATTGGCACAGGTAAAGTTTATATGGAGAAGGAGTAGCGAATCCTAATATTTTTATGAAATATGCATTAGAAATACATTAAATTAATAAAAAACACGACACGCACACAACCATGCATTCGACAGTTCGTCTGAAGTCGTACAATTCTTCGTAACTATGGTTACATATACCTTATTTAAAGTAACAAGCTTAGGAATATCATCAATGAAAGAGTATAGTTAAGTAAATAATAATTTAAAGATAGGTAAATTAACCTGTATAGCCTTGGTGAAATCTAAATGAAATGTGATTATAAGGGTAAGGTTATCGACAATAAAACCTTAATAACGATGGAAATTAAAATTTAAATCAATTATGGTAAAATGTTGACCTCTAGGCGACTGCTATTTATAATTAATTACTCAAGTTATTATATATAACTGAAGTTAGTATAAGTTAAGGGGTCAATCCCACATTTCTCCATATCATTAGCATATTCCCGAGATATCCCAACTAATGGCAGCCCTACTTTTGAGGTTATTTTTTCAGAAGAGGGAGGCTGAGGCCATTTGCTTCGGGGATGTAGATTTAACATCTTATTTCCATAGTAATGCCGTTTGATGTGACGTTAAGATGCCATTTTAAATAATATGTTATTCATATGATTTAATTAATGGTATTGTCATAATATATGGAGGAAATATTTGCCTAATATTTTTATGACAACTATCGTTTAATAACTTTATTCGAGAAGAAAGGCAATCAAATTCCTTATTTGACTTACGCCTGCTTTCCGGAGGGGTAGGCAGGGACTATGGATTTGTATTTGCTATGAGACCATTAAGGGGTTTTTTTATATAAGAGATATCCTCACTACTTAAAGCAGCTTTACAAAGAAGTAACTGCCGTATTAGTGGTCAAGCTATGTGTCGTTTTAGACTTTGCAAACACTTAAAGTAAACATACATTTACATATTTGTGTCCGTGAAATACCTATATGTTTCTCTGTCTGTGAATTTCACAAAAAAACACACCCAGCCCCGGAATAACTATATATCGGGTACAGTTCCGTGGCGCTACTTCGAACAAGTGAAATCATTAACACTTGGCCCGGTTCGAAAATAAAACAAGGCAATCACAGAACATAAATACGTAGAATAACATAATTAAATAGCATTTTTTAATAGACCTTAAGGATCAGCAAGTATAGGAAATAAATATTTACAGTAACATAATCCCATGAAGATCTTCAAAATTTCGTCCAATGATATCTATCAAGTCCTATTACTGCCCCTTAGGGTAAATCCCCAAACTTTTCTGTCTCCCCGTAACACGTTTAGCTAACTTCCCGGAAGTTATCAAACTTGTCTAACCGTGGTGACGTCACAGGCCACAATAGGATGTGACGTAGACACCATGCTTAGATTACGTTGGTCAGATGACGTCGTTAGGAATAATGGAAACTAACGTTGGGTTTGAAAGTTTGCTCTGTTACAATGGAACTGGCGGTTTGTTAATATGAAATCTTTGTTAGCAAATACACCTATCAAAGTTCAATTTGACGTTAAGTGTTTATGTTGTTGGAATAATTGGCAAAGTCGAATATTTGCGTAAATCCGAGGATGATTAGAAAGGACCGAATAGCTAAGACAGATTTTTGCAATCGTACGAGCTATAATCATGATCTTTGCAAAAAGTCCGGATGGCTAAACTAAGTGCCTATTAATAAACAACAACAAAAATATAAAGAAACTAGCTTTGCCCACGGCTTCGCTCGCGTAAATGTAGGATCGGTTGACACTCTTATCAGTTATCACCTAGTGGTATGAAATATGCTTTACGACCTATTTCATTCCTACCAAATATAGATAAATATCGGTCGAGACGTTTCGAAGGAGTGCTACCACAAAAACGTGTCACAAGATATACATACATAGATGTTAACCGTAAGCTAACCAGCATACCATTTACTGGCGTGGCTGAATAAATTATGAAGAGAGAGACTTAATATATCTCAGTGGTGAAGCGGTACTGTTGCATACATTACAGCTGTCACTCGGGTTCGATTCCTGGTTCGATTAAAGTATTATTGGATATTTTAGTGATGAATTTCTCAGTAGCTGCACGTAGTCTAGAACTGTGCCCGCTAAAACGATATTAAACTCTCTTATTACGTGGTACCTAGAACCATGGCTAGCGAAATACGGGTGATATAATGTAAATACATCTTCGCCTAAGCTTTTGGGGACATAGGCGTGAGACTATTTATATGACATACTGATATAGATGCTATGCACTAACGTTTTATATCGTATTTTTAGCGGCTATTCGCAATTTACCCTGATACTTCCTCGTAAGATTGCAAAAACCAGTTTCAAATTTAGAAAAAAGCGTTCCTGTCCAATCATCCTAGAATGTTCTCGAACATTCGGCTTGTTCAATTACCCTACGACATCTACAAAACTTAGGAACAGCCTTAACTGAGATTTATTTCGAAGCACTTACACTAAGCTAGACACTAAACTACGACAATTTTATTAAGGAACAAATTTGTTTGTCTTTAAGTAACATAAATCGTTTCTTCGTCGCAAATTAACAATAGTACCAATTCTTAGGTAGACCTAAATAATATAATAAGCGTATAAGACTTTCAGAATGAATATAATAAAACTAGCTTTTGCCCGCGGTTTCATTCGGGCAAAGCACTTTTATCTGGGTGAAAGGTACCCTATGTTCTTTTCTGAAACCACTAACAATGTCTATGCGAAATTTTATGATGATCGGTCGAGTAGTTAACGCGTGAAAGCGTAACAAACAAACGAACTCACATTCACATTTGTAATATTAGTTAGAATTGTTTCATTTAAGAGTTCCCGAGGCTCACACATATACCACTTCCATTATTTCCTTTCATACCATCTTTTAATTTATTGTCTTTAGGTTGGTAGCATGTTAGTGATACCTTTGGTATTTCAAGTGATAATCACCCGATTTGGTTATGGTAATCGCTTACCATCAGACGGACCGCGTCCCTGTTGGCCACGTTAGCTGCATAAGTCTATTTATTTTCTTCATATTTATACGTTTCTTTTTTAAAATAGAACACGGACTAACCAGACAGTTAGTTATATTTGTTAGTTAATGCTTACATTTTTGTAAAAATTGTATTGAACAACGATATTATATACAGAAAAGAAGTAAATACCAGCGCACACGATATAAAGACTCAAAAATGTCACATTCAAATATCATTATCGGTCAATATCGATTCAACAAAATCTTTCGCAAATTATTGAGAGCGCAACTGTAAGAATGAAAGCTATGTCTTTCATTTAAACCCTTTCCACATTTATTGCGTTATTTATTAGTCAACATTTTATGCCGATAACAAACACACTATTTCGACGTCAATTACTTTGAAAGGTGAATTGAGAATATTTTCTAGAAAATTTACTATGGAATATTGTTATCCGTTCGGTTACAGCTTGATCAGAAAACTGGTGTTCATGTCTATTAAATTAGCTTAGAAAGCTGACTTCACTGATTCTTCTATCAAAAATTTATTTGGATACTATCAATAAACACAATTCTTTAAAACTAACTTATACCTAAAATATTATAAAAGAAAAATAAAAAATAAACAAAAACCCTCTAATAGACGTCATACAATTTCACCGCATCACAGTCGACTGGTAGTGTTCCCAGAAGACTGGCAACATTGCCACGTTGAATAAAAGTAGTATAATATCTAGTTTAACAGGGTCCCTGTTCGATGCATCACATATGAGCATGACAATAGATTTTCTATTGTGTTTTTTACGGGACAGCAAAAGGTTTATCATTGGTATTAATTAAAATTATTTGATTCACTAGATGAAAGCGAAGTAAATATCGATTTTAGTTTTATCGTCTTACTGGCTTTTGCCCGCGGCTTTGCTCGCATTAATCTAGATATAGTCAATGATTTTTATCCCTCGGGAGTAATAATTTTTTCAGGATGAAAGAATTGTATAGAGAGTACCCTATGTCCTTTTCTGTACCCCTGGCAACGTGAAACCAACATTTTATGATGATCAGTCAAGTAGTTAAGGCGTAAAAGCGTAACAAATAAACACATTCGCATTTATAATATTAGTTAGAATTTCTAACGAAATAATTCAAAATTCATAAAGTTTTATGATTCTCATATTTTAAACAAACACTGTACTCTATTTGCAGAATGAATACTTGATATTGTAAATGAAGATATATTTTTTAGATAAATATTTTTACGCGTATGATTGACAGGATCACAGACACACTGACAGCGCCAAGGGCGAGCGTGTATACTTAAAGACAGCAGGTACCTCTCGTGCGAAGTAAGCTTTAGCGAATAATTCAGACAAATATTCAGGTTGATTAGAATGACATATCTAGCGAATAATGTTTTTGTTCGTATAATGTATTATTCAGGTCGGAGAGAGGACATTTTATTTTAGAAGTTCTCTTTTTGCGATACGGTATCCTACTGTAGGTTTTTTAATGATGTTTTGTATACTGCTGAGGTGGCAACCATATGTAGATACGATCAACTGTATTGCGGGCTTAGGTTATAAGAATCAAAGTAACGCTTGCATTACCAGATATTACGCTCACGATGCCAACCATTGACAAAAAGAAAGGAACAGAAGAGTAGGTATGTAAGTCTCTGTAGGCCTTATTCATCGGATAAAACGCAGTAACAGAGTTAGTACTCTTACGCCGTTTTCTATAAGAATTTTCAAAATTTAATTCAAAGCATTTATTTGCTCGGAACATGGTACATTACATATAGTTGTTACACATTAGAAAAAGATCACATGTTCTGCTCCTTAAAGCGTGCAAATACAAATACATTAAAATTTTGTGATTAATATACACTACTTTTACTTAAATATATATTTAATACATAGCTTTCAATTTATTATATCCTAGTTATACTTTTGCACTATAATAAAAAATTTACAGAAGTAAATTAAATAATTTATTTTTAATTTGATGTCATGACAACTATTTAATGTTTCTTAACGTGAATGAATTAATAAAAACAAATTGTACCCTCACGGAAAATTTAAAACAGCGGTCTCTTCGACCCGTAACTATACAATATTTTAATATACGTTACATGTCAAATGCATATCCCTGAAGAGCGAGAAAATCCGACAAAAATATGCTTTTTGACCAAGAATACTTTGGCCACGAAGATATTTATATAAAGACCTACGGAGAAATTGACCAGGAAAATCTTGGCACCTACACTAGTTAATTTTGAAGTTTGCATGACCGACGCCGTGAATGCTTGGAGACTTACTTGCCCAAGCACTGATTTACCCGAAAACCGCCTCTCTCAGAGTCAGTGGGATGGGCCGTTATGCAGCATAGTTCGAAAAAATCTCATAAATACATCATCCTGTGCTGCTGAGCGTGCCCACTTGCTGGCTGTGGGAGAGTAGGTATCGGGCCTTTGGCTGCAGGCGCTCCCGTCGTCCAACATAGGTACCATGTTGGACGATCGCATTGCTTCTTGTTTGCGCTTAGGTTCTCCTTGTGTTTCTCCGCATCGGTGTCTTTGTGGAGAAGCCGTCGACAGTCTTGGTCACCCATGTCCTATCATGCAGCAGGAGTGCTGGTCGTACGTCACGACACGCCAACCTGAATAACATACTCCGTCGAGCTCTTGTCATCGCTGGCGTCCCGGCTCAGCTTGAACCTTACGGCTTGGTATGCGACGATGGCAAGATGTGCAGTAATGACATACTATCTAGTCGATGGTATGTCATGGCAGTAATGACATACCATCTGTTCGATGGTATGTCATTACTGCCATGGAAAATGGGTAGGCTTTTGGTGTGGGACGCAACTTGTGTCGACACCCTTGCGCCATCACATTTTTCTAGCACAACGGGTTGTGCTGGTGCTGCTGCTGCATCAGCGAAGACGCTCAAACGGCGTAAATATCAAAACCTTATTGGTGAGTACATATTTGAGCCGTTTGGTGTCGAAACGCTGGGGCCATGGGGTCCAAGTGGTAGGTCTGTTTTTAGAGACCTAGCAAAGCGCCTCATCGACGCTTCGCGTGACCAGAGGGCTGGTATTTTCTTTGCACAAAGAATAAGCATTGCCATTCAACGTGGCAATGCTGCAGTCTTCTGGGCACGTTGCCAATTGACGACGATGCGGTGGAATATTATGACGCTTTTTGATTTTGCAGTTTTATTTTGCTCTTCAGTTTATATTTTCTTGTAAATAATTTGTATATATATTATCTTAATTATTTAATTATGTCTTTAATTAAATATAATAAAGAACCCTTAAGACCTACATTAGTACAAGCAATTGCACATATACGTAAACTAACGCTACTGTATCAACAAACCTTACACCATGACTCGATATAAATAATATAACTCCAGCTACACGCTCTTCAACAAAATATACGCGCGCGTTTCCCCACTATATCATACAGGTTACACCGCCCGAACACCCCCGCATTTACCCCTTACCCCAATGACACAGTACCCCATTTGGTCAGCCGTCATTACTTTCCACTTCTCATATAAAATTTATGCACGACCCGTGGATTTCTTCCGCCACTATACGTAACTGGAGCTACATTTTGGTTGAGATGCCAGAAAGACGGTATATGTACATACAATATTATTTAGTTTACATCACTGTCACGTTGAAACTTGCCATGATAAAACAGATATTTGGTAAAAATGTATTAATATCTGATCCTTACAATTAGTTCTAATTAACGGAATTACTTTTCCTCGCCGTATAAATTTTCGCTTATGTTTAGATCAATGTATCGCTAGCATTTATTTAAGATCTACGTATAAAGGGATAGCTATAATATCGCCATTCTGGCACGTTACTGTACTCGGTGATCCTATTGAAAATTTCTTTACAGAAATCCAATAATTATTTGCCTGGCTTGGCAGCCGAACCCAGGAGTTCATAATCGGCCGCAAACATAAACGTTAACTTACGCGGCGGGACTCACAAGGTCATCTATCGGCAAGAAACCTAGGCGCGATGCTGTATGTATTTGTTTGAGGTTAGTCTCTAAAAGGATATACACAGTTACTACCGAGAATCTTTTGACATAAAAAACACACTTTTCCCTACTCCTACTAGTTATTGTGCAACATTGGTCACCTGCTATCTTTCCGGATAGAACTTACCGAGAAAACGCAATTATAAACCAGCTCCATTTCTCTTTGCAAATGAATGGAAACCAAATGCATGAAGACTGTCACTCTCAGAATAATCTAGAAAACGTCCGATTAAGTTATAATGTGGTTTGCGGCCACATTTCCACCTAGATTACGACATTTAAATTATAATACGGTGAAAAGATATGCGCTGAAGTTAAATAAAGCTCCAACTGGAATAAAAGTACCGGCATTAACTGTTAAATAGCGCAAAGAGAAGATGGATTTAGGGTGTGTTTACATGATATATAAATGCATAGTCTTTGGCCTATATAGTTTAGTAGGTAGAGGTGAGTTATCCATGTATTTAGCCATGTATGATTTTAGGTTTCATGTAAGGAACGGGCTTATTGCCGTCCACCAGGCACATTTCTAGTCTTCTATTGAGAAATTTTTGACAGGAATACGTAATAACAACTTGTTCGATCGAGTAATTAAACCTGGGTCTTCATGCACTACAATCGCATTCACTACCGCTTCGTCACTGACACAGTATTTATATGTTGTATGGTAGTAATTGCAGGAGAGTAAATCGTTTCGTTAATACTGTATATTGGCTCATTTAACCCATTCGCTGTTCAGTGATAGACACAATAGAAAATCTATTGTTATGTATGTATTATATGTGACTTATCGGACAGGGAACTTGTTAAGACGTATTCCGGATCGGATACATTTTATTTCTCATAAAACAAAGCAAGCAAGCATGTTAACAGGCTACCTAATAGTAATCGGTTGCCGTAGACTATGATCGCTTCCAATACTTATATATTATATGCAAACATTGTCGCCGTTAAAAGCAATTAAAATTTACAATGAAATATAAGAAATTGAGTAAGCAAGTATTAAAAGCCTATGAAACTCTTACTTATCCAATCACAGTATCATGACTCTTACGCTGATTTTCCATTCGAGTGTGGCATTTTCCCGGGCCAGCCAGCTCGTTCTTCCACACAAACAACTCACTTAAACACACTCAAGCTTGTATATTCAAATGTTTACACTGACAATCTATGATCATAACAGAAATCCCGATAAAATATACAAAAGTAACATGTAGTTAACCTGCGCAGGCGCATCGATGTTGCAACGCCAATAGTTCCCAACTAGTTTCACTGGTTATGCGAACCGCGTGTGAAATGGCGCTTAGCACTTAAAATGTAAAGTTAAAACTCTCGCAGCAGATATCCGGCACGATTTGCATTTGCTAACATACATTGTATTGAGAATAAATAGGTATCGGGTTGAGCTGGTAGATAAAAATGAAACTAGATGTTTTGCACGAGCCTCGAAAAATAATTCGGTTAAAAGGAAATCGTTTTTACAAAATGAGGTAAGTAATATAGCAAATTTTTTGCTGTGGTCCAAAATCGGTGCCTGACACGATGGCACAGCAGTAGCGAATGCGACTGCTTTGTATGAGGTCACTAATTCGATTTGGATCGGTGTGTTGTTTGTTGTTGGTGGGCTTATTTGTCAAATTAATAAATTATCAATACTAGCATAGAGATTTGAATTAAGTTCGATAGATGGCAATAGACTTGTGTTGCGTGCAAATCAAATTTAGCGGTATATTTCTAGTAATGTTTTTCTATATCTATTTAGAATAACCTTTTCATCGAACCCTATCATCTTAAGTGCCTATTATTATTAAATTCTCTTAAATATATTTCCACCCATAAACATCTTTGAGAAATAGTTTCACTTCGTCAAAAATTACTTTAAAGCCTTAAATTGTATGTAACAATAACTTTTTATAAGGTCTGTTACTGAACAGCGCTGTATTAGTGACAAAAACCCAAATACTTTTTGGAAATTCCATTTGTTTAAAAAATATTTGCTCTGCTACTTCAAAGCTCCTTACCAATTAATTACTCAAAAATAACTACGATTTTCTTCATTAAACTATATCGAAAATTCGACAATTTGGTGCCTACCAATGGAATCGGGTTTACACCAGAGACTCCGCGTATTAAGGCCTAATTTGTAACTTAATCACGGCAGGAGACAGGCAGCTGGGACTACATGTTAACTAGCAAGACGTGTCTTCAACTTGGTACGATAAACTTATTTATTCCAGAGGTAATTATGTGAGAAAGGTAGAGATAAATAAGGGTTAAGATTTTGTGAGAAATTTTACAATTAGAGCGTTATACAATTTCTGTCTTATATCTTTTTGTCTTTAAAAAGACAACCTCCGCTCTTGGAATATTCTTCCTTCGCGTTGAACTTAGCAAATATTCAAACGACGGACATAGAGAACACCCAGACTTGGCACAACAATTTGTGGACCATAACATATTTTATCCTGTCTGGGGATCGAAACCACACTTTGCTTCTATCCGAGCACTTTGTTTCATATTAAAAGGCATGTTTCAGTATATATATTTCGTAATAACTTCTTTTCGTAACAAAAGCCCTCAGGTAATTAGATTTTAGAATTCGGTCTAGTATCGAGAATTTTCCTAATGAAGAAAGCTATGAGACCTTGTACCCGTAAATTGACGGCTGGGAATTCAGGGATCCGATTACTCGATGTTATTGTTATGTGTTAGGTACCCATTTGTAGAAGAAGAAGTCAAAATGAAAGCACCGAGGAGATATGACATTGACTTCATACATTTAGGCTCTAGATAATTAGAATTCAGAAAAATCTAATTTCTGTCTTTTAGCAG
Source organism: Catocala nupta (assembly GCA_963675205.1). Taxonomy (NCBI): domain Eukaryota; kingdom Metazoa; phylum Arthropoda; class Insecta; order Lepidoptera; family Erebidae; genus Catocala; species Catocala nupta. The sequence goes on from OY776104.1 coordinate 16,560,892, forward strand.
CTTCAAAATTGCCTTAATATTACCATTGGTTTCGGAAAACTACAGCTTGAGAAAGCAGTTGTTACTACCACCGATTTTTTCAAAAGCCGTCTACAATAATACATACATAGTATCACGCCTGTCCCCAAGGGGAAGGTAGAGTAAGCCGAGGCATATTAAGCCTACCTTTAGCAAACTGTATTTTAGGTGCAACATAATAAGAGCAGGCCTGTAGCCTACCTTCCAATTCCAGACTCCAAGCTTCTACTGAGAATTCTTAGACATAAAAATCCAATAATACTCAATACGTCACGGGAATCCAATCCGAGACCTCATGCTGTCACATTCACCACCGCTACGACACAACGGCACACAATAATGCTTAGCTGTAGGTCAGTGTTATTTGTTTAAGGGTCGATTTTTCAATCGTCAGATAATTTTTATCTGGGGTATATGTTTGACGTTTTGACAGCTTTTGTATAAAAAATATGTCATACCGCCATATTTATTCTTCAGATAAAAGTTATCTGACGATTGAAAAACTGGCCTTAAAATAACTGTTATATTTCTAAACTAAATTAGCTAACATTCGACATGGTGCAATCAATGATTAGAGCATACTTGTCCACAGTAGCCTATATGTAACTATACAATATTTTAATATACGTTACATGTCAAATGCATATCCCTGAAGAGCGAAAAAATCCGACAGAAACAAGCTTATTGACCAAGAATACTTTGACCACGGAGATATTTATATAAAGACCGACATTACTACCAGCAATTGCACATATTATGCCTAAACTAGCGCTGCTGTATCAACAAACCTTACACCATGACTCGATATAAATATTATAACTCCAGCTACACGCTCTTCAACAAAATATACGCGCGCGTTTCCCCACTATATCATACAGGTTACACCGCCCGAACACCCCCGCATTTACCCCTTACCCCAATGACACAGTACCCCATTTGGTCAGCCGTCATTACTTTCCACTTCTCATATAAAATGTATGCACGACCCGTGGATTTCTTCCGCCACTATACGTAACTGGAGCTACATTTTGGTTGAGATGCCAGAAAGACGGTATATGTACATACAATATTATTTAGTTTACATCACTGTCACGTTGAAACTTGCCATGATAAAACAGATATTTGGTAAAAATGTATTAATATCTGATCCTTACAATTAGTTCTAATTAACGGAATTACTTTTCCTCGCCGTATAAATTTTCGCTTATGTTTAGATCAATAAATCGCTAGCATTTATTTAAGAACTACGTATAAACGGATAGCTATAATATCGCCATTCTGGCACGTTACTGTACTCGGTGATCCTACTGAAAATTTCCTTACAGAAATCCAATAATTATTTGCCTGACTTGGCAGTCGAACCCAGGACTTCATAATTCGCCGCAAACATAAACGTACTTACGCGGCGGGACTCACAAGGTGATCTATCGGCAAGAAACCTAGGCGCGATGCTGTATGTATTTGTTTGAGGTTAGTCTCTAAAAGGATATACACAGTTACTACCGAGAATCTTTTGACATAAAAAACACACTTTTCCCTACTCCTACTAGTTATTGTGCAACATTGGTCACCTGCTATCTTTCCGGATAGAACTGATGTGGAACGTTAAACCGAATATTCTTCGCGTCAGTCACCTACGCACAAAGATCCGATTGTGAAGCTAAGTGCGGAAAAACACGTCCATCAAACTACTGTGCTTTCTAACTTACCAAGAAAACGCAATTATAAACCAGCTCCATTTCTCTTTGCAAATGAATGGAAACCAAATGCATGAAGACTGTCACTCTCAGAATAATCTAGAAAACGTCCGATTAAGTTATAATGTGGTTTGCGGCCACATTTCCACCTAGATTACGACATTTAAATTATAATACGGTGAAAAGATATGCGCTGAAGTTAAATAAAGCTCCAACTGGAATAAAAGTACCGGCATTAACTGTTAAATAGCGCAAAGAGAAGATGGATTTAGGGTGTGTTTACATGATATATAAATGCATAGTCTTTGGCCTATATAGTTTAGTAGGTAGAGGTGAGTTATCCATGTATTTAGCCATGTATGATTTTAGGTTTCATGTAAGGAACGGGCTTATTGCCGTCCACCAGGCACATTTCTAGTCTTCTATTGAGAAATTTTTGACAGGAATACGTAATAACAACTTGTTCGATCGAGTAATTAAACCTGGGTCTTCATGCACTACAATCGCATTCACTACCGCTTCGTCACTGACACAGTATTTATATGTTGTATGGTAGTAATTGCAGGAGAGTAAATCGTTTCGTTAATACTGTATATTGGCTCATTTAACCCATTCGCTGTTCAGTGATAGACACAATAGAAAATCTATTGTTATGTATTATATGTGACTTATCGGACAGGGAACTTGTTCAGACGTATTCCGGATCGGATACATTTTATTTCTCATAAAACAAAGCAAGCAATCATGTTCACAGGCTGCCTAATAGTAATCGGTTGCCGTAGACTATGATCGCTTCCAATACTTATATATTATACGCAAACATTGTCGCCGTTAAAAGCAATTAAAATTTACAATGAAAGATAAGAAATTGGGTAAGAAAGTATTAAAAGCCTATGAAACTCTTACTTATCCAATCACAGTATCATGACTCTTACGCTGATTTTCCATTCGAGTGTGGCATTTTCCCGGGCCAGCCAGCTCGTTCTTCCACACAAACAACTCACTTAAACACACTCAAGCTTGTATATTCAAATGTTTACACTGACAATCTATGATCATAACAGAAATCCCGATAAAATATACAAAAGTAACATGTAGTTAACCTGCGCAGGCGCATCGATGTTGCAACGCCAATAGTTCCCAACTAGTTTCACTGGTTATGCGAACCGCGTGTGAAATGGCGCTTAGCACTTAAAATGTAAAGTTAAAACTCTCGCAGCAGATATCCGGCACGATTTGCATTTGCTAACATACATTGTATTGAGAATAAATAGGTCTCGGGTTGAGCTGGTAGATAAAAATGAAACTAGATGTTTTGCACGAGCCTTGAAAAATAATTCGGTTAAAAGGAAATCGTTTTTACAAAATGAGGTAAGTACCTAATATAGCAAATTTTTTGCTGTGGTCCAAAATCGGTGCCTGACACGATGGCACACCAGTAGTGAATGCGACTGCTTTGTACGAGGTCACTAATTCGATTTGGATCGGTGTGTTGTTTGTTGTTGGTGGGCTTATTTGTCAAATTAATAAATTCTCAATACTAGCATAGAGATTTGAATTAAGTTCGATAGATGGCAATAGACTTGTGTTGCGTGCAAATCAAATTTTGCGGTATATTTCTAGTAATGTTTTTCTATATCTATTTAGAATAACCTTTTCATCGAACCCTATCATCTCAAGTGCCTATTATTATTAAATTCTCTTAAATATATTTCCACCCAAAAACATCTTTGAGAAATAGTTTCACTTCGTCAAAAATTACTTTAAAGCCTTAAATTGTATGTAACAATAACTTTTTATAAGGTATGTTACTAAACTGTACTAGTGACAAAAACCCAAATACTTTTTGGAAATTCCATTTGTTTAAAAAATATTTGCTCTGCTACTTCAAATCTCATTACCAATTAATTACTCAAAAATAACTACGATTTTCTCCATTAAACTATATCGAAAATTCGTCAATTTGGTGCCTACCAATGGAATCGGGTTTACACCAGAGACTCCACGTATTAAGGCCTAATTTGTAACTTAATCACGGCAGGAGACAGGCAGCTGGGACTACATGTTAACTAGCAAGACGTGTCTTCAACTTGGTACGATAAACTTATTTATTCCAGAGGTAATTATGTGAGAAAGGTAGAAATAAATAAGGGTTAAGATTTTGTGAGAAATTTTACAATTAGAGCGTTATACAATTTATGTCTTATATCTTTTTGTCTTTAAAAAGACAACCTCCACACTTGGAATATTCTTCCTTCGCGTTGAACTTAGCAAATATTCAAACGACGGACATAGAGAACACCCAGACTTGGAACAACAATTTGTGGACTATAACCTATTTTATCCTGTCTGGGGATCGAAACCACACTTTGCTTCTATCCGAGCACTTTGTTTCATATTAAAAGGCATGTTTCAGTATATATATTTCGTAATAACTTCTTTTCGTAACAAAAGCCCTCAGGTAATTAGATTTTAGAATTCGGTCTAGTATCGAGAATTTTCCTAATGAAGAAAGCTATGAGACCTTGTACCCGTAAATTGACGGCTGGGAATTCAGAGATCCGATTACTCGATCTTATTGTTATGTGTTAGGTACCCATTTGTAGAAGAAGAAGTCAAAATGAAAGCAGCGAGGAGATATGACATTGACTTTATACATTTAGGCTCTAAATAATTAGAATTCAGAAAAATCTAATTTCTGTCTTTTAGCAGCTTCAAAATTGCCTTAATATTACCATTGGTTTCGGAAAACTACAGCTTGAGAAAGCAGTTGTTACTACCACCGATTTTTTCAAAAGCCGTCTACAATAATACATACATAGTATCACGCCTGTCCCCAAGGGGAAGGTAGAGTAAGCCGAGGCATATTAAGCCTACCTTTAGCAAACTGTATTTTAGGTGCAACATAATAAGAGCAGGCCTGTAGCCTACCTTCCAATTCCAGACTCCAAGCTTCTACTGAGAATTCTTAGACATAAAAATCCAATAATACTCAATACGTCACGGGAATCCAATCCGAGACCTCATGCTGTCACATTCACCACCGCTACGACACAACGGCACACAATAATGCTTAGCTGTAGGTCAGTGTTATTTGTTTAAGGGTCGATTTTTCAATCGTCAGATAATTTTTATCTGGGGAATATGTTTGACGTTTTGACAGCTTTTGTATAGAAAATATGTCATACCGCCCCGCCATATTTATTCTTCAGATAAAAGCTATCTGACGATTGAAAAACTGGCCCTAAAATAACTGTTATATTTCTAAACAAAATTAGGTAACATTCGACATGGTGATTATAGCATCAATGATTAGAGCATACTTGTCCACCGTATCCTATATTCTGTTAAGCCTTTACATCATACTAGCTATATAAATGTTCGTCACCAAATCAACTGCAAGTTAGCAACCGCACATATCGTGGTTATGACGTACACAGCTGACTACTATAGCTGTGCGTTTGCTCATTGGACTGCACCAAACTCGGTTAGCAACATTTAGTGGACTGGTCGGCGCCGGTGGCTCACTGTAGACATGACCTACACAAATATAGACGTGTTTGGCTTCTGAAGATAGAAATTGATTTGAATGTGTACAGGTGAGATTGTAGGTGGCTTTTGGGGGTACGGTGTTGCTCTGTTGGTATTGTAGTGTCAGAGTGTAAGTTTTTGATGATGCTAACTTTTTCAAGCTTACATAGCTTTATAGGTAAGCTTGAAAAGTTAGCTTTGACGTTTCATAATTCAAAAGAAAAATAGACAAATGAACCGCTTATAAAATTAAAAAGGGAAATATGATCCTCAAATTGCCACAAAAATCTTCGAATCTTACACTAGAACTTTGTATTTAACACAACGTGCCGTTGATGACGATTAGCCGAAAACTCATGAAGTCATGCACGCAACTACTTCTTCGAAATGCTACATCCATCGAGATGTAAAGACTATAGTGTCACTATAGAGTTTCACATGAATAACATGATAAGTAATATAAAAGTAATACTTGATTTATTATGGACCATTTTACACATCATTAATATAAAATAATTTCAAAAAGGCGACCAAGAGAACAGCACACGACACATAAAAGTACCATGACACATAACCTTATTCTTAATTTTACTATGAATGTTTCATCTTTAAAGATTATGGACAACAAGTTGTATAAGAAAAGCAAACTACAAAAATAAAAGCAAAGTACAAAATGGAGGAAGAGATTACCGAAAATACTAAGATAATTTTCATTATATTTGATAATCAGATCATTCTTGCAGAAGAAAAAGTCGACGAACAGAACATGAAACAGACGAGCAGTGTCTTATAAAACTTTCTTGAAAATATGTATTCCCGTTTTTAGTCTGACGTGCTTTTGATTTGGTATGCATTACTTTCTAATCTAAGTTCTTGTTGTTTGACAACAACAGTCTTAGGTTTACATTGAGTTACATACACTTGCAAAGAAACATCAGGGTCACAAAATATGTAACAAAACTGTGAGTTTTATAAGCGCTGTATAATTTTGTTGTTTCTTATTAAACATTATGGCCTAACCCTTCGCACATTGAGCAGAGACCCGTACCCAGTAGTGACACAGTTTATACAGGGTGTCCAAGAACCTGGCGTCCAACTGGATTCCCACGATGCCCCAAGTTCTAACAGTACTCAGAAAAATATTTTAAAAAATCCACCCCATGTACTTACAGAATTATACTGATTTCAAAAAAAAAGGGGAAATGAGCACCCTGTGACATACTTTTGAATGCTGTGACTGCTAATGCTGATAATTTCGATATTTCTTGGAGGTTTTGTAATCTAGGGTATTGCTGTGTCTAAATAGAATGTAAAAATAAAGTACTTATTGTACCATTTTAAAATAAAATATTATTTTAACTAAAGGTGATATGGAAAACTATTGAATTTCGCAACTTTGACCGACTGTAGTGTAAAAAAAATGTACCAAAATAGTATGGCAAGTGATGTCAAATTTTGACGCGTTTATTCCTCTTTTTAAAAAGGTATAATACTTACACATTAATTTGAAAAAAAAAATTTTGATAATATTTTTACTCAACAACCCAATTTTTACGAAGTGCCTACCTACTAACGGTAACTGTCGGACCCTTTCTTATCTTAGAAACTGTTATGTTACTACTATTATTTACTTCGGTTCCAAGAGTGAGCAAGAAGGAAATACACACAGGTAGATGGGTTCCCAGTAGAATAAAAGCAAAGAATGTTAGTTTAAAGATATTTTATTACAATAAATGTTCAAAATGTTGACCACCCGCGGCAATACAAGCTCTCACTCTCCTTAAAAAGGACCGCTTTATGTTTCGCGAGTAACTTTTTTGACGTATCACCTGCACTGCTTGTGTTATCTTCTCACGAAGGTCAGCGATGTCATTAATGGGCTTCGCATAAACGAGCTCCTTCATAGTTCCCCAGAAAAAAAAATCCAGCGGATTTAAGTCAGGTGAGCGGGCTGGCCACGGGATTGTTCCTGATCGCCCAATCCACCTGTTCGGGTATTGCTCGTCCAAAAACTCTCTAACGGATACGCGAAAATGTGCTGGACAGCCGTCGTGTTGGAACCACATATCTGGTGGGGTCTCTTCTAGTAAGTTTGGCAAATCATTTTGAAGAAAATTTAAATATGATTCGCCAGTCAAATTCTCGGGCATCTCAAATGGACCAATAATATTCCCACAGAGAATACCGGTCCACATGTTCACTTTGAACCGGTACTGGGATCTATCTTCTCGCATCAAGTGCGGATTTTCCACATGCCACTCGTGCAAGTTGTGTAGGTTCATGTAGCCATCCTTCTTAAATGTAGATTCATCTGACCACAAAATTTTGTCGATAAAGTTTTCGTCTTCTCGATGTTTTTGCAGGATTGTTTCACAAAACGCGACTCGGCTCGGATAGTCTCGAGGTAAAAGACTTTGCACTCGCTGTACGTGGTACGGATGATATTCTTCTTTTTGGAGAATACTGTGTGCTGTGCTCTTCGGTATCCCCGTATCAGCTTCTATTCCTCGCACAGAGATGCTTGGATTTGCCGACACCGCCTCTAAAACTTCATCGCGTATGAAGTCATTTACGGGTCGTCCTTCACCAGCTACTTGATTGGGGAACCGCCCGTCACATAGTGATCTGTGCACATTAATGAAAACTCGATGGTCGGGATATCGCGTAGCCCTCGGATACCTTTCTCTGTAAAGTCTCGCTGCAGCTCGTCCATTACCTCTACATTCTCCATAAATGTAGTGCATATTTGCGTATTCTTGCGGAGTGTAGGTCGCCATGGTAGCACACACAAAACACAAACTGTCCAAACACAGGCAAAGGTCGTCGTAAAGAGTTCGTTTCAAAGTCCAGAGCACAAAGAGTAATCGAGTCCAATAAACAAAGCTTTAAATCGTAGTACGTGATCAATGGTAACAATAAGAGAGAGGTGCGTAGTAACGGCAGGAGGCAGTGACGCGTACTGACCGTACTGTTATCCTAAATAGCACGATCCCAGATAGCGTCACTATCTATCTCACTCGCACCTCTAACCTTTTTCTCCCTCACTCTTACCTGAATAATGGGGTACCATAAAGAAGAACCAGCAAATCGCAAAGATAGTTTCTGTCTTGCTCCCTCCTGTTGTAATAACGAATCACTATGGTGAGATGCATGCACATACCGTCCCTTACGGTCTAACCTGTTTTTTGAGAGGCCTGTTGTTATTTTTATGAGCATACAACAGTAATTCTTTAGAGGTTAGATTCAATTCGTCGTAAATTTTTCTTTCTAAGAATTCTGTAAGACATCGTAAAAATTGGGTTGTTGAGTAAAAATATTATCAAAATTTTTTTTTTTCAAATTAATGTGTAAGTATTATACCTTTTTAAAAAGAGGAATAAACGCGTCAAAATTTGACGTCACTTGCCATACTATTTTGGTACATTTTTTTTACACTACAGTCGGTCAAAGTTGCGAAATTCAATAGTTTTCCATATCACCTTTAGTTAAAATAATATTTTATTTTAAAATGGTACAATAAGTACTTTATTTTTACATTCTATTTAGACACAGCAATACCCTAGATTACAAAACCTCCAAGAAATATCGAAATTATCAGCATTAGCAGTCACAGCATTCAAAAGTATGTCACAGGGTGCTCATTTCCCCTTTTTTTTTGAAATCAGTATAATTCTGTAAGTACATGGGGTGGATTTTTTAAAATATTTTTCTGAGTACTGTTAGAACTTGGGGCATCGTGGGAATCCAGTTGGACGCCAGGTTCTTGGACACCCTGTATAAAGGGCTAATATCTTTACTATTATTAAATATGGACAGAAGACAATATTATGGATTTATTGTATTCAGAATCACTATCCAGTGAACATCAAATACCCTACAAACTAAATGGAAACTACGTTTTTGTCTTAAGGGTCAGCAACGCACGAGTGATACTTTTAACATTGCAAAGGCATTTGGACTATGGCAAGTTCTTTCGTCTTAAAAAGACGTATGATTTGCCGCATTTCACAGCAAAATTTTAAAGTCACGAACAAAGTCATCAGAGCTAAAACCAAGTCCACACTATTCCAACAGCCACAAGCTACGCTAATTCAGCAAGTTATATACGACAAGACGCATCGACGTACTAATTCGTATAATCCTATTGATTGACTGATTGCCACCGGCAAATAACGTGAAAGACGAGGCGCATTAGATCACAGATTAGCTCAGGTTTACAAATTACTTAGAATAATTTATTTGCCGGCTGTTTAAGAACTTCACAGTGCACAAACATTTGTTTTTCATGTAGTTCCATGTTTTGTGGGTCTGGTGGTATAAGATTGTGGATGCGTTGGCAAACAATATATGTATATGCAAAGTCTCACTCCTATATCCTCGAAGAGAAAGGCTGTTACATCGCACGTAATAGTTCCAATCCTATTACTGTTTACCGGGTACAGTAATTGACTCCACGCTGCCATCAAGAATTTCTTGACAGTAAAACTGAATAACGCTTCGGTAGGGATTCGAACCCGAGACCGCAGCAGTCTGCACAGCCATTCATAACTGTAACATCCCAAGGTAGGCATACATTTTTGGTAATACTCAGTAAGGAATCTGGAAATATGTTTGGAATACGCAACGCAGGCAATAGGTTCATTCTTTATTGCGTAAGATTTGAAACATAACTGGCGAAATATGGGTGTAACACACCCCTTGAGAATGTTTTACAATAAGCACGAGTCTATCCATATAAGCCAAGGGAGCCAGCATTGTGATAGTGTATTAGTTGTATGGTAATCATTACATGTTATTTTTTTAATCCAACAATTCTTACATAAAATCTCAAAACATTTATTTCTACTCTACACTACCTTCCACACAAATTGACCCACAATATCACAACACACATCTACACAACATTCCAACAAAAAATACCCAGCACATATTTTTACCTGATTCCTCATAAGTGATACGTCAGAGATTCTGTTACGTTTATATGTAGTGAAATAATGCATGTTGTTATAACGGTACGCAAAACAGGTGATGTCAAGCACACCCCTTTGTCTTGCGGGAACCCACTTACAGTTGGGGACATGGAAAAGCACCCACATTAAATAAAAATGTTGCCTTTTTTTTAGGTTTGCTCTGTTCGTGATGAGGGATGAATAGGTTCTGTGTACATCAACTTGTAATACAAAAGTTGTTGTTTTGTAAAAAAAATTACTGAATAGATGTAATATTTGTTATACGACTGAAACAGTGCCGTGTAATGACGTCATAATTATATTAATAAGTAGATTTTGCACTGAAAATGACTACATTGAAATCAATGTAGTCATTTTCAGAGTAAATTGATTAGTTACTAAATTAATTTTAATTCAGTAACTAATCATAGAAAGTATGAAAACAAAGATAGAAGAACAGGGTCTAGTATTCCTTTAACACAAAGGAAATCGGTCAACTAGTCTGGGTTAATGTTTAAATGTTTTAAAAAAGTTAAGTATAAATTAAGTAGGAATATTTTTTTATGGTGTTATCCTGGATTTCTCATGACCGCTATCGTTTGCTCTCTTGCTAATTGTATCTTTACTGCATATTTGTAGGTAAAATCATAGTAAAGATACTTACGGGACACAACATCACAAAGTTTGGAAATGTATCCGATAGACGACTAAATCTAAGAGTCAAGATGTAACTACATCTCAAACTTGCCTTTCGAGCATGAATTTACGCATGTATTATGGTCAGAGGTCGACTAATGGGAGTTGGTAAGCAAAGTATAAAGTACATATAGATATACTATTTGTACCAATTAATTTTGCGCGTAGAGTATGCGCAGAACGTAGGAACTAATGCGTTATACAAATATAGATAGAATCGTATATTCTATAAGATTCTGCCCGCGGCTTCGTTCGCGTAAATGTAGGTTAAGTTATGTTTCCAACAGTACTTTTTCTGGATGAAAGGTCCTTTTTTGTGCTCCTGAAAACGTGTGTGCGAAATTCTATTATAGCCGGTCGAGTAGTTAAGGCGTGAAAGCATAACAAACAAACAAACTCGCATTCGCATTGTACCTACCTATAAGATTATAGTAAGGTTGGCACATGGTGTTATTTTTTGAAGTATCGTTTTTGGTGCTTCATACGTCCAAAGGGTACAATTATAGCTACCAGACAGGCTGTTTTATAGTATATTTAAAAAAGCCTTAAATAACCGAAGTTAGTGATGATTGGGTAACTATTTAAATGAGAATAACTTCGAGGGAGAAAAGGGTAATGTAACTGTAATAAAATACACATTTTTATTACCCTCGTATGTAACTGTATCTCATGTAACTATCCGAATATTTTGATGGCTCATTAATGAAAATTTATTCAGTTATTTTTGTTACATGAGAACGAACTCGCACTCATGTTTTCGCGGGGTAAATATATAGTTATGCTGTGGGCGTAATGGGTTTTCGATTTTGTTTTAAATTTGTTGAGATATATATCTATAAATTGTCGATGCCGTATAAGGCGAGAGGTAGTTAAGTCTTTGTAGGTATAAACAACAAAAATCCATTAGATATGAGATTAAGATTTGAGTGCTTTGATAATCGAAATGTTTAAAATATTTATCTAATGTTCATGTTATTTTTTTTGCTTTATTTAGAAGAACAAGATCTATTTATTTTTGTGTCTATTAAATTTTAATAATACATTTCTATGAATTGCTCCAGCTGACTGCCTGCAGTTATCGAGCGGCGTATGCGCGTGTCATTGGGCAATTGCCGGCCTTGAGATGCCGAGTTCAACGCCCGGATCTGTTGTTAATTATTATAATTATTGGGAAATCAAGAACGCTTATTAAATAGACTTTTATGTTAGGACTTTGAAATATAATTCCCAATAGTAGCATAGAGCTTGCGATTACCATAGATACTAGACAAGCTCGTCTGCTGGAGCTGGGACTTAGCTGTGAGCTAAATATACGCTACTACAATAAGAATATTGCAACTCTTTTTCGAAGATAATCTAAAATAGGGAACATATACAACACTATTATAAAATAACAATGACAGCCCTATTTTCTAAAATCTGACATATTGACGAGCAGGGGCTTCCCCTTAGTCTAAGGAGGACTAGGCTATATTCTACCACGACGAAACATTGCAATTTGGCAGACTGCACATAATATTTTCAAGAAGACAATGGAAATCTCTGACACTTGTAAAATTTCTAGCTACATGCTTGCCTTCGCTGTTAAAGCGAGTTATAATTAAATTATTCAATACATACATATCTCCAAAATATTGTAGAATCGAACTCGTGACCTCTGCGTGTCATTAACGTTTCCCTACAAGACGATCACAGCTTTTACACCACAACAACACAACATTATTACATATCGTACAAGTCAAATAAAAATACAAAATAATTCATACGAGGTTCACTAAACGCGGCCTCAAGTGTACTTACACAGCTGTACCAAAATTTACAATCACAGATATCGTTGCGGGGTTTTATTTGAATAATTTAAACCAACGTCTCGGCCTGATCTTATCTTTTAAATTGCACACACACCCCTTAAGGGTTGGTATGGGAATGTCGATTGGATGCGGTATGTGTTTTTACATATAAACTTTGCCGCATGCCCATATCCTCGAACGGATAAGAAGAGGTGCATAACACCCTCATTTTGCTAGCTATTGTACATAAAATATATTGATCATAAAGAAGTCTTAGACCTGGAAAAACAATTTCTGGATCACACAAATGCTTGTCTCGGGTGAGGATCGATCCTATAACACGGCGCCGAGAGACTCCTTTAACCTTTTTAGGATCCCATGTTTTGCCGGTTATGTGGATTTTCCTTTTTAATACACTGTATTCTTTCTCTCATTTCTTTTTTAATATAGTGGGACAGCAATTAGGCTCTTAATATACATTGTACTGCTTATGAGCAGTATATAAAATAATAGCGCCTAACCAGGGTATCGAAATAAAGACTTCACGATAGATCTCAGACATAACGACTTATGCCAAACAATCAATAAAGCAACTTAAATCATTATTTCATATATTTTACATCAACACTAAGCTAAAAATCTCAAGTATTTCAGATGCCGTATCCAACATTACAGCGTTCAATGTAACAATGTATCCAATAAAAATTCGCAGAAGGTGTTGAAGGGAATGACAGTGTTTAACACGGAGATCGCGGGCGGCGCCGCGGGGCGGGAACTGTATAGCGTAGATCGTAGATAGAGGCAGGCGGCTTGCCGAGAATATTCATGTGAATCTCCATACTAATTAAAGAACGAGCAAAAATCTTATACATTTATACATATGTATACATGTATAAGATTTTTGCTCGTATATACGCAGGATTATGCGTAAGCGTGTAAGAGGGGTAAGTAGTTTCTGCAAAGTAACAGATAAAACTTACTATATATAAACGTGAAGGCTTGTAATCTTTGTTACTTAATCACGCGTAAACCTGTAAACGAATTTGGATAAAATTTGGCATATAGTTAGACCCCGTCCTGGATTTACAATATAAAATAAAATACTTTAATCTAGTTTATTTTATACTAGCTTAAAAAATAGGTTATGTTATGGTAAAAACAGTACTTTCTTTTTAATAAAATATTGCCTATGTTATTCGGTGATAATATAGCTTTCTATTGGTAAAAGATTATATAAATCGGTTGTGTAGTTTTTAAGTTAAATCCTTACACAAACAAACAAAACATCTAATCAGAATGGCATCTGTGGGATCAGGCTAAATAATTGAAAAATGGTCCCTAAAATATTTTTAATATAACATAGCATCCTTACCGTTTTCAAAAGCATAAATTCTTAGACAATATGCAGAAGAGGTACATTACTGCACTGAAAATCTGATGACTTACCTGAAAACAAAAAAAAGAATACGTTAGCCTTTATAAAAGTAAAAACATAATTATAAAAAGCACTTGAACTATTGGTAAGCAGTAAGCAATGGACTTCCAAGTAGAAGCTAACCTACAAAGATCACAGGTTTACGACGGCAGCCCAAATACGGGTTGCCAGACTTCACACACCTTCGAGAATATTAAGGAGAACTTTAGCATGCACCCTCACGCGGTTTGGCTTCACCGTTAAAGCGAGCGATAATTAACTTCTTAATATACACGTAACTTCGCAAAGTCAGTCTTGCCTCGGTTCGAACTTGGTCTTTAACTTGAATGACACTAGTTCAAAGGTTGAGTCATCGATTGCGATTGGGAGGTGAGGTTAAATTCTAACCAACTGCGGTACCGACTTGAAGCCGCTCTTAATACGAACACAACACAGATAGAGGCTTGAACAAAAATATACTTGTCTACTATATAGAAAACCAAATTGCGTTCGTAAGAAAAACGGTCATACACAAATATTTCAAAATAGTGCAGAATCAACAATAATAAGTTTTTAAATAATTAATAATTATTTTATTGATTCTATTTATTAAGTACTCTATCTATCTAGTAAATAAAACTATGAATGTAAATTCTCTCTCTAATGATAATAAAGCTATGTTTGTGTTTATCTGAACATAAATAGTAGTGTGTGTAGTGTAACTGTGTACCATTTCCTAGAGAATAACAATGGTTATCTGACCATTATATATAAGATTCTCGGGTTGCTGGCGACTCGGACACAATAATAATATATTTAGACACATTATGCGAATAGACACATTTTAATTTAAATATATGTTTACTGTTGATTCGGTCACCAATAAAAAAAGCTGTTTTGTACAGTCAGATGAATAACTTCCAACGATACCTTAATTGTAGAACTGGGTTTGTTCCGCAATTACTCCAGCGTTACGTCTCACTTTTAAAAATGTTCCACATTCGTCCCTCTTTTTAAATGATTCTATTTTCGTTAGGTTAGAACAAAACATGGTTCGGACACGCCACAATTTTGGCGCTAAAACCCATTTTTGAGGAGTAGCTGAAGAGGCGGTATGGCGCTCTTACCTTCCGGCTGGTAATGACTGGCCATGGTTGTTTTAGCCGGTTCCTGTATCGTATAGGCTGACAAGAGACGCCCTGTTGTTACTACTGCGGCGACTGCCACGGCGTTGTTGAGAACACGGCGCTGCACACTTTGGCGGTTTGCCCCGCCTGGCAGCGCCGTGAGTTGATTGCGGCAGTCGGATTGGTTGACCGTTCACTCCCGGCCGTAGTTCAGTCCATGGTCCGGAGTGAGAGGTCGTGGAACGCCGTCGCCTCCTTCTGTGAGGAAGTGTTTTCCATCAAGGATGCGGTGGAGCGGGAGAGGAAGCGCTTAAACCCCCAATCGCAGAGCCGGGCGCCGGAGGGCGTGAGATGACCTCCGGTTACCCTGAGGTTTAACCTGCGGGTGGTGGGCTTCGTAGGCCTGCCCGCCATCCGATCAGCACAAGGTCCGAGAAGCGGCGTGTGCATTCCTACGCGCGCCTCTGTGTCAAGTCTGTCTCCCCTCCAGGGGGGACAGTAGGGTTTAAAGTGAGAAGTGCCAAAGGGGAGGTCTCTTCGTGTAGTGGCTTGCCGTTTCATACGGCGGGCCGAATCCTCGGCGGGGTCGCGACCGCATGTGCAAGTAATTCGCGCGGCCCCGTCGATAGCGGTTTTGTCGAGGAACACCGTCGTAGGCTTAGTTGGTATTCCGGGAGGTCCATTATTATCATTTCAACATCTTTCTCTTTTACCCCGGTAAGTCCGACATAACTCCAACGCCCGCCCCCGCAGAGGAGTATGCGTCAATGCATTACCCCACATAAAATAAAAGCACAAAACATAGTTAAAATGCCATGGTTAGTTTTGTTATTGCTTTATTTTCCACATACTACATTTTAAACCTTTTTTATCTGACTGTACTAAATAGCTTGAATAATTGAATGATGTCCGAATTGTCAGTTAAAAATATATTAAAATTAAAATGTGTCAATTCGGACAATGTGTTCAAATATATTGTGCCAAGTCTTCAACAAATCAGATTCCCAATCCAAAACCTTACAATCGTAAACTTTATCTGAAATTCGAACCAAGGACAAACTTATTAAACCCATTCAAGTAAATCTATATCTATGTCTCCCCAATAGATTACCCCTCTAGTACACGGATAATAACCACAAAAACGCTTAATTTTTTACGTTCATCTTTCCAGTCAGGACATATTATTTACCGTCAGGGACGCTTAGCAGGATAAATTAACATCATTATAATCTATTAGGGTGTTTAAAAATAACTGGTGGGATCCGTGTGTCCATGTAATGGCCAGTCATTTATCATTGGCTTTTCGGGGATCGTTTTTTAAGGATGTCGTGACGAGGTTGTAAAAATACAATCTAAAGATCTAAGCAGGAAATATATTATAGATTATGATTAGTTAGAAGCGTTAACACGAGTAATTAGTTCAGGAAAAGGGAATAAATACGGATTTTTTTAGTTGGTAGCTATGTCTATGGGACTTGTAGGAGCACCTACATATTAAATTGTACCTTTACAAAATGGAGTAGCAATGTAGTGCAAAATCTTTATTTAAAGGTTATGAATTTGTTCGTTGTCGAAACAAATTAATTCTTATTGTCGTCAGTTGCCTGTGACGAGGTAAAAATACAGTCAAGCCATGTTATCGCATTTAAAGGTGAATAAGACTATGAGCTATAACAGTTTTTTTATAAATATAAATATATATATTCAACACAATAATATGAAATGCTCTGTCTTTTAACAAGGTCTTCTTAATTAAAGCTAAGGGCATATATTTATGTCTCTGTTTTATAATATGACAAAAACAGCAATCATATCTTCGAGTATCCCGTCGCAAACATAATATCGTATTCAGAATTAAAAGTTTTAGTTTTATTAAGTTCAGCAAGACTGCAAGATATTGGTGATCTAGCACGCGCTACTTTACAAACTATAACTCAGATGGTTCAATTCAAATACACAATCTAAGTTACATTTCTCTTGTGATCATTACTAGATTTAGCAGTCTGCAGTTGAAACCAATTACATAATGTTCGAGACCCTTATATTTTGACATACGACACGTTTCTGGGAACAGTTTAGAGCAGTAAATTAAACGGAATTTTTGATTTGTGATTTTAAAATACTTTAAATTTTCTAATTCTAAAGTACGCTATTTAAAATGTCGAGTCAAGAAGGACGTTATACAGTTTTCAGAAATAAATACCGGTCGTAGCGATAGAGCAACGTCGGTTGTCTCTTGTTTTGGCAGTGTAACGACTCATTTGTGAATCCGGCCACATGCGAATCATATATAATTATGTATATGGGTAGCATGTACAGCAAGCATTTATAGATAGCTTATGGATGGTAACCAACGAATAGCTTACAGTATGCTTGTTGTACCAAAAAATTCATTCCTTTTTTATATAAGACTAGATGTGCCCGCCGGTTTCAACCGCGTTTATGATTACTGCGCCGCCCCCGTGAGTCGTAGCGTGATGTTATATAGCCTATAACCTTCCTCGATAAATAAGCTATCCAATCATAAAATAATTTTTCAATTCGAACCACTGGGTCCTGAGTATAATCAGAGTCAACTATATGTTTAGACGATGAATACCCACGCTGAAAGCAACATTGCGTCCAAGTGACCGCTTCGAAATTTGTATTACTCTAAAAACTCACAAATCTAACTAAGATATTTCCCTTTAGTTTACTTATCCTCAGTAATATTATTTATACACAAATTCGGCGTTAAACAATATTTGCCAGTGCTCGTAACAAGTAAAGTGGGTAAATAAGCTTGTTTGCTCGCTGAAACTGACCTCTAGCAATTTGTCCCAAAACCTCCCGAGAAATCAGCCGCCTAGCTTGCCTGACGACCCTTGGGTTCCTATTATAAGTCGACACCATACATAAATCATTTTATATGAGCAAAAGCGTTTAATGCACCCCCAATTAGGGGAGGTACTTAAGTAGCATATTGAGAGCTTAGTATCTAATGACGGCCTTAGAAAGACAAGGATGGAAGGACATCCGATGGATATTTTAACTGGTGTGAGGGCGACGGCAGATGGTCTAGTGATTCCAGGCCAGTTAATAAAGGTTGTCTTAAAGATACGCGTCGTCTTTGGTAGGGTTCGTTTTGGTTATGGGATGCGGCACCTGCCCGTAATAAGTTCCCTTGTCAAAAGGGTGGATGGAACCCCATAATTTGGGAGATGTTTTATGTTTGGTAAATACTTTTAAGTATCTCATTGCGTGCAGTTTTCACTTGCAAAGCTTTTGAGGAGCAGAAATCAATGAAAAATAGATTCGTATTTTCTCATCCTGTATGTTCGTTAAAATATATCTAAATACTTGTCTATATGTTGTGATACCTAATGATAATACTAGTCCGTGCGCGCCTCGCTTTTACTTGAGACAAAAGTAACAATAATATTCGTGTTAAGTGGAGAACATCCATCACATGGTCGTGTCCCCCAGTACTCTTATTTATTCTGCGCCATCGCTTGTATTGTAGAATACTAGCGACCCGCCGGCCGGCTTCGCACAGTTTCGTGATAGAGATGAAAAACGGAGTTCATATAGTGGAGTCTCCATGCTTTCGACAATGGAATATACATACTTCTATTCCGACCTTTAAAGCATTTAAGATATATTTTATTATATCAGACTGCCTCATTAATTATAAATGTTGGGATGACTGCCGTCAAAGACTATGTTCAATATTTATTTGCGTAGCTTTTGTCAAAATAACTACCAATTTAATTGCTAGTCAACGCAATCAAAATATCCTCCACTATATATTAGTTTAACATCAACAGATTTTTTACTGGATGGATGACCTGTTTCGTTTCATACATAAACTCACGCATGTGTCTCAGAGGGGCACAGATTTCCACTTGCTACAATCCTGGCATACTTATTTTAGTTCATAAACTGATATTATATTCTTTATGCACGCTCGTTGGTTTAAGGTATATTTAACCTGCTCTTTCTTCAGAATCTCGATAGACCTATCTATGTCCTTTACTGTGACAACGTGTATGCGAAATGAAACCGTAATAAAGAAACTCACATTCGTATTTAAAGTTTTAGTTAGAATAATGTTCCAATAATTTTAGATCAATGTGGATGGTATATAATATATAAATAAAGTGGTGGTTGAACCCAGAAAACAATATAAAGGCAGTGATAATTAAGTATATTAACTTAAAATAGAATGCCCAAATCCTTTTAATTGACCATATAAACTGTGCACAAATACCCTCAAACATTGCAAAAGAGAATTCTTCAGAACCATTAATTGAAGAATTTCTCCGGGTACCCACTAAACTGTGGTGAAGCCGTAAATTGAAAAGAAAAACGTTCTGGGCATTAACGAGGATCGTTACGGGTGATCTATGTGGACCCTTACGTATATGAGATGTATGAGAAACTGTTCTCCAGATATTATTGTTGTTACTTTTGTTAGAAGTTCAGTGGATTCTTGGTGAGCGATAAATATTATTTATTAAAGACTAGAATTGTAGATGAATAGTTCTAGGCGTTGGTATGTTGCAACTATTGCGGAACTATGAATGAGAGAGTAAGGCGAGAATTCCCTGTTAATCTGTAAGTAGTCAGAAATAATATGGTCGTAAAATATGATCACATAATAACATCGATGATATTTTGTGGCATTATAAGACGTTCTCGGGAACATTTGAACATTCCGTCGTTGAATTATAAAGTTATGTTCAAGAATGCAGCTACCTTGTAGGTGCCGCAGCATTATTATGCGCTTAGTTTTGTAGATCCTATGTTCGATACCCGGGTTGGATAATAATAATAAATAATAATCTGTATGCCTATGTGACTATTATAAGCCTTCGTACATCTATGGGAAACACAGAAGTGTGTATAAAATTAAAAATAAAACTACTCGTAAGTTTTTTGTTTTTAAATGTAATTTTTCGGCAACCGAAAGCAGTCGCAATTAATTCACAATCACATGAAAAAGAGCGTATGTTTTCAATTTCAAAATTGTGATTACACAAAATTATTTATTTCAGGAATTTTATAACTGGCCAAATCGAGAAATGCCTGCACCTATTATATTTTATCTCCCTTCTGATAAAAAACCTACCTACGTCATTTAGTTAACCTTTCTGTGTGTGAAAATAAAAAGTTTTCTTTTGGAGTGCAAAGAACGTACGGGACAGAAGTCACGTATCACGTGATCTATGATCACAACGTGACAACAATTGTCACGCGGTTGTATAGTTCTGCCTACCCTACATATTACGTGGGTTAGATATTTTTGCTGTTTATTTATGTAAAGAGGAGCATGGCTTAGCTGGTAAACGGTTACCTTGGCATACAAAATCAAGAATTAAAAATAAGTCGCATATAGAAAAAAGAATAAAAGAAAGAAGAAGGTAAAATCTTGAAGTCACGAGAAGATAGAATCTTCTTAGTAACCAAGTTCCACTGTCAGCCGCATTGTAACTGACACTATTAAATACGCTTACAAATATATTTTTCCTTTTAATTTGCCTTTATTCGTATACAGATTTAAATATTTCCTAACTTTCTATATTTGCAAGAGTATTAATTAATTACTTTCAAATTGATTTAAGTAATAACTAATAAGTCAACAAGAAAATACTTTTGAAAATATTTCGTTCCATAGATTCTGATACATAAATTAGACAGTGGTTAAAAAATATTTTTGTGTACTTTACGTTAATGAAGTTTCAACAAATTAATGAATGACGATCCAAATATTACAATTTCATACAATTGAACGACTTGTGGTATATAATATGCATATATGTATTATAGTCTAATCCCTATCTCATAACTGTTCGCTTCAATACAATATACGCAACACTAATTACGCACCCTAATACTATGTTAAAATATTCATACATATTTACATAGCTTATACAAACGGCATAACAATCAAATGGATTAGCTCAGACAATTTGTCTGAAAACCTTTTGAAGTTGAATATTACCAAGCGAATATAAGAAGGCGTTTTTACAAAAATATATTTCGTTTTTTTGTACAAAATGTTTGAATAGTTAAGTCTACTTTTGGACGGCCAAACTGGTTTATTACTTGCGACGAACCGGGCGTACTCTATGGATGTTGCTGATTTACGAAGGAATAGGCGTTTGGATGTGTCATTATATAAGCTTAATGGTGAAAAAGTGTGTAGTATAAGTGAGCTAACGCTGGGGTAAAAAAGTGCTGCAATTAATAAGAATAATGGTAGTAGATTCACGCCTGTTTTCCAAAGAGGTAGGCAGAGACTACGGATATCCATTTGCTACGATCCTGACACACTTCGCCGGCTTCATTCACTTTCATCACATTCCTCATACACGCTCACCGGTTTAAGGTGCTCTTAACCTGGCATTTGTACAGAACGTCTCCGATCTGATCAAGAAACGTTCGCCTAGGTCTACGTCTTGTCTTACGACTGTTCCATTATACAGGCTGTCCAGTAATTAATGGATAACCTGGAAATGTCTTATAGTGGAACTGATGGCCGTTCAGAAAAAAAAATGAAATAGAATCTATCCTAACTACTACCCGAGATATGTGTTTTTTTTAATTACCATGTTTAACTTTCTTGTATACTACGACCATAAATGAATGAAATCCATCGGTGTTTTGTTGTTTTATTATTAAACACTAATTATGCTAATAGATAGACAGTCAAAAGTATGCTATGCTAATAAAGCTTGCACTTTTTAATATATATATTTTTTTTACTTTTTTATTAAAAAAAATCAGTTTTTCTGAACAGCCTTCAGTTCTACTATAAGACATTTCAAGGTTATCCATTAATTACCGGACACCCTGTATAGTAATAAGATAAAATAACTGACATATTTATAAATAATGATATCAACCCTGTATAGACTCTGCCACTGCTGCGCACTGGCTTTTACACAAAGTAAGAAGGATCAGGACATAGTCTATCACGCTGGCCTAGTACGGGTGGGCAGCCTTCACATATCTTTGAGAACATAATAGATAACTTAATTTTGCCTGCAGCTTAATGTGGGTTATCTCAGAATATTTCTATCCTTAGGGCACAGTACTTTTTTCTGGATGAAAGGTACCCTATGTCCTTTTCTATACCCCTGACAACAAGTATGCGAAATTTCATGATGATGAAACAAACTCACATTCGCATTTATATTAAGTTAGGATTCAGGTATTTTCACGATATTTTCCTTCACCGCTTCAGCGAGCCATAGTACTAGCCAATTTTGTAATGCATGTCTTGCGAACAAACTCGAGACCTCTGCGCGGCAGTCCAACTGTCTCCCACCAGGCTATTACTGCTTTATTTATCTACCAGCTTTTGCTCGCGGCTTCACTCGCGTAAAAGTAGGTTAGGTTATGTTAGCAACAGTATTTTTTAAAATAAATATAGCCTGTTACTTGCTGTTACAGCTTTATAATGGTGAAAGAATTTTTAAAATCGGTTGTGTAGATTTTAATTTAAATCCTTACAAACAAGAAATAAACAGAAATGCTATATATTCTGTTTACAATATTAATATAGATATAGATAAACAAAATTACCAATATACCACATCAACTGGCCCAAAATCTTCAGAGGTCTGTAACATTAGCACCCTTTTTAATATCCTACGTAACACGGGAGGGTAAGGTGCCCTATTAGGGGTCGAACCGTCGAGGCATTTCTACGAGGACCGTATTTGACATACCACTATGTACCTCACTTTATAGCATACTAGCTTTTGTAAAGGATTTGTCTGCTCTAAAAAGGAAATAGGGGGAGATCAATGGAGATTGAGTCGTCGGATTAGTAAACACCTTTTTGGGGTGTATCGAGAACAGTCAACCGCACGGATAGAGCAGCGAGTAAGTAGCTATCACGCCGGGCTAGTATGGTGTATTCGAATCCCATACAAGACAATTATTATTGCGTCCTACAAATTATTGTTATGAGTTTAGGTTTCCTTTATGACCGTCAATTGAAACACATACAATTTTGACGCGTGTTGGATCCTAATTAACAGGGTGAAGAGGCGAGGTAAACACTTATACCATTGTAACATCTATAAGCCTTTACTTTACTTTTTTACATACATATACAGTTTCTACCCCTGAAGAAGGCAGAGGGGGATAGGCAGAGATGTATAACACCTATGTATATTTAGCCAACCAATTAGGCTGCCTGTCCATTGAACTGAGTGTTACTGGGTATTACTGTAAAGGAATTATCAGTAGAAACACGGAGTCTGGAACTGTGCTCATTAAACGGCAATATGCTCGCCACCTAAGGCTGCCTGTCCACGCAGAAATATTAACCAATAGGATTGCATACTGGAGCGGAGCGGAGATTTTAATACCCAGTAAAATTTTGCCCAACCTGGAAATCCAACCTGACATCGCATGCATAGCAACCACATACCGCTACATTGTTATTTCTTTTGTGCATTTGTACGTACAAATTTTAGTCCAAATAATTTAATTCAAATAAACAAGGAACGTCTAAGATGATAGCTTAGAACGTGCAGATTTCCTTTCCTTTGCCGATTATCAAACCATTGAGTCGTAAACATATCAAAGAGATGAGAAATAAACCTACAGACTATGTGTTGATGTTAATTAATTTACATCAGACCTATTTCTGTAATGTTGGTCAGTTGAAGAAATTACCATGAATGGCGGATCATTTAGGGGCAGTCATAGATAATGCGCATATGTTGATAATGAGGTAAGATTGTATTGACCTTAGGTACCCTAAAATAGATCACAAGTTTCAAGATATATACGTGGGACTAAAAGGCATAGTGATATTTACGAATCGTAACGTAAATTTGTCCTAACCTTATTAGACAAGAATATTCTATATAGGCAATAATATATATAATAATAATATCAGCCCTATATTAAACTGTCCCACTGCTGGACACGGGCCTCTTCTCAGTTTGAAAAGGGTTAGGCCATACGCTATATACACGCAGGCCCAGTGCGGGTTAGCAGAACTCTAAGACATGCAGATTTCCTTCACCATTAAAGCGAACTATAATTCACTATTCAATACGCACGTAACTTCGAAAAGTCAGAGATGCGCGCCATGAGATTTAACATTTTTAGGGAAACTATCAGCTACATAAACATGTAAACAACAATCAAATGGCACTAAGTAAGCCACGATCTGAACCGTAGGTAGTGAAATGTGGATGTAATGTATTACATTAGGATATAGAGATAGGCCGTAGTGTACTATTCCCAAATATTATACATATTATGCTCGCAAATGTCATGCTCAGACAGCACGCTTGATACACGTAGTGTAAAAATACCTCAATATGAATAACGCCTAAATATAAGGCCCGAAATCAATCGAAAGTCTCCGTAACATTAATTCGATATCTTACGTAAGTCAGGCATAACAGAGCTCAGAACTTTGTTTTGATGCGCCAAACTCCGGGCAGGGTGGATGTTATTATCGTTTTTCTTTTTTCCGTCATCGTCTCTTGAGCCTTAATGAATTATTCAGGCTGTGTGCCGACGGTTCTGTGTCTCGTACAGTTTGTGCGTCAGTGGTAAGACATATTAAGAAGATAAAGAATTAAGATGATTCGTGTTTAATTTGTAAAGGATACCATTAACGATATTTTATGCTGCCAAGCATGTTTCCTGCTTCCTTCGATTCTGGGTCCTTCACGCTGGGCGTGAAAAAGCATCTCCATAGGCTGTCAAAGTAGAGAACTCACCACTCCCATGAGGACGTGGTGTGGAGGACTACACAACTGCTTACCATTAAACAGAATATGGACATTTTAACAGGCAATTATACAAAGAAAAAGCATACAGGTCACTTAATGGTTGAGCTGTTACCGTAGTCAATAATTGCTTGTAATAATAGTATGGGATCGCGCGTTGTCGATCCTCGACCCTACAGCAAAGAAGTCGGGCAGATATGTGAAAAGTGAGCGTAAACAAATCTTACTATCCAGACAAAACGCAGTTCACTCGTTAATTCGTCATAACTTATATTGCTATATTACTTTTCAAGTTTTACAAAGACATAATACGACTGCGTCATCACATACAATAGTAAAATCATTGAATATGTAATTAAATATATATTAATAACGTTGAAACTGTCACATTTACGGGATGCGAGATCAATGGATTTCATCTAATATAACTAACGAAAGTTTTCTCATTATGTTATGGAAACTTTCGTCCCATAACTTTACGAATAACAAAAGTAAAACACTACTCTATGAGTTTATATATAAGTTGTAGACTGCCTCGTTAATGTAGCGCCATTGAGAGATATCAAATTTGATATCCGAGTTAAGCATTTTTTTAGTAAAGTAATTAGTAATCCTACTATTACGCCGGTACTAAATATAGCATAACTGGTTAATTATCGCTTTCTTTAACAGTGAAGGAATAACATCGTGAGGAAATCTGCATGTCTAAGAGTTCCCCATAATGTTCTCGAAGATATGTGAAACCATACTAGACCAGCGCGTGGTAGCCAGGTGGATTATGTCCTAACCTTTTTTACTCGGAGAAAAGGGCCGTGCCCAGCAGTGGGACAGTTTATATACAAGGCTGATATGTATATATTAATACGTGAAGCAAAAACTTTGTACCCCGTTTTACGATAATTGCGCGGACGGAGGAGTATAAAATTTAGCACAGTTAAAGTTCTTCTTCTTCTTGCTTTTCGTGTGGTTAATGGCCAACCTGTTGTCAAGAGTTGTTCAAGCCGCCCGTAGGCCTCTGACATGTCTTAACGACTGCTGTCAATTTGACAACAACCGGGACCGACGTTTTACGTGCCCTCCGAAACACGGAGACGCTCAGATGAAATACCACTAAGCGGTCACCCATCTATAGACTGACCGCACCCAACGTTGCTTAACCTCGCTAATCGTTTACCGATCTGTGAGTGCAACTAGCTATGAGTTTATATGGAGAAGGAAGGGCGAATCCTAATATTTTTACAAAATATGCATTAGAAATACATTAAATTAATGAAAAACACTACACGCACACAACCATGCATTTGACACACGCAATCGAATCGTGTTCGTAGTATTTCGACATTGTTGGTCTGACATCGTACAATTATTTGTAACTATGGTTACCTATACCTTATTTATATGTAATAGAAAAAAACAGAAAACAAAGTAGCAAGCTTAGGAATTTTGGTCGAATTTTAACCACTAGGCGACTGCTGGTTGTTATTATTATATTATTTATGATTAATATACATTTTGGTCAAATCCTTATCCTATATATGATCGTAATGCTATGTAAAGTAGTATAGACTTTATCTACTTTAGTTATGCATACTTTAAGTACTTTTAAAGGTCAAGTTAACAAATGAAATCCAATAAAAGTCTGCAAAACTACAGTCGAAGATTATACTTGCAGACTACATTTTAAAAGTAATACGAAAACTATCTTTTATTTAATTTTCTACACGTTTTTTATGTTAAGAAATGCTGTTAAGGGTACATTTTGTTCTATTCGATTCTTGAACTATGAAAGTACATATATACGAAAGGTCAAAGTTATGAAAGAAAATCTTTACTACAAATAACTGCTTTCGTCAACTTACCGTGTACTGAACTTTAACGTCATGAAGGGTGACGTCTTCTTATAATATTAGATTAAAATTGTTATATAGACATATCTAATAATATCCCATAGTACAAGTTCTGCTTAGTTTGGGCTAGATGGTGTTGTGTGTATGTGATAGAAAAATATGATTATTATTATTTTTATTAACTATTCAGTTAATTATTAGAAGGGATTCACCGCCAAAACCTCGATACATCTGGTACCTATACACTAAATAAGATTTGAACTCA
This sequence comes from Catocala nupta, assembly GCA_963675205.1. Taxonomy (NCBI): domain Eukaryota; kingdom Metazoa; phylum Arthropoda; class Insecta; order Lepidoptera; family Erebidae; genus Catocala; species Catocala nupta. Next base: position 16,587,972 of record OY776104.1, read on the forward strand.
ATTAACCTTTATGTAATACTACTCGCCAAAGAAATACTTTTGTACGGTCCCTCCTCTTTACTCTTAATTTTAAAGATTTTAAAATATTCCGATTTAGTAGCAGACGTAGTACTGTGTTGCCGTTCAGGGCTACTAACTAGGAATATTGCCAGTATAGTCTGCATAGCTAACCGAGAAGCAGATTTAGAGAGACCCTTCGCGAAAATGTTATTTAAGTGGCCAATTACCATCAGGTAGAGCGTATGTTCTTATCGGCTTAAAAAAATCCTAACTAATATAATAGATACAAATTTGATAATTATTGTCTGTTTGTTACGCTTTCACGCCTTTACCACTCGACCGATTATCATGAAAGTTCGCATATAGTAGTCAGGGGAACGGCAAAAATAGTGCCTTCCCGAGTGAAAACGACATAATTGCGGTAACCACATACAGCAAAGCTAGCACTAGCGCCCGCCGGTAGCGCCTCTAAGTCAATGCAAACTAATAATGTCAGCAATTTAAAAACGAACTTCTTTTAGTTACAGCCATCATGCTTATTAAAGATTCATAAAAAAGCGATATCTGATATTTTTTGCATGAATCGTAAAGCAACAGTAAATCCATGTCCATTCCTAAATAACAAATCTAGTCTCCAAAAGTAACGATAAATAAAACTTCAAAACATATCTATCATCTTTCCGTTAGGTCTTCACAAAAAACGTACCGTTAATATCTCCTATGATAAACAGGACAGGGGTGATAATCTGTATATAATTAATATTAATTGCTTTTCTTTCTTTGTTCGCGAAATCTCTGTAATTGGGAAAAAAATAAGATTCATTGTGCGAATGCCATTTTTGGATGTCTCATTAATTTGGCACCGAGAGGCTCGGTCGCGGAGTTGAAAAAGGTTTTTCAATTGTCAGCTTTGGAATTTTCTGAGAAGTGCCCGACTTATAGCAGCTAAACACAGACTATCTGACCTAGAAGATTAACCAGCTTAAACCTATTGGTCCTTTTGTAATGATAAAGCTATGAATTCATGAGGCTCAACCAGTAAAATTCATAGATTCTTATTAAGCTTAGTAAAAAGAAAATAATATGTATGTATTTGAAAACACAAATCCACAAAAAAAAAATTCTGTACCAGCAGTCAGCGTCATCGAACTCTTGCAAAATCCTATGAATTATCCTTGATAACTGAACAATTTATAACGTTTCTACCAAACAGCGTAACTGGATTATTGTCCAATAAAAGTATGAAACAGATCTTAAGCGAGGTGGATACAAACTCGGTTAATATTCTCCACAAAACCCATCATAATTAAGACACAGCCATCAAACTTTACCACTAAGAATGCGAGGACAGGCCTCCTCATTAAACTTGCAAATCCGCCATGACCGTTCACGAACCCATAAAAATCTATTAACACGACTTGCATTTTAAAAGCCTTACTGAAAATGAGAGTCAACTGGGAAATTACTGTTCCAAACACTTTCAGAAAACACTGAAATTTTGATACCGCACTTGTTCCGACAAGATTGTTCTGAAATAGACCGAAACGGCTTGTAGCGAGCTTATATTATATGAATGTAGTAAAGTCAAGAAGTTATTGCAGCCTCCTGATTACGTAAAGAGAAAGGAAATAATTTAACATCATTACTCGTTTAATAGATAGTAGGTACGCTCTCAGCTAAAGTTATCTGGCAGAATTGTACACGAGTATTCTATTTATTTTAAATAGCACGAAGGAGATTTTTGCTGTACATTGAAAAATATCCAATTATTATTAAGGCCAGTTCCGTATGATGGAGGAAAGCGCACAGAGATTTTTTTCCACTTAGTAGTAGAATATCAAATCATACTCCAGAAAGAAATATTTCCGGGAAAGGAGTTCACGATTAATATCATTATTAAATATGCAGTTCCAAGTTTCTGGTATTCTGAAACGAATGGTACGGTACACTTGTATCTGCTTTAAGTATGCAAGGTAATGAATTTTATGTCCAGCTTACGTGACGTGGTGCTAACCTTCGATCTACAAAGTGTTTCAGTCAAATTGCATTATGTTTTATTTTTACTGCAAACTCCCTCAAGTCGTACCTTGCTGGTATCATTTGTATTCGCGACCTGACTTTTTTATGTATTAAGATATTGCGTGTACGTGGGTTAAACTAACATTGTTGTCTAAAAAGAAATATAGGAAGACTACTACAATTTGTTCGTGATGCCATCTGTGTAAAAAACAATGTCCATTTTAAGTAAAGCTTTCATGGCTAAAGATTGACCTTTCAATAGGAGTTCAGTCTCTCTTAGTCACCATAATGTACTTATATTTTTACGGGATAAGTTTCGAAAACATATACTATTGATAATGGTCGCGGGTTCGATTCCCACACAAGTCAAACATTTGTGTACACGAATATGGATGTTTGTCTCGGTCTGGATGTTTCTATGTATAAATTTGTATGTATTTACAAAAAAAGAGTTTATGTATGTTTATCCATTGTCTAGTACTCATAGTACAAGCTTTGCTTAGTTTGGTTGGCTAGATGGTGTTGTGTGTATGTGATAGAATATTATTATTATTATGTTTCAATTATCACAGGTATTTTCTAACATATTATATTAGAAAATACCTGGCCCTTTGGGGCCCCTTGGCCCTTTACACGGAGACATGGGTCCAACGTGAAGAGGCCCTTCGAGAGTTTTAATCAAAGGTGAGATGAAATACCTACAGCGACACTAGCCGCAGCAAGCGTAAGACTATTGCTACGTATGGATTATAATATATGGGCTATAAGTATGGGTGTGTGGTGGACCGGTATATTGCTATAATATGGATGAAAAACGGCGTCTGCCCTGAATAGGTTAATAGCATCAATGCAATGGGCAGACGATGACTCGCCAACTCACTACATGGGCCCCTGAATAGCTACCATATGCATACAAGGCAGCAGCAGAGGGCAACACCGGTGTGAGCGGGTAGGGGTGTTGAGCGGTGCGGCGCCGGTTTCACCATCACGGGTCTCGTGACAACAGAGAACCGGAGCGGGTTTCCCCGTAGTTATGCCCTTGAAAATGACACTGCCACCCCCAAGCATATAGCTCTAGCGGCGCCTCTCTGCCCGGCCGACCAAGGCAAGCCAGAGTTGAGAGTCCTCAGAGGGCTCTTGAAGTTCGCTTTGTCGGCCTCGATGGCGTAGTGGTTAGTGTAACCAACTGCTACGCCTAAGGTCGCGGGTTCGATTCCCGCACAAGTCAAACATTTGTGTGCATGAACATGGATGTTTGTCTTGGTCTGGGTGTTTCTATGTATAATATGTATGTATTTACAAAAATAAAAAGTATATATGTATGTTTATCCATTGTCTAGTACCCATAGTACAAGCTCTGCTTAGTTTGGGCTAGATGGTGTTGTGTGTATGTTGTAGAATATTATATTATATTATATTATATTTAACCTGGTGATAATTTTTTTTTATATCACAAGGCGAAGGTGATAGTTTAAAATATAGTGTACTACCCTCCAATATCGCGTAAGTCCCATGATGAGATAACGACTGTCCCAGAGGGGTTATTATTGATGTATTTAAAACTGTTATAAAAATAATTTATTCGCAAGCTAGTCTAACAATCCTTAGGTTCTGAGTTCGAATCCCTTGTTGAGCAAGTTGTCTCTGCTATATTCTGTTAGGCAATTCTTTATAGCAGTACAGACTTTGGATGTTTGTCTGCTAGACAATTATACGTACACTCCACCTGAAGATAGTGAGACCTAAACAAAGTCAAGGAAATGTATGTGAGTGGCAACCCAGTCTATTTCTATGGAGCAACATCAGCGTGGTAACATATTAAGTTAAAATTTTGACGCTTTCATGTTAAGTAAGCAGTGAGTGAAAATAATTTATATTCTATGTTTATATAGAAAGCTTCGATCTTTCTAATTTTATTTGACATTAATTATTAAACTGACTGCTCGGATAACAAGAACGAGATTAAAGAAAAACGAATTAGCTGTTAAACTTAAGTACTGTTTTCGTATTTTCCTCTGAAATTGTAATGAGATACTTATTAGGTAATTACTGAGATTCAATTCGAGGTAGCCGGAGCAATATTCGTTGATTAAAAATATTCCTTAATATAATCTTGGACGAGAATTGGGCAAATAAAAATGGCTTCAATATCTCCTTTTTGTTCTTTGAGTTGCTTTACGGGAAAACGCTAAAAATGACGGCGGAATTCTTCGACACTTTTTATTTTTAGAGTATTATTTACATCTTACACGAGACCGTCATAAGTGTGTACATTTATAAATATACTAGCTTTTCGACGCGAAAACAGTACTTTTTTTGGCATAGAAGGTATCCGTTTTTGTACTCCTGACAACGTAATGTTAAAGCATAAAAATGTAACAAACAAACCGTACAATCTCTATATTAAGTAGGATATTTATAAAATAACTAGATACAGCCCGCAGCTGTTCTCGCGTTTATCAAAATTTATGACAAAAGATGTACGTTATACCAAATACCTGTTATGAGTGTCCCAGTAATCAGCATCCATGGCCATGTCAATGCTGATTGCTGGTACTAGCAACATGAAGCATGTAGCATCTGTATTTGCAATATATATACCAAATAAATAATAAGTCTTCTGTGAAAAGACTTCATGAAAAATTTTCTGACAGAAAAACTCTGTAACACTTTCTCCAACGCGTTAATACAACCTTAGAATCAGCTGCAAACCAAGACACCAACAAGGTATTGAATCGCGAATCTAAGTACATACAATTAAGATCTAACTAAAAATATTTTCCGTCACAACTTAACCCTGCCAAAGCCTAGGGCATAATGTGTGTAACGCGATATATAACCCGTAACTTATAGTGAGTCTAACGTGGCAGAATGGCCGGCCTGGGTGCACTAACGCTAACGCTACAACGAAAAGGTAATAACAACGAATAGATACTACCAGCCGTGTCTGTTACGCTCAGGACGGGTACTAACATGTGGCAAAAAAGGCAGGAAGAATAATACAGAATGATAGTGGAGACTATGGTTCTTACAAGAGCTATTCTTGGGACAGCGTGACGTAGTTGTTTGGAACAAGAATGGTTGTTATTAAATTTGTTACTTTAGGGCATTTAATAGGAAAATTGTCAGTGCGAAGACGAGAATATTGTTCGGAAGGTGGTAATAGACCTATTCTGCAGTACCTGTACATAGCTAGCAAAATGTGTTCTTAAGTTGAGGTATATAACCGTCAATAAAGTGTAAAGTTGTTAAAGAACTTAACTAAACTTAAACTGATTTTATGGATATTAAGTCGGATTTAATACAAATACAGCCTAGAAAACCTTGAATATTGATAGTAGTCAAGGACTATATAATAATAAAAACTTCTAATATTTGAGTTTACAGGATATAATAATTTTGCTATACATACATACGTACAAAGATTCACGCCTGTTTCTCAGAGGGGTAGGCAGAGACTACGGATTTCCGTTTACTACGATCCTGACACACTTTTCTGGCTTCATTCACTTTCATCACATTCCTCATACACGCACGTCGGTTTAAGGTGCTCTTAACCTGGCCTTTATCCAGATCGCCGCCGATCTGAACGAGAAACGTTTGCCTAAAACTTCCTCTTGAGCCTGTTCACACCAGCCTAATAAACTTTCTTAGTCAGTCTTTTTTCGTCCATTCTTTCTACATGCCCAAACCAGATTAACATACCCTTTTCTATTCTTGTCACTATATCCACTTTCATGCCGCATCTCTCTCTCTCTAATCACACTATTCCTTATTCTATCTTTCAGAGTCACACCACATATGCTTCTCAGCGCTCTCATTTCTACAGCATTTATTCTACTCTCATGCTTCTTTTGCCATACCCAACTTTCACTTCCATACATAAGTGCGGGCACTAATAGTCCTCTATGAACAGCCAATCACTTGCTCCACTTTTTCTCCATCAATCATAATATTACACATCGTCACACATTCCTCCTTTTCAAATACCATTATTTTCATCTTGCTTACATTTATTTTCATTCCTTTACTCTCAAAAGCATCATGCATAATAATTACCATCACCTGCAACTCTTCCGACACCACATTATCATAAGCCTTTTCCAGATCCACGAATGGGCAATAAACCTTTTGACTTTTGGCCAAAACTTTCCCGGCTATGCTCCGTAAGAAAAAGACTTGATCCGTACATCACATACCTTTTCGAAATCCCGTTTGTGCATCCCATATTTTCTCGTCGGTTACTTTCACAATCCTTTCAATTAACACTTTCGCATACAATTTACCGGCGACGCTGAGCAAGCTAATGCCTCTATAGCTTTTGCAATCTTGCTGTGAGCCTTTTTCCTTGCATAAAGGTACTATGACGGCCTTGCACCAATCACTTGGTATTTTATTTTGCTATATGCAATAAAAAGCCATCAACACAGTTTCATGTAGTTAACAAGCTGACATAGCTCGCTTATAAGTGCCATGTTCTTTGTGAATGTTACGTTACAGACAAAATAAACAAGTCTATCACCGTCCTAGTTTTATGCAGGTAGTAGAAATTAAATAAAATTTTCAGGCCCATACGGGCAACATAACGTTAGGGGTAAGGTTTTAACAAATGGTAGATTAAATTGGTTATAATTAAGCTTGTTGGATACGAGCCTAATTACTAACTATATAATAGGTATCCTCGCAACATGGTTGTTACATAACAATTAAGAGTAATTGTGTAATTACACTAAGTGATACAAAAACAACGTTTAGGTCCTACGTGATAGAGATTATCACAATTCTAGATTATTAGTTGCTATTGAGAATTTCTTGATAACAACTTAATTACAAACGAAACCCAGAGGAATTGCGATATGCATATATTACAAGGGTAAATGTGAGATACATTTATTGTTAATGACCATCAATAATTAATTACAGCTTTCTTATCAGTTCTTGAAACAGATAAGGCCGCAACAACACCTTACTAGGCAGTGTCGTGGGAGACTTAACAAACATTGAAACAACGGGTACATAACAACCGGACTTGGAATAACTAAATGTGTATTACACATTTTGTCTTTTGTGTGAATCGAACCCACAATACTCGGCGCTACGGCAGTGGCGGGGGTCCACTTAAACCACTACGTCATTCGTGCAGTCAAACGTTTTACTAGCATGACAATGTTGCATATTATACATACATACATATACATATTCTACCACATACACACAACACCATCTAGCCCAAACTAAGCAGAGCTTGTACTATGAGTACTAGACACTGAATAAACATACATAAATACTTTCTTTTTGGAAATAGATACAACACCCAGACCAAGACAAACATCCATGTTCATGCACACAAATGTTTGACTTGTGTGGGAATCGAACCTGCGACCTCAAGCGTGGCAGTCGGGTACACTAACCACTACGCCATCGAGGCCGATTATTTTGTCGAGAATTAATCGAAACGCGTGACTATCACTTAGGCACAGTCTTGTTTTCTATGCTATGTAATATATAATGAACTAAAAAGTAACGTGATTAGTATTACTAGTTTATAAACAAAATTGCTTACTAGTTTTATTTCAGTTCAAATGTAGTTTCTTAATAAAAAAAATAATGAAATCCAGACGGTGCTTTACGCCGGCTTAATTCAGATTAATGAAAAAAGTTTAATAATTATTCGAAAGCTGAAAAGCTAATTATATACTAGTATTTTAGTTAATATATGTTTTAGTTTGCGCCAGCCAATTAAGATAAAATAAGTAGTTGTTACGCCATGTTAAGCTGGTTTGGGTATGTAGAAAGAATGGACGAGAAAAGACTGACTAAGAAAGTTTATAAGGCTAGTGTGAATGAAACAGTCGCAAGGGGAAGACCTAGGCGAATGTTTCTCGATCAGATCGAAGACGTTCTGGACAAAGGCCAAGTTAAGAGCACCTTAAACCGGCGAGCATGTATGAGGAATGTGATGAAAGTGAATGAAGCCAGAGAAGTGTGTCAGGATCGTAGCAGATGGAAATCCGTTTTCCTTGCCTACCCCTCAGAATATGCCTGCCTAGCAGTGCCTACCCTCCGTAAATACATATATGTATGTATGTAGTATTTAGTGTTTTTAAGAGGATTAGAAAATAAGATAATAATTTGTAAAGAATTCTTACATACAAACATACTTAATCTCACTCTTATATAAAGAGATAGATAGAGGAGCATTACACCCATATTTTGCCAGTCATGGTTTTAGGTATCACATAAAAGAAGGTAAATTTATTACCATCTCACTGAGAACATCATGACTGAAAACACAATAACACTTTGCCTGACCCGGAATTTGAACCCAAGGCCTTATGCACGGCAGTCACATACACTACCACTGCGCACCGAGGCAGTAAAGAATTCTTTGTTAGATTTTACTACAACAGTAAACCATTAATTATTATTGTAATATACATTAATTATTATTGGCCTAATGGTAAGCGGTTACCACAGTCTTAGGACGCTTGTTCTACTGCAGTTATCATTTACGCATATTATGAATTTATAGTCAGTGAGAGTCCTGCCTATCCCTCTAGAAACAACTTTTTATGTAGGTATACGTATTACGAAGCTTAAATCTATTTACAAGGATTTTATCACGGTTTATTGAACAAGTTTATCAACACTTTCCCCGTCGTTTCGAATACTTTTCAACATCCATGGCCGCGGGGAGATTAATCTCCTACCCTAAAACCATAAATGAAGGAAACTTTAGTAACTTCCGCATAGACTTAGAAAACACCCTTTAAATATTACTTTTCTAAAGGCTTTACATTAAAAACTAAACAAATTCATTCCTTAATAGATTTTGTCTGAGACCGCGATGGCGTAAATCTAGATTTTGTTAACAAAATTATATCCCTCGGAACAAAATACCTTTTTTCTGGATGATAGGTACCCTATGTATATTTTTGTACCCCTGACAACATGTATGCGAAATTTTATGATAATCGGTCGAGTAGTTAACGCATGGAAGCGTAACAAACAAACAAACGCGCATTCGCATTTATAATATTACTTCGGAAATTAGGATGAATTGATTTTGTAATAGTTCATTGAGAATCAGCCTACCGACCCTACTCCATAGCAGCATTTACGAAATAAAATCATAGACAAGCCCTACTGTATAAGTACAGCCTACTGTTATAGGCGAGTGAAGCATTACTATGTAATTTAAACAGGAGAACGGAGCACGCGAGTGTTTGACGTACTCGCGCGAGTAACTCGCCCGTACCGCACTACAGTTAGTCCTAATATACGAGGGCCGAGTAATGGATGAGGATTGTTTTAACGCTAAATAGTAGCTCGAATCGACGATTTGTCTGGCAAAGTTGGCTAGAGTTGAGTTTGCAGTTGCTGTGTTGGGTGGATTATGAATTTTAGTTTGGAAGGATGGTTAATAGTTATTTTGTGTTGGTGCACATATGTGCATATATAGTCTCTGTTAATCAAATTGTAGTAAATCCTTATAAGAAAGTTTTGATGAAAAGTAACTCTTTAATGGCAAATGCATACCTCAGCTGATGTAATGTCACCACTGTAATTCGATGTTATTAGTCAAATAATTAATTAGGAATATTTTTATGGATAATATCTGCCTGGAAACATCTGTAGTTTAAGTTTTGAGTTCTTGACGGCATCAAACGTGGACGCTTCAGTAGAATCCTTGGTTTCAAAATTAGGCAAACCTACTGTTTTTATAGTAAGTGTAATAAGATGCAGTTTGATCATCTGATTTTAAGATTTTTATATTCTTGGTTCATCTTACCAAAGCACACTAAAAACGTAGTATATACAGCATACTACATTTTTATTACATTTCCTAACAGCATGATTAATAAAAACTTTAATGAACTACTCAAAATTAATGGTATATACGCCGAGGTTTGTCAAAAATCTTAACTTATTCGTACTAAGTACTACGTAACTAAATTTATCATTAATAATCTTAGTACGAATAAGTTTAAGTTTTTTAAGCATACTTCATTCGATGTTTTGTATATTTTTTATTAAGTGTCAATTACAAAACAAACTATGTTTGGTTTCAGCGAAATGAAAATTAAGTTATCATGATGTTAATATATATTTTAAAATATATAATGTACTATGAATCAATTCTCAATACGGCATTGGAGAGCAAAATATATGGCGAAAAACATTTACGTCAGAGTGATAGCAATTACACAGATATAATTTCAAAATTAATAAAATTATGAAATATCTGTGCGCATGGAGCTATTCCCGGAATCAATCTGGCAATAACCCGCTATGTAGGTCAAGTATAGCTAATTGCTTTCACTCTTCACTGTTGAGAATATTTGAGAGAACTCTTTGAAAATTCAGAGGCGAGTGCCATGGATTTGAGTATTTAACCCTCGAAATGATATTCTAACGAAAATACAGTTTTAACTTTTATAAAATTCAAACAAGCGGACTTCACTTACGTTGTTACGCCGAACGAATCGACCATAGCACCTACCAGGTCGAATCGTGAACCTAAAACCACCTAAACCATTCAGGGTCCCAGTTAAACAATACCTACATAAAACTTATCATCAAAATAGGACTAGACATTAAGAAGTTCAGTGACAAACGCACGTATAGAAAAATGATATAGGAAGCAACAAAAGACAAGCAACCGCACGAAAAATAAGTTTACAATTACCAATTAATAATTTCACTAGCGCCAGTAACTAATCGAATCAGAACACACCATTAAGGCGCAGCCCGAAGAAAGCAATTTCGTTCATGGCGAAGATAACTACACCCTTAATTGTCGCTACAATTGTCTCACTTCTGTTCTCCGATGCGGTCTGTGGGTTCGATATAATGTTGAGGCATGTTTTAATGCCACATTATGCTGCGGCGTATGCGTAATCATTATAATACGCCTTCGTTTTATATGATACATTGTATTGAGCGACTGAGGATAAGATCACGGATTTTGTATTAAATATTTCAGCGAATTGTGGTTTCTGTTACCACCTGTTATTTCTATTATATTAACACTACGATTATTATGCTAAGAATAGCGGCCCTGTGGTTTTAATTTCATAGATTAATTATCTCAGCAGCGAGGGTAGGTTTCGAACAATGTCTGTAATAAAGCACCCACTTATAAACTTTACGCGAAATAGGGTGACGATTTTGGTGTCGTACCAACTAAAGTTACGTGACATGTCTCTTTCTAACAAATACAATAAAAGAGACAAAAGATTTAGAATTACAACCAAACCTACGAGAATAACACTCAGTCGTGTTTGTAGAGTACGTTATTACCAATATCTGAAGTCAAACTTCGTAATAAGGTTATCCGACAAAGAACCAAATTCATTGATAAATTCGACGAATAAGCAAGCTAAACTAGAAATAGGCTGGCCCTATTCGCGGAAGGACCGATAACCTCTAGGGCAAACCAATCCTAGATTGGCGAGCGAACCTGAAAAAGGTAGCTGGAATAAACTATATGCGGTATTTAGAACAAATGATGTTGTTCGGGATTGGTCTACTACATTCAGCTGTTGATTGCAATAAGTGGATTGTGGTTGAGAATTTTTGAGTCATGTTAGCGCCAGGGTTATGCCTTGAGGTGGAATTCTTACGCCTTCAATACCTTGTATTCGAATTATCCACGGCATCTAATGACAAGTTCGTAAGAAAATGCCAGGAATGACAGAAGACTTCTACATCATAATCACGACGAAAAGTTATTAGTAGGTATATGTAAGTGCACAAAATTACAATGAAAAAGATTTTTAAATTATTATATGTTGACATAAAATCTGTATATATCTGCATTTTAGTAGGTATTACATTTTAAAGTTGTTGTCCAACACCATTCAGCCTTAATTAGCCGCACTAATTATTGACTCTAATTTAGTTAATCCCACCCGTGCTCCACTACACTCTGTACAAGTATATAATCTATGCAGTCAGATTCAGCACTAATGACCGTGGCAATCACTAAGATTAACACTCGTGAAGAGGATTTTTTTTAAAATGTCTACCGCACTATGAATATATTCCGTGCTGCGGGGGACTTTACAAACATTAAACAACGGACACAAAGTACACCCAGACTTGGAACCATTTGTGGATTACTCAAAGTTTTGTCCCGTGTAGGATTCGAACCCACAACACTCGGCGCAGTGGCAGTGGCGAGACGAGCACTTAAGCCATTACGCCATCCGTGCAGTCTAAGTCTAAGTCCTAGATAAAGTTAAACTGTCTTGAAACCTACAACAAATTTAATCAGAAGCATTGAAAGAGTTGGAAAAATGAATGAAATATATGACAGCGCGCGTCAATTTAATAGTGCTAGAACAGTTCAATTACTTACTCTGTTCTTGTTGACGTAAGACGACAAGGAAATTTACGTTACAGCGAGCAACTAGATTATTACCGCAGTACGTACTCAAAGCTTTCCATAATTTTAATACGGTTATCGCTTGATCGGGAAGGAAATCTAATGAGCTGAATTTTACACATGTCCTGCTACTCATTGATTCCGATTCATAAAGGGTTTTAGTAAACGATCAGACGTAAACATGAGCTCAAACTTATGGATTTAGGTTATGTTTACGATTCCCGGATCTGTTTGAGTGTTTTTGGCTTTTACTTTAAGAAAATGCAATGTCAGTCTGCATATACAGGGTGTCCAGTAATTAATGGATAACCTGGAAATGTCTTAGAGAGGAACAGATGGCCGTTCAGAAAAAATATGAAAAAATCTATCCTAACTACTACCTGAGATGTGTTTTTTTTAATTACCATGTATTACTTGTTGGTATACTACGACCATAAATGAATGAAATCCATCGGTTTTTTGTTGTTTTATTATTAAACACTAATTATTCTAATAGAGAGACAGTCAAAAGTATGCTATGCTAATATAGCTTGCACATTTTAATTTTCTTTTTTTTAATTTTTTAATTTTTTCTTAATTTTTCTGAACGGCCTTCATTTCTACTTTAAGACATTTCAAGGTTATCCATTAATTACCGGACATCCTGTATGTCGAGCGGATGACAAGAGGCTTATTACGTGATATTTTTATTATGACTGCACGGATGGTTCAGTTGTTTTAGTGGTCGTCTCGCGACTACCGCTGTGTAATGTGGGTTCATTCCCCACTCGGGACACTGGTGTGTTCCACTAGTAATTGTGTCGAGTTTGTATGTTCTTTGTGTCCGTTGCTTGAATATTTGTAAAATCACTCGCGACACAGGAATTACTACAAGCACTAGATGCGGGCACTTCATTATAAAAAAAAACATATATTCCACTATCTAACATTTCGCGGCAAAGCAGGCGTGAGTATAGTATAATAAGATTATAACGCGCTTGCTTAAATTACAATAACATTAAACTGTTATTTTAAACGCTACGAATGAATTTTTACACATAATAAAGCAATCAAAATGTACAATTACTTACAATTTGATGAAGTTTTCTCTCAGCCTTCCGCATTTTGTGCAATAATTAAATTCCGGCGGTACACTGCGTCCTTATTAAGGTACAACACTTTAATTTATGTTGTTTGTAAATCACATTGTGTTAACCATATACAATGTAATAAACCTTCAGGAAGTTGGGGAGACTGCCAGCAAGAATAGGCTACAGTAGAATCCTGCCGCAAACCTGGAGTAGTTCGATTGGGGTAGTTTGTACTAACGCTTAATGTCGGCACTGTCTTATAGTATTTTCTTCTGTTGGGTCAGATTTGATTCCTAAGTTGGGATTAGTTATTTTTTTCTGTGACGTTATTTTCAGAAGTAGCTCCGCAATGTGGTTTTTAGACGGCAGAGAGCATGATCTTTGTTATGTGAATGCTCTTAACTTAGCCTAACCCTTCGTAAATATATATCGATATAGTAGAAGATATTCAACCTAACCTTTCACGATATAAAGAGGAAAGCAAGCGAGATATGTTAAGTGGCAATCTATACTATCTGCTTATCCATAACAAAAAGAGGCGTGAATATATGTACATAATAATATGTATGTACTAAGGTAATCATATCAATATGTTGCCTTGAACTATATAAAAACAGGTGAAGCCAAGTGTTCTCTCAGTATTAATACCCCGACACAGATTGTCCGCGTGAAATAAATAGAGTTATTTATCTTATTCGCTATTAAAGCGGTCTTAAACCACGAGATTACAGCGTGTTTCGGTCATTAAGCAACTTTCTAGCTACCGCCATTTGATTAAAGTCATTTTTTAAAAGTAAAAGTTTGTTATGGTGTGTGTCGTTTGCGGTGAGCTGACATGTGTCAAAAAAAGTTGATTGTTTTGCTAACGGTGCTACTGTTAATGTGAATTTTAGTCTATAAGACGAATATACATATACATCCAGTCAGAAAGTTACACCAGTGTCGCGGCGGAATTCTGCCAGGAGAAATACTTTAGATTTCCCCGGTACGTTTCGCAGAGCATTTGCGATCGAGAAGCCGACATGAACCCGCTCCCAAAACAAGCATTCTAGCTTAGCTGGAGGGGAGAGCAAGAATACTAGTAATTTGCAAACTATATTGCTAGGTTGCATAAAAACTGTGTTTTGGAAAATGACTCTTCCATTCCTTACCCTTCATCCGATTTCAATTCCTTTTGCCGCACGTAACAACGTTCACGTGATAGTTATTCCAGGCAGTAACGATAACTGCTTACTGTCAAGAATATATCACCGAATGGCTAGAAGAATATACACTCACCGGCACGGAAATTTGGGCACACGTAAAATTATCAGTAATTTGTAATCTCATGTTCTTTTCACCGGAACAGGGGTAAATGCATTCAATAGGATAAGGCTTTTAGAACAATAAAATTAACACAAAACTGTGTTAATTTTATTGTTCTATACCATTGTGAATGCTTTCAAAATTAAGCACTTTTACATAAATACACTTTTTACGCTACTGCTTCAAAAATTTAAAACGTTAAAAGAGTAGTAAATTAAACAGATTTTTATTGTCTCTGCTTTTTAATACCGAGTGTTTCCTCCTCTAGCTCTAATAACAGCTTGCATTTGATCTGGCATACTTTGAATGATGTTGTTGACCATCTGCAGCACGCAAAGCGATTCTACACTGATCTGTGAACAGCACTCGAGCCTATTGCTCGTGAGTGCAGTTAGCATGTTCACGTGCAAATTGAAGTCGCACTACTCGGTGATGTCTGAGAAGTTCTGGACCGCGTGATGGTCTACGAGCTTTTCAATTTACTTCTTCCATACGTCTTCTCACCGTACTCGCTAACATTGACGCCTCTTATGATTTGAAGTCGATTACGTATCTCAACAGCTGTCAAGTAGCGATTTCTTAAAATTTCGAGCCCAATAAAGCGGTCGTCTTGGGCAGATGTGCATCTGACGCCTCCAATGCCTGGTCTGCGGGAGTATTGACCTGTCTCCTGGTACCGTTTTAGGGCATACTACAGCGACGAACTTGGTACGTCAAGCACTACAGCGACTTCACGCTGTGTCAGTCCTTGATTAATTAATGCCACAGCCTGTGCAACAAGTGCTGGTGCTAAGGGCATGTGTCTTGGCTTAAAAGCACCTTTAGTTATTGAATAATAACCACAAAACCACAATGATTGAATAAACTAACCGAAATCTCTCACAATACACAAATTTCAATTTGCAACTTAACGGGTCAAATGACGCTATTCAACTAAGAGTTAAAAGTTACACCATAGTGCACTCAAACGTAATGAATTACCCTCTTGAACTATGGGTAAACACATTTTAGAGCTACCTTCATCATAAATAAATAATCATTGGAAACACTTAAAATCTCTGTTATCGCATAACATCACTGAGTGTATATATCGCTGAAATCGCATCACTTATATCTTTCCTACCCACGCGTTATTACAAATATAACATAAGTAACCGTTCCACTCGGGGTTGGAAAATTAATTGTTTATAACTCCCTTTATTTGCTGAAGTAAAATAATATATGATTTTAAACTTAACTTATTTTTATACCTACGTCGTAGGTACGATATGACGTAAATAAACGAATGGTAGGATTCGGCTAGGTAGACTGACAGTTTGGACAATGTAACATTTTTCGAACGATATTCGAATATATTATTGTACGCGTATATAAAAAAATAACTATTTTATTATTATCTTATAATCAATTGTTGCGGTAAGTACTCTTTTTAAGTGAACGTTGCATCATCAAAGTAGCAGGACACCCGATTAAGTATTGTATTGTCAATAAATTATCCGAGGTAATCGAAAGCAGAAGACCGGATATTGCGGCGCATATAGGAAGAGGTTTGGGCCAGCACTATTTTATTTTACCGACAACATAACAGAACTGGTTAAATATATTAATACTTCATCATCATTAATGTACAGTCGACGGCATTAATCAATAAAGATATGTGAGATTTTCAATAGCTTTATCTGCAATAACAGTTAAAGAGTAGATAATTTATTATTTTAATCACAAATCATTACTATTAAACAATAATACCATATATTTTTATTAAAATGCAGTTACAATTGTTTTTATTGTATAGCTGTTTATGTTGCTGACTGTACTGTAGAGTCGTGGAAATATCATAGAAAATATTGCTCCCCATATCATAAGTTCGTGATCCATTATAATTTATAAACCAGAAAATCACCGCTATGAAAATGTCAACGCAGTATTCAACAATAGAGCCATTTAAAACTATCCGCACCATACAAAACGCACAAAAATCTGGCAAAAAATTCAAATCATGCAATAGCAGCCGACCGAAAAAAAATAAGAATGGGGTTATCAACGCTCCGAAATTGTCCAATTACGTTCAACAAAAACCGCGCAACGCGATCGCTAAATCGTTCCCTTTGACCGCTGGGCCGGTTGGAAAATTAAAAAAAAAAGCCAATCGCTACACAACCCTGCAATGACAAATGTGGGTTACTAGGCCCGAGCGAGACGTCAAACACACCCGGGTACAACAGGGTTAAAAAAGCCCCGCTTCTATGTTCAATATTCTTTTCAAAAATCATACGAAGAATTTCTTTCTAAGATAAATGATAAAAAAAATGATGTTTGTTTTCAATTACGTTTGGTAAACTTAAATGTATGATATAAAAGCTTCTATCAGCGACGCTATTATCAAATATATTGGCCATTTTCAGTAATCTAATCCTATGAAGTCTGGCTTTTGTGTTAGTTTTCGAGATTATAAAATATTGCATTCATATTGGTAATGTAACTTGAACCATATGTACTGAAAAACTTCTTAAGATGCTTTTTCGTAAACGTTTTTATTGTAAAGAATTATAAAATAATTTATAACATACAAACATTGTCTTTGTATAGTGTCCTAAGTTATTACGTGATGTGATATTGTATATATCTTTTATCTATAATGCAATGGTTCGACCTAAGGAAAACGCATGCACTGACACATTCCTGACTATCTATTTCGCCACAACATATGTCAATTTGGCCCTCAACCCTTCAAAAGCGCATGTAAAATATTATACCAAAACCTAACAGTACGCTTTATAAAACAGTCAGCCGCATCCTGCGGGTTATATTTTAAATTATCAAAATAAATCACGGCCTTACGTTTCAAAGTTGCGAACAATAAATCCGAGTTTATTGAATAAATTTCGTCATGCATCACTTGTTTGTCTTGTGATACATTAAACATTCGACGGATAAATATTGGTATTTGGGGTTCTTCTGAACTTCTATACAATTTATACAGTGATTTAAAAGTAAAAGTATAAAGGGGAGTCTTTGCTTTCGACTACTGATAAGGGACGCCACGATTTCTTACTGAGTAACCGGTCAAACATTTTATATATTTACTTAGATAACATTATGGAAGTCCAAGGGAGAACTTTCGGTGAAGCAGTGGAGCACACTAAAAAATAAGTTTTATGGAACTTATAGTATAGTCTAAAAAGTATTACTACTTTAAAACGACTTGAAATTTTGATCTCATATGAAATATGAGTCAAATGCGATCAAAATTTCAAGTCGTTTAGGTAACAATTTACCTACTTGAGGATTGTCAATGTAAGCCAGTCAAAGCAAAGTATATTAATGATTTAATTTAAATCATACAATATTGTTTACTAAGTATGAGGTCCAATAACTTGCTTACTGTCATAATATTATTATTATACAACAATACTTCTTTTTAAAACGAAAATAGGTTTTATATTCAAAACACATGTCGGGTAGTTGAACATTAAAAATGTACCCATAATTCAAAGTTAAAGTTTCACATGCATAAGAAGACATTGTATAAAGCTGTTTCACACCACTACACCCCTTCATAACCCAGTTACAGTCTAAACTTGGAAAGAACACAAATCACTCAAAAGATTATTTTTAAAAAGCAGTTAACTCCAAAACTGCGAGGCGTGAAGATAAATCCTGTGAAAAAAGTGTGGCGGCCGACATGCCCGCAAAATTCTGTAAAACTCTGGATTTGTAGTCATATCTCAGAAGTTTTGGATCGTAGCCAACTCAGCAAGACTGGCTGCAAGCCGGGCTAAAGTGGTGTAAGTGTAATGCTATCGATACATGCTGCGGCCGCTTAGATTGGCCACCGATCGATGACGGCTAAAGATTTTTCGAATAGTGCGGCTTTGGAACGGAACTGTGTACTTAAAGTCGCATCTAAGTGTTTCAGTGTACGTTTGTTATTGGCAGAAGTTTAAGTATGGAAGTATTGGAAAGTTGCTGTAAAGTAGAGTATTTTGGATAAATGATATACGCTGGCCTAATGTTGCACCGATAACGATTTGCTAGGATGCTCACGTGTTTCTAAATGGGCATGTATATATCAACTGCTTATACTCAACATTGTAACATGGCAAAATCGTAGGTGTATCAGCAATTTGCAATTAATAAGTAATCAAGAAACTAAAATTCTACATTAGCGGTATGACAACAATCGCTTTCAGGCGACCTGAATATCTCCAACATTAAGTAAATCAATAATGTAATCAACCTCAAAAAGAGGATACACTTCGTTCTTCGTTTAGTTTTCCATTAAAATATATATTTACTTAACATTCACAACCTCACCATAAAAATGCGTACTATCAACAACAAAGTTTTTACAAAAAACTAACACAATAAGTTATCCGGGGAGTGTACGATAGTGTCATGTATACAGTCGAGTACAGTCGTGAAATAGGCCGCTGAGCTAACTGGGTTACGAGCCTAGGCCTCTGTCCCACTGGACGCGAGTAGCGATTTAAATGATCAGCGGGCTGTAGGATGATTTGGTATAAGGATTAGTCTAGTAATGACGCGATGATAATTAAACAAATTATTCTGTTCCTCCAGGGAAACCGTATTGCCGACGACTTTACAAACATACAATTAACGGACACACAGAACACCCAGACTAAGAACAATTATTTTAAGTGTTCACACAAAGTATATCCTGTTTATGTATTTAGAAAAATGTAATCTATATTGGCAATTAAAGCTTTTAAGTTTTAGCATCAAATTGAGGTTCAAGCTGAAGACATGTCTTTAGACAGTATGATATGTCATACTGTAAAAAAATAAAATGTAGTAGGTGTTCCATTTCGTTAGCCAACGTCTTTAACCATTATTGCGTGCTTTGGTATGTTTATGTTAATACCAAATAACAGCGCAGTGTGTCCTTATTATACCGAAAAGGATATAAGTATAAATCACTTCACGAATGATTATGAAGCGTTCCATTACTGTTTGACAAGCGGAACGCAATCGCTAACTCTACAACCAGGGCTCGATGTACCTGGGCACGACGCTTCATATCGCTTTGTGGTGCTGTAGGAATCATAACAGCATTTTTTCAAAGTTTTTGTTCAAAACGGAGGTAAAAGTTACATTTTGCAGCATTTCTGACTAATTGGATGCTGATTCGCTTTTAGGAAGAATTTTATTTTACTGTTATGGTGGCACATCAGTAGAGAATGCGACTGTGATGCATGAACAACTTGGAGTCTAAAACTAAGCCCGGTAGATCGCAATTAGCTAGCTTCCTATTACGTATTACCTAAAACTAAAGCTAATAATAAATAACTAGCGGTCGCCAAGTGGTCGAAATTCAAACATAATAAAATTGATTTATATTTTAAGTTTGATCGTTATTATGTATACCGCGAAATTGCAATAAGTACTTAAGGTATGTAACCATAGTTACGAAGAATTGTACGACATCAACCGAAACATGCCGAAATACTACGAACGCGATTCGACTGCGTGTGTCAAAGACACGTGTGGTTGTGTGCGTGTAGTGTTTTTCATTAATTTAATGTAGGTATTTTAAATGCATATTTTATAAAAATATTAGGATAAGCCACTTCTTCTCCATATAAACTTTAACTGTGTCAAATTTCATACTCCTCCGTCTGCGCAATTTTCGTAAAAAGGGGTACAAAGTTTTTGCTTCACGTATTAATATATAGATAATACCACTCATGTATTAAACTTGGCAAGGGCTTTTTCTTGAGTGTGAGCGTTCTGACCTGTTGTTGGGCCTTAGTCCACTACGCTGGCCCAGTGCGATTTGGCACACTTCACATGTCTTCGGGAACGTTATGGAGTAGTCTCAGACATGCAGGTTTCCTCACGATGTTTTCCTTCACCGTTAAAGCGGGCGATTCAAGCCTTGGGATCGAACTCGAGACTTCAGCGTGGCAGTCAAACAATTAGATTATTGCTACTTTTTATTTAATACTATAGCTAGTAAAATATTTTTCTTAATATGACACCATGTTTTTGAAAATTGAGTTATTTAGATGACGATCCCTAAGATGTTACACTAAATGGGTTATCCGACAACGGGTACGTCACAAAGCCTCATACACTTCAGGATATCGCCCTATTTCCTTCAAAGCCTTTGAAAAACATCAATAGACGTCAGCCTGACGTCGATGCGCCCAATTTGCTGTCAATTTGACGTATTATTATGACGTCACACTGTATCAGTGATTGTACAAAAAGTCGAACGGTTTATCATTTTAGTTTTTAGATAGAATCTCTATACATATAAGCTCATACCTGTTTCTTGCAAGGTTAAGAAAAAACTATGGATTTCTTCGGTTAAGCAGCGATTGCCTAATGGGAGACCGTCGGACGCAGAGGACTCGAATTCGATGCCAAGGCACGCACCTCGGACTTTTCGAAGTTATATGCATATTACATGGTTAATTATAACTCGCTTTAACAGTGAAAGGAAACAGCGTGAGGAAACCTGAATTTCTGAGAGTTCTCTATAAGGTTTACGAAGATACCTGGAGTCTGTCAAACCGCACTGGGCAAGAGTGTTGTAACCCTTTTTACACTGCCACAGTTTATATATGGGGCCTAAATTATTTATGGATTTCTTCATATTGCAAATTTGCTATATGACCTCTCATCATTCGTTTAGATGAGAGTAAGCTATTATCAGCCTTAGGTGACATGGCTTGGGCTTTGTTGGTGCGGTATGAAATTGCACTTCCATTTACGGACGATCCATGCGGATATGTTATCCGACTCCAACATAGTTTTATACCATTCTTCTTATACTAAGCTCTTGGTACAAGCTTTGGCAGTATGCTATGTATGTGATTTTCGAAGCACGAGGCTGTGTAACACCGCCAACATTCTAATTTCGGGCTTTTACTGAGAATGTCTTGCTAAAAAATCTAATAACTCTTTGTTGGTCTAACCCGTGGTTAAAACCTGAAGTCTCATGCACAGCAGTCATACACCGTTACGGTTACAACTGCGCTACTGCGCAGCGGTAACGTAAAGAGGCAAGTCAGTTTTGGAGATATACTATGTTTGGATACACAAGGATAATATGTTCTAAAAGTTTTCGAGGAAAGTAACGGATACGACAGAACAGAGAATAACATAACTGTATGTCGTCTCTGCCTATACATCAGTTTCTTTTATTATGAACTACGTGTAGAGAGAGCAATGTACTGTTCGGACGAATTCCGTTACATAACAACTTTAAACTTCAAACCTCACAGTAATTAGCGATCTAATTACTGTGAGGTTTGAAGTTTAAAGTTTTAAACCAAAATTAGAAAAGCGTTTTCTTTTTTTTTCGAATTCCATTTAATTTCCACCTCCCTAGTCGGTACAAGGGAGGTGGAAATTAAATGGAATGTATTTATGCGCAGATATATGGTTACCAAAGATGTTGTACATATATTGAGACCTTTACACATGACGCTCTTAATAGGCATGCTAATGTTGTGTTAAATTTTATATTAATCCTAATTAATATTATAACTGCGAATGTGAGTTCGTTTGTTTGTTACTATTTCACGCTTTAACTACACGACCGATCATCATGAATTTTGTATAGACGTTGTCTACCGTATGACCTTTGCTGTATCCCTGGCAACGTGTATGCGGAATTTCATGATGATCGGTAGAGTAGTTAAGGCATGAAAGCGGAATAAACAAACTCATATTCGCATTTCTAATATTGGTTAGGATTATGAACGAACGCCCAAACGTGTTTTACGCACAGATCACATTATTCTACATAACTTCAGTTCTACTGAAAGTAAATATATGAAAATGATGGCTTTGATTTTACATTGAACTTGAAGCTACCAAACTGTGATAACCGCTTCCCAATTCGTCTAGTGATTTTTGCGAGTAATTTTATCAAAAAGCATACATGAAAAAAGCATCCAATTCCTTAATGAGCTGACCTCATGTACGGAGATAAAGGAGAGAGATGCGAGTGAGATTACATAGTCTTACATGCGTTCGATTGCAAGTTCGAAGGCACATGTGTATAATATAAAAATAAAATCAGCCCTTTACGGGCACGGGCCTCTTCTTAGTGTGAGAAGGGTTAGGCTATAGTCTGCCACGAAAGCTCAGTGCGGGTTGGCAGACTTCACATATATTCTAAAACGTTATGGAGAGCTTTCTGATATGCCGGTTTTTCACGATGTTTTCCTTCACCATTAATATATGCACACAAGTTCGAAAAGTCAGAAATCCGCGCCTTGGGATTAGAGAGTTCTGCGTGGCAGTCCAACGGACGCCTACTAAGAAATCGCTGCTACATGTAGGTATATGACCAGCTTTAAGCCTTAAAGGAGTGTGCCACTCCACAATATTCAAAGTTGGAACATCCAAAGTGCGTCAGCAAAACAATTGCACATAGCCTTATTAATACACATGTAGAGACAGCAAAACTAAGATACGTACATCAAAGTTAATTTGTGTGCTTTGATGCGCGAAATTCGCAAAGGAAAAGGTTTCAAGCGTACATATGTGTATTTTTGTACACAGGGTACATATGTGTATTGTGTACTGTCATTGTTGTGTACAAACGAACCGTGAACCACTTGGATTACTAAGTTAATCACTCCATTTAGGCAAGGTTTAAGTTGTATTCATGTACAAGTTATTTGCTTTATGGATGTTCACTTAGCGATACACGATTGCTACTAAAAAATAGAATGATTCGAAAGTTATACGATCTTGTATTCGAATATTGATCGACTGTGTGTTACAAATTATTATTCGATTCACTTTAATATTCAAAACGCAATTTTACGACACTTTTATGCGGACATGTTATACTTAAATTTTTTTGCGGGCGCAAATCATTTATATAAGATTATATACACTGCCGGTCAAAAGTTTGAGACCACCTACATCAAAGTTGCAAATGGATGTAAAACTCAAAATAAAAAGCTAAACATGAAAGGATTTATTGTGATATTTATTAAGTATGGCAAATGCAATTAAATATAAATAAAAAATATTAAATATTTCGATAATTTAACTTAAAATATATGTTGACAAGCTAAACAGCTTTTTCATCAAAAAACCCTCCCTTGCATTGAATCACTTTGTTGACAAGTCTTGGCATGCGGGCAATCAATTTGTCGATTGTTTCTTGTGAAATATTGTTCCAGCTTTCTTGCAATGCTCTCCACAAATCTTCTTGTGAGCTGGGACAACAACTGCGCACGTTTCTGTCCAGCTCTTCCCACAAAAGTTCTATAGGGTTAAGGTCGGGGCTCTGAGTGGGCCACACCATGTTTTTTAACACCCCTTCTGCTTCTTTTGTATCTAAATAACCCCGGCATAATTTGGAGCTGTGTTTAGGGTCGTTGTCTTGTTGGAAAATAAAGCCATCTCCAACTAGCCGAAGTCCCGATGGTACAGCATTACACTCCAATATTGCTTTGTACTGCTCCTTTTTCATAATTCCTTCGACTCGTACCAAATCTCCAGTTCCACGGCTCGAGAAACAACCCCAAACCATAACGGAACCACCGCCATGCGTCACTGTGGGCAGGACACAGTCTGGCATCATCTTTTCCTCGGCACTCCGCCGAACAAAAACACGTCTTTTGCTCCCAAACACTTCAAATTTGGACTCATCTGTCCAAAGAACTCTTTTGAAGTCTTCTTCACTCCAGTCTCGATGGGTAAGGGCCCACTGCATTCTCTTCTTTTTGTTTTGTGGCCTTAAGAGAGGTTTTCGCACTGCTACGCGACCAAATAACTTAGCGTCTCTTAGTCTTCTTTTCACTGTGGTCAATGACACAGGTGTAGACCGGGATTTGTTCACTTCAGCGCGGATTTCTGGTGCTGTCAGGCGTCTATTTCACTTGCTTGTTACCACGATGAACTTATCCTCGCTAGAAGTGGTAGCTCTCGGCCTTCCCGACCGCGAACGATCTTGATTATTGTCAGTCTCCTTGTATCGGGTTATTGTGTTATGAACACAAGTCTTCGACAACTTGAGCTGAGTAGCAATCGCACGTTCAGATTTGCTTTCGTTGTGTAAAGCAATGATGACAGCACGAGTTTCACCGCTAATTTGGCGTTTTCCCATAATGAGATGTCTTCACTGTAAGAACGACGAGCTCGGACTAACCAAGATTAAGAAATATTTACTCCATGGAAACTCAGGTGTTCACAGTGTTTTAGGAAGTTAAAATTTCCTAAAATTCTGTTAACACAAAACAAAGCCCAAATAATGAATAATAGTCAGGTAACAATAATATTACAATGACATTAGCGCGCGGTCCGCACGCGGCGCCCATTGATGTTTCTAGACAAAAGACCTTTGTACGATGATTACATAAAAATAAATAGAAATAATGACTTCGAAAAATAGTTAAATATCCATTGTATATGCAGGTGTTCAAATTAATTGTTTATCATATGTATTTTTAACAAATTTTATTGTGAAACAATATTTTAACTTGTGGTCTCAAACTTTTGGCCGGTAGGGTAGGTACCTAATATAATAAATATTAATCATTAATAGCCCATAGATAACTTATTAATACGCAGACAGATAATAGTAACAGTGTGTATCTCTGAAATACGTGGTCATAGTATATACATATATAATAACGAATAAATAAATAGTCATGCTGGCCTAAAACATTAAATTAATTACGACTCCCAGAAAAATACTCTTTCCTAAGCACAAAGTCTAATTTATTTACAAATAAATAATTGTACTTAAGAATATTATCTCCTGGCACAGTTATGTTGAATCAGCTATCGTCTCAATATGATCACTGCGTAGGTACTTCGTGCACATTAAATAAAGGAAAACCAGAAAAAGGAAGGAGGTTTGAAAATGCTGCTCGTCATCTGCACAGTAATGATAATGCAATAGTCGATTTAAATTTAATAACTAGCGATGAGCACACGTTAGTTAAACATTTTGTGCCTAGCAGATGATTCTCAAAAAAAGGAAACTATTTTTGTTTTACTGGAATAAATATGCTTTTGTAGACATTTCTTTTAACACATCTCATCTATTTTGAGGTCAGGAGACATTTATTACAAATGCTATATAGATAACCTATTCTTTCATATTCCTTTTAATATAATATCTAGAATATTGGCTGAACATCCACGCATGTAAGTTTCATTAGTTATGTATTAGGTTTCACGTTATATAGGGAAAATATATTACCTTTTATTTTTAGATATTACTTTTTTATTGTTCCTGGTAGCAGATGTGCCGGCGGCCTGGTGGTAAGCTATGTTTTATCATAGAAGCCACTTCGCGGAAACATAAGGAGGTTGCCTAACATAAACTGTACCGCGGCCCACGGTCTGCTATGGTAAGGAGTTACCGTAGCCGACCTAAAGGGAGAAGATAGGAGAAACAGGGAAATACTGACCGAGCTGGGTGTTTGAGCTTCTTGCTAATAACGTCGATATTCTGCCAGAGGATAGTACCTACTTCTATGGTTGAACTGACACATTCATGATGAAAGCAACAAATCTCTACTCTTCAATGTTGACATTTTGGAACTCGTTGCTGCGATTGCGTGTCACAATCACTTGCATGTTTTCCAAGACTAATATTATTTTTTTAAATGCCAACTTCCCCTCTGTGTTTAATTCCTGTGTCGCGGGGGATTTTACAAATATTCAAACAACGGACACACAGAACACCCAAACTTAGAACAACTATTTGTGGATGACACAAATATTTGTCCCGTCTGAGGACCGAACTCAAGTTTAACCCTTGTGCCATTCGTGCAGTCATATCGTATAAATGATCGACGCGAGCCAATCGCTCGTGTAATCTATATGATTACCCAATGCAAGTTGTTCGCTCGAGTAGCTTGCATTTACTTGTCTTGTGTACATGCTCCTTTTAACGCAAGTAGCCGTAAAAACTAATATCGAAAGGTAATGATACTTTTACGAATAAATAGGTTTTATATACTCTCTCATGCTCGAAATTTGATCAGATATAAACACTTTAATAACAAAGAGAACAACACATATTTATCGACAAACAGAATAATAACACTTAAAAATAAAGGCTAGCACACACACCAGATATTGTTTGCGAAGATAGATTGGAGATAGAATAAAGAGAGCGATTTCCCTCGGGAGCACACCTATCTCGTATCGGGGCCGATATAAATGAATTCCGTGGATCGTGTGAACATGGCCTTTTTATTTAGAAAAACCAGCCAGGTGGGGTTTGTTCTCTTTAAGGGAATTGGGGACAGGACGATAGCATTTTTAGAGGCAAGTTTAAATAAATATATTTTATTTCCAGTTTTATATAAAATATAATTTTGTTCTTTAAAAAGACCGCACTAGGAATAATTCCTGTGTCTCGGGTAGCTTTATAAACATTCAAACAACAGACACAAGGAATATCCAGACTCAGAACCAATATTTGTAGTTCACACAAAAATGTACATATGTAGATCGAACCCACAACACTCGGCGCAGCGACTGAGGCGAGATGATCATTTATAGCACTATGCCATCCTTGCATCAATCCTTGTAATAATATCAAAGTAAGAACGTCTAAAAAAATGTGAATACCTATAACGTAGTCCGGGAGATACAGATGTCAATATTGCAAATGTCGGAACTACTTTTCAGTCAAAAAGAAATGTGGGTTAACCCGTCCAGTTTAACCATAATCATAATGTAAGTAGATTATTCGTTTGCTCCTATCCCATAAAAATAGTATTGTGTTTCGTCGCCGGTCTATGTGGCAACTGACGAATTATAAGTATTTTCCGCTATCGAACAATTACCTGTCTACAGATTGATCTTTTATTTTTGAAAATTTTCTTATTATTTTACTTAGAATCTTTTAGATATGCATAAAATTCCTTGGAACGTCTGATATTGTTATATCGATAATATATGTATATAGTTAAATATTAGGACTATCGTATGTTTTAAAGAATAATAAATGTTTAAAGCTCCACGATATTCTACTGCATCCCACCGCGTACAATTTCAAACTTCAAGCTGGTACAACAAATTTACATCTAAAACAATCTAACAACACTTGTTCGACAGCGAACCAAGAACTTAACAATCACCAGCAAAACAAACGCCCCTGAATCTCAAGCCACTATTATTGTAATTGTCTAAAGTATGTAAGTAATACATTGTCTAAACATTAAAACTGTATGTACCGGCCTATATAGTGACCTAACCTCTCACTGCCCTTTGAAACAACTCGTCGAAGCGAGTATAGGACCAACATGGTCACTTCATTGTCTCCGCCAACCTAAATCTGTCCAGGAAAACAAAGCCAAAATCACTTCAATACAGATTTATGGAAAACCTAACAAATTTTAGACGCGAAATTAAACCTTATGTTGTAAAGAATAGAAGCTACATAAACGGATGTTGTCTAGTTGTACTTGTGTACTATATGGCTGGCATGCGAAAACCGTAGTGGGAAACGCTTTTCCGCTAATTCAGCAAAAAGCAATAACAATTTAGCGGCAGCGGTAACGCTGTTTTTCATTGTGGGTTCGTCCGCATAAATCAAAACCATACGCCGTTTCATACTTACGTTTTAAAACGCGCGTATTGTTTTGTGAAATAATATCGTGGGTAATAAATATATCAGAGAGTGCACGGTGTCACTTTTGTAATAAATGTATAATTTGAATTTAGTTGCTTAAATAAAAGCGTACTTTTAGCGTACTGGAGTAGCATGCAATTGTTAGCTTGTCTCATTGTTCACGTAACATTATCTTTGCGCTTACGCGTACCAACGACCATGAGACTCCGGCTTTGATTCCCAGTTGGGGCACAACATTATTGGCCTTATGTTACGAAATTCTCAGAAATCTGGCAAAGTAACTGACAGATATTGGCAATAGGACTACCAATTTCATGATGTGACAGAAAAGGTTTGTCTCTGCTACGTGGGACCTAATACGTACCTAACAAAATGTGAGAAGACAGCTATACCAAAACCTTTTGCGGTAAACAGGTATGGTATACTCATTTGTGTTTATCATAAAATTGTGCAAGCAGTCAAGTAACGCATAAAAAATTGTTACCGGATACCGAATTTTGGACGCACTGTATTACGACTTAAGTTCTAAAGAATCGGACAGAATTACAATACTTTTAATGTCTTTGCAAAACACCCAAATTTTGCCAATTATGTGTGTATAAGTTTCATGTAAAACGGTTTGCTTAATAACGAGTACAGTATTCGAAATCCTTGCCACCAAGAACTTTCGCGTTAAAAACGCGCGTTTTGAACTGCAAGTGTGAAACACATTAATTCTTTTCAAATAATGAACGAACCGCCGCCGGCGCATCGATAACTCACTACCGGTGAACGACAGAATGATCAGGGGAAAAAGTTGTTAATGTTAGATACGTTTGCATTTGTTGTAGTTTTGCAGTTTTTTGTACGCATATGTAGCTATAGTAAATTAGCTTTTTTGTGACTGTGAATTCTGTTAGTATGTAAAAATGCATCCACGTTCACCGGACCGATTTTTTGAAATTCAGTATTGTGTAGTGATGTGCAATGATCGATTAAACATTTGAATGTTACAGTTTTAGTCGATTGTTTATTATTATTAAATCGTGATTCGATTACGATTCAAGTGATAATCATATTCGAATATATCAATTATGTATGTTATTTTTAAACGGCCAAAGCTCGGTTTCTACATCAAGAAACTAGTGGTTTTAGCTACTGACATTTTAATATTGACATATATTTTCAGAATATGTGTACGTAGGTTAAACGACTCATTTCTTGATATAAGAATCGAGCCTAAACAGCCAGACGAAATTTTGAACTAAAGATAGCTAGAAATCAGACAAAATAGAAACATAAACAAACCGTACGTGGCAGATATCGCCGGTAACAGTTAGTTATTCATATTCATTAATATAATTATATTATACTAAATATGGTGTATATTCATCTTCTCATAATATAATAACATATTATAACTGTATAATAAATGGATTTTAAAACGATATTCTCCGTTTCTTTAGTACTCACAGATCACGAGGCAACGTATTGAAATCATTTGCGTTGGTCACGACATCCGACACTGAAACTGTACTACATTCCTGCTACAACCATTTTGTAATAATATAGACGAAGTTCATGAGTTTACCATAACATTACGGTGAGATATCGCCGAGAGGGTAAGCAGAA
Organism: Catocala nupta; assembly: GCA_963675205.1. Lineage (NCBI taxonomy): Eukaryota > Metazoa > Arthropoda > Insecta > Lepidoptera > Erebidae > Catocala > Catocala nupta. The sequence continues at coordinate 16,617,958 of OY776104.1, forward strand.
ATATATCAGATGTGTTTAATTAAAGTGTACAATATATACCAAAATAAATTTTGAAGAAATATGGGTGACAAAGATATTTAAGAAATGTTATAATAATCATTAATTATTGTATGGTTTCTTGATATTTTGTTTTTCATAACGATGCAGATTCTGAACACTTATCATATTTAATAATATAGTAAATTATGCGTAGCTAATCGTGGTATGATTTACATAACTTTTATAGGACGTAATCAAATTAATTTTAAATATTAAAATGCAAAATCTCACGCCTATATTTTCGGAGGGTTAGGCAGAGGTGTATTACACCCAAATTTCGCCACCTCTTGTTTTAAGGTTCCACGTAATAGAGGTCGGGCCTATTGCCTTTTACCGTATACAACTCCAGACTCCGTATTACGCTGCTAAAATTATATCAATCGTTTTTTAGCCTATTACAATAGGTTTTCAATTATGTCTGGTATTCCAACAATAGACAGATTAAAGACATTCAAAATTTTATATTTTATAGTTTTCTACCAATTTAGTTGCAAATTACTAGTTTTCTTATAAACCCATACTGCTAAGTTAATATGTTTGAGTTAAGAGCGGTATCACATCGGTAGTGCAATTGGAATTCCAAACTATGACCTCTTCATTGCAAATCGAATGCCTTGTCCATTAGCTACCTACCGCCTACAACCCTGATTCTAAAGGTGCAGCTATTACAAAAAAAAATTACCTATGTTTACAATAATTTGATGGTAAGGATGTTCCTAAAAACACACCAAGCACGGAGTGCTCTAGAACAAATCTCGAATCATAAAAAATTCTGTTCGGCGGTCAAACCTGCACGCCAGCCGCTCATTTAAACCACAGTTCGTGTTTAAAAGATAGTCTATAAACTTTTTCTAACATAAAAGCGTCGAAGCTATTCAGAAATTAAACTGAAAACTAGAAAGCTTTAGTTTCCAACGTAGAAATAGAAGAAAAATACACCTTCAGACATTCTCGTGGAATCCTTTTGTTAGGACACTAAAAACTACATCAGGGTCATTTTTCCTGTACTTTACTGTACTTGGTGAGAATTTATAACGCCGCGATAAATTCTTGCCAATTCCCGATTGAGTTATCTTTGAGATCTTTAAGTTCTATTCGGTTTCTTTCGAACAATATTATGTGTCTTTATAAATAAATTGTGCATTGTATTAGCGTAGTTTCGAATTCAACAATGGCTACGCTATTTTATTACAGGTATGGTATAACGGTTAAAATGGGCAGCAATATATTTTTTATTGTCGGGTTTATTTTGGAACCCGATAGACGCATACGTAGGCCCTAAACAAAGCTGACGAAATATAAGTGTAATATTTTTTCTTTAAAGGACTGATCACACGAACTATACTAACTATACACTAAGAATCACTCGCGTGTCGCGATTAAACAACAAAGAACAAGTTTTTTTTTATTGCCATTTGTGGCGGACGAGCAAGTGGCCCACCTGATGGAAAGTGGTAACCGCTGCTCATGGACTTCAGCAATTTGAGGACACAGCAAAGCCGCTGCCTACCTTGAACGAAGTACTCTCTTTAAACCTCATTTGAAGAAGGACATATCATAAAGCTCGGGAAACACCGAAGCAGGCAATTTATTTCAGAGCTTGCACGTACGTGGGAAAAATGATCGCTGAAAGCGTACCGTCTTGGATTTTAACGCTTCCAGGTGATATGGATGAACCCTGCTTCGTTGTCAAGTGGTACGGTGATACAAAGTGGGCGCTGGTACCAGATCAAACAGTTCTTCAGAGCACTTCCAGTGAAAGCGTCGGTAGAACACGCAGAAAGACCCAAAGTCTCTCCGTTGGTCCAACGACTCTAATCTATCCGTGAGATTGGGAACATCGACGATTTGAACTGCCCGTCTTTGTAGGGAGTCAAGTTTGCTGATCACACAAATTTCTGTCCCGTGTGGGATATGAACCCACAACACTCGCCATAGTGACAGCGAGGCAACCACTTGAACCAATCCGCCATCCGTGCAGTCTGATGTCACATGTCACATGCCTTTGTCTATAACCTGCGTATGACTACTGGCATATAAAAGCGTGATACAATTGTGCAATTAATATAGAATTACTTTAAAATTAGCAGCTTTGCGAGACTAATGAGACTAATAAAATCGTTTACACCATTAATTTTTAAAACGTTTAACAAATAAGTCCGTACAAAATATATTATCAAGCCAAATGCTTTTTTAAGATACAAAAAATAATTTAACTTATTTGCGCTTTTAGTCAAATAGAGATGTTATTAACTCTTCCACCGCTACGGACCATTTATAACTTCATAAAAAGAAGTAAAAATATATATTTAATTAACATTCGGTTAAGCTCAGTTTATTAACCCTTCACAGCAGAGGTAACAAGGCGAAACTGATATTTGAATTTCACGGGACGCCAACCAGCAAATAGGGGTCTTTTGTACCCCCGAAATTAAAGACTAAAAATGTGTCTAAAAATGTGTTGCATTAGTAATTAATCTGTACACTCTAAATTAAACTATATTTGCATTTGATTTAACATATTTATGGTATCTTTTCACTTTAAATGAACCTTGCCTCTTAGCTTAGTAGCGGTATATATTCTGCTATCGAATAAGGTGAGCCGGGAATCAAAACCGGGAACTCACGGTCTGCAGAAGCATAAGTACTCACTGGTACTATAAGGCCTTCAAATATATGTATAACCTAAAAATAGACAGAGCCTGTTTTTCATTGATTTACATTACAAACAAACTCATGGCCTTCTTTTCAGTCGCAACTCAACTAAAGGATCGCTTTCTTACTTTATGACGATTCACTATCTAACATAAAGTATAGAGAGCGAGCACTTGTAAATAAATCAATAGTCTGTAGATATTCGTCTGTAGAAAAACAAAGTTTTTTCTTATTGTCACGACCACTTCAGTCCGATTCTTCGCGTAGGCCGACTCTCACACCGGTAGGATTATGTGAATCTATATTTACATACTAATAATCACTTTTACAACTGTTTGTTAATTTTTTACCGTAGACTATGATTCCTTGGAAATCGAAGTACATTAATCGTGCGTTGCTGAAACACAGGCATGAAAATAAGATGAGAAGAAAGGGCTGGAGCAAGTATAGACATACCGTCTTACTAGTTTTATTTGGTAAACAAACAAATTAATTATAAAATAATTCAAATACTGCTTTCAGACTATATTAGTTTTCTAATAAATACGGATGACTTTTCATTGATTCAGTTTAGGCTGCTAAAAGGCAACCGAAACCTCGCGAACTTGTAAAATTTTCAGTTTAAATAGTACAAATTATTTAAACTAGCGGTCGCCTAGTGGTCAAAATTCGACCAAAATTCCTAAGCTTGCTACTTTGTTTTCTGTTTTTCTCTACTAACTATACAATATAAATACGTGACGCCTAAAGTAATCTTTGTAACTATGGTTACCTATACCTTATTTATTAAGGTACAGGTAACCATAATTACAAATAATTGTACGATGTCAGACGAACAATGTCAAAATACTACGAACGCGATTCGACTGCGTGTATCAAATGCATGGTTGTGTGCGTGTAGTGTTTTTTCTTTAATTTAATGTATTTCTAATGCTTATTTTATAAAAATATTAGGGTTCGCCCCTCCTTCTCCATATAAACTTTAACTGTGTCAAATTTCATACTCCTCCGTCCACGCAATTTTCGTAAAAAGGGGTACAAAGTTTTTGCTTCACGTATTAATATATAGATAATACCACTGATGTATTAAACTGTCCCACTGCTTGGCAAGGGCTTTTTCTTGAGTGTGAGCGTTCTCACCTGTTGTTGGGCCTTAGTCCACTACGCTAATATATATGTAGATATAGTGTTTAATAAAATACGCTGCGATAAAATTCTAAAACGATAATTTAAATTCACTCTATACCTAACATTGGTAGGTATACACATAAGACAGCTGATATTCCTGATACAGTTTTCAATTTTTATATCTATTTGATGTAGTAAATTAAATAATTATTATATTACTTATGAATGCCATGAAGTATGATTTAAGACATTACGATAAATTATTTCTAGTTTATTATGTGGGACTTTTACATAACTACGTTAGTAGGGTGTCTAGAGTTTCCATTCATCTCATTGGTTCTACGCCCTTGCTTTGCAGAACGTGGCAACAGGTAAAAGTAAATTCATATTATTGTTTAGTTTGTGTAACCTTGGCGTTCATAAGTGTTACTTTCTGACCTAAATGAATAAAGATATTTAGATTTATGAAGAGGTTCTTAAGAGACTGTACCCTTCTGTAGGCATCCTATTTTGGTATAAAAAGGTATTGAATAAAGTAGTCAAAAATTTTCCTACATCTACGGTGTGACATGACCCCGCGCCCCTAGTCCTATTTTCCTTCGAATAAACAGTCCAGTGAAAACTCTTATCATTGTCTCCGATAATATCTGCTAGAGACACTCAAGTTATAGAAAAATACCACTTTTTGTCAAACCAAAACTATTGTGTATAACATATTTGCTAACGACAGCAATTCTTTTGAGGCCATGACATATTGAGTTGGTTTATAACAATATCTGAAATAAATGGATTATTGAAAACTAAAAGACTGCCTTGTTGATCACGTGGTTTGCGTTTACGTTAACGGCTGTGAGACTCTGAGTTCGATTCCTGGATCGAGTAATGCATTGTCGGATTGTTGTGTTAGGAAATATTCAGTAGTAACATGAAGTCCGCCAATGTGTGTTATAGGTGTTGAAAGAATCATTCCTTATTAACTGCAATTTAAAAATAGCATTCTCAGTATGTAGGTATAAATTCAAGGTTTAATTAAACCCCTAATATATAATTTTGGCATTAAGATTCTACCCCTTCAATGTTCTTAGAGCCGTCTAAACAACCATTACCCAAATCTTATTGACTTAGGATTATCTAAGTCATTGAGATATGACCAACAATACCTCTAATTAACCCTTACGCGACCGAACCGAAACGTTTGGGGGTACTTGAGACCCCTAGATAGCATTCGAAGGGTTTTATTAAGACATCAAAACCAGACATTATTGTCAAAGGAAACTTGTACCTGACATCAACATAAGCACAAAATTGTAAATTCAGTTTTAAGTAAATAACCCATCGTATTATAAACCTTATTTGTATTAGAATAAGAGCTATATATGTTTTGGGTACAGTAAATGATACGTTTGCAATTATAACGAAATAGGATGCTGATTTTATCAAATAATATTTAATTAGGGATGTCGAAATTGCCGCCGCTGCGTAGAAAAGTTAGAGTAATTGTAGAAATTTTGATTGAAAAGTGTTTATTATGTCTACTACTGTTTAAGGATAATAATATATTTTGGGTCTTTCCAAGTCCTTAATACTTTTCTAAAGGCAATTAATATAACCAAAGATTTACATAGTACTCTTACGTTAACGCAAATGTTACAGATTGAAATTAAATTAATAATATAAAACAAGGATCCCACGACTGTCTGTCTGATCGCGATAAACTCAAAAACTACTGAACGTATTTTCATGCGGTTTTCACCAATATACAGAGTGATTCATGAGGGAGGTTTAGGTGTATAATTTGTTAAGGTTTTGTACTACCCGTGATAAGCCGGGGCGAATCACTAGTTATAATTATTTTGAAATGAAACCGAATTATTTATTTAGAATTTCCTCGATGTTGCGACTACTATTTAGCAGCTAGACCGTGACTGTTTAACTAAAGATATCTTAAGTAGCGAACATGCAAACTGTCTGACTGTGTGTCTGTCTAATAGAAAGCTGTATGCGTAGATACAATCGCTTGCAGCAACATTATTAACGCGACGTCTCTCCTCTAGAAATGTTATCCGACTGAGTCTAATTCACAGAACAATATATATATAAAAGTAGAAAGAATTTGTCTGTTTGTAACGCTTTCACAGCTAAACCGCTAAACTGATTTAGCTAAATTTGGCATGTTGATTGATTGATTTCTAGATCTCTGATATACCGCTAAATCGATTTGAAATGAAGATGAGATTTGGCAGAACGATAGCTTGTTTTTTAGGGAAGTACATAAGGTACTTTTAAACGCAGTCAAAGACACGTACAATAACTAGTAAAGTAGGTACCTATTTATTTGTATATGTTACGGGTAATGCCAGAAAAACAGGTAAACTCAGGTTTACCCGGGTGTACTTAGTATTACTCAAGCTCTTTGGGTAAAGTTTGAAAATTCAATGAAAATCAATTTGTACTCTGCGTTTACCCGTTCACACCTAGGTCTACTCAACACTGGCTGGGTAATGTTAGATGTCACGTCATTTTTGTTCACATGGCAAAAAAGCGCGGGGTTCACCACTGGCAATTCAGTGTCACAACAGTTTGTCTTGCTCAAATAAATAATATAATAGGTATTTTATTATTTTGGTACGTCGATTATAATTACATAATAATTAAACAAAAATGGTCATTAATGCAAGTTTTATTAATGTTATGCTTTTTGTGAACTATTGTTGTAAACTTGTTGTTCATAAAAGCCAAAAATATTTAAAATGCTTGTAACATGTTTAAAAAATTATTATTAATTTCTTGTTAGTTTAATATTAAATAAAAATATTATTGCATTTGTTTTTTTCCTCTTATTGTTCCTAAAATTACCCAGCCAGTGTTGGGTTGACCTCTTTTTAGACTTCCAACTGGGGGGGGCCCATTGGGTGAGAGAGGGAACACCCCAGGTTTTTTAGTGGGTATACCAGCGCTCGGCTGGTGAGTCCCACACGCCCCGCCGGTGCCGTCCCCTAGCCGGCGGGTAGTGCATCAAGCATTTTTCCTGAGCATCAAAAAAAAAAAAGAGGTGTGAACGCATAAACACCGAATACAAATTGAGTTTGAGCGAATTTTCTAACTTTACCCAAGCTCTTTGGGTAAAGTTCGAATCGTGGTAATACTAAGTAAACCCGGGTAAACCTAAGTTTACTTGTTCTTCTAGCATTACCCGTAACATACAAAATGCGAAAGTCTTAACTAGTCAGCTGAAAGAATTTCAGGACGCCATCGTCCATACGCGAAAAGACAAACTAATTATAAACTCTTATAATTTTAGAGTAGACAGATGTACCTATTACATTCACATTAAGCCGATTTTGTTATAGGTTGCAACGGACCACCGGCGGCCAGACACAACAGGTTTTAAATTTTGTCTGGTATTCAAACAATTGACAGGTAAAACCTATTTTTAAATAAAGGTTTATCGTAGAAACACAGTCTTGTTCTAAATAAAAACACGGTGCAATACCATTTAATCGTCCCGCGCGTTCTTGAAGTGGGTCTATTAGGTCTAATGTCCTATTAGTACTAATAGTTCTATTAGCCTGCACTAGTCAGTACACTAACCGAGAAGTATGCGATTGCTTGCCTTCAATGGTTTAATAGTGTGATTATGTCACAGAACACATAATTAAAGACGGCTGGGTAATACAGTGCTTGGAAACAGACGCACACATAAAAACGCGTGTATGTGCGATCGATGAAGGTCGATCAGATTATAATTATACGAATCTACGTAGGTACCTATGTGTCTCGGTAGCGCAGCGTGGAGTCAGGTCTCGGGTTCGATGCTTGGATCAGGCAAATTGTTATTGAGATTTCTACCAGAAAATTCATAGTAGCAGTATGATATTATGCCTGATAGATGTCAATAGGCTTGACCTCTCTACTACGTGGGACTTAGAACCATACTTGACGAATTATGATTGTAATACACTTATTTTTTAACATAGAGAATGCCATTTATTCATAAATAAAGTAAAAAATGGGCAGAGAGGGTATGTCGCTCTTACCAGGGAAAAGAAGGTAAGTCCCGGGTCGTACCGACTAAGCCTACTACGGTGTCGCGTGTACGTGGGGTCGCGACCGCATGTGCAAGTGACTCGCGCGGCACCGTCAATAGCGATTTTGTCGAGGAACACCCTGATAGATTTAGTCGGTATTCCGGGAGGTACATTACTACTTATTCCATCTTTCTCTTTTACCCCGGTGAGTCCGACATAATCCCTCCGCCTACCCCTGCGGAGGGGTAAGCGTCAATGAACACACAAAAAAAAATTACGTTATTCCTTCTCCTGCCTTGAATGGTGGGTTGGAATTACTTTTCGACTAAGGATACATCTATGGCTACCCTTTCAATTATGTGGGTTCGAGACTATTTACGTATGTAATAGTTTTTGCCTGCGGCATCGCTCGCGTAAAAGTAAGGTTATGTTAGTCTCTTACTTACTTTTTAAATAAAATATAGCCTACCTATGTTACTCGGTGATAATATAGCGATTTAATTTTAAAATCGGTTGAGTAGTTTTTGAGTTAAATCTTTACAAACAAACATAAAATCAAACCTTTTCTCTTTATAATATTAGTTTAGATAGATGAGTGGGCAAACAAACACACTCAAACACACATAGATGCGTGTAATTGTCATTTGTTTGAGCTATAGAGCCAGCTATCTGTAACTAACTAATTTGTGTTTAGTGACTGAACTTAATGGCGATTGTAAGTTTTCATGCCAGGGCAGAAGGAATGCCACTGCGTTTATCTGTTAAGATATTCTTAGTAGTAGTATAAGTTTTGAAAATATGTACGGCAGATCGTACACATAGCTGGCCAAATGTAAGCATTTGGGAAATAATTAAAAATTAAAGTCCCATAAACTCTGTGCGCGCAATATACTTAAAAAGGGTACAAAGATTTCTTTCTACGTATTAAGATATAAATTATACCTTTTCCCTTGCTGCAAATGAAAGGAAGCTGCTTACCTGTAACAAAACAAACAGAGCAGTTATTATACAACACATTATTTAAATATTAAAAGGTAACATTTTATTCAGAAATCCAGTAATAAGTAAATTAACAAAGATATCGCCTCGAGGGTAATGGGTTGTACACAAACGTAGATACAGATGCCACTTACAATATAAGTAGAAAGGAAACATATGGAAGGAATCAGGATAATAATATATATTTCTTTTAATTAAAATATGGCTCGCGAGTTCTGTATGATAAAGCGCTTATGTTTTCTATGGCTTGAATAACGCTAAGTTTTACTGGATTTGAATGTTAAGAAATCCTTGTCAACATAGAGTCCGTGAATGTGAGACACATACGATGGTAATATGATCGCCCCTGGCAGTGACTAGACTGACTAGACTGTGGTTAGAGCTACCAAATTCCTAAGTGGGATATATTCATTGATGCAGGAACCTACCACTCGAGATGTGGAGAGGATTGGTATGGGTCACCATTGGGATTGGACAGGGAGTGTGAAATACTCACGTCTTTGGCGTTTGTCACAGTACGACTATATATTTGGTGAATAATATCTGAATGAAGCTTGGGTCCTACATAAAACAATTCTAGACACCCATAATTCAGTAAGGAACGTCATAATTTATTAAATTCACTTTATAACGGCCAATATTTGTAGGTAGGAAAATTTTGATGATTGATGTATTTCATCTACATATCTCTAGGTATGGTTTAAGGTCCTATGTATAATGGGCTACTGTCCAATACAGGTACCTATTAATATACGTCTATTTGGCACAACTTCAGGCCTTATGCTGCTATTGAGAACCATTTGTTAGAGAACGAAAGTATTGGCGTTTAAGGGCACAACTCCAGACCTTATGCTACTGAGAGTTTCTTGACGGAATAAATAACTTTCACACATACCCGACCTTGAATCGAATCCGAGACTTTACGTACAGCACTCGCTTTCACTACCGCCCGGAGGCAATATCTGTATCAAAGATACCAAACGAATTCTCCTTGAATCCTCACCGTTGAGTGATTTCTCGCTTTGATAGCTCTTGTGGATGCCATGCCAGTGGAGCTTTACGCCTCACTACACGGCTGCAAAGTGAATAGTCAACTATTAACAAGTACTTACAACCATCTACGCTTATAGTAGAACTATAAAATAGGTAGTCATGGACGGACAGCTTAATATAACGCTAATAAATAATACATACACTCCCGCGTAGGGACAAGAAGGAAGGAGCCCGCCATGCGAGGAAAACCACACGCGAAAACTTATGCAGCGCGTAACAATATGAGTGGTTAAATTTTAAAGGCCTAGGACTCAACGAATAAAAAAGTACATTAGTTTTTCTTTAAGAATTTTCCTAGCATTTCATGTAAAAAAAATTCTAATCACTTAGGGAGATTTACACGGAGACAGATTCAACGTGAAGGGGCCCTTCCACAATTATTATTATGATGAGTTCGTAATGTCCGACTACAGAGAAAAGGCATTTTGTCTCTTTCCATTTCTCTATATCTGGAATTGCTAATGACCAAACTTAATAAAGAAGTCCAGTCTAACTCATCTCGTCATTTCCGGAAGGCCAAAATTTTAAGTTGGAGAAATATACCTAACCAAAAATTCTTTGTTACGAAGCAAATTTTTTTGTTGCTATATATCGTAAATACTTTACTTCCCTAATCCTAATACTAATATCATAAATGTGAAAATTTGTATGGATGTATAGATGTTTGTTATACTTTCACGCAAAAGCTACTGGACCGATTGCGATGAAACTTGGTAGGTATGTAGATAGCTGGAGACCTGGATTCACACATAGGCTACTTTTTATCCCGATATTCCCACGGGAACAGGACTTACGCGGGTGAAACCGCGAGGAAAAACTAGTAAATTTATATAACTACACCTTCATGTAACAAGCTGTACAATCTGCTTTAAAATCAAAACCATACCAAACAGAGCTAATCCAAACCATATCGGAAAACACAAAAATAACAGTCACAGGGGCAATGAGGATTTTACTTCATTCAGTCAATTTTACCCCTTCCTTCCTCCAAAACTGATGATAAATAGGTTTAAACGGCACGAAAGGAGAGGGGCGTCTCATAAAAATATTTTTTTCTCTGTATCAAAGAGTGGGTTTAAGTCAGTTCCAACGGATTTCCGCGTTCTGTGCTGGAAGTACGGATAGGAAAAAAATTACATGCCTTAATTTTTACAGAAAATTTTAAATCATATAAAATCATGCAGTTTTTGAAATAATAACAGGAAGGGTCGAAGCCTTCCCCCTCCCGTCACCTAAGTCGTTACTGAAGAGCATACCGAAACGTCAGCGAAACCTAAAGCTATCGTTTTTTAAAATAGACCGCTTAAAAAGTCGTGTATAATAGTTTAATTTCAATGTATACTGTTCGCGTAAACGTAAGACAATAATATATTTCTTATATTAAACAAATCAAATATATTTGTCTTATCATTGCATCATGTCTATTATCTCATAAAAGAGACTTCTTTCGAAATATTAAGCCAGAACTGTATGCCATATTGAAGTTGCACGTAGAAAGACGCAAGCTTATTACCATTTACCGGATACAGTTCCTAACTTCGTGCGTCCACGGAGAATATCTCGAGGGAAAACCAATAACACTTTACTTCATCCGGGAATCGACGTAATAACAGATAAACCGATTAAGACATACAGGTTGTAATATTAAGGTGCGAATATATTTTTTTGCCAAAATTAATTAATTATGAATAAGAATATTATTTTAAGGTGATAACCAGTATCGTGAAATAGAAATGAATTCAATCCAAAATGTATTCTCTAATTTTAGTTTATTCTCATTACAAATAATTGTAAACAGACTATTTATTATGTTTGCAAGTCAATATCACTAAAATAGTTTACACATTACCGTACAAATTAGGACATAACACCTTTGAAGTAATTTACCTACATTTCATTCAAATTAGCTAATCTACCTAATGAAAACTTCGGTTTATTAGCCGTATTATATATAAATACTATAATCTCTCATTATTTTTGACAGTTTTAATTCAACCACAGGTTTCACTACAGTATAACTACACCTGAACTAGTCAAAGCCAAAGTCAAAAATCTTTATTTCCATAAAAATGTGCAGACAATTCTCGGACACGTCAATTCACTATTATAATAATAAAAATAAATAGACGGAAATAAAAATTTAGCATTGAAAAAAGCCTGTTCGAGGAGTAAAGCTTTCATGAAAAGAAGCAGGCAAGAAACTCATGGTCACTCTTTAAATAAATACATATTGAGAGTACTAACCTAGCATTATCAGACCCCATATTTTTACCTAAGATTCCATGATGGTTCGCCAGAATCAAACATTGCCAACAAGTTTTAATGAAAGACGAATTAAGTTAAAATATTCAGCAGTTTTATCTGCGCGCGGTACTCCGCTCACCTACCCTCGGTAAGCCGCACCTCTGCCATTCATCTTCCATAAATTCCATAATCATTTGTTATGAGATAACGCCGCCACAGACGTACACACTCACTGATTTTAACGGTTCATATAACCTACTTTATATTTGCTAGCCTTTGAAAACTTGAGCAAAAACGGTTTTATGTTTTAACTGAATGGGCGGAAGCTAAAGAATGGTAATGTTTTCATATCTGATAATACTAACGTAACATGTTATAATTTATGGTACATTTTCTCATAGTTGTCTTATTGCGACTGTACGGATAGCGTAATGTTTAAAGTGATCGCCTCACAATGGTGGCAGTGGCCACTGGGCCAGTATGATGGGTTTGATCACCAGACGGAACAAAAAATTGTGTGGTCCACAATTTGTTGTTTTGAGTCTAAGTGAACTTTGTATCCGTTCTTTGATGTTTGTAATGCCATCGCAGCACAAGAATTATTATAGTGGTTAATGTTATTTTTTAAATAAGTACGAGAATATTTTCAAATAAGTGCTTTCATGCCTTGATTTTTCTCCCGTTTGCGAATGGAACCCACACCACTCGGTATGCTGTACCGAGTGGTGTGGGTAGTGGTGAGAAAAAAATTCTATGCTAATATATGGTAATTAATTATGCCTTTTAGTTGCAGTTCAAACACAATAGACTTGTCTTCAAAGCCCAAAGCGCAATCGTAGACAAGTCGGAATTAGTCGTTACCATGGCAACGGGCGCTTTGTTCCCACGTAGCAATTAGCTATACAGATAGGATAATGAAAGCCGATATCCATTACCGACTAAATATTGATCAGATTGATTAAGTCCAAGCGTGAGGTGTATGGGTAAATTATGAAGAGTATTTAATATGTATGCATATAGAGCCGTGTCGGCGACTTCATATACCTAATGTTAAAGTATTTACGCCTTATTAAAATTCTCGATTAAAGTATCACCTTCAAACTATGTCGAATTATTTAAAATGTTGTGTTCCATTTAGCATTAGTGTGCTTTTGTAAGCTCACATACGATAAGTAATAATTAAGAATCAAAAAGGAACATGATATCCACATCATTTATTGTTAAAAAAACATTTGTCTGGCTTTTATTCAGCGGATTTTATGGCTTTTATAAAATATCAAAAAATTAATATCAGACTCTAAAAATATTTTAAGAACCGATTTGACTAAGAGCCGATTTTCCATAATCAAATAACGTAAACAAAACCAAAATTACGGAGAGATGCCATAACATCTAATTTGTTCGTAAGTAAGTTTATAACACAAGATAAAAATAAGTAACCGTTCCACCTCTCGTCTTATTCCAAACTTAAATTTCTTAGAAACTCTGTGTAACATTCGAGCAAACATTGAAATAACACGCTGATATCCTCCGAAGCGTAATGATATAACGAGACGTCTGCGATCTCATTTGTAAGGTGCCAACAAAAGTGAAATACAAGTTTACGAAGTTTATATCCATACGTATGAAGTCTGTTGAGTTTGCATGTATCTATTGATCAGTCTCGATCGAGTAAATAGCCCAGTGGGTAGACCGTTGTAGACAGGGGTGCTAGAGTTCGACCACACACCTCGCCACCATAACTGAGTTTAAGAACATTTGCGTAACTAAGAATTAATTAACTGTAACGAAAAACATCGTGATAAAACCTGCACATTTACGAGCTTTCAATTATGTACTCGAAGATGTGAAAAGTCCGCTAATCCGCTCAGAACCAACGTGGTGGATTATGCCCGTAGACTATCCTATATCATACTAAGAATAAACTTTTTCCTGAATTTACATGATCATATTATACTGTACTTTGAGTTGATTCATAATATATGAAAGTATTGTTATAATATCTATAATTATTTTAATTACCATTCGTTAGTGTTTGCCAAAACATAATTGATGAACGTCTAATGATGATTTAGATATAAAATTTTGGGACTAGGCAATAGTTTCTTAATATCATAAAAAATTAGAAATATTTTCTTAGAAAGAAAGAATGAAATCTTTATTGCTATACAGCTTTCAGGGGGACACAATGAGTATATAATAGAAATAGTAGATAAAAGAAATAACAATAATAATAATAATAAAAAGAAAATACAGTTACATAAAATACTCAATAAACCTCTTGAGACGTATGCGTCCCACAGCTGCAGCAATCAGGACTCCAGTTCAGCCATTGCCTGGTCCCAAGAACCAGGCACTGGTCTTCCGCTGGAGCCTGTCTAACAAAGCCAAATTGATATTGTTTACTGTTGATTTGTAAAATGTTTATTCTTTTAAGTAGTTTTATAGTTCTGGACGCTCTCATTCCTACCTCTTCTATTGTTTTCCTTTCATTCATTTTAATTAATTCTCTTTTAGATCAGCTACTCGAGCGTGTTAACCCCTTGTATTACAAGCGATAATAGTCCTCGGTTACCACTTCACGTTAGACGTTGAGGCTTCCCTTGGTTGTATAAAAAAAAAACATGATTACGGTAAAATTCCGTCTCTTACGAGCTTTGCCATCTTTCAAGTTCACTAGAACTAGCCCCAAAAGAACACAACTATAAAATATTGCCAACAAATATTACAAATAACATTGCACACACAAAGATAACACAAGTTGAATAAAACCAGCCAAGTCCGACCCGTCGGCACTATCTACTAAAATCTGACAGCTGACACCAAATGTCAGAGACGAGACGTCTGACATCGGTGTCAACTCGTCAAGCGCCCATCATTCATAATGATTGTGTAATGTTTTTGAAAGTTAACGAAATATTTAGTAACAAGGACCTGATGCGTTTAAATGTTGCAATCGTCTAGCGCAATAATGTTTGTCATTGAAAATTTGTAAAATGACATCAGAACTGAATGTCTTTGTTACATGTTTGATAGGTAATTATGAACTTACTGATCATTACAAAATATACACTATTATAAAGAGGATGGATTTGATATTTTGTTTGTTTGTTTGTTTGGAAGGAAGGATTTAATTAAAAAACTACTTGACCGATATTAAAAATTCTGTTACTATTACAAAGCTATATCATCACCGAGTAACATAGGCTATATTTTATTTTAAAAATAAATAACTTTTACTAACGTAACCTAGCCTTGTATGCGAGCGAAAGTGTGAGCGTGAGTGTGAGTGTGAGCTGTGGGCAAAAGCTAGTATACAAAATTATTTACAAAACTTAGTATCAAGCCAAATTCTGCGAAGTGATAAACAGAAAAATATTACACCCACAATTCGCCAACTATGTTTTTAAGTGCCACGAAATAGGGAGCGAGCCTATTTGCCGTCTACTGGTAACAGTTCCAGACCTCGTATTTACTACTGACAATTTTCTAACATATAACTAAAAAGTGATACGCCGTGTGAATTCCATCTTGCAGGATAGCATACCGGCGTAGAAAGTAACTTAAATATGAATCCATTATATGGTACGTTCATCCGAATTCAACGGTTTACGAGTAAGTTACTAACAAACATCCATACACCTTCACAAAGTCACACTTATAATATTAATCTGTAAAGTCTTAGAATACCAGACGTCGCTAAAAATCAACTGTGTTTGGCCACCGGTGTTCTCCATAAGTCAAGAAAACAGGCATTATGATTGATAAACCGTATTTAAGTAAGGTAAACATTAAAAAAAGCTGTTAAATCGACCACAAGTTTTAACTACACGTAGAATCGTAGTAGTTAATACACGCTAACATCGTGCCAGTTATCACGTACTTTTGCAATAACAGCGAATGGTGCGAGTTAAACTTGTACCCGTAATGAAAAATGTTCGCGCACTATGAGATGAATTTAGTTAAGTTTGTAAAAACTTAATGCAATCTTCTGGTAGCTTTCGAGATGGAAAGGCTTGTGTAATTTCGTGGTAGAGGTGTAATTTATCATACAATGTTGTTATTTATTTGTTGGGGCAATCATTACTCAGTTTTGATGGTGAAACTGGAAGTAAAGGTTTTTGTATTTCAATATTTAAATATTTACATTTACATATTTGTATACAAATGGCGTAGTGGTGTAAGCGGGTGCCTCGTCACTGCCAAGTGTCGTGGGTTCGATCCTTACTCGAGACAGAAATACGAGTGGTCTACAAATATTTGCTCTGTGACTGGGTGTTTTCTGTGTCTGTTGGTTCAGTTTTTGTTAAGTTCTTTGCGACGCAGGAATTATTCCTAGTGCGGGAGTTGTCTCAAGAAGAAAGAAAATATCATAGAATCTAGTCTACATATAACCAAAAATTTATACAGAGGTATACAGGGTCACTGGTAACTCGACGTATTCCCGGATATAATAGATAGAGGAGATAAAATGCAATAAATTTAACCGAAGAAATTAATTAAATTTAATTTTACGAAGCACTTCCAATCGAGCGACGTTAAATTATCAAATAGATTAAAATCATTTTTAGTCATGGTTATTGTCTATTACACATTTATGGGTATTTTTTAACTTATTAAGCTTTATAACTAGGTTTTTTATAAAATAAAATAATGTAAAAAGGTTTTTTTATTATGTCGTAAGGGCTAAAAGGAAATATTTAAAAAAAAATATGTTTAATTTAGCATATCTCAAACACGGTTAACATTCCGCCAAACATATGTGGGTTAAATTTATTGCATTTTAGCTCCTCTCTCTATTATTGCCGGGAATACGTCGAGTTACCAGTAACCCTGTACATTATATGTTATGCTATCTGCTATACGTTTTTAGACAACGCGTTATAAGGACGAGCCTACCGTAATACTATATACTAAACCTATGTATAGTCTCCCAAAAACAACCTTGCCTACCCAGCCTCTTAACTCGGGACCGGTCGGTCGTAAACACTGCATGAGCAGACTAGTGAGACAAACGCAATTTCAAACACAAAATCATATTATATTCTTTCCTGGCGCAAAAAAATAAACTGAAAATATGGTACATAAATATAATTTTAAAAAGCTTAGGCTATTAATTTAAAGCTATAACTGTGCTGAACCCATTTTAATTTATTATGCATAAAAGTGTTTATATGAATATACTGCACTTTGTAGACATAAAATGTGTATTAAGCTGATAGCACAATTAAGTTTTATCGCAGATATAAAGTTTAAAACTCATAAATCTTAATGGATTAGTTAAATCCTAATTAATTAACGGTCGCCATACCATTTGTTTATAATTTAAGTTTTTATTTGAGTTATATCTGTATATTAATTAGGAAATTTACATATTTAAGGATAATACTAAAATATGTAAATTTTGTAATTAAAATATAATATGTAATATGTCTTTTATAAACGACTTAGGGTGGGTCAATGAGCATAATTATATAAACATTAGTTGAAATATAATTTTAGCAAATAGAGTAATTTAATATTTTTTTAGTGTAACAGCTGCGAG
The DNA here is from genome assembly GCA_963675205.1 of Catocala nupta. Lineage (NCBI taxonomy): Eukaryota > Metazoa > Arthropoda > Insecta > Lepidoptera > Erebidae > Catocala > Catocala nupta. The sequence continues at coordinate 16,635,649 of OY776104.1, forward strand.
ATGCTAATTGCTAGCTGCTGTTATAAATGTTTTGGTACAGGATCAAACCGCCATATCTAGACTTGTCCTGAAAAGTGTCATAGTCTTACAGAAGCTGGCGAAAGTGTAGAAAAATGATTTGGTCTTTAACTATGAAATTAGCGTTTGTGCTTTACATTTAATTCCGTGGTTTCTGTTTAAAAGGCAATGGTTATGTCAAAATTAATTTATATTTCGAGAATAGACTGTATATATTATTTTCTATATAAAAAGCAATATAATTATTATATTAATAACATGTATTTTTTATAATAAATATCAATAATCTTTTAAACAATTTGTATTTAAAATTATATCGCTTATTGTCTGCCCGTAATCGTAATTCCAATTCGCCATAATATTATATTGATAATTTTGATAATTTAAGACATGACACTATGGTTACATAGTGACCTAAATACAAGCAACTAACTATGTATATATAGAAAAACAAATAGAAGATAAAGAGCACATATATTTATGAAAAAGTTAGTATGAAAATCACAACGTTACCGATTTTCTTCATACAAAGCTGCATCTTCATGCTTAAAGCCCTATTACAATTTACAAACATAATTATTTGGTTCCTTTCGTACAACAATACAAGATTTTAAAAGTTTGCTCTAATTGTACGACTTAGACTTATGACTGTACGCGGTCGCTAAACAAAGAAGCGGTGTCATCAAACAACAGACCGTGGGGTGGGAGGCGCGGTGGGGGAGGATGTAATTTTTAACTTGTCGAAATATATTTTATGGCTAAAATATTAAGTTTTGTAAAAAGTGCTAGAACTAAAGTTATAAGCATTTTTCATTTAACTCTGCATACTGCTTTTCGCTTAGTTTGTAAAGGCATTCATACCTATGCTGTACCTTTCCTTTCATCTCATCTTTAAATCCTTTACTTTCGAGTTAGATATACGAGTATGAGAGTGATAGCCTCGTCTTTTAAGCGACCTTTGGTTAGCAAAGCCTCGCAAGCATTGAAGCTTGCAAAAGCACTTGATGCCAACTTTGAAAATCTTCAATCTTTTAGTTAAACTCTACTCAGGTAAACCGAGGTAATAAGTTATTCAATAATTTAAGTATCCGTCAGATAAAACGTACGAGTAATACTCTTACGGTCAGCCCCGCAACTTACAAGTAAAAGTTATCCAACAGATAAATCGCATGCTGTCTCACTCTTGTTAGGTTAAAGAAGAGAGATGGCAAGACTTTTATCTTATAGATAAATGCTATTTGGAGGTGGTAGTACAGCCCTTAGTACTGCTATCATCCATAAGCTTTGGTAACTGCTTGCTTATTTGCTATCTTAGTAGAAAAACGCGAATTTAATCAGACGTAAGAGACTATGTAGTCTCACGCCTCTATCTAGAAGTGATAGGCAGAGTTGACTAACACTCACATTTCACCATGACGATTTTAGATCCCACGTCATAAATTAGGTAGTTCCAGACTGCGACTACTGAGGATTTCTTGGCCGCAAAACGCAGTAACAGTTTGCCCGACTCCGAAATCGAACTCACGAAATAGTACGAGCTACCTATTGAGTCGCAGCGGTACACCTGTGGCATTAACATTAGATTTCTTTTTTATACGCCTGAAGTGGCAAACAACCCTACGGCCCACCTGATGGTAAGTGGTGACCGTAGCCTACGGACGCCTGCAACACTAGAGGTATTACTTACGCGTTGCCGACCTTGTAAAAACCTTTTAACGCCCTTTTTGAAGAACCTCATACTGTTGTCTTGTGGGAAAACCTGGGCATTATGTCTGGTATAAGACTTGGCATAATAAATAGCTATTTATTCACAAAAACAACAATGTTGATAACCGAACAACAGTAATGTTTGGCGAAAGCAGTAACTCATAATCGATATACGGAACCATCGCTGTGACAGGGGGCGTTTATCATAACTCACGGAACCCCGCCCCGAACATGTGTTCGCGATATATTGCACAATATCTCAATAAAGATATATATCCTCCATATTTGAACAATATTCATTATTTATTTATGGCTGTCTTGTTATAAATCTGGCATAATCACACGATTAATCGTAAGGTAAGTTTTAACCAGGACAGACATCGATATGGAGTTCCTCTGTTAGAACACACTTGTTGCTTCTGATATTTCTTTTGGGAAAATAGGCCAAGTTCTGCACTAGGAATCATTCATTCAAACCAACACAAAAACAGCCAGACTCTGAACAAATATTTGCGAATCACACCTTTGTTTTTGGGCCATGTGGCGATCAAACCCACAACACTCGGAAGTAGCGAGACGACAACTTAAATCAATACACCCGTGCTATATCTACATAGAGTCTGGATACTGCAATTCACGTTAGGGCAAGGCCATAGACTCAGCTAATGGCTGGTTCATATAAAACAAAAAGAAAGTGTCCTACGCGTTGACTTATGTACTTTGTACTCGTATGTATGCATGTGTCATTACTTATATTACTTCACCAGTCATATGTGCAACTAAGTCTAATTAATGAAAACAAAAAGACCAACACATTAGACAGATTACCGGAAAATCAATAGCCTCAAAGCCTATAAAAACAAAAGCTTAATAATATTAAAAGCCTTCATTTCTTAATACTAAGCCGTTTGCCTCCACTGCACAGTGTGATAAAGTTGGAAAAAGCAGGAACTAAATTTTTCCCCTCTTTTTGTTATTTTCTTCATAAATATCGGTCGGAAAGGGGATTTTAAAAAGTATAACAGTAAAGTATTGGGGGCGAGTGTTGCAGTAAGATTGCACCGTGACGTCATAGGGTGGTATTACCCGCCCCTGTGTTGCTGGTATTATTTTGTGGAACGATTTAGTTGAGATACATTACGTTTACGGCATTCTTCAGAAAATAATAACATCCTTTATAATATGCTATATGCATTACAGTAAAAAGTAAATATCATACTATAACAAGGAACCCAATACTACGCCACAATTCAATAATGAAGGAAGGAAGGGATACAAAAAATCACGTGCTGTTGTTTGTGACTGTTATTTCTGCGTAAATAATATTGGTTACACAATATTGGCTTTGAGCCGCATACGAGTTCTTGGTAGACAGGTGCTAAAGTCAAAGTAAAAATGCCTTTAGGTTAAAAAGTATTACTTATGAATGTTTATCAGTTAGATGGCTAAAGTTGATGAATTTCATTAAATTTATATTCCTTGCTAGGTTCAGGCATACGGTTCTGAGCCTATGATAAGATACCTGGATAAACTCACAGCCACTCTTTCTTTTTAATTTCAGTATTTTACAACTGACATGTACACACGGCTACACATCAAGTTAGACACCCTATATACGCATAAATACGCTACATACAAAATAGAGAATTGTCGGAAAGTGACAGTGCATAGTGGTGTCGATGTAATGGTAAATATAGAGCGTAACAAGAATGTAACGCACTCTCTCGCACGATTCGCAGCGTTCAACTTCTAATAGTTCAAAGTTCAAACAGTCTAGGTTGATGTGTTGCTGTGTGTACAAGGTTTTGCGGCCATTATAGCATATATTTCTGAATATCTTTTGCCCGCGGCTTTGCTCGCGTAAACGTTATGTTAGTAAAAGTACTTTTTCAAAATAAATTATCGCCTATGTTAATCGGTGATAAAATAGCTTTACAAAGATGAATTTTTTTAAATCGGTTTCGTATTTTTTTAGTTAAATCCTTACAGATAAACAAAGAAATCTTCCTCTTTATAAGATAAATATAGACTATGAAATACCAACATTTCAATAAAGAAAAAAGGTAGAATATTATTTAAAATATACACCATCTGTGCAGTTCTCTATATAAACACGTGTATTGCTTCTGAAAAGCTTGGAACAGCATGTATATTGAAATAACATTCTGGTACCTTAAACTGGATATACTTTTTTATTTTTCAATGAATATTCATAATTTTCGATTCATCTTTGTAAAGCGTACTAATGAACTGTGTACTCTGATTAAACAAACAATGTTGGAACTTTTGTTTTGACATTTACATTTTAAATTACTAGTTACGTATTTTTACTTTGAAATTCTTTTGATTGAATTTTATTAGCTTGACTTTTAATATGATATTATTCGCCCCTCGGTTTCACTTGCCAGATTTACAATTCTAGAAGAGTAATGAAGTTAGTTTGCGATGAACAAACGGATAGACAGACGAACTTATTCTTTATTAATTAAGCAGTGATAATCTGTCATGGAATTCCAAATATGAAGCTCTATGCGTGTCGTTTGCACCAATGCGGTAATAACCATAAGCGCCAAAGCCTTCCTTTCACTTTTTTAACCTGGCGTTCAAAGGGTTAAGAGGTTATTTTTCAAAGAACCATTCCGTTGAAAAATAGCCTCCTACAAATCATTCCAGTGTCAATAATAATTTTTGATCTAGAAGATCAATTTTCAACCACGTTGATATTGATAAAACCAATGTTTTACTTTATTGCAAATAAATAATTTCATTTGATTTATAATTAGCTCTAAGGCTCAATAATAGGCCCTCCGTAATTTTACATAAGCTTATCTCTGGATTTTGAGCGTCTCAAACAAAGTATAGATACGAATACTTCTAAAAGAAATAAATAAAATAAATTGTAATATCCGTCTAACATTGTTTTATTCGCTTAATTATTTGCGTAACCGTAGAATAAATCACGAATATTAAATCCTTTAATTCGATTATACTGATAGTAAACAACAAAAAAATCTAAAGATTGCAGTGTTCCTATACCACTAATCAGTGGTATTTTATTTAGTACTCCTTTTGTACTAAGAAAGTACTTATAATAAAAATCTTAAAATAAACAATAACAAGGTCGATTTCCAAACGAAGCCTATCTGTAAAAGCCATCGGATTTTATGAAAAAAAAGCACAATTTTCAAAGCGGCTTTTTTAAGGCTTTGATAAACTAAACGAAAGGTCGGTCTTTTGTTCATTAAAATATATCTTAATTGAATCTATTGCTTCTCTTTGAAGATAAGGATGAAAAAAGCCTCAAATTAGGAGGTTCCGTGGTACATTACAATAATTAAAACTAAGAGAACAGTAATATTGCAACTTTGTTTGATATATATTATGATGTATATTATGATTTTTGTTATTATTTCTGTGTGAGAGAGAAAAATAAACCATTATTTACCATATTATTATTATTATATAACTTTGTGCTTATGTGTAACGTACACATTTTTGTGTTTAGTTTATTGCTAGGTCCAGGATTCAAGCCTTGTTGCTTCTTATTACATTTGACTTAGAAATATAGCTGGCAGTCACGTTTTAACACCAGTCTGGCTACGAGGCTAAACACCAGTGTGTGGAACCTGGCTAGGTTCAATAGCGATGACCATGGAAAATCCAAGTTTTGACAATCGTGAAATCCCATGGAGGGATAAACTGTGAACCTTGGATATTAATCAGAAGTATTTAATAAGAGATGGATAAAGAATTTCACTACCTGGCGAAAATTGAGCATACAGAATATAATCTTCATCCTAAACTAGAAAAATCAACATCTTTTACAAGTAGAACACAAGAAGAAGAAAGTGTAACATCAAAGATGAAGTTACGAATAAATTCATGAATGACGAAATTAAGTTTTGCGAAAGTGGAGCATCTTTGGCTGAAGTGCGGTATTAAGGCGAGGCAAACAAACGGACACAAACTTGTGAGCTCCGTGCGTCTTACGTGACGACTGGAACTTGGTAACAGAGAGAGCGACTATGATGATAATTTATTATTTGTGATAATATAATATAATATATAATAGTTACAAGTATGGATTAGTAGTATCTGTTGATACGACTGCAAAAAAACAACATTATTTGTCCCACTGAAGGATAAAGTGAGTGAGATAGACTTCCATCTCACTCACTTGATAATTTAAGTTTGAGTTTGTGGTATGAAGTGATTAACCAATGAGAAGATAAATATGAAAATAAAATTTGACATATTTCAAAAGAATTTTAAACGTGTGTTCATTTAAAATAAGGCGTCGAATGTAAAACGCAGACAACGGTTTGCGGCAAGTTTAGTTAATTAGTTCTAAAAGCTTTTCTGAAGCTGGCTTGGGCAGCTATAACCGAAAAGAACAGATACTACACCTCGACTTCGACTGTACCTAATTTAACTTCGGCGAAAAAAGAACGCGACGGTCGTGTAATCTTACGGTAAAATTGAATTTCTGCCGTCGCCTCCCGCTCCGCTTATTCGTAAGGGAGCATCCTAACAGCAGCCATTGTAAAGCACGTAGGTAAATCGTGATTTCTTCAGGCTAAACCGGTGTTGCAGTCGCTGCCACAATTCTGCATCCAGGTATTTAACTATAAAACAGGAACGCTAACGCTAGAATATAAATCCCAAGATTCGTTTTACAGAAGAATTGTAAGAAAGGTTTAAGGTGAGATGTTTACGGGACTTAAAAGTAAATTTGAGACTGGATTCTTTTACGATAATGAAATAAGGACGAACGAGAAATGCATTTGTTCGTTGTATTTTTATTTATATTGCTCCCGCTTCTAGAAACACCGTTTTATTAGTGAAATGCAATTGCTACTGGAAAATTGGATATTCAAAAATGTTTACTTTTACACGCTGTCGATTATTTATTAATTCGATGTCGTCGATTATTATTCGATTCATAATCGAATATTCGGCACGCATTTATAAGCCATTTTTTTTTCTTGGGGGAATGCATTGGCGCATACTCCTCCGCGGGGTCGGGCGGAGGAATTATGTCGGACTCACCGGGGTAAAAGAAAGATGTTAAAAAGATGAAAATGTACCTCTCGGAATACCGACTACCACGGTGTTCATCGACAAAACCGCTATCGACGGGGCCGCACGAATAACTTTCGTATGCGGTCGCGACCCCGCCGAGGTTTCGGCCCACCGTATGAAACGGCAGGCCACTACGCGAAGAGACCTACCTAAAGGCAATCACTCATTTATACTCACTACTGTCTCCCCCCTAGAGGGGAGACGGACTCGACACAGAGACGCGCGTGGGAACACGCACGTCGCCTCTCGGACCTGGTGCTGAACGGCAGGCCCACAAAGCCCACCACCCCAAGGTCAAACCTCAGGGTGGCTGGAAGTCATCTCGCACCTTCCGGCGCCCGGCGCTCCTTCTCCCGCTCCGCCGCCTCCTTGATGGAAATCACTTCCTCACAGAAGGAGGCGACGGCGTTCCACGACCTCTCATTTCGAACCATAGACTGAACTACGGCCGGGAGCGAAAGGGCAACCGATCCGACTGCTACGATCAACTCACGGCGCTGCGATGCCCAGGCAGGGCAAACCCCCAAAGTGTGCAGCGCCGTTTCCTCAACAACGTCGCGGTGTGACAACCGGGCGTCTCTCGCCTATGCGACACAGGAACTGGCCAAAACAACCGTGGCCAGTCAATACCTGTGTCAGCCGGAAGCTGAGGGCGCCATGCCGCCTCTCTAGCCACTCCTCAAACACGGGACTTACCGCCACGATCGTGGCGTGCCCGACGCATTTATAAGCCATGTGCTGACGATATTACCGTTCATAACCATATAATAACTTATCAACTAAAGCCATTAAATAAATTCAAATAATTATTATCAATATTTTAAATATTATGTTAAATTAATTATGAAAATTCAAATTGGTCAAATTTTATTTTATATTGGTTTCTTAAATCTATTAAAGTAATAAATGCCTGACAAAAGATGTCGTTAGAGCTTAAAAATTCGAGTAGACTTGCGAGCAAGCATTCAAAATACTTGTATCCTGGTGAGGGATTACCACATCACCAGGATACAAGTATTTAAAAAAAAGTGAACCTTGATCCTATATCTAACACAAAAGTTAACTAAAAATAATCGTTGATGAAATAGATCAACGTTGGTATGTCTAATCAAAAGTACTGTTATTCGCTACTTATAAGAGGCCACGCGCACTTACGATTTGTCTCGCGCTTTCACGTGTATCTTTGAGGTTATAAGAAACTTTATCTAATTTAACTGCCTCGATGGCATGAATTTGGGTTCGATTCTTGGTCCGCATTGTTATTGAGCTTTTCCTCAATAAATTCTCTGTAGTAGTTGGTGTCTGGCATTATGTTCGGTAGACACGACATGCCATTCTCCTTTTTACGTCCATTGTAAGAAATCACTTTAGGTGTTGTCAGTTTAAATTGTATGTATTGTTTAAAATCTCAAAAATAATAGTTACATTTGTGTTGCTTTTAACGCTTTGTTGGTCAGCCGACATAAGTTTGCGCTTATGTTTGCAATCGATCATGAGGTCCCAGGTTCGGGTACCGGCTCGGGCCAGTGTTTGAATTTTTCTGTTAGGTAATTCTCAAGAGCTTTTACCTAGAAGCTCTATTGCGAGACTATAGCCAGGCTAATTGATACACCTATCTGATCTGTCAATTAACCTGGCAATAGACTGATCCCTGATACATCAGACATAAAACCTATGTGGCAAAACATGATTAGTATTACATATCTAGTAACCATTCAAAGATATATAGACCTGAGTCTATTATTCAGAAAAAATGGATTCAGGTAAAGGTAAACCATGTTGCTAACAAGACAACGCATATATATATATGTACATGCCATTAGTTACACCACCACCTCTACAACACTAACTAAATATCAAGTCAAGCCCAGAGGCAAGCCTGTATAATATCAGCAGATGATCTGTATGAAGGTAGTTCAGAACGAGCCACTGCAGACCAAAGGCTAACCGCGTTGATTGCCTGATCGATATCGACGGTCCAATTTGAACAACCATATTGAATTTGATCTTAAATTTACTGCCTCACGTCATCCGTTATCGGTCCTGTTGACTTGAACTTAGTTATACTGGTAACTGTTATATCCTAACTAATACTATAAATGCGAATGCGAGTTTGTTTGTTTGATGAACTTTCACGCATTAACTACTTGACTGATTATCATGTAATTTCGTATACACGTTGTCGGGAACAGAAAAGGGAACATACCTTTCTTCGAAGAAAAATACTTTTACTAACCTAACCTAACCTAAATTTACGCGAACGAAGCCGCGAGCAAGATCGAGTATATGTATATATGTTATAGTTCGTTTGTCTGCTTGTATGTGTTTTAAAATAATTAATCTGATTGCGTTGGTTTTTCAGTGAGTTTTTATGCGCATACGAAGATTACTCAGCAATAAAAAAGTAACACTAAGTTTGAAGTCTGTGTAGTGTGTATATAGCATGTCATAGAAAGATGTAGTCTGTTTGTATGTAAAGTATGAGTTTTTAAACTATGTAACAGATTGCGATGAAACTTTGGTCAGTTATAGTTGCGCACGCAATAGTTACTGTAAAATCGAAATATAAAAAAGAAATAAAACAATTTTAACATATAAAGCTTGTGAGTATAGCATGTAGCAGAAATGGTCATTACTGTTATAAGCAATTTGCGATTGTCGCCTCTGGCTGTCCCTTTAGCGATATAGGCGTGAGACAATCAATCGACTATTATAACATTCCAATAGCGTATTTATTTTTCGAATAATTGTTTGACAATTATTCGAAAATTAAATTGATAAATTTCGTATGACTATAAACGCTATTTTAGAGGTTCACTTTGCTACACCATAGCCATCAAAGTTATATAACACCAATATTACGCCAACTATGTTCAAACGCAATATGTAACATAATAATATTGCCAGCTACTTCCAAGAATTCTCTAATCACAAACGCATTATCCAGGAATCGAAACCTAAACTTCAAGACAGTACCGAGATTAATAATTGCAAATTCACACCTCTAACCAATAATAATCAATTTTATATCTATATTGATTAATTTCTACCAAAAACAGTAGTCGATAATGCGCGGTGTTCCTTATTCTAACTTATACAATTTACTGTAACTGTCGCTCAGTCGCGAGTGCGTCATAGCTCGAAGTACAGTTAGCCGCACAATACCTGTTTATAGTTATGATTGAAAATAACATCGCGGTAATGAAGCGGAGCCGTGACCGCCGCGCGTGACTGTACCGAAGGGTGACCATCATTCTATGATATGACGGATTTTGAGTGCCATAAGACCTATTATAAAATATTTAATTATGTTTTGCATAAATATTATATATAGGCAATTTCAATTATAGTAATCATATTTTTAAATTACCAATACAAACCAACTCATGGTTCAATTAATGGGATGGTCAGTAATTACTTTAGCTTACGAACGCCTAAGGTCGATTTCAAGGTCAGGCAATGTGTTACTGGGTTTATTTTGTTAGGAAGTCTACAGTAACACGGCGTCAAAAAATGTGCCCTATTACACCCTGATAATTGGTAAACATTGCAAACACAATAAAATGTTATTGTTGATATATTAAACTCAAAGAAATGAGTGGTCTTCAATCAACTTACTTCTTTACATAGGACCAAAACCACAGTTGGCGAAATATCGGTGCAGTATAACTCTGTTTACCAGAGGATTTTGTATTACCTAGAGAGGTCAGTATATAGATATTAAAATATACCTATATGCGTAAACATGTGTAGATATAAGCAGACAGCCAAACAAGGAAATCCGTTATTCCACAACATTATAGTCGCCCTACAGACAATTGGTTCATCCAATCTCACAGCCGAACCACTACGGCGCAGGAACATTATAACAACACGAAATATATAACTGGTCTTCTGATACACTCCTGGGACTTCCTCACCAATAAAACAAATAAACATATAGTTCATCAAAAGCAGAATTATATATAGGGCTATTTTCAATATATTGTGTCTGGAATCGTGGATGATTTCGTTTTTTATTTACTACTCCCTAAATAAAAATACATCCTGTGTCGCAGAAGGCTTTACAAACATTCAAACAACGGACACAAAGAACATCCAGTCTCGGAACAACCATTTGAGGATCACACAAATTTTTGTCCGGTGTGGGATTCGAACCCACAGCACTCGTCGTAGTGGTCGTGACGAGGCGACCACTTAAAACTGCTATACCATCCGTGCTAATATACTAACTTATATAGCTAGTCATACTAACATATAAACTCGCGTTATGTCACTTAGATCCAGATATACATATTTGGTAAAGCCTACTTTACATACATACGCTCACACCTGAATATCCCTAATAGGGGTAGGTGAATAACGACCCTATTTAATAATTCTTAGATACCACGGAGGCTTACTTAATCCAGAATATATATTTATGTTATATTTTATCTAACACTAACTTGCCTTCAAAAACGAAATATACTTTTACCGATCCGGATCCGGGCCTTCACAATCAGCCCTAAATGTAAACAAAAGTTTCCAATCCGAGAATCGAATCTGGACTTCACAATAACCTTTAATGCCTGTTTACAAGACTGTTTACAAGAAACAAGTCGTTTTTCCTACGGACCGTTCAAATTGACACATAATCTATAAAAACATGTCAAAACATAACTCTCCGTTGTTAAAACGACTCTTTTCTTGATATGGGAACGTAAAAGGGTAGTTTTTGTCATAAAGCCAAAAAGACAACTCGAATCTATGAGTAGGTTACTTACGCAAAAGACAATACACTTGGTTACAATACGTCCAGGCGGTACACAAGTAATTATATAGAAGCATTACCTGCATTATTGTATTATTATTGTGGCTGGCTGCGCAGGCGCAGATTCAATCAAATCTTATCACGATCTTAGTCCATGGAGCTTAAGCACATCAAAAGGTGCACCTTAATGGGTATTGACATGAAGCTATGTTGCAAACATAAGTTGAATGTGGCAAGTACGCACAGAGTATGACAAGTAGAGTATAACTAAAACATGCGCTTATAAAATGTAATATAGATGAACTAACTGTCTTTATAGGGGTTCTCGTTTTAGTGACAGTTGCATAAAAGCAAAGGTAACTTAAAGCTTATGTACCTTTTATTGTATTACCTATCCTAACCTGTTAGCGATTAGATAGATATAAATGTTGTGATGTCTTTTTTTATCTTTTTTTTATGGCACAGAGGGGCAAACTAGCACACGGATCGCCTGATGGTAAGCGATTACCGCCGCCCATGGACACCCGCAACCCAAAGGATTAACAAGTGCGTTGCCAGCCCTTTAAAAAGGAATGAAGGAGGGAAAGGATGGGAAAAGGATTGGGTTAACTGGGCCTCCGGCTCTCTCACTCACCGATACGAAACGCAACAGTACGGGTACCGTTAGGTATTTGTATAAAGTAACCTTTACGCCAGTATTCTGTGAGAGGGTAGTACCCATTCATGCTGAAACCAGCGAGGATCTACTGCTAAATAAATGTTTGTCACCCGGGCCACAGGTTACGACAACTACTGCAGGAGAGGTCTTTTATTAAATCAAATAAGATGACCGACTAATATAACACGCAAAAACTACCACACTCGCAAATATGTCGTAATAACTCGATCAATAATAATATTACAACACAATTTACACATTGAACTGTCAAACAAAAAGAACGCTGTAAAAAGAACCACGTCATAAACTACCATCTATTTTAACGCCTTCTCCAAACATTCATCCATCGGTGTGAACACAGCGAATTCGATACGGTCAGTAATGGACGCGTTGTAATAGTAAGACATGTTCATTGTACACCACTCATTAGATCTTATAAGATAACACCGAACACCTGATTCATAATGTTATTTCTCACTACACAAGTCTGGAAAGGTCGAAATTGTTAAAATAATAAAGACTAAAATACACCTGTGAATTTAGCGTTTAGAGATATGTCTAAATGCTAAATTCTACTTCTACTTCCTTGGATACCCAAAGAAATAGACAGAAATGAATTACACCCTCAATCGCTAGTTTTTTAAATGCGATACTATACTATTGCTAGTTGTTGCATGTTGTCTACCCGCCAGTGCTGTGCATATTTGTAATTGGGTTGGAACATGCACTTTGATCATTGTCAAATATATGTTACCTAATGTCTGTGTTTACCCTGGAAATTCGCCTAATTCTATATTAATTTTATAAAGAGAAAAGATTTTATTTTTAAATTAAAACTGATCAACCGATTTAAAAAATTCTTCTACCTTTAGAAAGTTACATTATCACCGAATATCATACTACGCGATATTTTATAAAAAAAAAATACTATTACTAACTTAACCTACTTCTATCCGAGCAGAGCCGCGCGCAAAAGCTAGTAGAAGGCCGCGTTTCCAGGCCCCAAAAGTGCGTTGATTTGCGCAAGGGCCTGGATGACTCAGTAGCTAAAGTTGAGTTCGTCGCTGCCGTCGCCAAGACCGGAGGGTGCCCGGAAGATCAAGTCAGGAGCGGTGGGTCTTTATTTAGTAAAATACTGTGTTCCATAGAGACCTATGGAACACAGTATTTTATTCATAGGAAATGAATATACAGATTCGTATCTATCAGAAATCTGATATAGGCAGTAATGGATGTGGGGCTCGTATGTGCATTATACAGCTAATGCAAACGGTTAACAAGCGTAAGCTCTTTATACTCAAAGCTTTCAAATAGAACTTTAGGCCTGAGAGATAAAACTGCCTCGGTGATGCAGCATTAGTTTATACAACTGCTATGCCTGATATAACGAGTTACTTTTTAGGAGATCCGGCAGAAAATATGTTCGAAAATGAAGAAAGCACATTATATTTAAATTTACGAATCAGTGTCATAGTCTCATTATTTCCCTCGCATGCTTGTATTCAAATACCAATAACGACAAATAATAGTATGAGAGAGTGAGTCTAGTTTATTATATTTATCGTTATTTGACAATAACAGCTTCTACGCCATTTGAAACACAATTTATATTAAAGTGAATTTAAATAAAATGGGATTACAGAGTTTCGTTAAAGTAGTAATCACAAAAATTGAGTCAAATATTCTTTGGCGAACTAGAAAATGTGCGTTATAGCTCATTGTATGCCTTCACGAACTCATCAAATTTAACCAAAGACCAAGTAAGCAAATAATTAACTAGAATCCAAACAAAAATTCTAAGAAGCACTTATTCAGCTCATCCTACCTCATACAGAACATATACCACCACATACAACCACATAAAGACATCACAATGCTCCTTCCTAAAACGGCTACTTAAACGTGCACTAAGAAAAATCTAGACTCAGAAGAACTCTCCAGGACATTTGCTTAGTTCATTCATATTTCGTCGTCGTACGGTTGGCCAGCTGAGCGTGAACTTTCGCCAGTTCACGACTTGGCACCGGCACTCAATATTTTTCTCAATTTTCCATTGTTAGATATTTTTGAATGGAAAAGTTCGCTTCATTTGTGTACGTTTTATTTGATGGACTCAGCGATTGCTTTTAGTTTGTGAGATAAATATGGTTTTGTTGTATTTGAATGTTACATGACAGATAAAATAAAAGGAAAATATGAATCATACTCTACTCGTACAACGCATGGATGGCATAGTAGTGTTAATTCGTAGTAAATGTGACTAATGTGAATGAGGTCTCGCAATTGATCATTAAGTCGGACAAAATTGGGTTTTACTGTCAATAAATTCCTAGCAGCCTGGGCACTGTTTGCTCGAATCAAGCCAACAAAATACAATCAATTAGTAAAATATGTTTATGAAAATATTTTCAAATCGTGGCAACAAGTATTCATAAAATAAATAATAGTTTAAAAAACTATGAAACACGCTTTATTAAAATAAGTAGAAAGTAATTTAACAATTTTAAAGTAATTATGAAAATATCTTAGAAAGCACCCACGCTTTTTTACATTAAAATTAATAAATTATTTTCCACTATTTTTAATAAAGTGTGTTTTTTAGTTTTTTTAAACTATTAATTATTTTTATTTTTAAGCTATTTATGCGTTTAATTTTTTGCTAAATTATTGTATTTTCATCGGTCTTCGATAAGTGTGCAAAATTTCAAATCAATCCGTCGGTTTGAAAGGGTTGAAAACCACGTTCAGAGATTCCGTTACATAGATACATACCAAGCTAATAAAATCATGTTAATTAGAAAACATGGTTTAAAATATAGTTTTGAGTACATCACTCTCATTATGTACAAACTTTGCATTCACTCACACAAATTTTTACCTTATATATTAACTAGGTACATATTATATAAATCTCATTGATCATACCCTACATTCTGACTAACAGTTTGGTAGTTACCGAGAGTCCAAGGGTTGCTTATTCACTTAACAATATCCCCCAGATCCTCTTAGACAACCCACACGTGCCCATCCAATCATCAACTTCCACACCCAAAATTATCATTTACATATTTCAATTTATTTTCAAGGGTAGCCCACCCTTACCCAAGTCGAGTGGAATTTTAGAATGATTTCAATTCGGTCCAGTATAATTTATGTATGCACGAGTTACCAGTCAAACACACTTGGCCCCGAAACTGGTGAATTTCTCGTCTCTTTATCCTCCACCTCAAATATTCATGGCATTTCAGTCACTTCTGTTTTACTTGCACTGGCTGCTGCGCCCGGTTTTCCTTATACTATAATTCATTTTAAGAGGGTAGAATGTACGAGTTACTTTTAGTGATCACCTGGGTGTTGGCATTGCGTTGATGTTACGGATTTACTTGTGTAACTTTTTTTATATAACATTTGGATTCATTTATGTAGATCTAATAGTAGGAGAATTTGATGTTTTTAGTCGAAGCCAAAAGTCAAAAGACTCAAAGTGAAAAGTCATATTATTGTACTGATTTAGAAGACTTAGGGCTTGTTCCACCACCTCCAAATAGCATTTATCTATAAGATAAAATTCTCGCCCTTTCTCTTTTTTAATCTAATATGAGTGAGACAGCATTCGATTTATTTTTTGGATAACTTTTACTTCTTAGTTGTGGGATTGGCCATATGACTAGAGTGTGGCCAAAATATTTTAAGCCTGTGGCATATTTAGTTTACAAAGTAACTCTTATGAACATTAAAGTTAATTATTTAGAAAGTTTACCAAAGTTAATTTTAGGTTCGTTGCTAGGTTCTAAGTTCCGATAAAGGATTGAGTCTTTGAGATGAAAGCTAAAAGCTATACACAGACAATTTTTGAAAAGCTATAAAGTTATTTTGGTAATTTAGGACTCATATCTGTAAAGTGTTACACCCGTTACACCAAATGTAACGATTGTCCCAATGTTAACTATTGTATTGAAACAACGGCCACATAAAACCAGTATTTCGGTTTTAACTGTACAAATACATATATCTCGCACGATAGTGATATCCCGGATTCAAAAATATAGGATAAAGCAAAATGTCATATATGGTATAGAGCTATTTTGTCACTTTATTCGTAGAAATAAAAAGGATAATAGAGATATGTATAACTAAACACTTACTATAACAATCTTGAAAATAATAATATATAATGATTTCCAATTTGCATTTCTATGGCATGTTTAGACTTTCACCTATCCCGTTAAAATATTATGCACGTCGAGGACACAGCACTGTTAGATACTTTATTCTCTCAGAGGCTTAATATAGATGAATTAAACCCAAATTTGTCTAATTTATTTTAGTTTCCGCTTAACATGGAGCGTGTCTGTTGCGCGACATGACCGCATCAGAGGGCGTCACATGTCATATTCCTAAGACTCTATTAAGATTGGGAACCCTATTTACCACAGGAACAAAACTAAAGATTGCATGACTTCTACGTTACGTAGGATACGTTATATAGAAGCCTATACATGGCTTCTATGTAACGTACGTCTTAATTAATATTAAAAATACGAAAGTGAGTTTATTGGCTTGATTGTTACGATTTCACGACTTAACTACTCGACCGATCATCATGATACACATACAAGTTTTCAGTGGTACAGAATATGATATAGGGTACAGGTCATCCAGAAAATGTACTGTTCCCGAGGGATAGAAGATTTACATTACCTACATTAAAGCGAACGTAGCCGTGGGCAAAATCTAGTAAACATATTAATATACAAAACTGCACATAATCACCAATAGATACATTTAATATTGACAGATGCCACAAACTCCAAGCTAGTTACCTACCTACTTTTCTATCTTAAACAACACAAGTTCCAACTATATTGTAACAAACAAACGTACCCACTAACATGGCATATAAACTATTCACACCGCAACTCGTAACTGTTCACGAATGCACAGACATTTTTCACAGACGACGCTTGTCCTGTAATGTACCTACTACCTTGCACTTCTGAAGCGTGGCTCTTCTGTTAAATTAAGCATAAAATTCGACAATTGCAACTCATGCCAGTGTATGTTGCAGACGTGTTTGTAAAATTGTGGTGAGTAGGGTTGTCGAAAAGGTTAATAAGAATATAGAACTTAATAGATAAGGTCAGATAAACTGGTATTTTTACATTTAAATTTGCGCTTCATTGTGAGGAGCCCTGGATAAGTTTAAATCCAATGCCGCTACGAGGAGGTTCCCTAAATATTATATTCATTTTCAGAAATATTCTGAATCAGGCTTATATACGTACAATCAGAGTGGAGCTTGGATTTATTTCTATCGTAACTCAAAATCCAAAAGGCGTATATCAGGTAAAAAGCTTGAAATATACGACTTTTCAAATGTTTTATTTCTTTATTCCAAGATTACTTCACTTTTATTTTCAAAATAAACACTTACAATTGGAAAATGTAACTTTATACTTCACATAATCATGATTGGCGGGATGTATGGGTGAAGCTAGCGTTGGAATTATTTTGGAGTGACTGGTCTTAAAAATATTTATAGGATTTATATGTTAGTATTGTAAATAAATATCGGAGTCTGCAGTTACATGCCTACTTACGGCTCGCCTTCTTATTCTCAAGCGGTGAATATACTGGTGAATAGTGCCTATACTTTTGAGAATACACAAGCGAAAATATATATATGTATGTGACATTCTGAACCAGGTGGAAGACACCCTTAGGCTTTTTTAATCCAAGGATAAAGTCTAACAGAGCCTTTACATAAATATAAAATGTAGGCTTTTCGATAATAGCACATAGTAACTTAATATTATAAATGCGAATGTAAGTTTGTTTGTTTATTTCATACTTTAGCTACTCGACCGATCATCGTAAATCGTCATGAAATTTCACCTACACTTTGTCAGGGGTACAGAAAAGAACTTATTATCCAGAAAAACGTACTGTTCCCGAGGGATAGCAATTAATTGACAAAATCTAGATTAATGCGATCGATGCCGCGGGAAAATATTGTTAATTAATGTTAGTTTAACTTATGTTTTTTATTATTTACATAAACAAAAACAACATAATTTTCAACTTAACTAATATTAACAAACCTAACTACTTATAAATAAAACAAAATAAAAAGGAAGAATATAGAGGACAAAAATTTAATTTAAAAAATGGCTAGTTTAGGCAGCGTCTTGAAATTCCTCAGCATCGCTGTCGGCCGTGCAAGTGCCCAGAAGACTGGCAGCATTGCCACGTTGTGTTTACAAATTTCATTTCAGCCAGCCCTAAGTAAGTATTCGGTAAGTAGTACGTTGTCTTGTCGGCAGTAGTAGCGCATGTATCATGTACAAGGACGATACACAAACTTATAGTACACCGCAATATTTCACATCTTTTAT
This sequence comes from Catocala nupta, assembly GCA_963675205.1. Classification (NCBI taxonomy): domain Eukaryota; kingdom Metazoa; phylum Arthropoda; class Insecta; order Lepidoptera; family Erebidae; genus Catocala; species Catocala nupta. The sequence continues at coordinate 16,654,262 of OY776104.1, forward strand.
TTGGTTCGCAATAAATGTTGAATTTTTCTTTCGGTATATCTTTATTACTAAAGGTCTGCTTATTAGTTCTAAACTATGTTTTATTTATTACAAGTCTGATTAGTTATTCTACAGACGTTAGAACTTTCTGAAGCGATGCGCAGAATTGCATTCGAATTATTTTCGATTGTATCGATACCACACATAATTAGTTAATCACACAAAATAGATACCTACATATATTATATGATTGATATCCGTGTGTTGTTAGTGATGTGACTTTATCGATGCAAATTTCAAGCCTGAATGTAATTTCAATTGGAGTCGATCATCTTTTGAAATAAGCTTAGGCTAATATTAAATATTTATTTTCTAACGGATCTCACGGGTTACGTATAAAATGTTTATTCTATAGATGAAAAGCAGTGATGACGCCAAGAACAGTGTAAATATAAATAATTTAACATTTACATAATTGATTCATTTTTGCGTGTATAAAATCACCAGCACACATAATATAAATAAAAATTGTCTGACATCGATTTTAATGTTTAAAGAACCATACAGAGTCTAAGAACTTTATGACAGAAAATCCCAAAAACACAGTGACCGACAACGCAGATATAGTAACCGAACGAGAAATCGAACTCATTCACAATTACTGACGGTATTAATGCGCAACGTAACACTCACATATAATAAAATCCAATAATGTAACAAAATATACGTTCGCATTCGTTCAAAGAGCATACGAATCCAAATAAATATAATTACCATGTTCCACGGCGAGCGAACAATTTCTAACGAATCACATTGAGTACCCATTGACAGAGACGGGAACAATAAAGCATGCCATTCACAACGCTGCCAAGTTTGCGAAGTGCTTCTGTCGCATATCACAACGACTTTTGTTTACGGATGCTCTTGTAAAATATTGTTATAGTACACCATTAAAGTTGGTATTACTATGGAATTGATGCGTTTCAGTTTATCAGGCTATTTGTATGGCTGTCGCGTAAAATCAGATGCATTGAGTTCCGCATTGGATATTACTATATTTCTGACACAATGTAAGCTTAACGCTTAAAGCGTTTCGCTACACGGATTACGGTTTGAATCATCATGTCGTCGCTGAATGAAAATTTGTGTGACTGTTGTATTTGATGTGATTTCAATATACATAAAACGCCCACATTACAGCGACGGGTTTCTACTTTAAAAGGATAATTTTTTTTAACAGAAAATGGTTTATTGGTACTTAAATTATAATATAATATTTCTTTGTAAAAGCTTACAGAGACGAGACGTCCTTGAGTACTAACCAGGTTAAGAGTAACCTAAGCAAAATATTTTTTTATTTAGGTACATTGTAACATGTACTTTAGACTACAAAAGTAGTCACTTCATTTACTAAAGAAACGTAAAGTCTTGTAGTTATGTAGGTTTAGGCAAGAGTAGAACTTATGAGGCAGTTCAATTGATGAAGTACAGAAAATCGTAAGCAAACCTTGTGTAGTGTTCAGAACGTGAGGTTTTCAGTATATCTAAACAGGTGCCATGTACAAGTACCGTGGCTCCCACTTCAAAAGGAAGGCACATGCTTATTGCTTGTAATACTAACACTTAAAACCAAAGACAAATTTCGCATACTATTAAATCGCAAAAATAAAATATACGTGTAGGCGATCAGTCGTGTGTTGAGTAGCCAGCACTATCCAAAGAACAGTCCTAAGTCTCAGGTAGAGCCACGTCGCCACTTCACCTGTAATCCGATCTTTCAAGTAGACACTGGACCGTGTAAGTTTCAGTCGCCGAGGAAAATACCTCACGGGAAATCCTTTCTATCTTTTTCCTGAATTCAATTAGGTTTAGTTTTTAATGGAGATCTATAGAGTTTTTTGTATTAAATGATTATATAACTTTCTGAGTATCATTAGTTTTTTTATGTTACCATAGCTTGAGTACCTGCTTTGCCAATCGTATGGTCATGGGTTGGTTTCCTTAGTCAGTTCTACGTCCCTTATCAGCATTAGGCTAGCTATGGTTTTAGATCCCACGTACACGAAGTCAAGCCTGTTGACTTTACCGAGCATAGTTCCAGACTCCAGACAACTACTGGGATTATCTTGATAAAAAACCTTCATAACACGTTGCCAGACCCCAGAAATCGATAAGTACTTCGAAAAGTTGATATGAATAGATCATCTTATCATAATAATACGATTAGTTATCTGAACGTTTCTAAATCCCAGCAGTACCATTCAACCATATATTATTATACATTAGCTGACCCCTCGCAACTTTGTCTGTTTTAAATAAGAGAATTTTCCCCGGTTTGAAACATTTTTTATTGATGCTCCGCTTCTGTTAGTCGTAGCGTGATGTTATATAGACTATAGCCTTCCTCGATAAACGGGCTATCCAAAACTAAAATAATTTTTCATTTCGAACCAGTAGTTCCTGAGATTAGCGCCTTCAACCAAACAAACAAACTTTTCAGCTTTATAATCTTAGTATAGATTAATTATCTCAATGTTTACAAATCACACTACAAGTCAGAAGATGTTTCCCTAGATCTGCCTATTTCGACAGTACCATTCAACCAAATAAACATAATTCCGAAAGTACGTTTCGTTTCAATAACTTCCTATAACTTATCACTTGTACTTTAAGCTTATTGACTTTAACAACGAAACGTTAAGCGTAAAGCTACCATGAATCGTTGCCAGCTAAACAGCTAACCCAGTTCCCAATAGCTATATTTCTAATTACCGCGGCATCACGTAACCGTTGACGACCACAACGAAAACCGTGCAGCTCTGGCGCAAACACTCGTAACAAATATCGCTCCGCTCTGAAACATCGGTAAGCAATTTACAACTAGTGATGGGAAATGAATCACATAACGGGTAGCTTAGCAACGTTTTTAGATAACGCGGCGTAGCGATTATGTGATTATTCACGTAAATAAATGAAGAAAAAAACAAAATGGAATGGAAAATGATTTTAAATTATGGTATCTGATTTCTCCTGAAGTATAGCAGTCATATCTTTACTAATAATAGTATTGTAAATCTAAAGAATAATTGTTCGAATGCGTTAATCTCTGGTATGGTAATATATTTGACGGCTATTTATAGAGGAAGGTTACACGTAATTTAAAACGATACTATGTTTAAGAACGGAGTTTGCACCTTGGAATGATTTGTCCAGTGGTGCTACTCAACAAGATGAGTAGCTTCAATTCGATTTAAAATTTCAGGTTTAATCTGAGATTCTGCAACGGATACCTGAACGAAGTTATTTTTCAACTGTTTGTGTCGCGAATGGTGGGAAATTTTACTGCTACTGTACCTATCCGGACAAGTAGCTGTCCTTTCGTACGTACAGCAACTTTTTATAAAAATTGAACCCATAGTTTCAGGGATAAGACCTGTCTGTCAATAGTCCCCGAAGGCTTCTTTGTCACGGATAACTTTGATACCTGTCAAACCGGGTTCTTGATCTCGATGTTTCCCAATAATTTAAACTCGCCTATATTGAAGACTAGCGATCCGCCCCGGCTACGTACGGGTAACCTTAACAAATAATACACCTAAACCTTCCTTATGAATCACTCTATCTATTGGTGTAAACAGCATGAGAATCCGTTCAGTAGTTTTTGAGTTTATCGTGAGCACGCAGACAGACGCGGCGGGGGACTTTATTTTATAATATCTAGTGATGTTATTACCACTGTGTGTAGCATGGAGGATACATGTGGCAATGTGAGCGATGTTGTCCAACAATTTCGACTAGCAGATTAGTACGTCATTTTAATAGATATAACGGTTACCGGTTAAACCCGCCGCGTCCCATCACTACCGCCACGGTTTCACGTGCTGATACTGCGAACATTATTCACACGTTTAAAATAAATAAAAATATCCAACACTAGCTTGTATCGGGTTCCGTCGTAAATAAAGAAACGTGGACTACTTGTTATTGTGCTTTTAACTTATAGGGCACATTTGTTCCGAATAAACTGGGATTTTTCGCGGTGTGAAAATACATAAATATCTTTATAGATAACGGTTTATCGGACAGATTTGTGTTCAAATAATAGCACGAGTTCCATACATCACGCTTTTGTCACCACAATAGATTGAGTGGAGATGTGTAACAATATTTTGTAAACACTTTTGGTTTCTGGGACCCTAACTACATGCTAAAATGGTAAATACCGAGTAATAGCTGAATTCGTAGGTATGTTATCACCTGTCAACGATCGTTGACATAAGTCAATAATCTATATGGACAAGTGTCCTAACCTTTATGTTAATTTGTTTGTTTCTTACGATTTTACGCCTTAACTACTAGACGAATCATCATGAAATTTCAGAAATTTCGCATACACGTTGTCAGGTGTAAAGAAAAGGACATAAAGTACCTCTCATTCAGAAAATAATACTGCTCCGAGGGATTGAAAACTGACATAACTTTACCTTAACATATCATTTAGGCGAGCGAGGCCGCGGACAATTTAGTATGCTAATAAAGCGACTGCCACGCTTCTAAATGCTATTTTTCTGCTGGAAATAAATAATATTCAGATCTCTCGATATAATATAATCAAACCATTTTTCGATTCTTATATTGCCATGATTAATACATTAGTGACTATTTTCAGTTTAAATTAAAATACAATAACAATCACTTTGGTTCCCTAAGTTTCCAATTTTTCATATCAGGTAAAATGCAATGCTTCTCGGCAAAATAAATTTATAACACTGCTCGACACATGAATATCAAACTTAGAGCATCAAGATCTGCAGTCAGTTCTTCGCCGCTGAACAAACGGGTTACTTTAGCACTACAAAGTTTGTAAAACCAAGAGTTGATTATATTTCTACCTAGCATCGATAAGGTACCATTGATACATGAATAGGAGCTCGTAACAGATGGTGTGCGGTTCGAGGAGACGACTCGGATTGATGAGCCGACGGTTAAAGTTTACGTGTTAAGGGATACAAAATAAAAGCGATGTGGAACTACCTACGTATAATATGGGTCCTCCAATGTTACGTTAGACCAGTGCAAAAAGCTTATTTTTAGTGTAAAGACGTGAAGTCTTGATTTCGATAATAGGCCGGTAATGTATTAAGTATTGGCTTTTATGAAGAAAAATATAATATGTATGTATGTTTTCTTCCCTAACAACTGGAAAGTGTCATGTAATCGATTTTATTATATAATTCAATTGAATTAATCCGAAAGCAATATTTCTCAGTAAATTAAGAAAATAATTCCTTATAAAATAACTAAAAAGACACCATTTCCTTAATTCAAGACGTTATATGAAACCGATAAAGATACCTACGTTCATTGAACTATGTTCTAACGCGTAGCTGAGCTGAGATAAATCTGAGATCGCTCTATAAATTCCAACCTTAGACTCGCTAGCAATATCATGAACAAAAATATTTGTGTCTAGGATTCAAACTTGCAATTCTCGACATAGATAACCACTTAATCCATGCAGCTAGTCATTGATTCTTATAAAAGAGAGTTTATTCTTTATTATGGCATGTTAAGCGATTGGCTAACGTGTTAATATATCTGTCTATAAATATGTACATCTGACACTTAAATCTCCGAAGGGGTAACCAGATTGAGTATAATACATTACACCCATATATTGCCAGCTATGGTTAGAGGTCCCCTCTGTCATAGGATAGCCGTCTACCGGGTACAATTCCAGACTCCGTACTACTACTGAAAATTTAGTAACAGAAAATCCCAATAACATTTTGCTCGACCCATACAACGACATACATACATAGATTCACGCCTGTTTCCTAGAGGGGTAAACAGAGACTACGGATTTTTATTTGCTACGAACCTAACAGATTTCTCTGGCTTCATTCACTTTCATCACATTCCTCATACACACTCGCCGGTTTAAGGTGCTCTTAACGTGGTCTTTGTCCAGAACGTCTTCGATCTGATCGAGAAACGTTCGCCTAGATCTTCCCATTGCGACTGTTCCATTCACACTAGCCTTATAAACTTTATTAGACAGTCTTTTCTCGTTAATTCTTTCTACATGCGCAAACCGCCTTAACACACCCTTTTCTATTCTTGTCACTATATCTATTTTCATGCCGCATCTCTCTCTAATCACACTATACCTTATTCTATCTTTCAGAGTCACACATCGACCTGGGTACATTAAATACTATCGACTATTTAGAATGACTTGGACCTTGAAATAATGGACTATTATTTTTGCCAGTCCGTCTGTTTATCTCTTTGCTCCGGCATCACGTACAAATATCTAAGCAATTTAGACAGATAGCTGGATGCTGAGATTAAAATCTGAGCCACGTTGTATATATTACCAATCAGTAAAACCGAAGGAACGATTCATAGTAATATTCACGTGGAAGGTGTACATGAAGTTGGCGTACTAAGTCTAGTAAATACAATAATTTTATAAACAAAGCCAATTAACCAGTACATATTCCTAACAAAGTCGTGTCGAAGGTCGCACAGCTTCGTGTAGATATCTATAATCAGCTCCATCTTGAGAGGAAGCTGACCTCAACATACTTCGGTAAATACTTAGATGATTACAATACGGCTACTGGTTAACTTTGTTGATACCAACTAGTGTACCTATTTCAGTACTGTCTGTATCTATGTGTATCGGTATATTTTTCTTTATGTCAAAATGGAAAAAGCAACCAATCCATAATTTTTTATGGAGATAGGACTAACTAAACTTATTTTATGTATTATATTATAATATATATATATAAAACCCGATCGGACCTAAAAAGGTAGGCAATTATGTCCCAAAAAAAAACTGAACAATTTCAAAATTATAATCGAATCTATCCTAATAACACTTTTATAGATCGGACTGGGTTTTCTTTAATGTGCAAAAGGTAAAAGCATACGAGCATATAGCCGTCTATCGGTCAAGATATTGAAACTTTACACAGCTATTAAGAATTTCCTGGCAGAAAACCTCATACATAATATCTGGCCCGGCAAGTGACCCTTGGATCTGTCAATTACAGCACAACACAGCACAAAAAAATCCTAGAACAACTAATTATCACAGACTATCCACTAAAAGTAAAAATTCTAAATACACGCTTTTGTAAGTTTATTTTTATTTAATTCTTATAGTAACAGAGTAAGTATAAATAACTTTATTTTTACGCACTTAACAAATACTTTTTTTTTGGGTTATGTACACAAAAGAGTAATAATAATTGGAAACACAGTTTAAAGCAGATATAGCAATATAATTATTCTGTTATTTAACAAAATTTACTCAAAAATTCAATACTAAGCATTGATGTATACATATGTACATAAATCCTTAAAAAAGAAAAAGCCTAAGATACGCTTATAGCTTCTCAAATCGTCTGTAGAAAGTTAGTTAATTCAGTCAGCCAATATCAGGTTACATGCGTTTGAAAACAGATTTTTGTGTTGACCAAACTTACAGTAGCCGAGAATTATTTTAAAAAAGGTTTATAAAAGTGAACTACATTCATTTTAACGTGTAATTATGTGGATTATGTCAGAATTAAAGTTAATATCCTGTCTACTGTTCGAATGCCAGCCATAATTGCCTGGCCGCCGGTGTGCCTACCAATCAATACGGTTAATCTATGTACAAATGCTTACAAAATAAAACAATTTATTTATACTGTTATCATATAAATGTTTCAAACAAAATGGGAACATTTGAACAGCAATAAATAAAACAAGGGATTCGTATAAATAATGAACGACATTGCGACTGCGATTTATTGTCGCGAATGTCGCGGTCGCAACACGTCAACCGCCTATTTTCGGCCTATATGTCCAGTATTGTGGGACAGAGTAGTGTGACTTACAGAGTAACATCTCCGTGTTACGTTACGTATATTGCTCATGCAATGCGCCACGACTTCTTTCGTATATATTTGAAACGTTTATGTGTTTATGTGTAGTAGTATTCTAAACCGTAGTTTAACTAACTTTATATCAATGGAGCTGCCTTTCGCGATTTCACGAACGTTTATGATTACTGATCCGCTCCCCTGGCTATAGCGTTATGGTTTCTAGATAAAGTATGGTGTAAGCATGATTTAAATTGATTCAGAAGTTTCATAAGCTTAGGGTGGAGAGTCGAGATTTGGGGACAAGACCTGTTTATAACTGGTCCCAGGTGTTTTCGGCCACTGGAAGGTAGAGCCCACTATTATAACCTAACGGTTGGTGTAGGGGAACGCTATATCATAAACTGGACTAATCGTAGAGAGAGGGGATTTACCTATTACAGTATTTACAGCTTTCCCCAGGAGTAGAGGAACGCTATATCATAAACTGGACTAGTCGTAGAGAGAGGGGATGTGTATCTATTACAAACAATAGTGAGTGGGAACGCTATATCATAAACTTGAGTAGCATGTAGAGGAAGGGTCTGTACCTATTACAAACAAACAAATCTTAGTAAAGATTTATTCAATTCAGCAGTTTGCGCGTGATTGAGTAACAAGCATAGCAGTATACGAACAGCGGCATTTTTGATATTAGTAAAGTAAATTACCTGTAAATAAGTCAGTATTTCGTTATTGAAGTTAAGTGTCAAATTTTTAGTTTATTGAAACTGAAACACATTCCACTCAAGCAGTGAACCACGACCGATGTAAGCCGGTCCAGTCATTAGGAAATAAATAATTATCTCTTTTTAAACTGACATAGTTAAACTCATTGTCATATATTGTATTATAAATACAAACAAGTCGTATAATAATTGTATCGTATAACTATATCCCAATTGCACAATAAAACAAAACAAAATATAAATTCAGTCAAATAGATTAATTTTCAATTCCGGAATTAATCGACCACAACAAAGGGTATTTCAGTACTACATAATTTATGCCAGCCAACTAGAAAAATTACAAATAATATGGTGGAAGCTATTGGGAGCAGGCATCACTGGCTGATGACTTCGTGCCTTCGTGACTGCTATTGCGATGGGATTCGACAAGTCACGATTTGCTTGCAGATGATCACAATAAATTAGATCGCCACTCAATGGTAATTCAGCTCTATAGCTTCGAAGGACTGATCGATCGATTCTCGAGGTTAAGTAACTTTACCATTGTCTAGTTCATGTATTGTGTAAATCTGCACTATTCTTATTTAGAGGCAAGATATTTTCCTAAGTTTGTAGTTTAAACTATTGTATTTTAATAATGCTTTAAATATTTAAAAGCTGTTTAAAGCAGAAGTACCATAGGCTACATAATATTACGCTACGAGCATAATCGTGGGTAAAACCGCTGCTAGTTTTTCCCAAAAATGGGAGTCAACGCTGCAAACAGTGCAATCGACGTATCTCGGGATGTTGAGCAGATTTCGGCCATAAATGATAGTAGAATTTAATTTGTATAGGCACACACACACAAATTAAATTTAAAATTAATCCGTCTATGTGGAAAACCTTGAGCGAGGCCTATGTCCAGCAGTGGACGTCTTTCGACTGAGATGATGATGAGGCACAAACCTTGGTACCGTCATATACTTTTGGTATTATGTAGGACAATTACTGACAGTAAACTCCATGAAAATCAGAGTTATAACCGTAACTGTTAGATCATAATCCGGCTTTATACTCTTTATTTTTTGGCAAATTCAGATTTGAAAAGTACGGGTTAATTGACAGCCGCTGCTAGTTGTGTTGTTATTTATGAGAATTACTAAAATTACGATAGTTAGTTTTTGTTACTAAGCTCATAGTTGCGTTACCTTATAACGGAATATGTATATCTGAAACAAAGCAATTCCCAATCATGTAAACATCACACAATTACTGGAATTAAGCGTTTCTACTCGTAATCGGCAAACTATGTGAAATAATGAGAAGAGTATCCCATATTGCATCCTCGACTTGCCGAACCGAGTGGCAATAGAAAAAGACAATACTGAACTACTCTGTATAAACAGGCAATGCAAAGCCGCGGTTGTTCGTAAGAACAACTAGTATTTGACCGCGGCTTTGCATGCGATTTTCTGGGTGTAAAGTAGCCTGTTTAACGCGAAATTTCATGATGATCGGTCGAGTATTTAAAGCTTGACAGCATAACAAACAAACAAACATTTATAATATTAGTTAGGGCGTTATGAGTCCCGGGAGTTTTCTTTTTGCTTTTTGCATATTCCATTATAGGCATAATTAAACACAAAAGTCGAACCTTTTTCTTCATAATAAAGGCGTGTATATTCATCAATTTCCAACAACACCGTGTTGCAAAGTTCTGAGTAAACCAATAAAGTAATAAACAAATTCTAAGAACATGTTATCTACAATTTTCATCTAATCTATGGCATACAGTACCGTGCGCATTAAATTAATGGTCGAATCGCGTGCTTGCTCTTATTGGTCAAGTGAGAATTCTTGCTTTGTGATCGAACTATGAGTCTGCAGGCCTAGCACGGGTGATAATACAAAATACTATACAACTCATTAGTAGATATCCTATATGGATTCTAATATAAATTGAAAATTATCGGAAAATATGTTTCTAAATAAAAAAGCCTTTAATGTTTACGCGAGGTTTATGGAAGAATTATATACAATGGAGAGTTATTGTTTTAGAAGGTACAGAGCTATGTAGAGTTATTGTCGACATTTTATTACGAATAATGAACCATTATACTAAAAATATTAATCACTGCTGTCTTTTCAACCTTATATAAGAAGTGTATAGTTATTCTGTATTTGGGCGCGCGTGACTGACTGCTGCCTTCCGAAAAACTATTAAAAAAAATTCTACCTACGTTACTACTTAACAACCTCCATCCAACAGAGTTGATAAAAAAGATTGTAATGACAACTAACAAGCTTCTCATAAATTACTTCTATTTCATATCTTGAATGATTTTAAAGGTAGCTGTTTGAGATAAAGCTCCAAAAATTAAACTTGTATCTCGAATATCACCGCTAAAAAGCTAGAAAAGCTAAGCTAGAAAATGTTACCATGTCTTGACTCACAACAATTTCCCTATCGAATTTTATCACACACCCATGCTAGATTTCCTGATTAATTCAATAATGAATTTTGTCACTATGTGCCTAACGATCGTTAGAGGGAGGCGGAGTTATCCCTGATTTATGTAGTGTTAATAGAAGTTTTAGTCTCTGGATAGTGACAAATACAATCACTTTGTTTTTTCGTGTTGCAAGACACGTCGAACATGAAAAGGGTATCCCTTTTGATACTGAATTAGTTTATGTTTGTCATATACATTTTAGGGTACCTTAGTAAATGCTGCTTTGTTTAATTGACTGGTTCTTTGGTATAAGGTTCCTGCCATAAAGCTCTAGAACCAATAGCCGTGTGTTATTAGGTTTTCCGTAAGTTTATTCGCAGTATTATGAAGGCTAGAATTGTTTTCGGTAAAATGCAATAGAGGTTGAGCGTCTGTTACGTTGGACTTAATATAGCAGGCAAAATGTGGGTGTAATACACTTCGTTCTACCGAAGGCGTTTATGTATTTTGATAATGTATACATACATACATAGATTCACGCCTGTTTCCCAGAGGGTCAGACAGAGACTATGGATTTCCATTTGCTACGATCCTGACACACTTCTCTGGCTTCATTCACTTTCATCACATTCCTCATACACGCTCGCCGGCTTAAGGTACTCTTAATCTGGCCTTTGTCCAAAACGTCTCTGTTCTAATCAAGAAACGTTTGCCTAGGTCTTCCTCCTGAGACTGTTTCATTCACACTAGCCTTATAAACTTTCTTAGTCAGTCTACTCTCTTGATAATTTATTTAATTAATTATTCGAGAAAATTATAAAAGTATACTCTGTCCTTAGACGTAAAATTAAATTAAAATCATAAGATATCTATGGATCAACAAGCCATAGACAAGAATCAATCGCTATAGATCTATATCTTAAAATTTGGAACGCGAAATCGTAACAATAGAATCTTTTAAAGGTTTGAATAATTAGTCTATGTGGTGATTGTCTGACCTCGGTACGTTTTCTTGAAGGTTTTTGTAAATCTTTCATTGAAATAAAATGGCGGATTAAAGAGTACAAGTTTCACTGAAGGAAAGGACATGTATTCACAAAGATTAGGATGCTTTGATTTGGTGTTAATACACTATGTTTACAATTATGTGTTTAAGTAATCACCGTGTGATTTGAATCATTTTGGTAATACTGTCTTACTCTTACGCGAATGTACATTGAAATTCAACTACTTTAAATGGATTGTAAAACACTTTTATTACATAATTATGAACTATAACACTACTATTATTGAACTTTACTACAATTTGAGCTATTTAAATTAATTAAAGCGTCGGGGCAAGAGTAAACTTATATAATTTATATTTAAATTTACATTTTCTCCGACGTTTCGGTTGGTTTTTAGCAGCCATTTTCACGGGGTGACTGTTGCGCGATAGCTAACTTAAAGTGGGTGTGATAGATACACTTCTCTCTACCTTCAGGAACATAGGCGTGGGACAATGTATGTGGTTTAAACAGTCGCCTATTCTGTACCACTACGTAAATGTTGTGTGTTCGAATCTTAAACGGAACAAAAATTTGTATGCTAAACAAATTCCATTTTCTTGCTTTCGTTTACCTTTAAAAAACAACTAATGCACTAGGAATAAATCCTGTGTCGCGGGAGACTTTACAAACACTTAAACAACGGACACAAAAAATACCCAGAGTCGGAACAACCATTTGTGGATCAAACAAATTTATGTATCATGTGGGATTCGAACGATCAGCGACCATTTAAACCACTGCGGCATCCGTGCAGTACGGCAAGTCTGGCTGTTCTTTCTTGTGTTGACATTGACTATGACAGTTGTCTTTTCCTACCCAAAGCTGAAGGCACGATTTTATAGTTGCCCTCGTTAAAAAAAGGTTTTAGCCATGTTATATGGTATAGAGGAACTTCCACTTATAGAAAGTTTTATCTGCCCGCCATATGTCTTTCCCAATCTATGGTATGTGTACGGGCCCTCCCTATATTTCGTGTACAGTATACTCAAAAGTACTCATTAGTAACACTCCGCTAGTTACTTGTGTTTCATTTGACACAATACTCCTGCTCCTCAGACTGGTTGAGAGCACTCAACGCTCAGAACCGATCACGGCTAGTGTTGGGCAATTCAATCCCGGGAATGCGGGAACGGGATCTACATACGTTCGGCACCCATGACTGAACATATCTATACTAATACTAAATTATTAGAAAGAGCAAAGATTTAATTTTTTGTATGTTTGACAGTTTGTTTGTTCGTTTGTAAGGATTTAACTAAAAAAATACACAACCGACTTTATAAATTTTTTCGCTATTAGACTGCTGTATTAGCACCGAGTACCATAAACTATATTTTATTTTTAAAAAATACTGGTACTAGCATAACCTAATCTACCTACTTATACGCGAGCGAAGCCGCGGTCAAAAGCTAGTCTCTAATAAACTATAAGATATCATTTATACAAAACGACAAAGCTTTTTTGAGCGGATCCTTGGCTTTTGATAATTTTGGTCTTACAAAACCAAGAAATCTAATTGCTTATCGCCTTTTCAACATTATTGCCACCGTAGAATTACTAATGCTATAAGCTTTTAGTTCTAATTTTCTATGATTAGTTCCGAGGTCGTTAAGAGGCCTGAAAAAATCTTGGCACAAGTTACATATGCGAAGTGCTAATTACAAGTACTTAAGTTTTATTACCATTCTGTTATTTATTTGTACTTATATGACGACGAGACGAGATTTATTAGTTTTCGAAAATATTTCTTTACTATACCCTGCTAATGAGAAACGCCTAACAGTAAAAACTAATAACACTTGGCTCAACTCGAAAATCGAACCTGCAAATTGCAGATTTACACATGCCACTAGGCCGGCCAACAAATCAATTGTGTTTTAGTCACAAGAAGCATATTAATCAATAAAAAATCTTTCAATAAATTTTTTTTTTTTATAGTATCTATATTGGAATGTCGTTATTAAGGATAGTCGATTTTGCCCCAAGATTATCCAAAATCCCGTGCTATACTACAACACTAGTCAAGGGTCTGCAGCTATTCGTGCGTAAGGGCCACGTACAGGTTCCGAGGTCTGATTCGAAAGGCTTTGACAAGCCCCGTGTTTACGCTACACGTCTTGTATTCGAAGGTAACTTGATAGATGCTTAGATACCTCCACAATGTGTACAATGAACCGATAGTAATAAGGGTAAAGTGTTGTGTAGTACTTCGGGATGTTTTTGTCATACAATATTGTATTGAATTTGTATTGTTGCTTCCGGAATAAATCTCTTATAATTCGCGAAGGCTTAGCTCTTGTACGTAGTGAACTATGTGTGTATACGTTCGTTAGTATGTGTGCATGTGCGTGGTAGTCTTAAGAAATATGGAAATTTCAAACATACGTGCATAGATACATACATAGATATCCGTCTGTTTCTGAGAAGAATAGACAGATGCTATCACTTTTCACTTGCTATGATCCTGAGAATCCTCTTTTGCTAAATTCACTTTCAAATATCAAATAATGTCGGTTAATTAATGCGACACGATCATCATAGAGAACACACATACAAAATATGTTTCAGTTTGTTCGTTAATTATTCCAATTACAAATACGAGTGGGTACATATTTTTGTGATGTTTACTCCATTACAGTGATATTTGAAATTGGGAGGGGAGTAACGTATAATTGATGTATTTGGAAGCTAGAAAAGCGCACACATAAGAATGACTTTAGTTTGTATATATCATATGCATGCTTGCGTATGTGTGCGCGAGATTCTAATAGATAGAAATATTCTAAATTTAAAAAGATGCATTTGATTATTTGCATCGCATCAATGAAAGAAACACGCTATTTCTATTACTTCAGAGTTAAGGAGTCTGCCCACTACACCGTCTTATACCATGACCGTGGTAGGAACGTATCAGACACGAAAAGCAACACGATACGCCCTGCTATAGGAACTGCTGGTCGGTGAAGGAACGGTCTAGTACATTTCATTTCATAGTCTTATACATTTCCTTACAAAGAATATTTTTTTGCCTGACACGTTCCTAGCACGGTCATGGTATGAGACGAGGTAGTGGGCAGACTCCTTTATACGTTATAATATTAATCTCACAATTGGCAATTATCTTGTAGCCTTTGGTTTAAATTAAAGTAACCGTTTTATTTACCTAATCTGCAAAACCTCTTGACAAATTAGTCATCAAACTTTTCACTTACCTGAAACAAAAAAGGAAACATAAGTCAATTTATTCTGATCACAATATGCATAATATTATACAACATCACACCTGAATATTTTCAATAGGTTAGGAAGACGTGCACATGGACATTTCACTAAATAAATTATTAATTATTAACGTCCTGTATAATTAGAGGAAAGATTTTCAAAATGTATCAGTGTCACCTTGTGTTGCCCATTCACAATGCGCATGGAGGAAAATTCACTAATACTGTGATCAAGTCGGAATCGAACCTGGAAATACATGATTGGCTGTTAAGCAAACGTTACCATGTCTGGATTGAAGAGGCAGTTAGTCACATTAATTAAAAAAACGGATTGTCTCGTTGTGCCCGTAGCAAAGTTTATGCGAATATATTTACGGCCAATCATGAGGTTCGATACCCGGAACATAAAGTACTGTTGAAGTTTGCATAACGACATACCTATTGGTAGTATGAAGTTTAGCAATGTTCTCGAATACATCAATCTACTCATCGCTTAATATTAAAGCTGGCAAAATGTACAATGCACCCCCGCTTGCCTGCTTACCCTTTCGCGGATAAACAGTCAAACTCGTCTACGTATACATACAGGATCTAATATAAAATGTGGTTATATATTTCAACATATATGTATGTATATATATACCTACAACATAATATCTTCATAGAGATATCACGATGTTCAATTTAACCTCAAAACGTCGTAGTCAAGCAACTAAAACCATTTTGAACGAACAACTTACTATCATTGTGGGCACAACTAGTTAAACATAAACATATTTTACAAGTATTGATGGAGTCGAATGTCCCTAACCCGCCAATATCAATCGGCAACGCACAAACGGAACACGATAATGGGTTCCGTACCGTAATTTAGGGTTAGCGATCACCGATAGAATTGCAAACCTCAATCTTGGGCGCTTTGGGAATTCGGTTGGGAGCACAATAAGAGCGATGCAATTTACATTTTAGATATGTTTGTGGGGATATTGAATTGATATTGCGTTATAGTATTGCATTTTAGAATAGTGCGTGGTTGGGCTCTGCTTTGAGGGGTTTGTAAATTTCATTGGGGAGGCCTTGGTCTCCAGTGGGATGATATTAATACCTGTTTCTTACTGTAGCGATTTTTGAGTATGCTAGGTGTAATAAAAGTAGGTAGAATCTTCTCCCTTGCCTTTATTATTCCTAAGTCACAAGTTTCTGGTCTAACCGGATTTGAAGGAATATCAGTTTTTACACGGAGGGGATGCCATCTGACCTCCGCATCCCGAAGGCTAACGATACCCTAAGGCTAGCTAGACCAGTGTCAGGTATATTATATGGCACTGACTTCCCAATAACGACTGCCATAGATGTTCATGGCAGCCGGGACCGACGGCTTAACGTGCTCTCCGAGGCACGGAGCAGGCAATAATTGTCAATCAATACGAACATAATTTCGAAAAGTCATATAATAACATATAACATCATATAATAACTTCCGAAAGTCAGAGCTATGGTATATAAAAAATTGTTAATTCCGGATGACTTCATCCGGATTAAACATAATATACAACCTAAACTGTGTATAAATAAACTACAATTTTTAAAAGTGGTTTTTATAAGCATTGCGCTGTTCGTGTGAGTAAGCTGTTAAATATTAACGAGATTACCTTGCTACGGCGGCTTCAAATGATAATTATTGAACCAATGCGCATAAACATTATACTGTGAAACAGTACAAGTTATGATCAAGTTCTTTATTACTGCCAAAACCATAAGTTATTTACGTGCCCTAGTTGTCGTAATTACTATTAAATGTAAAAAAGGGAAACAAATACAACATCAATTAAATTTGACCACCGTTATAATATATAACCGGTATTAGTAGTTCAGCTTAGTAATTATTATTATTTACCGTTATATAATATTGTCTTATGTTTACGCGAATGTTATACATTGAAATTAAGCACTTTATACGGATTTTGTCGCGTTGTTTATTTTACTTTAATACTTTCAAAACATAATTTGGAAACTCTAACGCTACTATTATTGAACTTTACTACTATTTAAGCTTTATATTTTTAATTAAAACTATTTATATTTAAGTTTACACTTTGCCCCGACGTTTCGGTTGGTTTACAACAGCCATGTTCACGGGGAGACAATTCAATAATATTGTGTTAGAGTTTTCAAAATTATGTAATAACAGAGTTTTAAACTAAAATAAACAACGCGACAAAATCCGTTTAAAGTGTTTAATTTCAATTTACCGTTATTTTATTACTTAATTGAAAATCGTTTAATTGCTACCTAACCTTGTATTAATTAATGTTGTGATTTTCGAGTTATTGCTTTACAAAATTAATGGCACCCTGTGTGACTCAAACCTATCGATAGTTAACCCTCTACTACCATTTAGAAGCAACACAAACTAGTTTTTATATCACCTGATTCGTTGAATTAACACGCCGTTTGCGGGTTGGCTACATAAATTACAGTTGGGATTGGGAACAAATTATGTAGACGAATGGGCGAATACATCTATCCCGGTGAAGCTTTTCCATTAAGTTTACTGACGTCGGAATCTAGTCCGCAACGAGTTAGCAACTCCAGTGTTTGTTGACGAATGTTTATTGGTATCGATTCTGTTTTGTTTTATATTAGATTTTTTTTAAAATATTAACTACATTTTAAGATTCTCGGAGTCCACTTTCTGACGATAGTTGTGAGTTTACTTGTCATTTTTGTCTCATGAGATTGCAGCAAAAAGGTCGTAAAGAATAATAAAGATAATATTCACATTTTGACATCTGTCTCTTAAGTTCTACGCAAAAGTTAGCATGTCTTGAGATGACGAGTCGCGACTAAGAAATAATATTAACCGGAAAAAATTATAATTTCAAATAACCTTTTTAGATTCCATTTTCCACTAATTCTACTACTAATTAGACGTGAATAGAACCTGTCACCTCGCAATCTATCGCAAATATAAACATAACCATTATTCGAAACAGACTCCTGAAACAGTATTTTCTCAATACTCTTAATACTCTACTTAGCTATACCTAAATATGTAGATGTTGTTTGCACTGGGGACGGAATAACTTTTCCTCTAAATTAGAATAAGACGGACTTTGAAAGAACTTCGCTGACAATTCAATCTACGCATGCTAATTTATTTTTAAAGAAAATTGTGAGCAAATTCTTGGAGGGCATGCCCTACTTTATAAGGGAAATAAGATGTTTATGGGAAAATATAATTTATTTTTTTATAATTATATAGTTTATTTACTGAAGCGCAGTTATTTAATATAACATGATTGTAACACATTACCAATCATCTGTGACGCGGAGGAATTCTATGACACCTACTAGAGGGTTGATTTTCCACTTTTATACCTCGATTCTTAATATCAAACAATATTATATATTTTTTAAGGATAGTTAATTATAAATTGTCCTTCAAAATTATGAATGAATATTGTTATTTTTAAGGATATACGTATATATTGCAATAATAACAATAATTTATTTAACTTCATCATCATCAACAACCCACCGCGGTTACTTAACTATTATTCAACATAAACAACACTGAGTAACGTATAGACGAGATTTTTCCGAGGCGCTATTTAATACTCAGCTACCTCTTAAATATTTGAGAGTGGTTTATAAGAATGTTAGTTGGTAGCATGTTTATATGTCATAGACAAGCTTGTTAACTAGTAATTACTGTAGTAATTTGTTATAGAAACACGACACTTGCGGTTATGGTACCATGATTTATTCAGTATGACTCGTTTGCACAAACAGGTCAAGATACTAACCACGATGGCGATCGCCTACTTACCAATTGCCACTTTTTGTCGTATACCGTATTATTTTATAATTAGACTTTAGTATACTAGATGTCCCCGCGGTTGCACTCACGTTTATGATTACTGTGACGCTCCCGAGGCTTGTAGCGTGATGTTATATAGCTTTCTGGTTAGTTATTATAACAGTTATGTTATTTCTGAATGAATTAGCTTTCTTATGATGAAGAATATTTGGAATCGGTACAGTGGTTTATGATTTTATCCATCACAAACATACAAAAATACAAATCATTCCTTTTTATAATATCAAATATGAGTATAGATCATCGCATGAAAGTATCATAAGGACGTTTGGCTATGGTTATATCTCAGTCAGCTTTACTACAGTTTGCAAAAATACCAGGTTAAAGGTTTTGGTCAATGCCTGGCAATCAACGCCCAGACGAAATGCTTTTTTTCATAGTCAGATTTTTGGCTAAATCGTGTTTTATACTTACAGAAGGATACCTCGCTTAACAAATCACAGAACAACCTTTGACTCTTAGGTTCATGAACGATCACCAGCAAATCTATCCAAATATATACATATTAAGACAATCTTACGCAAACAATTTTGAACCCACCAAACAATATCCGAAAGTAATTACAAACAATATAAATGAAGGAGATATAGACAACGTAATTAATCTTCCGTCTCTCTCCCGCATCGCAAGTTTTGCGCTTCTCCGTGATTTATTTGCGGAGTTTTTTTGCCCAAGATTTTTATGTTGGCTGTCTGGTAACCCTGGTTTTAAGAATTGTTGATATAGAGCTTACTGGATACGCTGTGACGGTATACTGTCGCAGTTGTTGTTCAGGTAAATCCTCTTCCTTTTTCTTTTTAAAAAGACAACTCCCGCTCTAATATTAAATCCTGTCATCCTGTCACGGGGCATCCTGTTACAAACATTCAAACAACGGACACAAAGAAGACCCAGACTCGGCAGAACCATTTCTGGATTACACACAATTTTGTCCTGTGTGGGATTCGAACCCACAACACTCGGCGCAGTGGCAAGGCGACCACTTAAACCACTACACCATCCGCGCAGCCTAACACTTGTTCTTGTCTTTCATATAATCCGCATTCACTTTATCCTTCTTGCATGTAACAACGGGATCTTGCATGTTTGCATTAAGATACTATATAGACAAAGGCGGCTTATATTTTATTTCGAAATACAATACACTGTATATGTGAGATAGATCTTTGGAACGATCAGAGCAAAACTGCGAGGGAATTTAATCATTATCAATACAAAAGTTTGGATGTTCGTTAATCAATCAACTTGAATCGCTGAATGGATTTTAATGAAAATGTACACAGCTTAAACTATGGGCAGGACGTAGACATTTTGAGAAATTCTGATAGCAAGATATGAAAGACAAGACTTACTGGATGTTTTATTTAATTAGCAAAAGCTATGCAAAAACTGTTCAAATAGATCCTTGGTTTTTTATACCTCAACTATAAATATTGAAAATTTGAAAAGAAATTGAGTAGTAGAGCCTCGCTGATTTCAGCAAGAATGGGTCGGCTTGACCGGGGAAGGACTATCCTATCACAGAATATCGACGTGAAATAGCAGTATTCCTACTATTGTGTTTCGTTCGGTGAGTAAAAGTGCCGGAGGCCCAATCACCCTCTTTTCCCCTTCCCGCTCCTTCTCATTCCCACTTTCTTTCTTAAAGGGTCGGCAACGCGCAAGTGATGCCTCTGGTGTTGCAGGCGTCCATAGGCTACGGTGACCACTAACCATCAGGTACGCTGGTTAGCCCCACGACCCAGTAGTATAAAAAAATAATATATGTATGATAAAATTGTAACAAACGCAAAACAACATTGGTTTTATGTTTAAATAAATTGCTACGTAAACTACGGTCGTTACTGGTACCAAAAATGCTACATTCACATATTTTGTTTGGCTGTTTGTGATAGAGCATCATAAAAATTGTTAAATGGATTTTGATGGCATTCTACGCGGATTGCACTAGTAATATGCAAAAAAATTAAGCTACAAGTGCACTCCGTCAAAAATACATAAAAGTCAATTATTTTATTATGGTCTAATACAGACATTTTATTCTAAATACAGATCCCTTTATTTTGAATTTTAAAGAGTTTATCTGTTAACACAAGTGAAGAAGTTTCTATATCCTATATATTTATATTTACCCTCGTCACGAAAACCACAATGTTTTATTACTATAAACGATACGATACGGAACGGTAGATAGATCTATAGTTAAATCTATTATCTATACTAATATTTTAAAGCTGAAGAGTTTGTTTGTTTGGTTGAACGCGCTAATCTCAGGAACTACTAGTTCGAATTGAAAATGCTTTTAGTGTTGGATAGCCCATTTATCGAGGAAGGCTATAGGTTATATAGCCTATATAACATCACGCTACGACCAATAGGAGTTGAGCATCGAAGAAAAATGTTGCAAATACGGTGAAAATACTCTTATGTGAAGCAGATGAAGATGCGCGGGTCAGCTAGTTATTAATAAATTTCACATTCACCAAGAAGACTCATATTTATAACATAATTATGTTAGTTTATTACCGAATAAAGAAAATCACATCATTTGGACCCGCCAGGATGTGCAGACAAAAAAACCTTCTACCGGATAAGCGAACGCATCTGCGGAGTTAGCTAGAATGTTATAATATTACCTGTACCATAGAAATTGTTGTTACACTTTTTGCGGCGACATCCGACATTCACCCGGAGGGGCTCTGGGGTGAATACTAGCATTTAAATACTAATATTTCAACTTGAAATGAAGCGTTTCCATCTAAGCTAACTCCCGGTCCCAGCGATAGAAGCGAGTAAAGAACTGATTAGTCTTTTATCCGGGTCGAACGGCTTTTTAAAAAAGGTTGACGATATCCCGATTTGGCACACTTAAATGTATAAAAGGGACGTAAAGAAATATCTCTTTTATTTCAAAAGAATCTATAAATACAAACGGAAAGAACAGCTGACGAAGTACTACTATAAGGTCTATAAACTTAAAAGAACATGTGCTTTTTTTGACTGCTTTGTTTATACGATAACATTTACCTATTAGCGGTGAATGGTAAGGTCTCGGATTCGATAACTGAATTGGGGAAAACGAAATTGAGATTTTCTGTAAGCCAATTCTCAGTTCCAGTACGGAGACTGCAAACAACAGATTATTGACAATACAATTGCCCCCTCTTACGTGAGACATAAATATAAATGGCCAGATGGCTACTCCTTAGTTTAACCTTTCTGCTTACCATCAATAATGTGGTATTTATTTATCACCATAAAATATAATAAAACAGATATTGAAGATTTACACCCGGTTTCAGATAACGAAATCAACAAAATATTGTAAATAGAAGATCAAACACATTTCCATAGCTGGGATTGGCTGACTGAAGTAGCAAAAGCCAATCAAATTATCTGACTTGCGTTTAAATTTGAATTATGAATTTGACATGTCAGTTAGTCTAATTGTAGTACCTTGTGCTTTAGAATAATATAATAGCGATACGCCAGTAACAAGTAAATATCTGTAGTCAAAGTAGTAGAAAATATCTGTAGTATCTGCCCACCCTTTTGTGAAACAGGCATATTTTTATATATAAATCCTACTCAAATTATAAATGGGCAAGTTTTTGAAAATATCTTTTCATATAAAATATAATATGCGCTCATAGTCAGTTGCACTCACTGATCGGTAAACGATTAGCGAGGTTAAGTAATGTTAGTTACGGCCAGACTATAGATGGGTGACCGCTTCGTGGTATTTCATCTGAGCGTCTCCGTGCTTCGGAGGGCACGTAAAAAGTAGGTCCCGGTTGTTGCCAAATTGACAGCAGTCGTTAAGCCATGTCAGAGGCCTACGGGCGGCTTGAACAACTATTGATAACAGGTAGGCCACTAAGCAAAAGAAAAAAAATTAAAGAAGACGCGTAAAATGTTAAACGGATATGTATGAATCTTTACATACAGATAGACTACGACTTGGATTTAACCATAAGATATAATTATCCTCTATTGCCTTCCCAAAGTTATCACAGAGCAGAAACTATTGTAATATACATTTCGTAATAACTTAGCTAACATTACGGATAAATATAATAAAGCAGAGAAACAAATTATTATATTAAAATCACATTCATAACTTTATTTACATTCACAACATATATCCAACATAAAAGCTATACTTTCAAAGAACATCATATTTACTTAGAAACGTAAAGTACCGTTATAACTTATTCAGAAAGCAAGAACATTTCTCTTAGTTCGAGGAGTTTTATTTATATTATAAATATTATAATATATATGCTGGATTTTAGCGTGATTACAGCAAAAAATCTCGGTAGCTTATTTTATATTGGCAATTTACTAGCTGTTTCCCGTGACTCCTGGATGTTCTTTATGTCCTTTTTTTAAACGTTTGTAAAGATTCCCGTGACACTGGATGTATTCCTAGAAAGGAAGATGTATATTATAAAAAAAATCGTATGCATTTCTTTACAATTAGAGCTTAAGTTCAAATAAGTCTCTGTCCATAACTAACTATCTAAATCGGTTCAGCGATTAGCCGTGAATACATTACAAAATTTCAGAACTATGTTCGTTTTACTTAAAATAATAGTCCGGTATATACAAATTGGCAAATTTTACTTTTAATCGTTTTTACTTCTGCTGTGGTCACCCCTATACCGAGGTATAAATCTGATTGTGTACTAAAGGGTTATAAAGAAGTGACCTCTCAAAGATGACGTAATATTTTTGCAGCTTTTAAATATGACTGGCGTAATTTTCCCTTATTCGTGGAGATAGTATAGTTCTTTAACATGGGCCTATTTACATTTTAGTGACGTAGGAATTGCCCTTGATAATTGCCACGATAAAAACGAACATAAGTAATAACCAGATAGGCTTTTATTCACAACCTTAGTGGTATAATAAGACTAAGCGTGAATTTCTTTATATACAACATCCTCTTTTTCAAAGCGGCTAAAATCTACCGCTTTTTATTCTATCAACATACTATAACTCCAATCCACAAGTGGAAGTAGTCTCCATAAACACAACAGACAACAATCATTAAAAAAATTAAGGTCCACAACGCATTAGGTGCACGAATCCAGAACAAAATTACGCTAAGGCGGCAAAACGACCAAATAAGAATTTACATAGGGAATTTTTTTATGACATTAAAAACATAAACTTTTATGAGCATATAGCCGAGGCGCTGGATAACTTGATCTCGTTAAAACGTATATTAATTAAAAGTTTTACCTCCAAAAGTATATGTTAGGATATCGCAGTAGTATTTATTACGTTTTATGTGAAATCTCGTGTACTAAGAATAGAAAGTAATAATAAAGTTGAATCGTTAAAATATTTAATGTTGTTTCTGAGATGTATGGAGCTGACGGCTGTTTGTATGTGTGGAAGTTATTAATTGCCAAGTGATTTAGATCGTAACTGACAGTAAAAATAACGTGGTTTGTGTAAATCAAGTTAACTGTTTTATGGTAATATTAATATGGCTTTTATGGTAAAGTTTTATATAGACAATATAGCAGCGAGGCAATCACTTGCCCACTAAAGTTTTACCAGAAAAAGTGAGTTACAAGACATATTTTAACTGAACGGACTACCTCGATAGACCCGTAGTATACGTTTGCGATTATAATTAATGCCGATTATAAGTTCGATTCAATAGTTTGTGGGTTTTTGATTATATGTAGCAGCGTAGAGCCCATAAAGTACCCGGTACTCGGTAATAAGTTCACTATATCGGCATGGGGCGGTATAGTGGACATTGCTACCAAAACCTTTTTATTTTTAAATAAGCGACAGCTCACTAGTAATTAATCCTGTGTCACCATAAATCCGATGACTTTACAAACATTCAAATAACGGACACAAACAACACCCAGACCCGGAACAATCATTTATAGACAAAGTTGTGTAATGTATCTCTGACTACATGATACTGACTAATATACAGGGGTATATCTATACATGGAACTGTGCTGCTAGCGCAATGGTTGTTATAAGCCGAGTCGCTTCTCAACGCTTCTTAAAAAAGCTCTGCAAAGAGACTATTTCAAAATTTGCGCCTACCATGAATGCATTGTTTATAAGTTAATGTTTATTATTTTGCATTTAGCTCCGAGACTATTAACCAAGATGGCATTCGCGCGAAGCAACAACTCAGAACTTAACGTGGTACATTCATTCATTTAAAAAACATCCAGTTCTATACTTTCTGTGGTTTCATAAAACATTTTCATTCTGTGGTTTTTAAAAGTTTTGCTTCAAACGTCATGAATGTATTAAAGGCTCGTGTATGTGTGTGTTGAGCGCCATGGTAATTATTATAATTTTGCTGTTATAATTAATGTATTTGGAATGAAAATGTAAAGAAATATGGAGTGCCTTTGGCGTTGATTATATGAGAGTTTTGTAAGCAGATTTTTTATTTCTTGTATTTTAATAGTGTTTATGTTACTGTAAAGGCCCGAAATGCGGTAAATACTAAGATTTTCCAGTAAAACCTAAGCTTTACCAACTCTTAATGTTAAAAGTCTGAACCGTTCTATGATCACCGTTTATTTCGAATCTTACCACCATTTACTTGGTAAATCTTATAACCTTCTAACCTAACCTATCCGAGTCGGATTGCTCACTATTTTGAACACTCGATGTATTGAGTGTACAATATATTAAATGTTCGATTTATTATCCATTCGATATTCTGCAGGTCCTGCTACCGGTTCCATCTCCCTCTACCGTCTCCGCTTTAGGTTAGTACTTTTATTCCCAAAACCAATATTTACCAACCGTCAATGGTAAAATCTAGCATGTACTAAATTCTAGTGGTAAAAGCCCAAGAAGGTCGTTATTTTTTTATAAATTCTCTCATTCACCAACTCGTGTTGGTAAATTAACATTCACTGGTAAAACCTAAGATACCCAATATTCGGGCTTTTACAATAACATTTATAATTACTAAAGTGTATTTCTTTATAATCTTTTTTGAAGACTAATAATAAAATCGTCGCATTCAGATAAAATTTAAAAAAATATCCGAACTTGGCACAACTAAGTAACTTACAATTTTATTTTCATGCAGCAATCGAAACCAATATGGTACAGCTTGGACACAAAGTGAGGCTTTGGAGTCAAATTTCGTAATTATACACGTTAACAGTATCACTACGATGCGACGCCTGACCATCGCCAAAAATTTTGAACAAATTTAAATAAGGAAACCAATTTCACATTGCCCGTACAAAGACCGTAAAAATTTCATTTAGAAAAATGTAGGTAGGTATATGCTTTCATTGCAAAAAATGTAAACCAAAAATGCGACAGGGGAAAAAACCGCGCGCGTCGAAACGCAAATGGGGTAACTCCGGCCACGTCATTCCCAACGACATACAATATTAGCACAAATTAAACTGAAGCTTTTTCACTGAAGATTGCGACTGTCGCAGACAGTGTTAAATTGCTCGGTTATTTCGGCCATCCGGCTTTCACCCTGAGGTCTTGAGTACCCCAACTTGGGCGATAACGGGTTAATTAAGTTTTTAAGTTGCATTGCGTTGTTTTCTTGTTGTTATTAGTAAGTTTTGTAATTAATGAACGTTGTAATATTACTTGGATGCAATGGCGGCAATGTTATCAACACTACACTGAACAGTTTGTGAAGTAATGTGTTGTCGACTTATAGTGCATTGTTTATTTACACTAATATGATAACGAAAAATGTTTGTTTGTTTGTCTATACTAATATTATAAAGAGGAAAGATTTAATATTTTTTTGTTTGTAGTGATTAAACACAAAATCTACTTAATCGATTTTGAAAATTCTTACACTAGGTATTAGAAAGCTAGGTATATTACTACAGAGTAACATAAGCGTTTTTTATTAAAAAAGGTACTGTTACACCATACCTTTTTTTTGACCCATGGAAATATGCCAGTCTCATTCTCCATCGCCGGTTTTGGGGCGGGCGATTGGGATATGTCGGGATCCAACCCCTAAGATGGATTTGGGCTGAACCGACTAAAACCACCGCGGTGTTCCTCACACCTTTATGGCTGGACCGCGCGGATCGCTCTCGCATTCGAATCGCGACCCCGCCAAAGGTTCGACCCGCCGATGGACATGGCGGGTCCCACACAACCACCACACATACAGGATAAACTACACCTAACCTAACCTACTTTAACGCAAGCGAAGCCGCAATTTAAAGCTATTATAATAAATAAACTCAAAAATAAAAGAAAGTTTTTAAAAATTCAAGTCCCTTTATCCGTAAGTGACATTAGGCTATATAACATTACGCTACGAGCTATGGAAGCGAAGCAGTAATCATTAATGTGGGGAAACCCGCAGGTCAAAGTCTACTTTTAAACTATTTTAAATACATAACTATTTATTATATCGGTGTACCTTTCATATAGATTGTCCCTAAAGTCTAATACAAACACACTAACACTTTGATTCCAAGAATATAAAATTCGTAGCTGCGAATAAAATTTGCCGAAATAAAGGCTCCGAATATATATGAATTAGAAAATAAAGAAAGTTGATATTCTTTCTTTATTTTCTAATTCATATATATTCGGAGCTTTTATTTTGGCAAATTTTATTCGCAGCTTATGTCGGCTATTGAGGCTCGATTCTTATAATATGAACGTTTGTAGTATTTACAATGGTGAGCTGTTTTTACAAAGAAACCTATTCAATGTAGATACTCGTCGTACCTATAATTTATGTGTTAAAGTTCAATAAACTTTCATATAAATATATTTTCAATAGATTTTAGTGGGTGAGTGTCGCCTGCGTGCGCTTTAATTTCCATGGTCGCAGCTCAAAAGCCATTTTTTACTTAGGTCTGTGGCGATTTAATCACCTGTAATATTTCAGTACGATAGCCTAGTCTCCGACTTTTCGAAGTCAAATGCGTTTTAAATTGTTGCTCGATTTAATGGCGAAGGAAAATTTCGTTAGGAAGCCTGCGTGTCTGAGAGTTCCATAATGTTCTCGAAGATGTGTGAAATTTACCAACCCGCACTGGCTAGCGTGGTGAACTATGGTCTATCTGGGACGGTTCATATACAGGGCTATTTATTATTATTATAATACTTATGCTATGACATATACAGTATGCTACACAACACGGACAAAATAATTTCATAACTGTATCGCTAAAGACATGTAATAATGTTTTTATTATTCATCCCAAACGGATGCGGATAAGATGCATACCTAGACATATTGACCCAATGCATCCACATGCACGCGCCGCCTGCACAAGATTTAGATCTTCGTTTTTAAAAAATAATTCGTAAATTTCATAAATCGTTAACCTATGGCTACGACTCACATAGCGGCACACCGGCAGACCAGACACAATCGTTTTTCAATTATTGTTATGTCTGGCATTTCAACATTGACAGGCAAACGTACTTTTTTGTAGTCATCGGATCTACATCGTGGTGGATTAAGCGTTAAACTACGCATGTGTGTATGAGAGCTTATTTAAAAGGTCAATATGAAAATGTTTTATTATATGACGGCGTCGATGGCGTAGTGGTTAGTGTAACCGACTGCCACGCCTGAGGTCGCGGATTCGATTCCCACACATGTCAAACATTTGTGTGCATGGATATGGATGTTTGTCTTGGCCTGGGTGTTTTTATGTATAATATGAATATATTTACAAAAAATAGTATATATGTATGTATATCCATTGTTTAATACCCATAGTACAAGCTCTGCTTAGTTTATGCTAGATGGTGGTGTATTTGATAGAATATTATATTCATATTATTATATTACTAGCTGACCCGCGCAACTTCGTCTGCTTCATATTATAAGATAAAAGAATTTACCCCGTTTATGAAAAAAATTTAATTGCTGCTCCGCTCCAATTGGTCATATCGTGATGTTATATAGCCTATAGCTTTCCTCGATAAATGGGCTATCCAACACTAAAAGACTATTTCAATTCGAATCAGTATTTCCTGAGATTAGCGCGTTCAAACAAACGAGCAAGCTCTTCAGCTTTATAATATTAGTATAGATTTTATACCTATTTATACTTCAATGTGGCACATTGAAGTATAAATCTTATAAACAAATGTATTCTTACATATACATATGTCAGCAAAGGGCTTTACGTGTGTTCTCGCGGAAATGTGTTACAAAATAAACGTCGAGTTATCTAAATAGGCCTTAATGTCGGCCCGCTGTAATATACCAGGAAATAAGAGATGACACGATAGCGATATACCCAACGTGTGAGAGAGATAAAGCATGTCGAGCTTGATTGTGTTCGGAAATTCGATTAATCGTGAGTTCGGTAATTATGATGGCATGTTTGAAGGGTTAAATGTGACATAAAGTTTTAAAACGAGGGGATGGCTCATTAATTAGAGGAGAATCACTGCGGGCTTTGCTTGTTTTTGATTCAAACCTCATATCCTAACGGGTAAGTATTTAACTGCACAGCAAAAAAATACTAATTGCGCAGCAAAATATATTTAAAGAGATCAATCATCTATGTCGACTATTTTTGAGTGGGTTTAAATAAAGAACCTAACATAACCTAACCCTTCCGAGGCGGAATGCAGTAATTTGAGGCGTTTAGGTGCTCATTATGCTGTGCAATTAGTATTTTTGATGGTCATTATATTTAATCCCTATCCTAACTAATATTATAAAAACAAATGAGAGTTTGTTTGTTACGCTTTCACGCCTTAACTACTTGACAGATCATCATGAGTATTCGCATACATGTTTTCAGAGGAACAGAAAAGGACATAGGGTACCATTAATCCAGAAAAGATCTGTTGCTATTTTAAAAATTTAAAAATTGTGTGAAGGCCCTATCATTTTCGGATATATATGACGTAAGCGATCCAAATACAGCATATAACGCATTCTTAAATACTTTTAAATTATTTTATGACTTGTGCTTTCCATTCAAAATAGTTAAAATAAATGTAATTAACAAACCCAGATGGATATCACGGGGAATTAAGATTTGCAGTAAAAAGAAAAGAAAATTATTATGGGAGTCAAGATTAAAACCGAGCCAAATTAAGAAAATGCAGTTAATTAATTATTCTAAACTATATAAAAGGATTATAAATCTTACTCAATTAGCACAAAATAATTTTAAAATAAAACAATCAATTAACAAGGCTAGAACTACGTGGCAAATAATTAATAGATCTAAGTACAATCTCCCAAGATATAATATTAATAGAATTCAGTTGGGCAACCAAACATTAACAAACCCTCAAATTATCTGTGAGGCATTCAACGACTTCTTTATTGACAAAATTCAACCCAAACTCCAACATAAACAAAATACACATTATATAACTGGACAATTAAAATCAATGTTTATAGCGCCCAGTGTACCATATGACATATTCAAAATTATAATGTCATTAAAGAATACAAATAGTGTAGGTTGTGATGACATTTGCACAAGGGTGCTAAAATTTGTAGCCGTCGACATAAGTAGTCACCTGAGTTACCTAATAAATTTGAGCATTTCTTCAGGTATATATCCAGACGCTTTAAAAACATCAATCGTGAAGCCATTGTTCAAAAAAGAAAATAGAGAGCTAATGGAATACTACCGGCCTATCTCCCTTATTCCCATACTCTCAAAAGTATATGAAAAGTACATTTATATAGAAATGAATAAATATATAGAAAAAGGTAATATTTTGTGTGAGGAACAGAAAGGATTTAGACGACAGAGAACAATTAATATGGCGATATATGATTTCTTACATGAAGTATATATTAATGTAGACAAACGCACGCCTGTTTGTTCTGTATATTGTGACATGACGCAGGCATTCGACCATGTGCACTACCCTACCCTTTTAAATAAATTGGAAAATTATGGTGTTAGGGGTAACGTACTGAGTTTAATTAAATCTTATCTGAATAATAGAAAGCAAGTAACTGAAATAAACAAAATTAATTTATCCAAAAATATGAAAATATATATAGATCATCAGAAAGAGTGGTTCATTATGGAGTACCGCAAGGGAGCGTTCTAGGTCCTTTGCTATTCATACTATATATCAATGACATGCCAAAATGTATAGAACAGCCGTTAACTCTTTTTGCTGATGATAGCATCATAACCATACCTAAAAATACAGACACTTATGAAAGCGATATTAACAATTCATTAAAAGCAATGGTACAATGGCTCGACAGCAATAACTTGATTATTAATTTAAGCAAAACCAAAATAATGCATTTCAGCCAACGTCAGAATAATTTAAATAATTTATACATACATCACAACAATACAATTATACATGAAGCAGCAACTACAAAATTCTTAGGTTTAGAAATAGATAATAAATTAAATTGGAAGGCGCATATTGACGTACTCTGCAAAAAACTAAGTAAATCAGCATATGCACTATACTCATTATCGACAATTGTAAACAATGATGCACTCCTGACTGCCTACTATGGCATTGTCGAATCTCACTTGCGGTATGGAGTCATATTCTGGGCAAACTCATGCGAAAAAGAAACTGCATTTAAAGCCCAGAAAAGATGCATAAGGTCCATGTTCCACCTTAAAAATACAGATAGCTGTAAGCCTTTTTTTCAACAATATAAAATATTAACCCTACCGTGCCTGTATGTACTGGAAGTAGCAATGTTTGTGAAGACAAATCCCAATCGTTTTGAGCGCCTCGCAGACGTAGTGCCACGAAACAGACGCGATAATAGTAGGATGTGTCTCCACCATTCTAAAACGGCACTTATGCGCAAAAGTGTCTATTGTATGGCCCCGACTATATTTAACAAATTACCAAAATGTTGGAAACAGCTTAATACTACTTTATTCAAAAATGTTGTAAGAAAATTCTTAGCTGGCAGAGCATATTATAATATTACAGATTTTTTATCAGAAGTTGATTTTAGTTGACATCGTAATTAATTATATTGTATTTATATTTGAGATTTGTATTTTTGTTATTATTTCCTTTTTTATTTTAGAAATATGTAATTTAGTATGAGTTATTATTTTTTGCAATTAAATATTTGTCTCTGATAATGTTCAATGTATATGATTGTTCATAATTATAATTGTTAATGTAATGTAATATTTGCATGCCAATTGGTTAAATATGGCTGAACTTATCCATACTTTAAGTGTCACCTAACTACTGTACCCATATTTGCATAATAAACAATATTTAATATTTAAAATATATATTTAAGAAGTCGTGGGCAAAATCTAGTAGAAAATATATACGTAATACTTAATGATAAAAATTAATAACGTAATGCTTTTTATAGCTCTATATGTTTCGTATGTGCCTATATAATTTCTCGAGTTCAATTTTAAGAGACCTTTGATTTTTTGAACTTATATGCGGATTCAATAAATGATTATTGCACGCTTGAACGGTGAAGCAAAACATCGCGAAGATATCTGCATGTCTGAGAGTTCTCCATAATGATCTCAAAGATATGTGAAGTTGGCAAACCGCACTTGACCAGCATGGTCGAACATGACCTAACTCTCCTCACACTGAGAAGGAGCAAGTGCCCAGCAGTAGGTAGGTCGGGAATGCGACTGGTGTGTATGAGGCCTCAGTTTCGATTATTGATTTGTAAATTGACTTCACATATCTGTAAGAACATAATGGAGAACTCTCAGACATGCAGGTCGGTCACGATGTTTGTGAGTAACGTAGGCCATCTTTAAAGAGTTACGCGAACGAAACCTCGTCCCGCAGCATATTTTAAGTATACCGCTAGTAAGTTAGTGTACTAAATATCGAATGACGTCACATGCCAGTAACGGTACTGCAAACCAACCACTGGCGGCCCGCCAGGGCGTCCTAAAGAGAGATTAAAATAATTTCAAAGATAAAGGACTGGGCGGAAAACACCCATAAAGTTTCAGTTTTATTTTATCCGTTGTTAAATATTTTAATGCAATTTTTGGCAGAAGAACTATTAATAGACTACATTTGGCTCGTGATTTTAATCGCGTGAATAATTTTGAACCAAGGTTATAATTTCAAAAACAACTATTTTCTGTGTAAATTCTCGTTGATGGTAAACGGTTACGAGCATATATGCTATGCTCGTAACATACATAGATTCACGCCTGTTTCCCAGAGGGGTAGGCAGAGACTGCGGATTTCCATTTGCTACTTGCTACGGTCCTGACACACTTCTTTGGCTTAATTCACTTTCATCACCTTCCGCATACACGCTCGCCGGTTTAAGGTGCTCTAAACCTGGCCTTTGTCCAGAACGTCTCCGATCTGATCGAGAAACGTTCGCCTAGGTCTTCCTCTTGCGACGGTTCCATTCACACTAGCCTTATAAACTTTCTTAGACAGTCTTTTCTCGTCCATTCTTTCTACATGCCCAAACCAGCTGAACATACCCTTTTCTATTCTTGTCACTATATCCACTTTCATGCCGCATCTCTCTCTAATCACACTATTCCTTATTCTATCTTTCGGAGTCACACCACATATATTTCTCAGCGCTCTCATTTCTATAGCATTTATGCAGGCTCTTATGCTCCTTTTGCCACACCCAACTTTAGATACTTACTTTACATAGCATAAAAGTAGGTAGTAGTTGTACTTGTTAAGGCAAAATCAGATTACATCGTGGCAAAAGACTTCAGTCATTATTGAGGACGGTGGTGTGGATCCGGGTTCGCCTCTCATAGTTTATATCATTTTGACAATTCTCCGTAGCAGTTTAGAAATGTACCAACTATACAGGAATAGGCACGCTCTCCCTATTACGTGGAGTTACAACACACGTGGCGAGATCTCTGTATACCAAACCCTTGTATGCCCTACGAGCACAGTCAGTCTAAGTGTGCGTCTGTTGGGAAATAAATATAAATAATAAATACACTACTGCCTACTACTTTATGGTTATACAAGAGCGAGAGTATATATGGCAAATAACGACAAACAAATATACATAGACATAGCAGTTGTCAGCACATCTTAACAATAAAAAATCACATCTCAAAATTGGTTAACAAAGAACAATTTTTATTAATAAATCGTTCCAACGAACGAATGACTTGCGATACAATCCGTTTTTCCATTCACTCAGTTAATGTGTGAAAAACCAGTGTGGAGTTTAAATGAATGAATGCCGAATGATTTGCATTTTTCATACGATTTTTTGTTCTATCCATTTCATAAAGTTTAATTTTATTGTAAGAAATTAAGATTAATTTTTTAGAAGCAATTCTTGTGCAACAAAAGTTTATTTTCGCCTGGAATAAAGTTAAAACTAGAGATTTTATTCATTAATTTCTATTTAATTAGGCAATTAATGTTAATTCGAAGTTGTCTGGGATTTTTAAGTTAATGGTTCAGTGTTCATTATACTTAAATGAATTAATAAATTGCGATATAGATACATTTTTTATAATATAATCTGAAGTTTTAATGTTTTGTATTCTTACCTACCCACTTACTGTACTGCCCATTTTAATGATATCCAAGAAATTAAACAAATTTATATGGATTTTATCGCGTTGTGTATTTTTTATAAAACACTATCTATACTAATATCATAAAATGAAGAGTTTGTTTGTTTGTTTGTTTGGTTGAACGCGCTAATCTCAGGAACTACTGGTTCGAATTGAAAATTCTTTTAGTGTTTGATAGCCTATTTATCGAGAAAGGCTATAGGCTATATAACATCAAGCTACGACCCACGGGGGCGGCGCAGTAACCATAAACGCAAGTGAAACCGCGGGCACATTTAGTTATTACATAATTTTTGAAACTTTAAACTACTATTGCTAAACACTTTTACTAGTTACTATTAACTTCTATTTAAGCTATATTATTATAAATTTGTTCAATTTTAATGTCTAACATTCGCGTAAACGTAAAACAACACTATGATATCCAAAAAGATCACACTATTCAATATGCATATTAGAATCATGTAATGCACACTGGATATAGCAATGGATTTACGATCAGCAGGTCACAGGTTCGTTCTTACCCATTGCACTACCATTTACCTTAGGGAACGGGGTTAACAAGAATTTAAGTAATTTGTAAACCGAATTACCACACTTTTTTTGTGAAAATAAATAACATACGTATGATATGTAATAATTTTAGTAATTTATAAAATTAACCAACGTTGCTCGGCCCGGGTATCAAATATAGAAACTCAAGATCGGTTGCAAACTTTTTGCGTACATAATATATGTAAGTGTACATTTATACCAGCAAAAAGGAGTACAATGGGATCACTGCCAGATTCATAAAATTTTCACAAAATCATTTAAGTCTCCCATTGAAATATACTTCCCTGCTTATCCTTCTGCAACTAAATACCTCCATATCAAAGACCACCATCAAAACAACGACCCGCAATTTCAATATAGCCCAACGTTCCCATGCTTCCAGTACTTAGATTAAAACAATGACACGTAGATATTATAACCGTTGATCGCGGGTATATAGGTTCGGTAACGATTGTTACATTCGAGGAGATTAGTCCCAAATCCCATAAAGATTGCTTGAGAAGCTCGGATCAAAATCCCTTCTGGGGTATGGTACAAGATGTGACAAGTAAGCGTTTATATTAAGACTAGATATTGCCTACACAATAATACACCACTTCGCCATACAACGTATATTGGCCGACTGCCCGTTACAATATTAAGGCTAGGTACTTATAGCTACGTGCCGCGCGTTGTAGTTGTAACCTACCCGCTATTTACAATATATTACAGTGATGAGTTGTGTTTCATAGTTATTCTAGGTGCTTAAACTTATGTACAGAATAATGTAATCGAGATTTTATTTAAGGTTTGGAGGTTGGATTCATATTATACTATTGACCCGCCCCGGCTTCGCACGGGTAGTACAACACCTTAACAAATTATATACCTACCTAAACCTTCCTCATGAATCACTCTGTCTATAGGTGAAAACCTCATGAAAATCAGTTCAGTAGTTTTTGAGTTTATCGCGAACAGACATACAAACAGACAGACAGACACGGCGAAGGAATTTGTTTTATAATATGCAGTGATATTTAAATCGTAGCTGGCGAAATGTAGGCATTATAAACGATTGCCTACCCCTTTGGGGAAACATGCGTGACACTGTGTTTGTATAAAATCATACCTCTAATTCTTTTAGCTATTGTAAAAATATCACATATTTTGTGTGATATTTTTCATAAAATCCATATACAGTAAAAATACGATATCAATATACTTTAAGTTATAAATATTATATAAAGTAAATCGGCTTTTAAATTAAAAAGCAACACACCTATAAAATACCTCTTACAATTATTTGCGGTTTATCTTTTTAGCAATTTAGATAAGAGGTCGTAGCAATATAATATAACGATTACACAACAAAATTCGTATAAAGTAATTTAATAACAGCATAAATTTATTAACTATTTATATAAAATTTTACGAGGGTGGGTCTGTACATCAGCGATTTAATTAATAAATAGATTAACTAATATTGTCTAACGTTTTCGTGAATGATATACATTGAAATAAATAATTGAATAGCAGTAAAGTTAAATAGTTGCAGAATTGTCTAAAGGTAGGCGTTTTTTAAACAACTTGCGATAAAAGTCTTTTAATTTAAATATAACTATTTATAGGAATATAAACCAAAAACCAATGTATTTTCGAATATTTGTCTATCTGCCTGTAACGTCCTCACACCAAAACCACTGAACAGATTTGATACGGTTTTCAAAATTTATTACCGATTTCAAACTTGATGGTGGTATAACCCGAATCTCAGTTTCGTTCCAGCGACCCACGGCATTCATGGCAGCGAGTTGGCACTCCCTAGTATGTTTAGTCGGTAGTACCCGGCACGTTTCGATCATATTTGCCCGGGTGAGCCCGACATAACCTCTCGACTTTCCTTTTCTTTCGGAGAGGTACACGCATTGCCCATGTTAATAAAAAAAGGTATAACCCAAATCTCGTCTCATATGAGCTTGCACCACAGCGCTCCCCTCACACGCAGCTCCCAATCCGTGACACTCAAAAACGACATTCTACATTTAGTAGACAATAATCCAATTTATCTGTCGACTGAAAACACTCGTAAATTCCCCCAGAACTTTGCTCGAAAACCCTACAAGTCGACTGACCTCGTTACGGAAGATAGCGTTATGATGCAGTGCCGATTATTTTTGACTCGAATCCAAATAATCCTTACTAATATTATGAATGCAAATATTAGTTTAACTACTCGACTAAACATCATCAAATTTCGTATACAGGTTGTTAGGAAGTAGGGTACCTTTCATCCAGAATAAGTACTTTTTCCGTCGGTCACTTACGCACAATGGCCCAATTGTGGGGCTAAGTGCGGATAACACACGTCCAACTAACTAAGTACTTTCTTCCGATCGAAGGAGCGTGTAAAAGCTAGTGCACTATAAATGCGAAAGTAAATTGGTCTGTATACGTTTTCCAGACTAAACCTTTAAACCAAAGGTAGCTTGAAAACTAAGTAAGTACAGTAAGTAACTTAAATAGAAAAATAAATCGTTGGTAAATTGCAATCTTAATAATTTCAGCCCTGTTTATAAACTAAATTTGACTACACGAATGGCGCAGTGATTTAAGTGATCGCCTTGCTACTGTTACTGCGCTAAGTGTTGTAGGTTCGAATTCCACACGGGACAAAAAAATGTGTGATCCGCAAATGGTTGTTTAGAGTCTGAGCGTTCTTTGTGTACGTTGTTTGTACATTTCTGTACAATATCCCGCGACACAGGATTTGTTTCCAATGCGCGAGATGTCTAAAAAGTAATAATATGAACAGAACAGAAAATAAACAACATTCTTAAAGATATTACAAATGTGAAAGATTGTGTAGATGTTTAAACATTTGTTACTCGACCACGTGTAAACCGTTAAACAGATTTAGGTTAAACTTTGCACACATATCGGTCCTGGATACCTACATATAGCCCTTTTTATGTGATAAACGATAAACGGAAAGATAGAATAAGGAATTGTGTGATTAGAGAGAATTGCGGCATGAAAGTGGAGTGACAAGAATAGAAAAGGGTATGTTAAGCTGATTTGGACATGTACATAGAATGAACGAGAAAAGACTGACTAAGAATGTTTATAAGGCTAGTGTGAATGGAACAGTCGCAAGAGGAAGACCTAACTGTAGGTTTCTTGATCGGAGGCGTTCTGGACAAAGGCCAGATTAAGAGCACCTTAAACCGACGAGCGAGTATGAAGAATGCGATGAAAGTGAATGAAGCCAGAGAAGTGTGTTAAGATCGTAGCAAATGGAAATCCGTATTTTCTGCCCAACCCTCTGGGAAACAGACGTGAATCTATGTATGTATGTAAAAGCATACGGAAAATCTAGTGTGAAAATAAAATTAATGAATGTTTCATGAGGTAACCGCATTACATTCACAAATAATGGATGATACAAAGAGGCGTCGAGGAATATGATTTAATGAAAATTAATTAAGCGCGATATTGATTTGTCATTACGTTGAAAGTCAATTGTTATCCACCGAATGGACATTGGGAATTAATAATTTACCGACTACCGATAATTCAGTGAACATTTTTCGTCAATAGGTACATTAAATTTTCATGTTAATCTATTGAGGATTCAAATTATGGAAATTTAATTTTGTATCCCATATTGCTTCTGTGGGTAGGTTTGTTTTTATATGTGATGGATGATCGTGATTATCGGGTTGAATACCCAAAACAGACTAATAATAATTTATTGCTTCTTAATTCACAAGCCACAAGGCATTACACAATAACAATATCGCGTGTAACATATTTAACTGGCAATATTTTAAATCTCATGTAACAAGCTTATTGCCACTCACCAAACACTTCTACAGACTGCGCTGCTATTAAACATATTCAAAAATAAAACCTTTAAACTTCTAGGCCTATATACTCGAATAAACTTTAGCACTAAACCACATCAACATTGCCTAAAGTATTAGTAACATTTAAATCAGTTAACTCACAGAAACTAACAAAAAACCTTCATAACCCATCCTTATCTTCTACAGAACCCATAACACCGTCTTAACTATAAAATAATCACTTCTGACAAGCCCCGATAGCGAGAACTAAGTTAAGTTATTACTTGCAACTACTTACCAAGTTTAAGTTAATAACTAAGCGCTTAAAACGCCCTTCCAAAGATGTTGACACTTTAAGATGAGCTGAAACTTTAACTTGAATATTTTAAGTGAAAGATAAAGTAAATAGTTTGAACATAAAAAAGGATTTAAACCCTTTGTTCCGTTTCAAAGCGGAAAATTATTTCAGCGGGATTTTTATACTAAGTGAAACCATTTAGTAAGTAAAGGGTCGTGTTAATTACAGTTACTATTCATTAGTATATGCATCACAAAATTCTAATTGTCTTTAATTAACTTGGCTCTTTCTTGTCAAGTTAGAGACAAATTTATTTCTGACCTTTAAATCTTTCTATTAACTATTGTTTGACTACAATCTAAAGAGCAAAATAAATTCTCGTGCCATTTATATTCAAGTTCAATAGTAATCAACTATAAATGTAACACGAAGACAAAACATCAATAAAAACTAAGTAAAGCTTGATTTGACCCTCCAAAGTTTCGGACGCGAATCTATTGTGTATTCTACATTCAAATTCAATCGACATAAAATCCGTTAAAACATCTGTCGTACGAAAACCGTTCGAAATACAAAAAAAGAATAAGGCGTTCTAAAATCACAACGTCCAAATAAAAATAAATCTCCCTGTTCCAAAATCAAAACTCGAGTCAATCAAATAGAAGACGTTCGGAAATCATAACGTTCATATCGATTCAAATCAATCGGCTATAAAAACGTCGTCCACTTAGGAACGTGCTCCAAGTGACAATTGTCGACCTACGATGTAGAATGCGTCTTGTGTCAATTGGCTGTCTCCGAGGCCACTGAGTGTCAAACTTTTAGAAAATGTATTTTTATATACTTTTAATAAAGATTCCCATGCACTCTTTTGGATATAAAAAAAAAGAAATTATAAAACGTAGTATAACAAATCTTTACCTAAAAATAAATTTATAATTTATCATTCTGGAAATTTAATAATTGCCAGAATGATAAATTATAAATTTATTTTTAGCCATTTGCGCATCATGGGTTCTATCCCTATATATTGTACTTAAAACGTGAACCGGTTCCTAACTACAACATCATCCTTCGCTGGAGAGGCTAGCAAAGCTCCTGTAATCTTTAAAAAAAATCTAAACTAAGCCATCTGATGATAGGAAATCGGATCTTATTATAATTAAATTAAAGTTCAATAATATAATCATCGAGTAACTGCTGTTTTTTTCACAGTTTTAACATAATAAGTAAGTGGTGTATATGTGTATAAATGCTTGCTGCATGCGTTGGTTAACACTGTAACTGCAGTGAGCAGTTGATCATAAATAAATATATAAATTGTTGAAACTTTGAGCATCACTGCAGTGGGGCAGCAAACGGCCTGTAAGCGCCGTGATTGGCCAGAATTGACATCGTGTCTCGAGTCGTCACAACTAATCGACCAGTTCGTCAGCCTTTTGTATGTCTATTGATGAATGTGACTTGCCACTTGCTTGTATAGTGTTATAAATGTTTTATGCTACGTTGATTTTGTCTGATAATCTCGATGGTTGTCGAGCCGATCGCAGATATCAGGGTTCGATCGGTAGAGCAGTTTTATTGGGTTTTATGTTGGAAAATTATGAGTATTGGGACGGATTCTGTAGAAGTGCCTGATGGACGGCAATAATCTCCCACTGTTATGTAGGACTTAATCATAGCTGATAGAATATTTGTGTACCTGATACACCTCTGCATAGCCCTTTAGAAATATACGTATAGACGTGAGTATGTGTATGTGTGTAGACTACTACCATGTTGTTTTACAAATTAGTAAGTATTCTTCTTAACACCCCAGTTACACTAAACGCTTGTGTTACAAGTCAAATCAAATTAAATCAAAAATATTCAAATTCAGTCGTTTGCCCAACACGTGAGAATCGAACACACAAACTTTTAATACTTGTAAATGTCTGTGTAATGTCTTTTGCTAGGAAAATGATCACTTTCATGTGGTTTCTTTCGTCACCGAAAGTAGGGTAAGAAATTATATAGCTACCCGTAAACCTCTGACTTAGCTTAGAAGCCTGACAAATCATAGGGAACACTAATAAAAAAAAACATTTATAAGAACATGCTCTTTATGTGATAAAACTGATAATTTAAATACGAATCTTCTCATCGGCCATGTTATTTTCGTATGTAAACGAATCGGTGCCTATGTGACACTGAGGCATAAATTTGCCCACCTCACAGAACCTCTAAGGCTTCTACAAAAGAACTAGAAGTAGTTATATAACTCGTTTTATGTCCAAGCAATATTTTAGCGCTAATGGTAACTTGTGTCTTTGTTAATCGATTATGAAATCAAGAAATTAGGTAATTATTAAACATTTTGTTGAAATTCCTGATTGCCTTATTGGCTTATGAGCGCTTGCGTTATCTTGAATCTTCTTTATTTGATTACCTGATCTGGCAGTTATATATATTTTCTCAGGAAATTCTTATTAGCGCGAAATAACTACACGGATGACGCAGTCGTTTTGGTGGTCAACTAGCCGGCCAGGACGTCGAGTTTCGGAAGATTGTATGGACAACCGCACATATTCTTCTGTCACTAATACATATATATATAGTCAAGCCTGTATATTCCAAAAGACGCCAGACTCGGAACAACTATTTATGTGCAACTCAGTGCAGTGGCAATAGCGAAGCGACTGCTAAAACCACTATATACATATATAGTGCATAAACTTATATATCTCTCATCAGTAATCTCTAGACTACTGACTCAGTCCGTCGTTTTAATCTAAATCTCCCAATAACACAGCAGTAGTCTTTTTTCTGGTTCTCATATCTATAAAGATGTCTTGAAGAGATATATGGGTCCATTAACCTACCAAAAACAGAGCATTATTCTATATACAAATACCTATATTATTAAGTTTTTCTAGTAAAGTAATCTCAGTAGCAGCATGAAGTCTGGAATTGTGCCCGATGGCCTTGTTGCATTTGCCTCCGATGTGGTGTCTAAAACCACAGCTCGCGAAATGTGAGTGTAATCCATCTCTGCCTACCTCCTTCGCGGATATAACGTTTTTTTTTTTTTTTTTTTTTATTTTGCTCGTCAAAATGACCACACTCCACCTGATGGTAAGCAGTCGTGTGGTCTAAGAGCAGTGGCCTCCACATCGTCCTCATAGCAGCCGAGGCGATGTTGAGGTCTCTACTTTGACGGCCTGAGAAGGTGCTTTTTCACGCCCCGCTTAAAGGACCCAGGATTGAAGGAAGAAGGAAACACCTGCCTTGGCAGAGAATTCCATGCCTTGATCGTTCGGCAGAGGTATGAGGACCCAAACTTGTTGGTACGCACTCTAGTCGACTCCACCGTGTAAGGATGGCATCTGAGCCCAGCACGCGTTGTTCTGGATAGGAAAGGGGAGGGCGGTTACGTGAGCCTAAATCTGTACTAATGATATAAATGCGAATGTGAGTTTGTTTGTTATACTTTCATGCCTTAAATATTCGAATGACCATCATGAAATTCCGCATACGTGTTGTCAGGGACACAGAAAAGAACATACTATTCCTTTTCTCCAGGAAAAAGTTACTGCGCCCGAACTTTAGAAAATATATTGACAAAATCTACATTAACACGAGTAAAGCCGCGGGCTGTAATAGTAATCACTAAAATTCTAAGCTTCCTTAAAAACTCGTAAACACAAATCTTTCCGCACCCCACCTTAAATTTCTCAATGAAAGCCGAAAGCCATAAATTACCCCCTAGTACACCAAATCAAATTTTATTGTTATTTTCTAATCACATGTCATTAATACAAAGTACTGTAATTAATATCGGAGGTATACTTTATGAGACATTAAAAGCTTCACAACAGCTTT
Organism: Catocala nupta; assembly: GCA_963675205.1. Lineage (NCBI taxonomy): Eukaryota > Metazoa > Arthropoda > Insecta > Lepidoptera > Erebidae > Catocala > Catocala nupta. The sequence continues at coordinate 16,697,484 of OY776104.1, forward strand.
CTACCGTGTAGGAGGGTTCGATGACCCTTTATTGTTTTCTTAATGATGACAAGGCAGTAAAGTGATTCTTTGTTAAAATTATTTAGAAGTTTCGTGTTCATTTTAGTTGGGCTGGGGAAAGGATGGAAGTAGAAATCCGTTTATCGTTCATATTATGATCCTTAGATCTGTACAAATTTTTATGTTTTAAGGCATGAATGGAATAGTGTATTACGAGTAGTATAAGAAGTAGTTTACTCCTGCCAGTGTGTCGAGTGTTGTGGATTTGATCCTAACAGTTATTTGCATAATCTAGATGCTTCGAGCATATCCGTAGTTTCAAATTTTGTAAAGTTACGACTTTGAAACAAATTGAAGTTATATACATGCGACACAAAGATTTTGCCTAGAAAAGAAATAGTATTTACAGGAAAACAGGATAAGGGATTTTATGCTGAAAAGAACCTATAAAGGTTAAGTTCTTTTGTGGATTTTGTTTATCCTGCCCCACTTCCTTACCAAATTACATGAAAATTAGTACAACGGTTAAGCTGTATTTTAAATTATTAATAATTTGAATACCCGAACATATGTTTATCACACATCCTGCTAATAACACCTACATTTTCTTTTACATGTTTTTTCTATAGACAAAATATAGTTGTTCCATACCACACCCTAAATAGCAACATAACAAAATGACGAATGTTGATAATAATTTATTTTATACCGAAATAGCAAAACGAATTCAGCTACTTATTCATATATTAATACAATAAAAATCCTTGAACAAAACCGCTTTGGCGACACAATCGTACAATAAATTTAACTAGTAAAAAATCAATCGCCATATTGGACACTGTCAATAAGATATATAGCAATCAATTATATCTTAAAATGTCACAATGGGAAAACCACTTCTTTAAACAATAATTTTAGTATAAGAAAAAAAAATATGGTAATGAAATATGAGATGCCGATTGTGGAATAGTTTTTTGTTCGATGGAATACATCTGTCGATTGTATAATAATAACGAGTATATCAAAGAATGCGACCTTTGTTTTGTGTTTATCGATATCGATAGTACGGCTAGTTAAGTGATTTATGCACGAACGAGCTTTTATGTATTGTTATTTGTTCAATAATATATCTCCATATTCGCACCAGCAATAATACCTTGGTCATCTCGAAACTGTACAAACAATCCAACAACGGACACAAGGCATGCCCTATATGTAACACATACATTTTTGGACCGTGTGGGGATCGAAACCACAACACTTGATGCTCTGTCATTGAAAAGGTAACCATAGCATCATCCCTGCAGTTAATCTATGGATTTATTCTCGTGAATCCAAAGAAAAATTATGACCCCACAATATCCGTGCATTAAGGATTACAAAAATATCTAATTTACAGTGATTCAATAGAAACTACAACTTTTCGGAGGTTGTCTATATTTACAAAAAGACAACGACAAAAAAAAATTGCACTACCTTTTTACTAATTTATCATCACGCAGGTTTTTGTAATGACACTATGCAGTCTAGTACTGGTATTGTTAAGCATGACGCATGCACTTTGACATTTTGAAGTTTTGAAAACATCTGCTAGTAATCTGCATACATGAGATTTCAATAATATTTTTAAAATTCCATGTATAGTATGGTAGAATTGACTACGAATCTTTACAAATCCGATTTGTGTATAACTATCCAGCGCAGAATATTTTTTGATATTCCAGGGCGAATGTTAATTTGCATAACTTGCAGCTCTACAAAAGACAAAAACAACGATCTTTTAATATTAAAAGGTCAACAAAGACAAATTAAATTAACACGAGCACACTTTCGAATCGAAAATACTTCGAGACCGTTTTTAATTAACTCAATTTAATTAAAAAAAAGACGAAAAATAAAAACAGAAAGCGCGGCTACATGTAATGTCGGGTGGTCCTGTATATTTTATTCAATTAAAACGCGAAAAGGTTTTGTGTGTAAAAATCAGTTTTTGGGGTACGCGTCACGCATACGAAATATATGCAAAATTTTCAAGCAGTTTTAAAATTATACGAGAATTTGACATTCAAATTGAAGTGGGCTGTCAACACGATGCATGCTGTTCGGGATGTAAATACACGTAAATATAATTACACCCGTATTCAAATACGATGTATTAGGGTTCCATATTTTTAAAGAAAATCCCTAGTCTTTGTATCAACAGGAGGAAAAGAACATGCCTAATTTTGGGCATCTCAAATGAACAGCACATACATATTTAAAATTAAAGCTTCTTTTTGCCTGATTTGGTAAATTCGAAGTTGTATAATCGTAGTTACCAGAGCTATGTTATATTTAAAATATAGCCTACTAATAAATCGTAAATCCCATAGAAGACAACATTTTTAAACTGTGCTTTATAAAAGTAAGGATGTCCAATTGTCCATACTTATGCAGAACCTTTACAGGTGTGGGTGCTACACACATATTTGCATTATTTTTATGAGAAAATGTCAGAATTCCTTTTTAAAGCAAGCTTCTGATTCTAGTAGGCCTAAAGGGAAAATAAATGATATATTTTGAATGTTATAAAGTATTTTTATTACATAGGTACAAGATTTTCTCCGCAGCTTCGCTCGCGTCAATGCAGGTTATGTCAATAAATTTCTATCCCTTGGAAACATTACTTTTAAAACATTTCATCCAGAAAAAAGTATGTCATTTTCTATATTCCTACCAACGTGTATGCAAAATTTCATGATGATCGTTGGATTACTTAAGGCGTCGAAGCGTAACAAACAAACAGAATTTATAATATTAGTTAGGATTTTTCACGTTGTGACTTAACCTTTAAAAGCACAGTTCTTAAATGCACGAGACAGACGGAGCTATACACTCTGCAACGCACTATCTCTTTCTCGAAACCCTCATTAGGTCCTTCCAAAATCGTTCTACCCGGAACCAGACTATGGAATTTATTAGTGTTCTTCCATTGTATTTTTAAAAAACTTCCATTAAGCAATTGTTACAAGCAGTAATATCTGATCTTCTCCGAATTGTTAAATTACATTAGTTAACTAACTAGCAGTAATAATTAGGTTACAAATCAAATTAGCATAAGTAATTGTAACTGCTATGGTTGAATTAATCATAATTAATTGGTTTGGTTGCACTATTACAGTTCGCAATATTATAGATTGTTATTTATTGCAATCAGATCTGGATCAGTTTGCCCAATATTGTTTGAAAAATAAAATTCAGTTAAGTGTGTCAAAATGTGTATCCATCACATTTACTAAAAAGAAGAATGTTTTAACACACACCTATAAATTGGCCCATGAAACACTTGGTAGGGTGCCTTCTGTGAGGGATTTGGGAGTACTACTGGACAGCAAACTTCATCTTGATCAACACATAGATAAAATCATTGCTAATGCTTATCGTATGTTTGGCTTTGTAAAAAGATCAACTGTAGAATTTAAGAAAACATCTACATATATGCACCTGTACAAAACGCTCATTAGGTCGCAGCTTGAATATGCAGTTTTGATATGGAATCCCCTTTATGATAAGTATTCAAATACTTTGGAACGAGTTCAGCAAAAGTTTATTAAGACACTCCGCTATCGTTGCAGTTATAATTTTTCTGAGTTTGATAAGATAAATAATCAGCTATTAGATTTAAAGTCTAGACGCTTATTCCTGGAAACAATGTTCCTATTTGACTTATGTCGGAACAGATATGATTGCTTGGATATAACAAACAAATTATACTATATCGTACCTAGGACTATAATAAGGCGCCAGGTGCGCGAATATCCGCTTTTTGCTGTATCTTCTTGCAGAACAAACGCCGGCGTCCGTGCGCCTCTGTATCGTATTACTAAAAATTACAATAGTCATTTCACAAATATAGATATATTTACATTATCACCTGCCAAATTTAGGAATGCTTTGATAGAGAACATAATGTTAACTAATAAATAATAAATTTTTTTTCTTTGTTCATAACCGCATGTAAGTGTATTGTATTTATAATAACTGTAGCATTGTATTTCCTTATAAACTATTTGTATAACTTGATGCACTTGAGATTAATAAGTTCTATATTATGTATATTTCTTTCAGTAATATGTGGATAACGTTGTGAGCTACACATTTGTTTCATAATTATTGTTAATGCTAGTTATTAAGAAAAGTGTGTAACTGTTTGTTTTCCCTAAATAAATAAATAAATAAAAATAAATAAATAAATAATCAGAGTAGTAATAAATTAGATAATTGTATCTATATGAATATTAATTTAGATATACTGTCTCGTTGGTTGGCTTTCTGCGCTTACGTTTACGGCCTACGTGAAGTCCCAGGTTTACGGATCAGATAAATTGTAATTGGTATTATTTTACGAAATTTTCAGTAGTTCGGAATTTTGTGGCATATGGGTATCGAACCCACAACACTGAGCGCATTTTAGTGTCGAGGTGACCATGTTATCTATAGCGCCATTAGTGTAGCCTCGAAAAGTAATTTAAATATCTATTTCATGGGCTTTAAAATGTTTCATTGCAAAAACTGGGTGTATAAAATATCTCTACATAACCAGGGACTGATATTTATAGGCTACTGTTATCGCCTACTATCAGGCGGATATACTAGGTGTTGCCAAATGTTCTAGACATTTTAATGATACAATATATTGTTTTACTGAAAAACAACTAACTTTCCAAACGAAGAGTGAAACTCGATATTCAGTGAGTCATCGATAAGTTCATCGATATTTTAACGTCGATAAAAGCACATCACTGGCGGTCGTTGCCCGGACCGCTATGCTAATAAGGCTACTATTGATTTGCATGAAACAAATCTTCTCTTGGACAATTATTGCTGTAGTCCATTAATTAAAATAAATCACTTCGCGTGAGGTCTTCTGTATAAAAATAAACTTATTCATGTAGGAAATTGTGCAAGAATTAATTGCTTTTATTATTACTTTGACACAGAGACGACTGTGTTGTTAAGCAAACTAGTCCCTAGATTGAAAATTCTGAAGCTTCCTTGACGAGAGTACGTCGTTTTTTTATTGTTGCCAATCAAAATGACTACACTCAGCTTGATGGTAAGCAGTCGTGTAGTCCAATAGCAAAACCCTCCATACCACGTCCTCATTACACCTGAGGTGGTACCGAGTTTTCTAATTTAGCGGCAAACGGAGATGCTTTTTTACGCTTCGGTTGTAGGACCCAGGATTAGTGTTCCAAAGACTCGAGTAACTACACTAACCTATTGCTGACTACAAATAATTTGTGTCTGGCGTGTGGCTTTAGACGAAATAGGTACCATTGCATTAACACTAGGTTGCGAAGGTCAGGTCAGCTGGTGACGAAACGGAAGAGTTGTCTAACTCAGGAAAGTGTCATTCGCATACACTGGAATCAGCGTGCGAGTTAAAACACAACGATTGCCGAAGTTGAAGGTAGATATGTCTCATTTTTCTTTCATCTCATGTTTAATTCTTTCGGGTCAGCAAGCCGCGGTTGATACTCTAGGCAAGTGATTATAGCCTACTGTAGCCAAGATCTGGATGTATGCTTGTTAATCACCTTCGGATGAAAAAGGTACGTCTATCAAAAGGTATCTGGTTCCTCACCAGCGATTAAGTAACTGTTGTTATAGGATTATAAAAACAGTTACTTAATCGCTGCTGAGAAACCAGATATTAATCCCACATACCTTTTTATGCTTTTAAATTGCCATAACAAACCAAAGTACAAGTATCTCAAAATAAAACCTTTTACATTTTTAACGTTTAACATACTCCTTAATTTATCGTATAAAGAAACTCAATTTTCCTTCTTTGCGTCTGATCTCAAAGATAAACAGTTATAAGTTTATTCTTATGAGATATCTTAACAATAAATTGAGATAAGATAAAATTGAACAAAGACTGTGTTATCTCTGCTTATCTCTTTATGAGAACAAGCTTTAAGCATTAATGGATGAACATGGAATTCGCATTGGCTTACTGTATATATTTTATTACCTTGCACGTAGGTACTTGTAACAAGGATTTTTCAGCTATAAACAGACTTTTCATTGCCAGTTCAGTGGCTTATGATTGATAGGCTATGTTAATGGTATATGATCGAAAAGTTTGTGGTTTGGAATCTCTTTTCAGACTCTCTCGCTTATACCCGAAGGAGCTAGTAGAGATATACGTCGCTGGTTATAATTTAAGGTTCCACGATAGAATAGAAGCATTTATCAGACATATTGTTGAGCTCCGTGCTGCCACTAAGGACGCCGTAACGGACAAACTTATTATACGTTTTGTAGTATAAATCATGTAATCCTAACTAATATTATAAATGCGAATATGAGTTTATTTGTTTGTTTGTTACGCTTTCATGCATTAACTACTCGATCATTCATCATGAAATTAGCATACATGTTGTCAAGGGTACAAAAATGGTCAGGGTACGTTTCATCCAGAAAACAAGTACCGTTGCCAAGGGATAGAAAATTGGCATAACCTAAATTTACGCGAGCGAAGCCGCGGTCAAAATCTGGTATAATAATCTAGTATAAAAAAAGTAAAAGCAAAAACTTTGTACCCCTTTTTACGAAAATTGTGTGGACCGGGGAGTATGAAATTTGGCACAGCTAAAGTTTATATGGAGAAGGAGAGGCGACTCCTAATATATTTATAAAATAGGCATTAAAAATACATTAAATTAATGAAAAAGCACTACACACACACAGCCATCATTCATGCAGTCGAATCGCGTTCGTAGTATTTCGGCATTGTTCGTCTGACGTCGTACAATTCTTTGTAACTACGGTTACTTATACCTTATTTATATGTAATAAAGAAAAAAGAAAACAAAGTAGCAAGCTTAGGCATTTTGGTCGAATTTTGACCACTAGGCGACCGCTAGTACTATGAATTATGTCATCTTTACTAAACGAGATGGGTGTAAAAACCCAGGATTCAACCTCTTCGTCTTCATGTGACCTTTTTTTTCGTCAGTTTTTGTAATGTCCTACTGCTGGGCAAAAGCCTCTACCTTGGACTTCCAAATCACTCTGTTGGTGGATATCCCCTGACCTTATGACCTTGTGACCCCTATATCTCAGGGTTCTTTTGACCCATAGGGACCTCATATTCAACCTCGACCGAGGGATTACCTCAAGGTGTCTGCACACCAAGTTACAAGTCAATCAGTCCAGTGGTTCCGGAGCCTGTCACTAACAAACTGTCACTAACAGACAGACACACAGACCCAGATAGTGTTTTCATTAACCTATTCGAAGAAAACTCAGAGGTTAATAAAGAGTGTATTACGTGTTTGCGTTAGATTTACTTGTGCTGATTGCCCCATCTACATTTTTTCCCTATTAGAGATTTGAACCAACAATTACGATTGGCTGTAAGTTCATCAGCATAAAATCCAACATTACAACTCGCATGAGATGAACGAGGCATAAACTAATGTTGATGTAATACACCTCTACACATCCCCATAAAGTGAATAAATATTATATCTCTTATTTTGAAACAAGTATCAAAAATACGACTATATGTAAATAAATAATTACAAGTATAACTTACTTCATTGGTAGCATCGAAGTGGCTACTTAAATTACTATGCCATTCGTATAAATTACTTCCAAAATCTGTGTCTCCTAAATCTTTCCCCCCATTTCCTGAATTCCATTCACATAAACACACATTTCCAAAACATTACACATCTCTATTTTACATAATCGAGCAACTAATTGTTATAATTTAGACCTTGAGGCCTACTGAGGCCTACGGGCCCACCCAACAATAACAGAGTCCCTCGGTATATTATAAATCATAGAATTAATTATTATTGGCTTATAATTTGTTAGAAGAACATGGAGCTACGTGTCAGAAACACAAGTAGTATTAGATTAATATATAGAATAAATCCCACATTGGTACCTGGAATCCTTGGTTTGATTCACGACTCAGGTAACGTGTTATTGTTTCTTTTTCTATAAGAAACCTCTTAGTTGTATCTATTAAATATACAGGCTGTCACAGAAGTCAACGTCAAGCCGGCGTCAGGTAACAGTCTAAGTTAGCGCTTGTAGTCAGAATAACCCTGAGTTTGATGTCTGTGACGAGAGAAGAGCAGTCTCATTAGCGGGTTTTCTGTTGTAGTTCCAGCGTTCGTAGCTGCGACAAACGCTAACCAGCCTAAGCTTATCTTGATCATACAAAAATTCCTAACTGCCTATGACCCCAACGATAAACTTATTCACATACATACATTTTATTACATTACTGCATTAAACTGAGTCGAGACGCAAAATAACAGTATAATACTTCACGAACAACGGCACCGACATAAACTCGAAGAATCCAAGCGGTTTCCACCATAAACATAAAAACCCATCGTGCCAACTCCATGAATTTCGTAGTTGCGCGTTCCGAAGAGTTATTACAAACTAAATAGCTGTATGAATATGCAGCTGACTGTACCAGGTCTAATTGTACATTAATATTTACAGCCGACTGTACGTGGGTAGCTACAGGTATTGGGACTGGCTATAAATATTTGTATACGAAGTGGTAGCTTCAATGTTGCATAGTCCTTAATTCGGTATGCCTCCGTGGCGCAGCGGTAGTGAATGCGATTGCCAGACCTAATGGTCTCGAGTTCGGGCCGGGCCAACAAAAAAGTTATTGGGATTTTCTGTTAAGAAATCTCAATAGCAGCCCGGAGTTAAGATGTTGGCGGTGTTAGTCACCTCCGTGCCTCGGAAAGCACGTAAAGCCGTTGGTCCTGCGCCTGATCTCTCTCCGGTTGTGTCGGATTACCGTCCCATCGGATCTTGAGAGTTAAGAAACAGAGAGTGCACTTGTGTTTGCGCACACGCTTGTGCACTATAATATCTCCTGCGCAGATGACCAGTCTCCGTTAAGATTGGCCGCCGTGACCGAAATTCGGTCTGGAGGACATTATTTTTATTTATGTGTCTTTGTAAGAAATAATACTAAGTTTTACCTGTGGCTGCGTCCGTATGGTTTCTGGTAAACTATCCCACAGAAACCTAGCGTTTTTAAGATAAAATGTAATTCTATGCCTGTCTACGTGCCATATAACCATAAAATCATATGGATCTCTTGCTGCAATTCTACGTGAAGGGATGAAAAACCATTGATCCAGCCATATAAGGTATTAGTCTTGCGAATTGCGAATTAAGAAGTCATGGATTTGAATCCCAGTTATTGCACTACCGAATATTAATTTTACAAAGTATTTTATAAGTAATTTGAAAACCAAACTTTACAAAATCGACAATTCAACAAACTATGGTACATACCATTTGAAAGGACTGTTCTTAAACTTTACAACTGCTGGGCACGAGCTTCTTTTCAGTATGCCAAGGATTATGCCATCATTTTGGCTCTATGCCAGTTATAAGTCCTTACACATTTTATGGAAGTACGTAGATAACTCAGACATGCAGGTTTCTTCACGATGTTAGAGCTATTTATAATTTATTTGCAGAGAACAAACAAAAGCGAAAATTAATACTATAGAACCAACAGACCAGTCACTGATTAAAAAAGAAATGAACAATAGAAATAAGGACAACAAAATACAAGGAACATTTTTATAAATTTTCTGCTCACCGTCATTATTGTAGTTCTATATTGTCAGATTAAATTCCTCGAAGGAAAACACACACAGTACTTGTTGAAATACTATTGCGATGAAGTTTATAACAAACGGTTTCAATCATGTTATTAAAAGCGATACTTGTTTTAATACTAGATTTTGCCTGGGGCATCGACTGTTCACTATAGACGCAAGCAACATTATTTATGCTGATCATTTCATGCATTAAACTGCCGCACTACCTACTCACATAGCCTAGGTAGAGGCGTATCACCTACATTTCGCCAAGGTATACTAATATTATAAAGCTGAAGAGTTTGTTTGTTTGTTTGGTTGAACGCGCTAATCTCAAGAACTACTGGTTCGAATAGAAAAAGTATTTTAGTGTTAGATAGCCCATTTATCGAGGAAGGCTATAGGAACAGAGAATAAGTGAAAAATTTTGCAAAAACGGGTGAGATTCTCTTATGTGAAGCAGACGAAGTTCCGCGGTTCAGCAAGTTATGATATAAGATCCCACATAATAATGGATGAGCGTATTGCCTTCAACCAGGTTCAGTTCTAGACTCTATACTGCTACTAAGGCTTCTTGCCAAAATAGTGATATCCTGCTAGACCGGGACCTCTCAAGCTTACAAACTGACAAAACGATATCGAAATCCGTCGAGCAGTTTTAGCGAGATATTGGTACAAATGCACATAATATGCAAACATTCTATAATCCATTCTTTACTTTGAATTTAGAATCTCAATGGAAGACGCATTGTGTCTGGGCCTTCGAGTTGGAATGTTGATATAACCATCTAAAAATGATGTAAGAAATATCTGCAAATTACAGACACAGCTTTGTTTTAGTTTTATGATACTATAAACAGATTATTACTAGAGTATTTTTTATCATCATGATCATTTTATTTCAGCGGAATCTTCTCACAGATTGACGCGGCCGACTTGGGAAGTATTTGAGTCTGAATGTTCTTTATAAAGATAGTTTTAACACTTCTACTAGCGTTTACTTTTTGAAATATTTCAGGTTCGTTTTCTTTAATGTAGAATATTCTTGCAGGTTAAAACTTACATCAAGCATTTTCCTAATAGGTTTATTTTTAAGACAAGTTCCGCATTCAATCGACGAACGAGCGTGAATAATATAATTGTTTCGGAAGCAAGAGAGTTACCTCTCTTGCTTGTAATAATTGTATTTATTGTACCACTTTTACCTTAAAATAATTAAATAAACAAAGAATATGACAACTACCCACACCAATTACAACTTTGTACAGCTACTAAAAAACCACAATAGCTAAATATAACTTATTTTCAATTCTTTTCAAGTCTTACTTTATAAAGAAATTAGGGCATCTGTCGGCCCCGACAATACCGAACACAAGTTGTTGACGTCTACTCATTTAATAGACTTCAACAAAATCTAATTAAGTTTGTAAATTGTATTTTATCCGTCAGCACAAAAATATAGCTCATTTACAACTTTAATACAACGAGACAAAGTAATTGAGTGATCACCAAATTAACTGTCTAAATTGGTAATTATTGGTCCCCTGTGGGATGCCCGGTTTAAGTCGTATACCACCTTGAAGAGGGGTTGGACGAAAAAGTTTTTTTGAGTGATTTTACTGGGGATTAGTCGAAATTACTGTAGTTGGATATTGATATCAGAATTTGTTTTTAATAACCCTATAATCCAGCTGTGTACGGCAATAGGGTCATCCTCTATTACGTAAGATTTAAGGCATAGCTGGGGACCTAAATATAATACAAATGTTTAAAGTACAAACGACCACAATTAAAAAATTACAACAACAAAAACAAACGTATAACCACATAAATCAGATTCAATAGCAGCAACCGGCGTCGATATATGTAGATATCTGTAACTGCTTATCTTCAACACAGTTAAGACACGCCTTCAACATAATGTCATACATTTCTGTCAAAAGTTATATAAATATGTTGTTTGATGTTATATCTCCCAGCATTGTGCGTTAGGGGACATACGGGTATCAAAGAGGATGAACAAAAAAGTACTTATAAAATAATAAATTATTTTAATTTTTATTTTAAGGTTTGAAAGTTCCATTTTATGCTTGGGTCGATAATGAGGTACTGTTTCCTGCATCAGATATTGTTAGTTGTAATATCTGTTAGGTGACTAATCAGTGATTATTAGTAGTATTCGGCAATGTGCTGGTCGACCATAAGCTAGAGGCTGGAAATAGGATGCATGCCTGTTTCTATATCAACTCTATTCTGTTATTATGTATACTGCTTTTGCTCGCGGCTTCCTTCGCTCAAGTAACAGTTCCATTTACCAGAGAAATGTACCCCTGACAACGTGTACGCCTTTCATGATGATCGGTTGAGTGGCTAAGGCGTGTAAGCGTAACAAACAAACAAACTCACATTCGCATTTATAATTTTAAATAGGATTCTATATTATTATGCATTATTAAATAAAAAACAACTCCTATACGAACCCCCGTGCCGCGTTGCAGGTTTATCAAAATAGGCTGTAAAATACACGCCATGCCGCCGCGCAGTCTTGTTTTGTGTTATTCTTTGATTATTTTGAGTATTTTTACATCTACCCACAGTAAAACATATTTAGATAGTCGAGGGAATGGCTGGTAATGTATACGTTATCATTCGTCCATTAGCTAATTTTGTTTACCCCAAACAAATATTTTTAACGAAGAAAGTTCATGGACATTTCGTTGTACCTATTCGACGACGAAACCCGAAACACTAATTCATAAAATGACTTCGGGTAAAATACATGTCGGTATAACAAATAAAACAGAGCCTTGACCAAGGCTCTGTTTACGTTAAACATAACCTTCTCTCAACAAAAACAAATCCAAAACATCCTTGATACACCGATCTGTCATTTTCCCTCCAGTCAGAGCATAACTTTCGTCTATAAACGCCAACAAAATGACTTCCAATTGGCCGAATGAGCAAGCTGTATCTACAAATCTATAGGGGAGGTCGGGCCAAAACGGAACACACTTGATAAATTGCACCTTAGCAACAATATTGGGTTACAAACGCGACCCTTTGTCGTCGTATTAGGACGGAAAGTCCACAATAGGAGCAAATTTTCTCACCTTCCTGTAAAGATCGAACCCAGATTACATATTATATTGGGACTATTACTTAAAATTGCTTGCCAATTTCGTTCGGTAACTGAAAATGCTTTGTATGGTAAAGGAGCCGATTCGTCAGTTTGGTCATTGATAAGGTAATTTATACAACCTATTTAGAATAGTTTGTATGCAATGTTGTTCGTCGTTTATTTTGAGAAACACATATCCATTAGGTTTTATATTATTACGTTACATTGAAAATAATATGTTTCTTTTAATACCAAGCCTAATAAATATACTTAAATATGGTTTCTTTATTCTCAAATATAATTTTAACAAACAAAGATATACGACATGCAAAACTGTCACCAATAACAATATAAATATAAAAGCAAATAATAAATGAAATATTAATGAATATGAATAGTATAGAATGTCAGCTCTTAATACATTTGGAAATTACAGAATGATATTTGAGATCTATTTACAAAATATATAAGTATATTTTCTTTGTTTGATTTCTTAAGATATACATATATACGGATTCTTGTGTATGTGAATAATGAACTTAAAAGTTATCTTATTATATCTATTGTTCAGAGCTGAATAAAAATAAGCAATAAAATAACAGCGCGACTTTTACCAAGGGTTTAGTACACCCGTTATTAGAATTATTTTGTCAGCCATGATAATATATTTTCTTTATTAGAATAATAAAATATACATAGAAATGAGATATATATTTGATAAATATCCATGCTAAATCGTTTACAATCGACTCCTAATAAGGGCAATAACTTCCCACATGAAATAAGCATTACTCGCCTTTGACAGATGACTCGCCCAATTTTTCTAGGCCTCCTCGCCACGGACTTGTACCTGAAATATTTTCTAGGGTGCTTAGAAAGGACAGTTCAAGGCAAAGTGGTCGTTTTTGTACACAATACGAACACCCTATGATATACGGGGGAGAATTTTATTTAATATCGTGTTATTGATTTATTACTTTAGTCGAGTGAGCGAGGTCCCATATTGGCCCAGTTTCCCCTAAATTGTGTTTAGTGACGTGTGTTGGTATGAATGCTGCCATTTTTCATTTTCGTTTACTTTTGTTTTATATACATATGTTTAATATTGTGCGATGGGAGAAACCGAATTTTATCTAACATACAGGGTTATTTGCAGTAGCTTAGTAGGGTTATTTGGGTCAATATGGATTTAGTTTAGAATGAAGTAAAATAAAATGAAATAAGCCACTATATAAATGAATGAAAATGGATTGAAAATGTAAAATACTTAGCTTGAGACGCATGATTTGCTTATACAGTGCAAATGTAGAAAATGATTACCTGTAAATGAAGAAAAACAATTGTTATTATTTTTTATGATTATAATATATTATATTCATAAGAAGCTGACGACATTTTGTTTGTGTGTTTGTATGTTTTTAATAACTAACGTTTATGTGTGCACACAAGAACGTTGGAAATAAACGCACACATAACATGCCGCAATGTGTGTAAATAATAATATTATTGTAATATCTTTATTGTTTGTATAAAGTTTATCACAAATAAATTTTGTCTTACAATTGGACAGTTGTTGTATAAAAATAATTGTAAATATAGCGAGACAAGTACGTTTCGGTCGTCCCTTTGTTTGCTATGGCTCGACTTGGCTGACACTGCCGTGGCCGATATTTTAGTGGACCATGAATAATAAAGTCAGTGGAGGTTAAAAAATACTTTGCTAAAATAGCGATTTAATTGATTTTGCCAGCGCAGCATCGATATGACGTTACAGGTCATTAAATTTTGCTAGACGTCATGATATAAAATTGGAATTTAAAAATCTTGATGGCTCTTTTACTTTCTAAAACAAAATATATAAAATATTTGCCCTTTACTTAATAGTAAGCAAAGTCATAAACCAAATAATTTATTTCCGTACAACATAAACATTTAAATATTTATAAAATAATGAATTATGAAAACATGTTGTTCCAAGAGAGAGCATAACAAAGAAGAATCAGGTGAGCTACTCATGGCCGCCACTCTTTATAATCGCAAATTGTTGCCAACGTATTCCTTATATAATACTAGCTTTTTACGCGGTTTCCCCCGCGTTAAAGTACTGTTACCAGTACTTTGTTTTTAATAACCTATGTTACTCGCTGATAATACAGCTATCTAATCTAATTCAAGTGAGCGGCTCCCGCAAAACGTATGCGCTAACGCTACAGGTAAAAGAATTTTTAAAATCGGTTAATTAGTTTCTGAGTTAAATCATTACAAACAAATATCTAATATTTTCTCTTTATCATATTAGTATACATTAATAATAATAATTGATGTGGACTTTGTATTACAGTACTTTGTTGTACTTACTTGAAAAACAAGTTATAAAACAAAATTTACGTTTTGGATTAGGTGGATTTTAAATGAGGCACATTAACTCACACACTGAGCTACGCTAATATAAAACACAAAATATAATTAGCTATTGGTTTAACCAAGTAGTTGCGTATAGGTAATCCTTACTTTAACAACCTTTATCTAATTACCTGTCGAGGGAACACATGATATAAAGGTGTTCATAAAATTGACAAACATTGAGTGTCGAATGAACACACACACAGAATCCATGGCCAATAGGCGTGTAGTTCTTATCTTATCTTGTGTGGGGGCCAGTCAGTACAGACCGACGTGTCCGTTATGCTAGCGTACACCAGAACTGCAACGAGTTAGTTTCTATGCCAAAAAACTCTGTGTAAATACTGCCTAATTACTGTAAAAATAAAAAAAAATCTTCCTCTTTAGTTTAGGAAATAAACACCATTTTCACTATGTACGCTAGCGTCACGATCAAGCTAGCGTACACATGGCCGTACTCGAAAACGGCTAATTGTAAAGCAACAGATTTGGACACAAAAATACTGTTCTAATACTTCTCCCGCTATGCAAAATTTCATAACGATTGCTCTTGTAGGAACAGAGATATTGAACAAGACTTTTCAATGACATTCGGAGCTGGCGTCATGGCAGCGTACACATAGTAGTTCTTATAGAAAGGGAACTTTTCTTGTAATGAATGCTATATATATAAATAGTGCGTGAAATTCTGCCTCTATTAGTGTAAATACTTTATGCGAATTCGCAGGGGAATAAGCAAAAAAACCTATGTTAAGTTCTAGGAACAAATATACTGACGTACTGTCGCGAACAAAATGAATTATTTGTGAAATTAAAAACAGAAATATAGCATTATTTTCTAATACACGTTAGCATGATGTGTTTTGACATAAATAAAATTAAAATGATTACATACTGTAACACCGCATTGCAAGTACGACATTGCACGGTGTTCGAAAACAGTGGCCCCTCAAGGAAACGACAGGGGCAGGCGCGCGCGCCGGAATTCACCCGCGCAACTACCCCTCCAAGAGCACTCGGCCGCCCGCTACGACAAGGGCAATACGTGCCGCGCGTGAGCACGTCCGTGATAATAATATTATCATCCCCGTAGAATGATAATACTAAAACCGTGTTGTGTATGTGTACCAAATAGTTGTGTAATTAATAATATTATATCAGTACGAAGACAATCATCACAGTCATTACATTACCTATTTATGTGCTTGACTGTAAAAAATTGGTTTGTGTGAAATGGAAAATTTTCTAATTCTAATGTGAAATAGACAATACGTTGTTCGCGCGTGCACAACTTATGGCAGCTCTCATGGTCTTTAAAAAGATGAGAACAATATCATTGCCGTTCACGGATTTAGTCGGACCCTGATGTGTTTAGAATTGTGGCAGTCAATTTATTAGGTAAGTTTACAAATTATTATTTTATGAATTACTAGCTGATGCCACGGCTTCGCCCGCGTGAAATTTTGATCCTGTTCCCGCGTCCCTTGGGACACGTTTCCCGGGATAAAAAGTAGCCTATGTGTTATTCCAGGTTCTATTCTACCCCTGTACCAAATTCCAGCCAGCCGTTAGAGCGTGATTGTGTAACAAACTACTAAACATCTTCACAAACTTTCACATTTATAATATTACTAAGATGTTGTCATTTTGATATCCTAACTTTGGTCATTTTAACTTTTTATCTTGAGTTTGTTCAAATTAAAATGAAATAATTTCATATAATTATCTTCTCTTTTTGTAGCAGGTTTAAATAATTAGTAGCCACGTATGTAGCCGGTACGCGCGGGCACTATTTATACATTCATGTTCATCCCCCTCCCCCCGGTCGTAAACCACATAGTTCACCGTCCCCAATCCTCGTCCCAGACCCTGAAGTTGCATAAAATCTACTAATTCTATTTAAAAATAGTAAATCTAAATACAATTTTATTTTACTTATTTCAGGTCGAAGCCAACAACTGCAGCGATAACCCACGACCATGACGTTATCGTAAACTGGACAGTACCTTGAGTCATCACGACACGTGCCTCCGATAAATTGATACTGGATTGAACTGAATTATGGATACTAACTCAAAAAGGGGTCCAAAACCGAAGGTGCCATTAGAGATACAAAAAGATGTTTATTTACAATTCAAAGATGACTTTTGTAATGGCATAATACCACCTATTTCGCATACTGTCTATAATAGTGTTCAATCTGCTTTAAAAAACAAAATGACAAAAAAGGGTATTCAAATGAGTATAAAAACTAATTATGTTTTTTTCTTTGGACATGTCATGAGCAAAAAAACACTCCCTTTTGTCACTGAACCTATGAGCTGTTCTTCTTCTGGCACAAATTATGACACGGACAATCCAGAACAGGACCGTTCTTGGAATTCTTTGACTGATAACAGTCCTAATAGTATAATACACATTTTATGCGTAGATAAAATAACTTGGGAAGAAATCAAACCAAAATATTATCACTATCGTCGTAATAGTAAAACGGATTGTAAACAACAAAAGAGACTTAAGCTCCAAATAAATAGGTGGACCAATGTCATACAAGGACAACTGTGGAATGCACTAAAATTAAGCTGTACATGGTGTTTTAAAGGAAATTATGCCAAGAGTGATTTTGAAGTTACTTGTAAGGGGTATTGTAAACAATGTCATGCAAATATCACAGTCACATCACAACTTAAAACTGAAAATTTAATTGAATTAAAATGTTTAATAACCAATTGGCACAATGATTACAAACATTCCGTTACTATAAAAAATCATATTAGGGCACGTACACGGCATATTCTTTCTCAAAATTTGCAAAATAGATCACCTATATCGGTCAGAAATGAACTAGCTTTTAAACTGATGCAAAAAAATGATGAAGAACCTCCAGTCCTACCAAAATTAGAGACATTACGTCAAATAAAACACCAAAGTAGGAAATCGTTACATTTTCACGAAAACCTTATTTTATCGCTTACGTGTATGGCTTTTACTCCACCGTATGATAAATGTGTGAGAGCTGTATCAGCACTCCCTTTTTATGTTTATTATTGGACAGATGACCAAATAAACTATTATCAAAATTGTCAAAAAACTTGTAACTTTATAAGAGTCTCTATAGATGCTACTGGATCCCTATTTTGTAAAAAAATAAGACCAATTGTTAACGAACACACGGAAATTGCAGAAAAATGTCAAGGCCCTATATTTTTGTACACTATTATGACCGATACTACGGTGAAAAGCAGTGTGCCATTAGGGCAGTTTATTTCTGAAAGACATACAATGGCTAGTATTTCGCAATGGCTAAATACTTGGCTTTCAGGCAGGAAACCTCCTAACGAAGTTGTTACTGATGACTCAGCCGCCCTAATTGGAGCTGTTGTTAAAGCATTTTGTGGTTACAACTCCACAAATGAATATTTGGACAGTTGTTTTAAATTATTAGAAAATAAATCAGATAAAGTCCCCATTTGCCACGTTAGACTGGATACATCTCATTTTTTTAAGACGCTCTATAATCTCACTGTTTTCAAACATGTAGACACGAGAATTATCCATTTTTATGTACAATGCTTTAAACAAATAAAAAATTCTATATCTTACATTCAGATTAAACAAATTATTCAGGATATTATTATTGTGTCCAAACATAAATATCGCGGAAGTATAAATGGACAACAAACACGATGCGAAAGTTCACTACAAAAATTACGAAATATAATTACAGCAGATAAAGAAACGAGTTACCTAGAATACGAGAAAAATGCAGATTATCCAAATTTTGAAAGTAATAATATTTTCGAGGACACTGACATAGATTTAGATACGACATTAATAAAGTTTATTGAAGACGTTGATGCTAAGGAAGATTTATTTATCACATTAAGCGGCGATGACGTAACCGAATTTGAAAACATATTCTATTTTCCACTTCTGAAAGGTACTTTAATCAGACTGTTACGCAAATTACCTATGTGGGGTAATATCATGTGTCCTTTTTTTCAGTCAGATGTTTGTAATAATTCAAGCTCTAACATAGAAAGTTATTTTAGAGATATCAAAAAGCTATTTTTCAATTTTAATTTTGGTAAACTGCGTATTGACGAATTTATCATAAAACATTATACTCTAATAACAGGAGCGTTAAGACTGGGTTCAAGCGATTTAAATAACTTAAAAGCTGAAGAGGAAATGGATGTAAATTCGCGTAATGAAGACGACATGTTTTACGACAACTCTATTTTTAAAGATAACCCCAAATATATTGAAGATTGGCGAGGCCTTGTCAGTAAGCAATATAAAAAAGTGCGTACTACTCGTGTAACATTACACGTTCTACGAAATGGTAATATTAGCACGTCTGGAAACTCTAACATTTTCACCAACACATGTGCATTTGACTCAGTAGTACAAAGTTTAGGTATAGCTTACTTAGACTATCCACGTTTTAAGAAATATATTTCTGACAAAGAAAATATTCTTACAAAATTGATTCAAAATCTAATTATATCAAAACCAAAATCTAAGCAAGAATATACCACTAAAGGCATATACGATTCAAGGGCTAATATTTTAATGGATATATTTGAAAACGAAACAGCAGCGTCAGCAGATAATATTATAAATTGTGTTTGTAACGTGACACGAATAATAGACAATATAGCAAAATATGACTTATACAGTGCAGGACGTAGCTTAAAATGCACAAACATAGATTGTGATGTTAATAAGGATAACGTTCGAAAATGTAGTTGGATACCTTTGAACACAAATACCATTGAATCAGAAGGTTTGAAGGCCTTAAGTAAAGCAGCTTTGATTACAGATTCGTATAGAAAATGCAAAATTTCGGCTTGTGTTGGTTACAATAAATACGAATATGATTTATCTAATTTAATTTTTTTCGAATTTAACGATGAAACTGCGGTTAACATAAACGACTTCCCGAAAACGATTGAATTAAATGGGAAATGCTTTCAAATTGTTGCCATTGTTGACTACATTAATAATGGCAGTAATAGCATAGGACATTATAGAACACGGTGTTTCCGTAGACGTACAAAAACTTGGCAGTGTTACGACGATATGTTACCAACACAACGTAAAAGTAAGTCTCCCCCCCTTGTTGTTCCCCACTGTGCTATTTATATCAAGCTGTGATGATTGTTTATTTAAGTAGAGATGAATCTCTATTATTATATACAAATTTCTGTAATGTAAATTTTTAAATTATAACTATTTTGTATACAAGTTTTAAAACACTATTGTAAATAAAAATTAGTTTTGTAAGTCTAACTTAAACTGTGATTTGTCAGTAACAATGTGATTATACTGTGATTTAATATAGTAATTATTTGTACAAATGAATGATTTCATGCAGCAGTTATTATTAGTAAATATTCTCTAAGACTGATTATTGTAACGGTTCCTAATGTGATTATACTGTGATTTTTAATATAGATACTTATTAATGATTGTACAATTTTTATTATTTGTAAATATTCTCTAAGACTGATAAATATGGTTAAATCGTAACCTGTTATGTTGTATTACATTATAAACACAAACAAAAACTAGTACTAAAAAGAAGTAAATTGTCATTATTGTACCAAATCAGTAATAATATGATTATACTGTGTTAAAAAATAATTGTTTTTGGCATAATAAATGTTATTTGAATTTTTCCAATTATTTAATTTTCACTCAGAACTATATCTACAATGAAGTGTACATACTCCTAGTTCAGTACTTCATCACGTTTCAGTTTTAGTTCTCTATTAAAAAAAACTTGACAAAGCACCTTTGAGCATATCTGTACCTGTACTATGAACAGAAATTAACAGGGTTTTTTACTTATTCCCCTGCGAATTCGCATAAAGTATTTACACTAATAGAGGCAGAATTTCACGCACTATTTATATATATAGCATTCATTACAAGAAAAGTTCCCTTTCTATAAGAACTACTATGTGTACGCTGCCATGACGCCAGCTCCGAATGTCATTGAAAAGTCTTGTTCAATATCTCTGTTCCTACAAGAGCAATCGTTATGAAATTTTGCATAGCGGGAGAAGTATTAGAACAGTATTTTTGTGTCCAAATCTGTTGCTTTACAATTAGCCGTTTTCGAGTACGGCCATGTGTACGCTAGCTTGATCGTGACGCTAGCGTACATAGTGAAAATGGTGTTTATTTCCTAAACTAAAGAGGAAGATTTTTTTTTATTTTTACAGTAATTAGGCAGTATTTACACAGAGTTTTTTGGCATAGAAACTAACTCGTTGCAGTTCTGGTGTACGCTAGCATAACGGACACCAGACCGACGACACTTCGACCCAGTGGGATCTTTTGTGTGTCGACACAAAAGATTCGTTCCCCAAAAACGACTGCCATAGATGTTCATGGCAGTCGGGACCGGCGGCTTAACGTGCTCTCCGAAGCACGCAACAGGCGATAATTGTCAATCAATACGCACAAAATTTTCGAAAAGTCATATTACTTCCGAAAGTCAGAGATGCGCGACGTGGGTTCGTACCCGAGACCCTCTGCATTGCAGTCTAATGGTCTTCCCACTGAGCTATCGCTGCTCGTGTAGTTCTTAAGTACATCCATAAGAAATGCAGGACTATTGGAAATGGATATTTTGTTGCCTAACAATCGCCTTTTTGCAGCGCTAACAAAGGAGTGTTAATATCAAACTCATGTCAACTGATTTAATTAGCGGTTGCTGATTCAGCCAATCACAGCAGTTGACATACGTTTAACTGTAACAAGATTACAATTTTTTATGATGTCTATACTAATATTACAAAGAGGAAACATTTGATATTTTGTTTGCTTGTTCTTTACATACAAACAAAAAATCAAATGTCTCCTCATTTTCCTCCTTCTTTAACGCAAAAATTACTTAACCGATTACAAAAATTCTCTATTAGAATGCTATAGTATCACCGATTAACATAGGTTATATTATATTTAAGAATAATTAACTACTGTTACTAACATAACCTAACCTACTTTTACGCGAGCGAAGCCGCGAGCAAAACCTAGTCTTTTATGAACCGAGTTTGTGTCTATTGTTTAACACATTTAATCCACTGTTAAATAGATTAAATAACTAATGATAATGATATAATATAATATAAGCCTTGATTGCTGTTTGTTTTCCATTTACACTTACAAAGATTATAATTTAACTAGGTACCTAATACAATTGAGTTCAGTATTTTTAATTATTTTACAAATCGTTAACGGGTTTTGTTACGTGGGTGGCAGTTTGTCTTGCGACATAGGCCTCCTCTAAAGTTTTCCATTTTGTTCTATCTTTAGCTAATCGACACCATATTGTACTTGTCTAATGTCGTCCTCCCAACGTTTAGTCTCCCTTTACTTCTTTTGCTGTTTCTGGGACACCACTCTGTAATTATTTTTGGCCACTTCTCCTTTTTCTCTCTCAACATGTGTCCTGTCCATTACCATTTTAGTTTTTTATATTTAGTGATTGCGTCTTTGAAATTAGTTTATCTTATATGTCTGTTAGTCTTACTCTATCTCGCCTCTTGATACCACTTACGCTCCTTTCAATACTGTTTTGGCATACCTTTATTAAATAACTAATATTATTTAAATATTTCTATAATCTAGATTTGAAGGAAGATGAAGTACTGTAAAGTCTCGTAAAAGTTCGTCAAACACAATATTATTTTTATTCTCACTTCATGAAGAACATCGGATATGGTACAAATAAAACTGACTCAAATCAACTCACTCAAACTAACTTATCTAAAGAGTAGGGGACTATCCATGCAATCAACTTCGCAGTCTGTAACTACTTTGTTCCTACATATTTTATTATGTTCGATAAACTGAACGAAGCCACGGCAAAATATAAGTTTACTAACTGCTTTTCAAGACATTGTTTGGATTTTCACTTTTTGTTTCTGCGTGGGTAGTTGTTAATCTTGTTTCAGAAAGGGTCGCCCACCGACCTGTTTTACAACCAGGATAAATTGTAGTTAGGTGCGATCACCGAGTGTCATAATAAACAAGCTAATTATAATCTGCTTTACATTTTGTATTTACTGTAATGTTAGAGATTTTCAAGCCACTCGCAGACTGTAGGTACTAACATAATAGCTAGGATAGAGTTAAGGCTTGACTACCCAATTTGTAAAGCGTTCGTAACCTTTTGTATTAAAACTGCAGAAAATGATAAAGCTTTAACAGTAGGCACAAAAATGAAACTAAACACGAAAATGGTACCATTTATGAATGAATCCAATGCGTTTGCAACTTTGCTAATACTGAACTTAACCATGTAGTCCCGTGGAAGGACTAACTCACAAGACCGGGCATATTAGCTTTGGCAAGCAAGCAAAAGAAAATAGGAATCATATGTATATGTTACACTCCACATAATGTGAACGTAAGTGTAACATCACTCAATGAATAACATACCTTTCATAATCTACATTTCTATTCCCAACGAATAACCCTACGGATATCAACTGGCAAAAAGGTACAAAAACCTTGTGTGTTCAGTGAGCATTCAGCAAACAAGAGTATGAAGTAAGAAAGTGAGCAACCAACCAACTGCCCCGGGCAATAAGGTTAAATGGAGCTTCGAAACACGCGTCTTCTTTCAGTATGGAATTCAAAGTGGGTCATGTTTACGTGAATTATTAAAAATATAAATTTATTTGAGACGTACTGGGAAACGCCAGGTTAGGAGTCGCCTGAAGGGACGTCCGTAAAAGTGGCGGAAGCAAAAAAGGTATGTCAGAAACGTAATAACTTATTACGTCATCGTTTATCTGCTTACATATACATAGACTCAGTCCTGTATATTTTCTAGCAATAATAATCTGACGATTTCATGGCATGAAATGTTAATGCCGAAGTTTTGGACCGATTTTTCCTGCTATTCGTACCATATTACCACAAGTAACGTTATAATCGCCTTTAAACCTATCCATGAGGTTCGAATCATGGAGTAATGTAACATTGACAGAAAGAAAGCAAACGAATCTTTAGATATGTTATAAGTTAGAAGTGTCGGATAAAATTTTTAGGCCTACTGACTATTAATCTGCCTCATTAAAGAGTAATTTTTCCTACAACCCAAAACACACACCTCTTTATCCCACATTCCACATTATGGAAGGCGAGTCGAGTTGATCTCTGCCGGGTTCGTTTCCAGACTCCGTCCAGACCTGCTACTACTACTAGAACCCACATAACGCTTTTACCGGTACCACACGATTGGCTGTAAACATAAGTCTTATACAAACGGCAAATCTAATAAGTAATCTCGCCACTAAAAACTAAATTTCCCGTTAAAACATCACTAAAGCACAAAACGACGTCTCACGTTAATTCCAATAGCCGAAGACTCGCAACAAAACAGCCCGCTCATTACGAAGGGTTACATACGGGCCATAAAAAACACGATTACTATACAAGTGTACCCTTAAAATTTAAAGACCTATAACCCAGCGAAAACTAGCCATCGAATATACATACATTAGTGGGGCTTATTATCATTGCTGAAGATAAAATTTGTGCTTAAGCACGGCTCCGAACCGTCTTTGGCATAAATAAATACGTATGGTGGTATAATGTTGACAATTCTGTAGGGGAATTAGAATATTGTAGGCATCTTGTATTGTATATCGTGGAATAAGATGCCGTTGTTTTGTCTCATGTCTCTCACTAAAGCGGTAGGCAGATGTATATGATAAACTACATTTAAGTAGCTGTGCCTTTAGGTGCCACGTATTAGCGTGAGCCTTTTGCCGTGTAGGTACAGCCTACAGGGCATAGTTCCAGACTCGAATAATTTGACAGATAAACTTACAAGCACTTTTACCGACCTGGGAATTGAATCAGACAAGCCTATTCAGCAAAGGAACAGGTCACAATTTGGATTGGCTGCCATCTTCGTTTGGAAAAAAGAGATATTTCTGCAACCAGCCTGCCAGGTTAAGCCAAATATCAGGTTTTGGAAGGGCGCCCAGTAACATTTATTGATGAGATCCTCATGTAATATATAAGTTAACATCATTTCCTCGAATTCACTTTAAAAAAAATAGCTTCAACGCTTGTAGAAAGAATAGACGAGAAAAGACTGACTAAGAAAGTTTATAAGGCTAGTGTGAATGGAATTATCGAAAGGGGAAGACCTAGGCGACCGTTCTCGATAAGATCGGTGACGTTCTGGATAAAGGCGAGGTTAAGAGCACCTTAAACCGGCGAGCGTGTATGAGGAATGTGATGAAAGTGGATGAAGCTAGAGAAGTGTGTCAGGATCGTAGCAAATGGAAATCCGTAGTTTTTGCTTACCCCTCTGGGAAACAGGCGTGAATCTATGTATGTCTGTATGTAATTTCAACAAAAAGTACGACCTCTGTATGAAAACGTGTGGCTATACAAACATTGAAACAACAGTGACACAGAACACACTGGAAACAACTAACATCGAAACTCACAAATATTTGTCCTTTGCGGAATGCAACTAACGTTACTTAAAACCCATAGTAATGGTAGCCACTGAAACAGTTACTTCACAATTAATTTCATTAATATTTATTCTATTACACAGGACATATATGTATGTATGTATACGCTCACAACAGTAAAACAGCTGTTTATAACAACCACTCACAAAAACCAGACAGAACAAATTCAACGAAATCCAACCTAAATCATTTTCACACCGTACCTTAAAAACTCGCATAAAAGTCTGCAATTATAAGAAAAGCGAGTTGTTATCGAGACCCACTTGGCACAGACGCAATGTAGCCGTTTCACTACTGATAAAAAAAATCAAATTGAATCCAATACCTGACAGATCTTCAATAACTTTTAGATATTGATATTGAAATTCTCGTCTTGTACATTCCTTTGGTACTTAGTCTATTCAAAATTCAACCTTATTTCTTTAGTGCTAGTGGATTATTTTGAGGATTACGTATTGGTGGAAGGTCAAGGTAGCACAGGTCGAGAGTTCGAGGTTATTAAATGAAAATATCAAGCACATGTGGAAGTTACTTTTGTTATATGTGTCACGTGGTGTTATGTCATCTAATTTGGATGAAAAGTAACGATATTTGTAGAGTTTGTTTTCAATGTGCATCATACTTGAATGTTTAGAGACAATTTAGTGGGCATTAGTATTAATATGAGATAGGAAACGTTTTATAATTTGACGTCTTTGTTCATGAATCAGTAACACAAAATTAGTGACGGGTGTAATGGAAATATATTCAAATATAGTTGTGAACAACTTGGTACTTACTTTGCATGGTTATAGATGCAACGCACGTACATATGTGCAATTCTAACTTAACATTATAAATGCTAATGTGATTTCGTTTGTTTATTACGCTTTCACGCCTTAACTACTCGACCGATCATTATGAAATTTCGCATACCCGTTGTTAGGGGTACAGCAAAGGACATACCTTTCATCCAGAAAAAGTCCAGAGCGAACGAATCCGTGGTCAAAAATGTATTGTTAATTCATTAAAATTCAATTCAGTTGCAATTCCCATCATCGCTATAAATTATATGCGCGTCAAAAATATTTTTCTTTACATCTTCTGCACTAAGGGCTTACGTTGAAATCACAGCATATAGAATAATTATTACGTACCAATATATAGAAAATAATCGCAGACTGTCGCGACACAACAACCCTTCACTTAGTACTTAGTCTAGAGTCAAGCACGCACTACAATTATTTTTAATCGTGATAATAGTGCGACAACACTTTATAAACATCAACAAAAAAATCTCTTAACGAGTGGTTTTCCCCTGTTTTACACCAAAAATGTGGGAACATTATATAGGTACATACATCCACAATGTTTCCGTCTTTGAGCACCTATTGTGATTCATTTACCTGTTCGTAATGTATAAAGCACTAGATGTTAGCAGCGATATCGACCGCGTTTTCTGAAATGTAAATAATAAGACAGAATTCTTTTTAAAATATTTTTTAAATTTCTTCTAGAGGTATAACAAATAATAATTTCAGCATTTATTACACAAAGAATACATAAAAATCGTTGTATTTAATATTGGCGTTAAACATATCCTAATCCTCGTAGCTCTCATGTTCTTCATTTTTTTGTATGGTGCTGCAACATGGTGCATCAAAAGTCGCGACAGCAATAAGATCGATGCTTTTGAGATGTGATGTTGGCGGAGACTACTTCAGATACCATGGACCGCCATGAGGACAAATGAATCTATTTTACAAGAGCTCAACATCACAAAGCGGCTTACAACCATCTGCGAAGAGCGGGCCCTCAGTTTCTTTGGACATATCATGCGGTCACCTAAGCATTGTCTAGAGAAACTCTTAATATTGGGTCAAATTAACGGAAAACGCGCCAAAGGTAGAACACCAAATAGATTGTCGAACGTTATAAAAAACGCAGTACGCGGCGGCACCTTGCAGCAAGCAGTCCACGCAGCTCTCAACCGCTCTCATTGGAGAGACATCATTTGTGGTCGCGATCCTCAGAATTGAGGGAACGAGGAAGAAGAAAAAATGCAACTGGCTATGAGCACCTCAAAATAATCATAATAAATACCTATTAAAATCAAATTTGAGCTTGATTTGTGCATAGCATATAAGGCGAATATTTAGAAAACGCTGACGACGTTTTAAGATTTCAAATCATTTAATCATTAAACGACTTTAATTCAATCATTAAATGACTGCACGGATGGCGAAGTGGTTTAAGTGGTCATCTTGCCACTGCCACTGCGCCGAGTGCTGTGGGTTCGAATCCCACACGAGACATAACTTAGTGTGATTCACAAATGGTTGTTCCGAGTCTGAGAGTTCTTTGTGTCCGTTGTTTGAATGTGTGTATAGTTCCCCGCGACACAGGATTTATTCCTAGAGCGGGTGTTGTCTTTTTTATAGAAATATAATGGTAGAAATATATTGATCATTCATTCACATAATTTCATTTAGATATCAAAGTTATGCAATAGGCGCAAGTTGATGTATATATTTTATAGCTACATTATTTAATGAAAAATCTTCCAAAGAAAGGTAGAAAATTTTGCATAGCTATTGTTTGCATTTGAAAGCATTACGACTATTATTATGATTTGGTATGAGGATTATATCGCAATTGTGACAGTAAATACATAGATTTCCTTTTTTTTTTCATCTTTATAAAAGGTGAATGTATTTTTCATATCAAATCATCCAATCCTTACAAGCTGATGTACCTACCATTTTAGCTTTCGAAAAAGCAAATCTTCCATCTAATTCTCTCCATCCTAACTGTCCCGAAAAATTCAAATCTTGTCAATCACGCGATCCAATAACTCCGTGGGATATGAAACAATACAATATTCGTAGAGTAACTTTACCTACTCGCCCTCTCCCCCCCTCCACTATTCCCTACGGCACCCTTCAGGAAAACCCGACGATTCGGTTCGCATACGAATTCCTACCAACTGTTTTTCCTATATTTGATTTTTGCGTTATGAAGTTACGAATATTTTATTAGGTCACGCGAGATATTTTATTAGTATAAGTTGGTTAAGTTTGCTGTGTGGATGCGGTATATTCTTCATCAGTATATAGAATACAAGTCTTAGGTAAAATCGTGTAAATATTTAATAAACTCAACTTTCTTAGCAGATCAGAACATTTTAGCCACATCCATATATAGTGAAAACGTGGACTATGAACCTCTTTTGTCTCAGTGCGTAAGTCTACGCTTGCGTCCAATCTTTAATATATGTGTTTGATGCCCGCGCCGGGCTAAATGTTAAAGGCTTTTTCATTTAGATTACTTTTGGTTGTAGCATTAAGTCTTAAAAACGTAGATGTCTGCCTTAGTATATGAGACTTCAAACACATGTGGTAAGTAATAAATCTGGTGTATCTACGCCCTAGGGGTAAAGAATGTACCGAATACCCGATCTAGTCTGAAAACTTTTAACTTCTTGTATCAATCCGAAACAAGCAAACAGAAGGTGCTTCCATACGTACGTTTACTCACAGCTTTTAGCGTCTATTTGTACAACAACGAACAAACAAGCTCTAATGTATCCCTCGTTGAGTTAGATTCGAACCGACGATTCGGAGTTATGATGTTCGAAGCCATTTACAGGCATTATTACAATTTGAATGGACTAGAAGTGTTTGCGTAACGATATCTGTAATTGCTGTAAGGTTTTCGAAGTATTTACTTAAACTTACGCAACTTACATGGATTGTTTGGAATGTATGGAAGTTAATGCTAGAGAATGGTATTGAAATATTATTTAGAAACAACGGGTTTAAAAATCATAGTTTCAGAAGATCTAGGTATAACACATGCGGCAAACAGCCATATGGCTCGCCTAATAATTAATGGTTACCTAAGTAAGAATCCAATGAATACTACTACCCATGTGTAGTCGACCTTAGGGAAAAGGATTTTGAAAATCGACTAGAGGCAAAGAATAGGTCTGGTTTTTTTCAGTCTACCGGGCGTAACGTAATAAACCGTAATGCGGGTAAGACAGTGACTCCCGACGGCAAGCCGGCTCATACGTATCATCATCGCCAAATAAACAGTAGGCTGTCCTACATATATACAAAATACCACATATGGTGTATTCCTACAGGAGATAAGGTCTCCAGGGTCCTCTAGGAAACGCTATGCTGTTAGCGTGACACTAGGACAAACATTATCCCTTACGTTGGCAATACAGCTACTCCTTCATTAGGAACGCGCGATTCATAAAACCTGGTGTAGCATAGGCCACGGAAACGACTACAACGAGGATCTTTTCTGCCACAAAAAAAGATTTTTGGTGTTTCCAATACCACACATCTATGTTCAATCAGTATACACTAAAATAATATATCTCGACCACAATTACATCGTCAAACTAGCAGTCAAATCAAATAAAAACTAAATTCGATCACGTTACTAAGTCAATACGAATCGGGCTCGCAAATTAACAACACAAACATGAAGTTGTTGGCGAAGTCTATGATGGGATATGATTGGGGATAGCTGATCGAATTTCTAAGAACACCTATTGTTCTATTTGACTTTTATAATATAATATTTGGTTTAGTCAGTAAACTGAATATATATTATCCGAAGAGTTTGCTTAGAACTCTGCAACTTTAGTTCAAGCGCACTTTATTAGGTTATGATTTTATTTACTTACGTTAGTACCGGGTCTTTCGGTATTCAGAAATTAATTACTCTAGAATGTTTCTAAACTATTACTACTAAAACAATATACCAAAATATTTTCATAGTAAAATTTCGTAGTAAAATTACTACTAACTACTTCTATCCTATTTAATTGATACATTTACACAATCATGGTCACACGATTAAAAGTCAAATTTTCAGACGAGCGAAGATAAAAAAATTATATAACGTGGCTTGGCCGTGATATGCTACTCTTCGCATGTTTACCTGCGTGTACAGTTTTATTAAAATCGGTTAAGCTATGTCGATAATAGAGAGACAGAACAACAGTAAAGATTGATGCTCAGGTAAATAATCGTCTGAGCTGAATAAAGGGCAGACACAGACTGCGATTTTATTTATCGGTAACGATTTTTAATTCACAGATTGATATCAACCACAGTCCGAAACGCTCTTCCAACGTCGTTGTAGTTCTATTGAATAATAACGAGATATTATATATTCAAATACTAGGTATTTCCCGCGACTTCGCTCGGGAACAGTAGGTACTTTTCCAGAAATGTCCAGAATATGTTCTTTTTTCTACCACGGACAACGTGTATGCGAAATTTCATGATGATCGATTGAGTAGTTAAGGCGTGTAAGCGTACCAAACCGAGAAACAGATTTACATTCGCATTTATAATATTAATTAGGATTCTAAAAACAGCCTGAATCTATAACTAATAAATCTAAATTTAGTCCTTATCTATGCATATTTAACTTAATTAACCGAATAAAAATACTCAAACACCAAAAAATAAGTCATAAAATGCCGAAACGCTGATAATCATTAGACCACTTTTCAGAACCTGAGCTATTGGCGATATAACCGTACGTATTAACTCCAATTTATGACCGGATATTTAAAATCTAAAATCAACTTTATACCTTATTTGTTAGAGTTCAATTTATATTGAACAAACCGAAGTCGTTGAATACGAAATTTACAACTACCGTCATAAGTAAAACGTCTTAAGGAATGAGATATGAGGTCTATCTTTATTCATACTGACATACCGCATCGGATCGGCCGTAATATTTGTCAAAATGTGGTTTATAGACCTTGCGGGTTTTAAAGTTCGATGAGTTGGATGTATTACAAAGATATGAATATGTAATTTAAAATATTACACTAAGTAAGTATGCCTTGCTGGTTCCGTGGCTTAAGATCGCATTTATGTGCCCGATTTGAGCGTGGTAAAATCTCAGATTCGATATCCGGGTTGGGCAATATCATGCTGTATTTAAATTAATAGTTTTGTAAACTTACTGTTGTCTGCACCAATATAATTATTTATAAGAGATTATGTTATTGCGTATACTCATTGAATATTGACAGTCTTGGACAAGTAATTTTATGTCAAGAAGTTTAATACCAATGTGCGCTATTTGCCACAACGTAAGACTTGAAGTTGAAGAAGTATTCTCGAAGATATGTGAACTCAACCAAACCGCATCGGGCCAGCGCGGTTAACTATAACCTAAACCTTCTCACACTGAGAAGGGATAACTATAACCTAAACCTTCTCACACTGAGAAGGGTTAACTATAACCTAACCCTTCTCACACTGAGAAGAGGCCCGTGCTCAGCCGTGGGACAATTTAATACAGAGCTGATATTATGAGGCATGTTATTGCAACATAGTAAAAGCTTCATTTTACTTTAGCGAAAAAACATTTAACTCTTAAAAAGAAGAGTGAGTTTATTACGCACGTTTTTTCTTAAATAACTCTCATTAAACAAAAAACAAAAGCATTCTAAATCTAATACAGGACCTTCAAACAAAAACACCATTATTTGCCCTAAAAGGGATACCGTATTATCAAAACCGTTCGAAATATTTACGCGCAACATTTGCTGCACAATAATAAAACTGATTTCAAAGCAGCAGTAACAAACCGTAAGTAATTACAACAATAATTATTAATAGTCGATCAGAGGAGCGTTAAGTCTCCCCTTGCCGTCTAATTGCAGTTCCAACAATGGAACGGCGCAAATGGTTCGAAAAATTACGCACTATTGTACAGCCGTGCCTTTCTTGGGACACTATGGAGGAAGGACTCGATATTATGTCCTTTGTCTTGTCGAACAATTTTTAATGAGATACGATTATAATAAATTATATATTTAAAATAGGAATTAGCACTGATTGATGTCGGAGTCTAGACTTACTTAATATTGAGCAAGTTCAGTGGTCGCAGGTGCAAACTGATAGGAAAATTATTTTTTTATTGCTAGGAGGCAATTTTAAGTAGGCAAAGACTCAGTTATCTCTATAAGATGGCAATAAGCATATATAGAGATAAATATTATCAATAAAAAGTGGATTTAAAAATACATGGTGTAGGTATTAGCAGATAAGTTAAGCTAAAAAAAGTGGAACACATTAATTGGGCAATCTGTACTAAACGAAAGTATGATACCTTTTTAAACCAATCTGGAAGAAATGATAGGAGGAAGGAAAGAGAGGGGATGATCTATAAGAAATATCATGCAACAAATCAACGAGATCGACACTTTATTATAATAGTCAAATACAAAGAAACAGATACGAAAATTTGCTGCTAGAATAACTTTTAGAATTACATTTTCAGTCATTTCACCAATTTCAAGAATAAGCCCCCCGACTTAACATTGTTAATTGCGCGACACAGATGGGACCAAGATTCATGAATGGGGATCCTCCTTAACAAGGCAAAATAAACTCTAAAATTAGTACAATAAAGTTAATATTACAATGCACAGATAAAATCAGTGCAAAATACTTGACAGATAAATATCAAATTCGAGTGTTTACGGAAGCTTCTAAAATTGGCAAGGAGTGAAAACATCAAGAATTTTGATAGGACTTTATTGATAAACATTGCTTATTTTAGGTTATTGACTTACTGCCAGAATTATTCGAGCCGTCTGAACATCTTTGACAATTGGCGAGAATAAGTCCTTGCGTTTAATATTTGCCTTTTAAAAAAACTTTACTATTTGACGTTGTAAATAAAGCTGTTATTATTGTCTATAATTACTTACATTCATTCAAGATATGAAGTCTCTGTTTACACAATATAATAACACGGCAACTTTAAAACGAAAATCTACTTAATAACTTTCCGGGGGATTTAGGAAAAATCATAAATATCCTTTTTCAAAATTTAGCTTTCTTGGCCCATTGATCAAGCATTGATCAGTTAACAAGTGAATCTGGCTTTCT
The DNA here is from genome assembly GCA_963675205.1 of Catocala nupta. NCBI lineage: Eukaryota > Metazoa > Arthropoda > Insecta > Lepidoptera > Erebidae > Catocala > Catocala nupta. Next base: position 16,731,091 of record OY776104.1, read on the forward strand.
ATTTTTTTTATATATTGATCTGAGCGCAGTTGAGAGAAGAATCTGTGTATGTAAGTACTATGTAGTAAGTGATGAATGGATACAAATGTATGAAGGAGTGAAGCCCATCTCCCATACCAACTGTTGCTAACTGACATACTGATACTGATAATTGACGACGGCATAAATTCGTCCATGGTTACAAAAGAAATAAGACCCTTAGCTGCACGTAAGATTAAGGTACTAACTGAGTAGATCAGATGATTTATCTCCATAATAGGTATCAATAACAACATCTACTTCGGAGCAAAGCTTAACTTGTAAATGACTATTGATGGGTGCTATCAGGACGTCCGATTATGACTAATGGCATCTATCTGATAGTCTTAGTTTAATTAATCTATTAGGAAGAGCAGCTGGTAGAATTTCTATAGATATTAATATTGCTGACAGAGCAGGTGCATAGATTACTCGTTACAATAGTATATATAGGTATATATATACTCATGGGTGTACATTATTGTAGGGAAGGCATGCGTAGATAGCTACTATGTTCACAAATCACCAGCATATTTAGGTCGCCTATTGCTTTCCTTTGTATTGCTAATAGGTATGTAGTTTCTTACTGTTGGGCCAAAAATACTTTGAAGGTTATAGGGATCGAACCCAAGACTTTATAATCACACATAAGCTTAAACGCAACAGGATAACCAGGCAGTCATTATCATAGTTATTTTTATATCATTTATTTAAAATACTAGCACGATTTTTACATCTATTCTCTATATTTTATTTTACATCTATATTCATCTATATCTTATTTGACAATGTTATAACTTATAAAACTTAGATACAGCTAATAATTTTCATGAAAATAATATACGTAGCAGAAATAAAAGCAGCAATTCAAAATAAATCTTATACTAAAATATAAACAACAGAATAAACTAACAGAATAGAATATTAATATCTCTTTTTGTTTCAAGGAAGACATCTTCCGCACTAAGAATTATTCCTGTGTCGCAAGGATCACATTCAAACATCGGACACAGAGAACACCCAGACTCGAAAAAGCAATTTATGGATCACACAATTATATGTCCAGCGTGGTGATCGAACCCATAACACTTGACCCAGTGGCGAGGCGGCAACTTAAACCGATACGCCATCAGTGCAATCAAAAACACATAATTTATAATTAATTAATGTGATTTCCGTCATGGTTTGTGCGACATTTTATTTATGAAGGCTTTCAGGATCCCACCCGTTCCTGCATATCACGGTTTTCCCATTATTTTTTACGTGTATGTAAAATAATTTCCGTGTATGATGGATTTTCGGACGAAATTTCGGAAAAATTTTTGTGTTAACGACATTAGTGGATATTGTTTGCATAAAAATAATATATCTTTTGGAATGATAGTGATTTTTTCGTATTACAGCGAAGTGTATAAAATATATTAAATTGTCAGATAAATTTAAACCATAATTGGTTATTGTTTGCATTCATATAATCTACGTGTTAATTGGAACATTTCATAAAATATATTGAGCATTATTAAGTGCAATTAAAGCACATTATATGGAAATATATGGTAAGCACTCAATCGTCTGCATACTCCAGTAAGCTTGAATAAAAACAATTTGCCGAAGTGGGGCTTTATTTCTTTATATTGTATGATCAAGGGGTTTTCCAAGCGGCTAGTTGGAGTCTCCGTGGGTAATAGTCAACTGTAGAGTTACTGGCCTTAGAAAACTGTAAATTAAGGCAGGAATTAAAGGAAGCTAATGAGAAATGTTACGTTTACGAAACAGAAATTAAATCCTTGAAGGCTGAGATTACAGGGAGAAATGAAAATGATGCCCAGTGTCAACGTCAATCAAGTGTTACTCCGCCTATGTATACTACTGTCCCGGCTGTATCTTCGGGCATCAGTTGCAGCACCACATCGCAAGCGCACGCGTCACTGCCGCCGCAGCCGCCGCAGGGGCATGTGCGGGCGCCGACGGCTCAGTCCCGGGCCTGTTACGCGTCAGTGGCCAGAAGAGCAGCGACAAATACGGAACACAGGGAAAAAGATGCTAATTCTTGGATTGAGGTTAAAAAGAACAGAGTTAAGCAGATAAGGAGAGGAGGTAATTCAACAATTCCATACTTGAAGGCGGTTGAACGAAAGAAATATCTACATCTTTGGAGGCTAGACAAATGTACGACTGAAGACAATATTAAGGAATATGTCAAAGGAGTATTGGGCGAGGATGCTGATATTATCATTGAAAAAGTACTACCTAAGACTGAACGGGACTACGCCTCGTTTAAGATTGGGGTAACATTAAGCAATTACGAGAAACTTTGTGATCCCCAGGTATGGCCAATGAATGTAGAATTTAGTGAGTGGATATGGTTTCGTCGCTCAACCGAGCCAAAAACAATTCAAACCGAATAGATATTTCAACATATTTTATCAAAATACCAGAGGTCTACGGACAAAAACTACCCAATTCTTAGCATTTCTGGAATCATCAGGAGCGGATATATTTGCTATTACTGAAACTGGTTTAAATAGTTCTATTCAAGACGCAGAATTGGTACTTCCTGGTTATCAAACTTTACGTTGTGATCGTGCTGACGGACGCAAGCAGGGAGGCGCCCTTTTAGTGGCCACACCGCGATTTGAGTTACGACGTGTGGACTTACCAGGTGACATTCAATTAGACTATCATAGCTTTGAATTGGTGTGTGCTACTGTTTATTTAAATAACCGTTATTTATTTACTTGTTGTGTAGTGTACATTCCGCCAATGGCAGACGAAAATGAATATATGTTGATGTTTAGTATTTTAGAACATTTTTGTGTTAGATTTAAGAATAATTTATTTATTTTAGGAGACTTGAATATGTACTCGTGCAATATTAGTATTACCAATTATTTCGAATACTTTTTGTCATATTGTGAGTTCACTCAGTATAACATGGTACCTAATTGCAACAATAGACAGCTGGACCTCGTGTTGGGCGGGCGCGGCGCGGTGCGCGTGAGCGAGGCGGACGAGTGCGTGCGGCCCGTCGACGCGCACCACCCGCCGCTCACCGTGAGCGTCCAGTGCGCCGCGCGCCCCGCGCCGCCGTCCGCGCCGCCGTCCGCGCCGTCCGCGCCGCCCGCGCCGCCCGCACCGCCCGCCTCGTCTCTCACTCAACCACCAGTAAACCGTACATCTTGGAACTTTAATAAAGCTGATTTTGAAAAATTATATCGCATGTTTACCGAAATAAACTGGACGGAGATGTACTGTTCAAATGAACCGAACGTAGTATTAAATATATTTTATCAAAAATTAAACATAATTTTTGACGAATGTGTTCCTGCGAAAATATATAGACCTAAGTATTCCAGGTACGTTTATCCGGTTTGGTACACGTCAGAAATTATACGCGATATAATGCTTAAACATAAACTACATAGAAAATATAAATCTACTAAATCGCGTAGAGACTATGAGGAATTTGCAAGGTGCAGAGCGAAGGTTAAGGCGGACACAGCAAGAGCCCATGATAGTTATCGTGACCGCGTTCAACAGCACTTAGCAAGGGATCCGCGAGCATTCTGGGAGTACATGAGATTTAGGAAAGGCAATTCATGTCAACGGAGACTTATAAAGGATGGACGAATACTATCTGAGCACGAATGTGCCAATGAGTTCGCTAGGTTTTTTCAATCTGTATATAGCCCCGAGTCGCCAGCGCTGAGCGCGGAGCAGGCGAGCGCGAGTGCGGCTGGCGCGTCGGGCGCGTGGGCGCACCTGACGCGCCTGGGCGCCGCCGACGTGCGCCGCGCTCTCGCTCGCCTGCTACCTAAGCGGTCGGCGGGACCTGATGGGATTCCGGCGTTCATATTTAGTGATTGTCGTGCACTGTTAGTGGAACCTTTGTTGCATCTGTTTAACGTCTGCATTTCAAGTGCAACTTTTCCTATTCCTTGGAAGCTCACCCGAGTTATCCCCGTGCCAAAAGCAGGCGGAGGCTCATCACCTAGTGATTATAGACCGGTGGCGATCTTAAGCACCCCAGCTAAAGTGTTTGAAATGGCTATTCACAACTGTTTGTATCCACAAATAAGTTCTCAGTTGTCCGATGCGCAGCACGGCTTTCGTCCTGGGCGGGGGACAACGGGGAACTTGTTGGAACTCATGACACACTTGGTACCTGCCGTGGATGCTGGTCTGCAAGTGGATGTGACCTACTTTGACTTCAGGAAGGCGTTTGATGCAGTGGATAATGACGTTCTTCTAATGAAGTTGGCTAGTGTAGGGTGTACGCCGCACACGTTGAAGTTTTTTGCGTCCTATCTCCGCGACCGGTCTCAATATGTTGATTGTAGTGGCAGGTTCTCCGAACCCTACTTGACTAAATCTGGTGTAAGTCAGGGCAGTAATTTGGGACCCTTTCTTTTTATTATCATGATTAATGATTTAGCTAAAGTAGTTAATAAGTCTACACCCTTACTATTTGCAGATGACTTAAAGTTAGTTATGGAAGTAAACAATACTGAAGATCACATTGAAATGCAGAAGGATATTGATACGGTCGTAGAGTGGAGTAAAGAAAATAAATTATATTTTAATGCGGCCAAATGTTCAGTGTTGTCATTTAGTCGAGCGCGTGCCCCGAGCCATTACCAATATCTTGTGGACCGGACATCTATGCAGCGGGTTGCCGACGTTAGGGACTTGGGTGTGCGATTCACATCTGATATAAACTTTCGCCAACATATCACTGAAATATGTAAAAAAGCATACCGCAATTTGGGTCTAATACTACGACAAGCGAATGCATTCACTAATATTAGGGCACTTAGAACATTATTTGCAGCGCTAGTAAGGAGCCATTTAGAATGTAATGCTGTCATTTGGTCGCCGCATGAAGCGAAATATAAATTAATGCTGGAACGTATCCAGAATAAATTTACTAGGTTCTTGTATTTGAAAGTGTATGGGGTCTACCCTGGATATCCTCTGTTGTATCCTACGTTATTCGTATTGGGTATGGTGGGGTATTTCACACTAGAGGTTAGAAGGGAAGTAGCGCTGGCGTGCTATTTATTCAAAATGATTAGAGGTAAAGTATATAATCCGGAGCTTCTGAGAACGGTTCATTTGTGCGTGCCGGACGGGTACGCGGGCCGGCGGCGGAGGCCGGCGCTGCTGGCGGTGCCGCGTGCGCGCACTAACTTACTGCAGCTCGCGCCGCTGACGCGCGCGCTGCGCACGCTCAACACGGTGGCGCTGTCTATTGATATATTTAATTGCTCACTGAGTGAATTTACACGAGTTACCTATTGTAAATTGAGTGCTAGATAAATAAATGTATTATTAAGTTGCTACGCTATTGCATTAGGTCTATCCTGTAAAAATAGTTGTTAGTGTGTATAATAATAAATAAATAAATAAAAAAAAATGATTATAAAAGGCTCTAGGAATAAATCTCCTGTGTCGCGGGGGACTTTACAAACATTCAAACAACGAACACGAAGATCACACAGATTTATGAATCACACAAATTTTAGTCCCTTGTGGGGATCGAACCCACAACACTTACACATTTATAGTTTAAATGCCACCCGTGCAGACTATCTTTCACCCAATGTGAGTGCCATACTCTATACGAGACTATCCCCTACTCGCTGAAGTATCCAATGTGTCTATAATTATGCTCTTCGCGACCTGATGAATGCTACGCTATGAACGTCATAGCTGCAGTGAACTAGGCTACCTAGTCTGCTCTGATTCAACAGAAGACCGCTCTGCGAAACCAGGTACCATTTTTGTTTCGCCTAAGAATACGTTATGTATTTAAGCAACACCCATGCTGGTTACGTTATTTAAGAAACGGTAGTAAATAGACAAAAATCTAAAAGATAGTACGTCAGCAAATCATTGCTGAATTAAATAACAAATATGTATGTCAGTAAAGTCTAAACAAATATCAATCATCTTTTCCAAATACAGCCGGTACTTACCGGTGTAACTTATCAAGCAGTTAGCCAGGAACAACACTACTGAGTGGCAGTAACCATCGCTGCCAAATATTTGGTGAGAGTACACATGACCTGGTTCGTCCGGGGACCCAAACCCTTAGTCTAGTAAGATTTCCGGTGACACGGATGCGTGCCTTGGGCTCAAAACTCAACACCTCAGCGTAGCCGTCTAACGGTCTACCATTAGGTCATCGCTGCCCAACCTCATGCATATTAGTATTTCAAGTCATTACTAAGTGATTTCGCAACCAACACTAAGGAGTAAGGTATGCATATCAGATATATCTGCGGCTAAAATATTAACGAGGGGCACTCCTTAGTGCCGATGTAACTAAGATCAACGGCCTTTAATTGTTGGCCCTTACAATATACGGTGTAGTCAACACTGCCTAGATAATTTAATTGTATAGGTGAATAAATGAAATTACTTTAAGTAGTCATCTTGCTGCTACAATATGTGTTAGTGTTGTGGGTTTGATTCCTTTATTGCAATAAGATCGAAGTGTCTGTGTTATCAAATCTGCAATATGAAGGAAAAATAATGGAGGTTCTCATTTATATTATTTTATGTCTGTTATGGCTAATCTACTGAACGGCTGAACTGATTGTATTGATTTTCACGCAAACCTGACATCGAACAAACAACAAACGTGAAACGTAATCATGCAAGGACTGATCTAGATTACTGAGTTGAAATTTCTCGCAGACGAAGCCACAGGCTATGGCTTGTCATACTAATATTATAAACATGAATGTTTGTGAAAATGTTTGGATTTTTGCTAATCAATCACGTAAAAACTGTCAAATGGATTTAGATAAATTTTAGCACACCGATAGACTATATTTTAGATAAATACATAGGACACTTTATATCCCAATATGCGTTCTGATCGAATCAACGCGAGCTAATCCGTAGCTCAAAACTAGCTTATACTTAATATAACAACGAATTTATTATTTATGATTAGATTTTTACTGTTTCACGAAATGGTTATTCATAAGCATATAATGTAATTTAGTTCATCAATAACTATTTTAATATTAAAATAGTTTCTAGATTATAATATCGTTATTTATGGCAATATTGTAATCAACGAAATTTTACACGTCACATAAAAATATATATTTTAACGAAAATATTTCTAGTATAATGGATGGCAAAAATGAACTATTAGAGTCTAATAAATCAACCATAGATAAAATTATACGCAGAACATAACTCGTTTAAAAACTCGTCGTAACAAAATATTGACTAAATTAAGAATAATTTGTGAGACAAATGTTTCAACGCCTGATAAATTAAAATTTTAATAAATTATACACAGAAATTGATATCTAAACTGGATATTACTTATTAACATTTTAATAATAATGAATAATAACTATCTAATAAGAATCGTTTACAATAATTCCGCATACATTTACAAGATTGCTTTGTTAGTCTCTTGGTATGCTTATGTTTGCTGCCGTGAGATCCCGTGTCATCCCGTGTCCCGTGCCGTGTTCAATTCCCGGGTCGTGCAGGATTTTGAGTTAGATAATTACACAATAGCATATATTCAGGTCCGGTAGACGTCATACGAGATTAGAGTATATAATGTATTATATATTATTTACCTTGCCTCAGGGCTGAATCTATATTAACTGAATCTATATAAATACTATATTTTGCCCGTGGCTTCGTTCGTGTTAAGATTAACTTTTAGTAGCCTATATGTTATTCTGATGTAAAAACAAAAATACTGTAATGTTTCATCAATGACCGTTCAGTAGTTTTTAAGTAAAAGAGTAATAATTTAGATTTATATATTATGTATTAGTAAAGTAGGATTAACCGACTCCCTTGTACCACCGTTGGTAGTTGAAATTAAACTACTTTATACCAATTTTATCGCGTTGTTCACAGGGAGAGTAAACGCCGTGAACATAACTGCTGAAAGTGTAAACTTAAATCTAAATAGTTTTAATAATTTAAAAAGCTTGTATATGTAAGGATCTAATTGTTTCAAAATTATATAATAAAAGTGTTTAAAAATAAACAATGCGACAAAATCCGTATAAAGAAGTTTAATTTCAATGTATATTATAATAGAAAATTGCAATAATATCTTCAATTCCGAAACAACGGCCATCCGCCATTTTTACATTCTAACAACATAGTACAATCAAACACACAAACTCAACACAACAATATTACAAATAACTACAAACATACTTACAAATCAATAGCGAGTGTTACATAAGTGCAGTGAAAGGCGCGGGTCAGGACTCGACCCCGCGACCTCGCACTCGACATAACTACTCAACACTCGCTATTCAAGTAAGAGTATTAAACATTTGGATATGGCGGTTATAAAATGAACATAAATATTACTAATATGAACAAAGGAATTCACAAAATTTAAAACATAAACTAACGGTATTCATTTTTTCAGGAAAACAATAATTTAACTGCTTGTCAACATGATTGATAGCCCAATGGATAATACATTGGACTTGCGACCGAAAGGTAACCGGTTACATAATATAATATTCTATCACATACACACAACACCATCTAGCCCAAACTAAGCAGAGCTTGTACTATGGGTACTAGACAATGGATAAACATACATATATACTTTTTTTTGTAAATACGTACATAATATACATAGAAAAACCCAGATCAAAACAAACATCGATGTCCATCCATGCACACAAATGTTTGACTTGTGCGGGAATCGAGCCCGCAACCTCAGGCGTGTCAGGCGGTTACACTAACCACTACGCCATTGAGGCCGCGATAGTAAGATGTATAATGCATTACCTATACATTATATTACGGCCGTTTATAATACATACAAAAGCTTACGCTTATATTCCCGTTTCTTGTGAACTTACATAGCATCACGCTTATTTACCAGAATGGGTTGGTAGAAGTGTATGAGACCCACATTTTGCCAGATATAAGTCCCATGCAGCAGCGATAGCCTAAAGGGAAACCGTTGGACTGCCACGCTGAGGTATCGAGTTCGATCCCAAGGCGCGCATCTCTGACTTTTCGAAGTTATATGCGTATTAAATAGTCAATTATCGCTTGCTTTAACGGTAAAGGAAAACATCGTGAGGAAACCTGCATGTCTGAGAGTTCTCCATAATGCTCTCGAAGATATGTGAAGACTGCCAACCCGCACTAGGCCGGCGTGGTGGCTTATAGCCTAACACTTCTCACAGTGGGAAGAGTCCCGTGCCCAGCAGTGGGACAGTTTAATACAGGGCTGATATTATAAGTCACATGTAATAGGGGGCGAGTATATTGCCGTCTAGCGGTCACAGTTTCAGACGCCGAGACAACTGAGAAAGATTGTTAAAAAAAATTGCCCATGCCAGCCATATTTTACAACAAAAGATTCTCCACTCACATATCAGTTTACATTAATACACCAATAACTCACGTTTTAATTTTATAGGCGGCACAATACGTCTATCAAAATTACAGTGTATTGCACATTAAGAGAACAATCACTATAATTAAGGTCTAACTACACACGACAGCGTTCTTCACGCCTGTCCGATTACGTGCGATCATTTATAGCTGTTCTGTCGGTTCAATGCTTTTTTGTGTTTCGTTGTTTGCCGATAACAGCAAAAAATTAAATTAACTATTTTAGTTTTTGTTACCGTTTTAAATGTTGTATAGTTGAATAGATTGGAATATGTTTCTCACTGGGTTGTTAAGCTAAAACGCAGTTACCCCGTAAAAAATATACTAAGCCTGTCTTTAAATAAACGCCCGTAGTTGAAGATATAAAACATCTCTGTAGCGGCTTTTTTATGTTCCTAGAGGTAGATGTTAGCGGCTCAACTAACGCTAGTGGTAAACCTTTCATATACTTTACGCTTCCAACAGATATAATATTGGTATACCATAAGTAAGATATACAGGGTGTCCGGTAATTAATGGATAACCTGGAAATGTCTTACAGTGGAACTGAAGGCGGTTCAGAAAAAGAAAAAAAAAATCTATCCTAACTACTACCTGAGATACGTGTTTTTTTTTAATTACCATGTATAACTTTCTTGTATACTACGACCATAAATGAATGAAATCCATCGGTTTTTTGTTGTTTTATTATTAAACACTAATTATGCTAATAGATAGACAGTCAAAAGAATGCTATGCTAATATAGCTTGCACTTTTTAATATATATATATATATATATATATATATATATATACATTTTTTTTTTCTAAACGACCTTCAGTTCTACTTAAGACATTTCAAGGTTATCCATTAATTACCGGACAACCTGTATATTACTTTCTTTTCGTTTTGGCAAATGCATCTTTTGAACTAGGAATCATTTCTGAATAACAGCGGACTTCACAAACATCCAAATAACGGTCACAAAGAGCACCCAGACTTGAAACAAATATTTCTTGAGCACAAAAATGTTTGTCCCGTGTAGGGGTGGAATACAAAAACCTCGACAGTGCTGCTTATAATTATATAGATGAGCACTTATAACCCGGTGAATCAACTATTACTACATTCACGACTATCCCATATGATTCAACGTTGGAAATAAACACTGCGGCAATGCCACTGCTGTGCATAAGGGCTCTGCTTCGATTTCAGTTTGATTAGGTTCGGGATAAAGTATTGCTTTCATCTATCAAGAAATTTTAATTAGCAGCACGAAGTCAGGATTTCTTCCTGGTAGACGGAGACAGCACTTCGCCTATAAAACTATATCTAACGAAATGTAATGATACACTTGTAAACCCCTTCGAAGACATTAGACTTCATAAGAACACACGAAAAAAGCACATTGCATATTTAATCGTGTACAAGACGGCTGAAGGTCAAAATCCGCCATTTAATCCAGCTGTTTAGAACGTGTCATGTGTAACACGTACACCGTATGAAGACAGATGATACCCCTGACCAGGCGAGTTTCTCACGAGGTGTTGCGCCACAGATACGTACGGTTCAGCGGGTCAATCGCGCAACTCCGTAAGGCTTGGCGATTTGTATCTGTTGCGGAGCAAGTGTTGAGTTGTTGTTTAGGAGAAACGGCAATACCGGTTTTTATATTCTAAAAATAACGAAACGTGACATATTTTAAGTTGTCCAATAGTGTAATTCTGATTATGTGTGTGTTACGAAGAAAGTGTTAATTCTAATCAACATTATAAATACGAATATGAGTTTGTTCGTTACCCTTTCAAACCGTAACTATTTAACCGATCAATATGAAATTTCGCATACATGTTGTCAGAGGAAAAAAAAGGACATAGCGTATCTTACATCCAGAAAAAAAATTACTGTTCCCGAGGGATAGCTGATAAATCACATAAAAGTAATGGAGACACCGGTAGTTATGCAGTTTAAAAAGTAACGGAATTAGACCCATTTTGGAACGTGCTTTCGAATATGGGTACATAGTTTAGCATATTGTAACTGTTGCGGGGCAAGTACTGAAATAGTATTTCGACAAAATGGATACTATTATGCAGTCCGAAAAATAATAAAACAAGGGACTACTTTTCTCGATACTTGTAACGACGCATCTCTCTGAGCCTAAGCGAAATGTTCCTGGGCATGTTATATTGGTGTTGATGAAAAATAGCCAAATTGATATTTATAGACAACTAAAGTGGCAAAAGGCATATTAGGAGTGCCATCAGGTGTGGCCACCAGATATTAAATGCATTTGCATAAACTCGTGGCTATTTATTCTCATAAGTTTTAGGCAGTGGTACTATGTACACCCATTTCGCTAGTTTTCTTTTCCAATCACAATTAATTCTTCAATTGCAGGAATGCCAAAACATAGTTGAAAGACAGTGTCTGGTCGCAACCGAAGTTATTAGAAGGCTAGCCTATTGCTGTGTACCAGGTATATTCTAACCTGTCCAGTCTTAGAATACCAGACATAATTAAAACCCTATTGTTTTCGGCCACCGGTGTGCCGCTGCGACTCGAGGTTCAATACTCGGAAGTTTCTGTCTAACATATAAATCCAAAATCATTTATTGACTGCACGGATAGCGAAGTGGTTTAAGTCACTTCGCCACTGCCACTGCGCCGAGTGTTGTGGGTTCGAATCCCACACGGGACAAAAATTATGTGATTCACAAATGGTTGCTCCGACTCTGGGTGTTCTTTGTGTCTGTTATTTGAATATTTATAGGTCGACACAGGAGTTATTTCTAGTACGCTGAGGGTTTTTCTTTAAAAAAAAAGCACTGGATTATTCGGGATTCGAAAGCAGTAACTCCCGATAGCTGCCAAGCGTAGGCTCAAACAAAATATACAGCTAAATGCATCTAATACCGATTTAGCGTTATCACAACAACGTATCGATACGTAATCGATTGCAATGTTTTCGAGTTATTATACGAGTGAATTCATTTCGAGTTTATTAAGAGGTATTAAGAAAAGGTTATCGCGATCGACTGATCGATTTATTAATAGCACATGAAAGGTTCTGATAATTCATTATTTCGGCTAGCTTTATCAATTTGAACATCTGAATAGACCTTGGAGGTGAATTTTGATTTTAGAAATGGAGATTATTTGAATAAAGGGGCAAGGGAGTTATACATACGTCTTGTCATGCTGGTTCGGTGGCCTGAGTGTTAGCAAGCCAATTATGAGGTTTGGGTTTCGATCTTAGATTTGAATAAGTGTTAGTTAGTTGGACATGTGTTATCCGCACTTAGCCCCACAATTGGGCCATTGTGGAATAAGTGGTAATTAGATTTTCTATCACAAATTGGTGATTGTAAGTAGCTGCTTAACATATATCGTCTTCGTGTCAATGTTTTAACTTATATATTCTTTAATATGAAGTAATTGCAATTTGTCATAGCTTTAAGTTACCTTTGTGGAAGAAAAATTAATCAATATTATTATTATTTACTAACACACTAACAATTTTGTTAAAACAATATAAATACCATAAATGTTAGTTTTAAAGTGTAGATATATTATAAGTTATTCTGTAAATAAAATTAACCAGTGCCAACAATATTACTTACTATACGAAAATTTAGATTTAGAAAACCATGGTCTCTGCCCAGCTCCATAGCAAAGAAGCGAGATAATATAAAAAAGACAACTCCCACACTAGAAACTAATTCTATGTCGCGGGAACTATGCACACATTCGAAGAACAGACACAAAGAACATCCAGACTTGGAACAACCATTTATCGATCACACAAAGTTTTGTCCCGTGTGGGATTCAAACCCAAAACACTCGGTGCATTGGCAGTGGCGAAGCAACCACTTAAACCTAGTGCATCCAAATATACTATGCATATCTGCTTATATATAATATTCTGTATAACTTTTAATACAATGATCACATCTCACTCTCTCATAGACATTAGATCATCGTTAGATTAGCTAAGCACACTATTCAACACTGTCTGCTGACCCTGTGAGAATTTCTCAGCACTTACCGCTAAACAAAATGTTCTAGCGGGAACACGATTAGCTATATGATAACTAGTTTCACGCCTCTATGGAAAATAGCTAAGAAAGAGGCTTGTGTTAAATAAAGGGGGTTAACACATCAACTGTTCTACCGTGTACGGTTCAATTGTAGGAATATTTGCGGTCACCGTACCCGAAGGGTGTCAACCCTATGACTCGACCTCTGTTGACGTTCTGTTACTCAACCTTCGCTTTACGTCCGTCCGTCTGTCAGCGGTCTGTATCTCATGAACCGTCCTAGTTAGCGAGTTGAAACATTCACAGTGTGTATTGGTATTACCCATTGGCACACATAACAACAAATGATAAAAGACCAAGATGGCGAATTTCAAATTACGGAATCTGCAAGTCTGACTCGCATTTGACACTTACTTTCGGCAGTAGCAGTTATCTTTTTATTGTCTCCGGGGCACAGTACCAGTCTCCGTGATGCTGAGATTTTTTTAAGAGTAAAGCCTTTTGCCCAGCTCAGGAACCTCAAATTACAGCAGCTCAAGTTAGGCAGTAAACTATCCCTACAACACCGAGAAAGGTTAAGAATGTACATATAAAATAAAACTCAATGGGCGAATAAGCTTCATACTTAAGCACAGCTAACACTGATTTCTCCATAGCGATTTTCTTTAAGCAACGTCATGAAGATGACGTCACCGCGCACAGTGGTCCGCTATTATCTTGATAACAAAGGTGGACCGATATGAAGGTAGGAAATTTAATATCCACGCAGAGTATGACAAAGAGACACGGATGCTCGATGCATGCTGCGTTACTGGGCATGGATGTAAGGCTAAGTTTAGAATAGACAAGGTATATTGGTGTACCTTAAGCCTGTATCCCCAAGAGGGTACACAAAGGTATATACCTACATATTTCTTGATGGCACAGCTAGCGTAATTGGTTTAGTGGTCGCTTCGACAAAGCCACTACACCGCGTGTCTGTGTGATCTACAAATGGTTGTATAAAGGTGGACCTTAGTTTTCATTATTTGAAAATAAATGAAATTCAGGACTTGCCTATTTAAATCAAATAAATCCCAAACATACGTTTTGCTACTTATATGTCTTAGATAACGCGTGATAGGGGCCGAATTTTTTTTCATATAGCGGGCCTATGATCAAACTGCTAGCTGTTACTGAAAATTTCATAACCACAAGAACTTAAAATATTTCGAGACTTTACAATCATCATTAATGTTTGACAAGAAATTTAATTGCGATATGACATGAATGAAAGTGTCTATGGGTTCTCTGACTTCGTAAATAGTAGAAGATGACAGTTACCACACTTACGCTCAGTTTCTGAACGACACAAAAATTAACAGACGGTCAAACGCGTATTAACTGCTGGGTTTACCTGATTGAAATAGCAACATCCAAACGAATCACTTGACATGAGTTAGATTTTGATATGACATTGATAAGCCTTTCAGAAACCATTAAGTATCAGCGCAGCAACTTCTTATTGACTCCAAGGAGAGATTCCTTTAGAAATCTAAGCGCCAGCATATATACGTTAACAAAACGACGTCGTATTGTGTTGAAATTTAATGTTCAATAAAATCTGTTATATAATTTAGTTAGTATAATACAAAAATGGCCTCAGGAAGTAATAATGGTTTATCCATAACTTGTACAATGGTGAAATTACGACGATGTAAATAAAATATTAGCTGTGGTTTCCTGATAAACATTGATAGTCTTGTACCTACCCGTGTTTTATAGACTGCGTGGCGGTATCAATATCTTATAAAATAAATAATATTTGGTGAACAGATGTCAACATTGTGAGATACACGTAATAATGCCAAAGTGGCACAGCGATAGCAAAAGCGATTGCTGAGCATTAGGCTTCGGCTTCGATACCTGGGTCGAGCCAACAATTGGAGCATGAAGCGCATATAGACGTTAGTCCTCTGCCTGATCACTGGTCGTATCGGATTACCGTCACATCGAACTACCAGAATGAGGGGAATAGAGAGTGCGCTTGTGTTTGCGCACACACTTGTGCACTTTAATATTTCCTACATAGATGACTAGTCTACGATATTGTTGGTCACCGTGACCGTAAATTCGATCTTAGTTATTATCTAATTGTAATGATTTTTCTTTTTATTTGTTATTGAGAAATGGAAAAACAACACGAACTTATCTACTTACGACTTCGTTCAAACGTGTGTACTTCTTCAAGCTAATCTCTAGATCAAATTTCATCAAAATCAGTTACATGTTTTATCTATAACCATTATATAACTTGAAAAGACAACAAATATATACTGTTTTCACCAGGAACAATCTTTATTTTACTAATTTCATATTAAACAACAGACACCGTTCCACGTGTGGGTATTGATCGACCGTGTAGTGATTTATATACAACCTCTATTCGTATTATTTAATTGCACTAACATACATATATTATAACAAAGACTTAAATAATAACTATTCCATAGTTAGTGTCTAAGACTAGTGAAACGTAAGATACCAAGTTTTTTGCAAACAAAGCTATTTCTTATTCTTAATCTTACAAGTACCTCATCCAAAAGTTCACACATCTTAAGTTGATCGGAGTATATTGTGAGACTGCAGGTTCTGGGATTAATCTCAGGCAATCCCCTATGTCTGCCATAATTAAATTCATGTCCAACATAACATGTCCCGTAATATGCCTGTCCAGTATTACACGAGGTGGTTTGTCATTACCCGGATTTGTCCCGCGGGATGCAGAGTTAATGTTATGTCATAATAAGTTCCCGGGTGTTATACAGTGTTCAAATTCAGTCGATGTTTTGATAATATACACATTTGTAAAAACGTATTGATACTTATCCTTAAAACATAGTAGAAATTTGTAACAAAATAAGACTGCTTAGATGGTGCAGCGGCAGTCAACGCGACTGCTGTATATGAGATTTCTAGGTCGATTTCCGGGTCGCGCAAAGCATTATTGGATCTTTCTGTCGAGTTCATCTTAGTAGCAGCACCATATCTGGTACTGTGCTCGTTGGACAGCAATAGGTTCGCCCCTTTTAACGAAGGATTTAAAACTATATAGCTCACACAATGAGGGTTTAATACACCTCTGCCTTACCTTATGCTACCGCTCTGCAATTAAAATACACTTATGGACTATATATTTGTATTATAAAATATTATATTTCTTTTTGTATTGTTATTACCATCTCTGTGCGTACATACGTATCACTCTACTGTAGAGCGAATGTGATATTTTGCGAAGTGCTAACACGCTGATGCTTGTATTTTACACTATGAATTTAAGTATAGGATAGGAATAGAGTAATAGCATCTAGCACTACTCAGATGGTTTGATTAAGAATATTCTAGAAAACATTGCTTTGAATCATAATTATATATATAGAAACATACGTTTTCCAATAATAAAAAATATAAATATAAAGATTTGAAATATCAATAACGGTAATTAACTTACTTAGAAATTTATTGTCAAACTTACTATTTATCTTTGTAACCTTTAGTAAAGTTAAGAAGTTGCAAAATGCTATTGTACTTTTCTGATAGAATATATTCCTAAGCTATAAGAGTACCTTATTTTTTCTAAGCTACAGGTTTAGTTTTGTTACGAATTGGCCCGCATCACTTTTCTGGGCTAAGTAACCTGGAAATATGTGCGGTCTACAGTAGTAGACCATCATGCATATTATTAACCTGCATAATCGGGTAATTCCTGATACCGTTATTTTAATTACGTTACCGTTTTACGGGCTCACGTTTCGGCCAGATTACCCAAGGACATTTACGATTTACATAAAACATTGACTGGTTATAGAAAAGGGTAGGTGTTTACATTTTTATATAACTATCCTAACTTGACCTAATTTTATCTAGTCTCATGTCATATATCCCAGATTGTGATCTCATGTACTCATAAACATAAATTTGCATTTCAGTTCGCATTTGGCGTATATAAGACAAAATACGCACTCTACATATTCTGAACAGTTCTTATAACTAGAATTGGCCCTCTAACTGTTTTAAGCGTATGTATATAATACTATCAGTTTTGCCACTAGGCCACCGAGACAGACAGACAAACAAATTAAAAGTTGATTTGTAAGTGGAGTGTTACGTAAGTCTCGAAGAACGGCGCGGGCGCAGGGGGTGCGGCGCATGGGCGTACAACCTTGTAATTTCACTTGCACTCTCATACACAATCAATCGTGCATTGTTTTGTGCTTAAACATATTACTACATTATATTTTGTATGGTTAAACTGTGGACTAACCACCATATTAATAATCCTATTAAATGTGAAAGTATTTGCTCGTCTGTTCAGTCGGCCAAAAATGTGGTCTGCCACCCACGGTTGAGATTCATTTAAACGTCATAATACAACAAGGTCGATTTCCCCTTGCAATAATATTATGACAGTGACCGGTGCTCTCTTTATCATGTACATAATATGTATATTTGCGCCATGTATCAAGTTTGAAAAATCAACCTTAGCAATATTAGTTCTCGCAATTTTTTTTGTCAAAACTGGTAGACAACGTGGCCAAGACTGTACTAACTTTTGATGGGTCAAAAAGTCTATGTTACTTTCTTTTTGATCAGCGACGGACTCAATTAGACGTCATGAGTGTTTACATCAGTTTCCTTATTGTTCTCGTAAAGGAAAACTGTGGATCAAAGTTAGTTTAATAATAAAATCCAAGAAACTCTACAGTTTTGGAAATTATAATAAAATATCACTAACCAAATAGTTAGTGATATTTTATTATAATTATCTTATAAGTGACTAATACAGTTAACAGTATATAACGTTTATTTATTATATTAAATTTAAAGTAACATAACTATTTAGTATATAAATTTAGTTGAATTTTGTATTATTTATTAATATATTGGCTGACTTTTAGGTTTTGTTACAATGCCTTTGTATTTAGGAATCCAGATATTTTTAAAATGTGGTCTATTTTTTTTTATTATGACGTTCGATTTCGCTTCCTTCGTTGCTGTATCAAATAAAACTCAGAAGCAGCACGAAATCTGGCACTAAACCCAATAAACGGCAGTAGACGCGCCTCCTAATATACCTGGTGAAGAGGGCGTAACCATATTTGACTAAATGTGGCTGTAATATTCCTCTGCCAAGTCCTTCAGAGAAATAAGCGTTAGAATATGTTTGTATGTATATCATCTTTTACCATATAAATAATAATGAAAAATACATTAAAATAATAATAATGCCTAAGTCCGTAGTATAAGTGTACGATTCGTTAATGTATCTGACCTTTCAATAACGCAACTCGGCTGGCCGTACTGACTGTAGATAACATCGCACTGACAAAGCGTGTCATTGATGGACTGCCTCGTATGGGAATTTGGACTTAGGACTAACATAGACTTAAGCCGATGTATCCCCGAAGGGGTAGGCAGACTAGTATTGTTACAAACACTAAAACGTAACTCCTGGGTTCAGCTATTGATCTGTTTGTGGATGGATTGGCAATTATATTGTTGGCATATTTTAAATTTTGTCAGAAGGATGTATATTCTTTTTAATGTTGTAAATATTATATTGTTTTACGTTTACGCAAATGTAAATTAAACTACTTTATACAGATCTTATCGCGTTGTTAATTTTAAATCACTTTTATTGCCTCGGCCTCGGTGGCGTAATGGTTAGTGTAACCGACTGCCACGCCTAGGGTCGCCGGATCGATTCCCGCACAAGTCAAACATTTGTGTGCATGAACATGGATGTTTGTTTTGGTCTGGGTGTTTCTATGTATAATGTGTATGTATTTACAAAAAAAGGTATATAATTATGTTTATCTATTGTCTAGTACCCATAGTACAAGCTCTGCTTGGTTTGGGCTAGATGGTGTTGTGTGTATGAGGTAGAATATTATAATTTTGAACTTAACTTCATGACAATATTTATGGCCAGTCCCACAACTAACAAGTAAAAATCATCCGAAAGATAAATGGCATGCTGTCTCACGTGGTGGGACAACTTCTTAAACGCTTCATCATCATGGCTGCTGCAAAGCAACTGACACGTCGAGAAAAGAATAAACTTAAATCTAAACAATTTTAATAATTTAAATAGTAAAAATGATTCACAGTTGTAGCTTAATACTTTTAAAATTATGTACATATTATAATTATATCGCGATGTTTGTTTTAAAATAAACAACACTATAAAAACTTACAATGTAAATTAATTTCATTTGTTGCAAATATTTTTATATCCTCAAGCTTAGCTAGTATCTCTAGATCTGGCTACCACTTGAAGATATATGTTTATATAGACCTCAGTCTAAGACCGATATACATTATACATTTAGATTAGCACTAAACATGACTAAATCTGCATACAACATGAATTTCAACTACCCAATGAGTCATCATTTCTATTATGTCATCACAACCTAGAATCCTGCTTACCTACTATGATTCACGTTTATTATTCCGTTCGAATCCGCTCCACAAAGATAATACTGGCCCGGTGCTAGATTTCGGGAGGCTGCAACAAGCGGCGCATACAAAGAGACGATTTTCGAGAAATTTTGACACGTACGTACTGACAGTTAGGACATTATAACGACCCACATAGATTATCTGTTGTTTTAAAGATTTTGGTATCAGATATAGTTTAAAACCTGTTTATATCACATTATCATATAAGAAAAACAAAATATTTTTATATTTACATTTCTAGACTCCATGTTTACTAAGTATTTTTATACAGAAAACTTAGACTAATTTTAGTTTTCTTTATTTAAAAGAACAACTCCAGCACTAGGAATAATTCCTGTATCTCGGGGGACTTTACAAACATTCAAACAACGGACACAAAGATCACGGAACAACCATTTGTGGATCACACAATTTTTGTCCCGTGTGGGATTCGAACCTACAACACTCGGTGCAGTGTCAGCGGCGAGGCGACCATTTAACCACTTCGCCATTCGTGCAGCCTGCACGCACAATCACTCAAAAAATACTTTTAACACTTAATATTGTCTTATGTTTACGAGAATGTTATACACTGAAAATAAACAAACTTTATACGGATTTTATCGCGTAGTTTATTTTTTATAAGACCATGTTCCACTAGATTGGAATCCAGTAATTCAAATAGTCAAACCCAAGAAAAAGCAAACTACAGCTAAACTTCATGATACTTTGAGCTCATTCTGCGTAAATAGGAACACCAAAGGTTAAATTATGTTCGGGTACTTTGAAATAATTATATTGGAACATTGAGACAACTACCATCTTAGTCTCCCCGTGACCATGGCTGCTGAAGAGCAACCGAAAAGTCGGAGAAAGTGTAAAATTAAATTTAAATAGTTGTATAATTTAAATAGCTTAAATTGAAGTAAACAGTAACTAGTAATAGTGTATAAAAATTGTAGTTAAAAGTTTCAAAATTATGTAATAATAGAGTTTTATAAAAAATTAACAACACGATAAAATCCGTATAAAGTTTGTTTAATTTCAATGTATAACACTTACTTATCAGATGTAAAACATCGTGCCATCTCAGTCATCTTCAAGTTGATGACAATGTTTAGCGTCAAACGTATTTAAGAACACGTTTGGCGCTAAACAACTCTTAATAACACTTTGCATAAGCTGAAACAATTGATTGCCCTGAATTTATTGGTTACTAGATTTTTCCCGCGGCTTCGCCCGCTTAATTGTAGGATAAATTAAGTTAGTAACAGTACTTTTTCTAGATGGAATGTAGTATTCTGTACCCCGCACAGCGTGTATGTGAATTTTATGATGATTGGTCGAGTAATTAAGGCGTGAAAGCGTAACAAACAAACTCACATTCGGTTTTGTAATAAATATTAATAAGGATTTAGCAAACTTATACTATTATAACGTTATGAGCCTAATGAGGAAGCTCTATATAGACATTGTGAAATGCTCAAGTTTCAACAAATATATCTTCTATTCTAAATCATATTTAAAATTGCCGCCAAAAAGGACAAGGCAATAAATCATGGCTGAAATCGAATCCTCCAATTCAAATTTAAAACAAGAATGTGTGTATGCGTTCCTAATAGGGTTGCAATATTACAATATTAAACCGACTAATATTTAAAAAATACTTTCATTGTTGGAAAATTGGTTGTAATCCTTATCCTTACTAATATTATAAATTCGAAAGTAACTCTGTCTGTCCGTCTGTTAGCTCTTCAAGTCTAAACCACTCAATCGATATCGATAAAATTTTGTACAAAGATAGTTTAAAACCTGAGGAAGGATATAGGCTACTTTGTATTGATGTTGGTACCACGCGGGCAGAGCCATGCGCAATAGCTAGTAAAGTAATAAAGAGAGGTTGCAAAGAAATTATTTATTTATTTTTTGTCTGTTGTTCTTGCATTGCAACATTGTAAAGGTGTATTAATCAAAGATAATAATATAATAAGTCTTGACTAAGTTATTTGATTTGTAAACAATGAACATTTTTCGCATTAAAATAATTATATAATTTATGTACTGACTAGGATAAAACGTCAGATTTAATAAGCAACCAAGACGATAACACTGGTAATTATAATAATTTATTTATGTTCAACCGCGATAGAACTGTAACGAAGTTATTTCTTTCCATAAGATGTATTTTCAATAATAAGTGGATCCCATTATTTAGTGCCTCCAAATAGCCGATACTATTTTTTTCGAATAAATAAACCAAAACAATGGTCTTAAAACCTTTAAACTTTCTGTCTGTCTGTTTGTCCCGGCATCATACAATTGATTACCGAATGTGCTTTGATTCGGCTTTCAGTTTGGTAGCTTAGATTTCAACTTAGCAGTCGTGAGAAAAATCTAGTTTATTCATAAAGCAGAGCATATATATGAAAAAACCGTTTAAAAACACAGTCATGTCTACGTCCACCTGACCATGTACGAAATCTGGACAATTCCAAATCACGTCATCCGTCAACCCTGGCGATCGGGCAGCTTCGGTCGCGATTCGCGACGCGACGTGTTCCGAATACGAGTGCGTTCGTAATAAAAATCTGGCCGACGCGCCTTCGTGCCGCTCTGTGCGACGTTTCCAATTTTATGGTTCCTGATTTGAAAAATTATGAAAGTGACTCGATTCTTTTATTTTTTTGAATGTTTTTACTAATCTTGTTATCTGTAATTATTATAGAAAACTCTCACACATTTGATTTTGACTGTAGTAGTGTCGGTAGATAGGTACATTTTTAAAACATAGTTCGTGTTTTTATATGCGTCATGCTCGTGAACGCATTAGAACAATGTAGCTAGACGTGTGGTCGTAATTATTTTACTGAAACAACATAATTAAAAGTATAAATATTTTTTATTTATATCTGAGGAAAATTGCCTTCGCTAATTTTCATATGTTAAACTCAAATGTCGTGTTTAAAGAGAATATATAAGTTTATGAACTGTGCTTTTTTGTCTTTAACGCTATAACACATATTTGTAACATACTTTATTGATCTAATGAATTACACAGTTTTCAAAACAGCTCTTTGCTTTCTCTCTAATTAATGTAATGCAGCCGACTCACGCAAACATTCAAGCAACAAACACAAGGCACAATCACCAGAACAATCATTTCAATTCAACCAGCGATCACTCTCGGCATAGAAGCCTTGTACGATTTGTCTCCTAACCAATGCACCAGACAAGCAGACAAATAACATGTAAATGTACCAACATAACATTACCTCATAACATTTATTATTTTAATGACTCACTCAAGCGTATACCGATAATATCCAAATACAATATCGACACAACATAATCGGATATTTGAACATTGACCTAAAACTAAAACACTATGTAAATGTTAATCTGAACCGCATAAATAATGAGGAACACGATGATATCAGCGGCTAAGCTTCACATTAAGCTGTTGTTTTATGCAAGCAATGACTACAATGCATATTTTTGCATAATTTAATATTAACATTTGCAGTAAATACGAACGTTGCGGGATAAATACTGGAATTGCTGAACTGGCATCTTGGTTGTATGCTGGTAGGAGATTATGTGAAGATATCCATTCAACATTTAAGTGCCTTCATAATAAGACTGACCGATAAATAGCTGATTGAATCCATATTTCCCTATTGTAATTATTGACGCGTTACTAGCTATGTATATGAAAACTTATCATGTTAATTTTTAAAGCCTAAACTGCAACCAATATTAATAAAATTTTGTACGGAGTAAAATACATACGGTATTCGCGCAAACTGAATAAAGTAAATGACTGATTCATATCTACATAGCTTACGCTTCTTTCCCTAGATTGTTTTTTTGGAAATTTACAAATTTCTTGTATTTTTTTGACTCCTCCAGCTTAACCTAAGATAAGCATTCTATTCTGTGTTAGAAGTGGTTTCACATTCGTAGGGCAGTGGGTACAATGCCTTATTCATTATGCTATAGCCACTTTCATTTTTAATATAATTATTATATTGTCTAACAGTTAAAACGTATGACAATACAAAAAGTCATACAAATTCGACAATTACAGTATTCCTACAAAAGACGAAGATTGAATGACTAATCCCAGTGTATAAACACACTTCGAGATAAAACGCAAACTCTGAGTAATTGTGAATAAACATCGACTAACTGTTCAATTCCGTGAAACTTTCGACAAATACTTATTTATTTTCCTTAAACAAGAAGGACAGGAAACCGAAGTTTAAGAGCATTCCTTAATTATTTATCACTTTTAAAGAGGGTATGTCATAAAGCCTTTGTTTTCATGAGAAGGGAATTCAATTGATTTCGCTCATCATTAAAAATATAGGACTAAGCGAAATTTTTGCTCAAATAGATTATTCTTTTTTATTTTAAAAGGCATGTCATCCCCCTTAGTTTTAATTCTTATTTTGACTTTTTAATTATTGAAACTACAGACACTAAGCAAACCAAAATTCGGCACAAATATTTTTGGATCATACAAATTACTTCCCTGGGATTGTACCCACAACACTTGACGCAATGGCAATTGTGAGACAACCACTTAAAACAATAAGCCACCCAGACAGGTGTCCCAGTTGAAGACGAGAAAAGTACTTACCTTGTAGAAGATGATAGACAGATAACTTTGTGTTGTATCTATATATATTTAGAACTTTATTTTGCAGTCACTGTGGTACCTACAGCGTCACCATTGTTACTACCTTGTACTGGCAGAGCAGTCGGCTGAATATCCAAATGATATACCTGGTGTAACACTCTAATTCCTGGACAAGCATACAGAGGCTTACATTACCACTAATAGCCATCTATTCCATAGTTAAAAAAGTCTGTTAATACGATTGCTCGAAATACTATCGACCCGTTTGTCTGCACGGATGGCACTGCGTCGAATGTTGTGAGTTCGAATTAAAAAGGAATAAAAATTTGTGTGATCCACAAATGGTAGTTCCGAGTCTAGGTGTTCTTTTTGTCCGTTGTTTGAATGTTTGTAAAATCCCCGCGACACAGGAATTATTCCTAGCACGTAGACGGTTTTTAAAGACTTTAGATATTCAGAAATTTTTTTAAAAGACAGCAGAACGCCGGGAGACTTCTTTAAAAAAAAAAAGGAATGGAAGAACCGTTCGACATCAAACCGTATTAATCGACAACTAATCGTAAGACAATAAATTGGCCTCTAGATTAGATACAGAATATAAATTCATCTTAAAACAAACACTTGTCGTAACAAGTTTTTCAATAAAGTTAAATGTTTTAGAGTGATTTATTCGCGTTCAGAGTACGCTTGTATTCCTCACGGGGCCATACATTATCGACATGTCAATAGTTGCCTAACTTTCTTTCAGGTATATCGGGGCTGTGTGAAGCAGATACACTATATACGTATGCGTACTACTACTACAAGCGAAGCTTGATCCATAATCGCTTACACATGCTTACAGACCCCAATTTAAGAAAGTAAATGATCGCGCGGTTGCCAATTTTTAGATGACCGTATGGAAAAGCCGGCACGCCTAGAATAATACAACCCACGTACTGGAAACTGCCAAGCAGTGTAAGATTAGTAACGCTTAGTGCATTTCGCCTCGTATGTAAAAGCTTTGTGATTAGACGGCTATACCCCACGGTATATCAAGTTATAATACGCTATGATAAAATTACTATCATGCGGGTTGTGTACCTACTCGCTTGCCACTTATTTAGTTTACTGCATAAAAATAAAATCAGTTACATTAGTACTTACACGAATATAGAGTCTTAAGGTATTGTTTTAAACACATCTGTATGTCTTTAATCTGTGGCGTACAGTTTAAACGCGGTTGTGACACATGAGAAACTAAGAAACCGATGTGTCAGTACACACATCGGTTTCTTAGTTTCTTCAATGATGCATAGCTTGAATACGTGATAAGACTTCGATGGTGGATGTGCGGTTGACGTTAAGGATTACTAATGGTGTTGCTGCATGTCAATAAGAATGTAGAACGGATGTTGGTTAAGGTAATTTAGATATGAGAGGTGGACACAGACTTTACGTTTTAAGACTTTGATACAAAATTAGACAACGGGTCCTAAATGTATGTGTAAATCATTATTTAAAGGTCGAATGCAATTGTTTGTAAGTTCTAAACAATAAAAGAGTTTATCTCAGGAACTAAGTTCTTTTGTTTTGTTAGCTAGTCTGTTTATTTATTATTGTTACCCTAACTGATATTATAAATGCTTATTTTTTGTTTATTTGTTACGCTTTTACGCTCAACTTTTCAACCGATCATCATGAAATTTTGCATACATGTTGTTAGGGTTATAGAAAAGTATATGAGGTACCTCCATCCAGAAAAAGGTACTGTATGCGAGGAATAGAAATTTATTGGCATTACCTAGATTAAAGCGAGCGAAGCCGCGGGCAAAATCTAGTACGAACATAATTAGACAACAGTCACAGTGGCAGACCGGTGACCGCAGACAGTAGATTTTAATGATGTCTAGCATTCTAAGACTTGATAAATTAAAAGTCACATGCAATTGTTTACATCGCCAAATAGATTCCAAATAATAACAGGACTGATCTCAAGAACTGAGTTCTTTTTATTTTGCTTGCTAATCCGTCAATTAATTAATGTTATAACCTATATAACATCACGCGATGCCCGAAGCGAGTGCAGCAGTAACTATAAACGTCACTGAACGCGAGTGCAACCGCGGGGCACAGCTTGTAATATATAATGACATAAATAGTGTAACTTCATTTTCATGCGAACATACTAGAATCATGCACAAATTACACACCATAATAAAACTCATAAATTATTTCGCATAGTACAGTCGCCCACAACACTGATAAGCATTTATATTTGTAAGATATTATTATTAACTCGGCTAACCATTGGCGTAAACTTAGCCAGTCTTCTAAAATTTGGGTGGAATTACAGAGAGTCTATTACAAGTATTCGTGGTTTTTAAAGTAGCTCTATACGTTAGACTGTCGCCATGTCATTCTATACATGTACTGTTTGAGTATATAAATATACAGTTCACCCCTGTATCCCTGAAAGAGCAGGCAGTGGTGTATAATGTCAAGCATAATAGAGGGCGAGCTTATTACCGTGCATGGGGTATGACTTCAGACACATTGCTGTGACTCCAGAATTTCTAGACATTGGAGCGCAATAACACTATACCCGACCAGGATATCGAACCTAAAACCTCATGCACAGCAACCACGTTCACAACCACTGCTCCAGCGTGACAGACTTTTCCTTCCTTAAAACGCCTCTTGCGATATCTTCTATGTAGCAGTTAAAGTTTATAACATATAGTATCCATCATAGACTTCGCACCCAGGTCGACCGCTGTAGAACGAACTTGTGTGGGCGTTCAGGGATCCCGGCCTTGCTCAGTGTGACTGTGGTGAGCTAGAGCTGACAATGACATATTTGTTCTTGCCCGAGCACTTGCCCAATATCTTTGTCCGGCCACTTCTAACGCAATTAGAATGGCGGAATATTATGCAAATAATATATAGTTCACACAAGAACCATTGACACGAAGAAGAAGCAGAAAAAGCGCGTCCAATTATACCTCATTTCGACGATAGCTACAAAACTAATGATAGACTTTAACAATTTTATAAAGGACGAGATTTGAGCTTAATAAAATTAATATACTTATCACAATATCCCATTTAAACTCATAATTAGAGAGAGTGATACATCTGCTTAAAAGCAATTCGTGCATTGCGTTTAAATTAAATGTAAATGAGCTACAAAGCTAGGTTTCACGCTTTACCGCTAAATGCCCATTTAGCACTTGCGTATGTGGCTGTACGTATATAAATGCATTAAGGGTAGTGCACATGAATTGTGTCTCTATTTTCGGTAACTGAATTGTGTTAGAACGTGGCGGTATTGTGCGACTCTGTGCGACTTACATGTACTGTATTTATGGCATGAGTTCTGGTGACTTAGCTTATGTTTGATATGCTTTATTAACATCGAAGGGTAGTTGATCTGTACAAAATTGTGTATTTTGGAAAATATGTTGTTGGTTTAAATTGCTAGCTCATTATAAACTGTAACAAAGCTGTATACTAAAACAGCTTTGTTACAGTTTATAATAATGAGATAGAGATCGATATATGTACTGAAATATATCAAAAAAATTCTCAGTAATGATTGGTGTAGAATATTTTGAAACGACTGAGCCTGAAATGCTTTTTTAATTTTTTATATTGTGATAATCAGTCACACAAAAATCACTATACAGATTTTGATATGGGTTTCTCAGTTACCTTAGCGTACAACTTAAAATGTTGGTTCTAAGCAAATAAAATTGTCCAACCATAGCTTTGGAACGCAAACCAAGTCGTTTATGGAATTGTACGACCACTGCCATTTGTCCCGCTTGCTTAGAGTGATTTCTAATCATCATAACTCTGTAAAAATACTGGTATGATCCCTATATACTTGTTAGGAGTATGCGAGTAATCACTTGGGTCTTTAAACATAATACATCAGTACCTTTGGTCTCTATATTAAAATGGTTTGTAACTCCTGACTGTTATAGATATTCTGACGAGAGCCAAATTGCATAAATAATCACCAATTATATAATTTACCTGGACCTCTACTGTGCGGGTCAAATAATATTCGCATTTCCTATCTTAGTCCATTTTCATTTAAAACCTAAAAATCCGCATCGCTCAATCGAGGCGAAGCTATTTTTATTTACTACTTTTTTTCTTTGCTGTGCTGTCGCCGTTATGTCCGCAGCCTAACGAGCTGTCTGCACTAAATAGTGAGGTGCAATGATTTATTCACAGCCCGGGATATTTCGAACTAAATTTAGTTATCTCACAGCGATGAATACATAATGCACTTTTAAAATCCCGAATTAAAAAACATATTCTGTACAGCAAACTGCTTTTTTAAAACACAATACTCGTTGACGCTCGGTATTTCAGGTTTGGCAGTTAAATTCGTTATTTTGTAACCAAATTGTTATATAAACTCATTTGTCTTCATTGAAGACTGTCTACCAAAGGTTGGCAGGTGAATGGATGGAAATGGAGTTTTTAAATGGATACAATTTCAAATTATTTCATTCGGTTGTCCTGATTTTAGAAGCGAAAGTACGCATGATACGGTTTATTTAATATTGCAGTTAGTATTTTGAAGTATTCAATTAATCGTATCGAATAGAAAATATCCATCGCTTATTCAATGGTAAGCTATGGTAATATTTATTTTTATTATTATGCATTTATATTCTATGTAGGGAATCATTCACGAATGTCTTTTCAGTTCCATGGATTTACGACCGATTGAAAGATTGACAGAAGTTCGAGTTCTTCCAAATCACGAGTTGAGTGTTAAAAGTATTAGCTGCTAGATAATTCACAGTCATATTGTGCCAATATATATATATATATAGGCTCATGCCTGTCTATCCATTAAGAAGTAGGCGTTTGTAACTACACCCACATTTTGCCGGTTATATTAAATATAATGTAAAAGAGGTCGAGTTTATTGCCATCGACCGGTCAAATTTCTAGACTCCGTGTTGAGTGAGAATCTTCTAACACGTTACCCGACCTGGGAATCAAACCTCACGAATGCACGCAATACAATCCCTTTGGAGCCTAAAATACATACGGCGGAACATGTATGTGTTTGTTTGTAAATATTCGTCTCCTAATGAGTCCTGTTTCAGAAACCAAATGAACTATTACCTACCAAAGTTTATAGTAATTAAGGGTTAAAGTGTAATGGGACATTACCGTCCGAAACAGTTCGAATTTCGAACGGCGTCGGAGTCTCAGCTGCGCCTGATGACATCACGGCATCGGTTGTTCCGACGAAGTTCGGCGAACTATTGCAGGTGAGCGCAAGTGGCGTTTACACGCGCGCTGACAATCTGACAAACATCCCCAGCGGGTAGGCAGAGAGCTAGCATGCAACGAATTGCACATGATATTAAATGAGTATGATAACATGTAGACTAAGTACTTCGTTATCCCAAATCCAAGGCGTGATTCTTAGTTAGAGCAAAACTTAACTGTGGTTTTTCTAATAGGGCAATTTGCCCGCGTCACTCTGTAGCGCAAGTAGGCAAGGTTGTATGTTCTTAACCTCTGCTTAACTATTCGAGGGTTACAGCGATTAATCGATTTATGGCCTTTTAGACAATGCATGCACGTACAGACTTACACCGCCAGAGAAGGGAGATACTACAGATTTCTACTTGTTACGATCCTGCTATATATCATTTGCGACATCCAGTCTTATCTTATCGATGCTATTCCTTCCCCAGGCTTTTCCCCAAATAGTCTCAAAAAAAGATAATGGTTTATTGTAAAAGATGTTAATATCCATTTTCATAAAAGCAATTCAAATCATAACAGTTAAACATCGTGTCCTTTTCAAGTAAATATCAATTAATTAAGAGAAAGTTTATATAAAGAATGTGTTCTACAGCCTCCTAGACTATTGGATGCACCTACACGTCCCGTCGGAGTTGCGATCGTGTCTCGCAAACTACCAAAACGTGTTTATGAAGAAACAAAATTTAGTTTCTCCTTTGAAAATGCAATAAAGTTTTTCGAATACTGTTTTATTATTCAGTTTCATATATCTTGTGCCATGTTTACAGAAAATGTAAAATAATATTTTATTTTACAAATGGTGTGTTATTTTTATATGTTAATACTCAACTGATGGCAGGAATACTTTAACTATGTAATGCATGCCTAGTCCTGTTGGTTTGATTCCGCAAGGTGTAATGTAATATGTATGATCCGGCTGTCGTTAGTCCGAATCTGAGTGTTCATTGTTTCTGTCGATTCAAGGCAGACTAAAGATAAAAAGTGAGATAAGATTCTAGTACATACAAGAGATGCACTTTTCACGATAAAAAATCAGGTATTCAATTAAATAATTTGTCATTCCCATGCGTCGGTAATAAACTCAAAACTATTTTGTATGTATAGTAAGTATAGGCAATATTATAAGTAGGTAATATAACTTTGTCATTTTAATTTGTTTAAGAAGCATTTCTTGATAGAGTTAGCTTGAATTTTGTGCTGCTATAAAGATATCGTCAGTGGGAAGATCCTCCTCTTATGGTTGGAAAATTAATGAGTTACTACCCATGGATTGGAATTAGGACCTGTTAGAGGATTTTTCATATATTTTCGTTTCTCCTACTACAAAGTTTGAGTCTAAAGAATCTGTATAAAAAATACAGCCTTCTCTCTATGCGAACTGATTCCATCTGACTCAGACTGAATGGATGATGCAATGATTTAAGTGGTCACTTCGCCGTTTCGCAGCGCTGAGTAATATGGTTTCGATACCCACACTAACAAAACAATATTTAATGCAAATTATTATTACGATGCTAAGTGTGCTTTAATGTTTGTAGAGTTCTCGTGATAGAAGTATTACTCCTATTGAGAGAATTGTCGTTTTAAAATATATTAAAAATGTATATCTATAAAACATACAGCAATCACCACACCATTTATTTTCCGGATTGTTAAGGTCCCTTGACATGCCAAAATCAGTGCCAGGAACTTCACACATAAAACCCAAAAATAATAAAACTACTTTTATTGTCAACTAAAATATGTATCAATGTTTATTGGTGTCCCAGCACTAGCGAGACATCCCCTCACTAAAGATAAGGCACGGTCCACACTCGAACTTTAATTAATTGGGCCCATATACTCGGTTATGCAAGGAAAAAACGGTCTGTACGTGACCTAAGGGCCGTTCAGTGTGTACTCGGGTTTATAGTTATTTGTCGATGGTGTGTGCATAGCCCAAATACCCCTTTGAAATGATGTTCCGAACTGATTGTATCTTGTGCTTAAATAATTTGATTATGTTTGATGTCCCTCATAGTGTTTGTTTTCTATTAAACGTTTTATGGTGAATGTGTGTTGGATTTTTATGTTGAGGTTTGGGTGTAATGCTGTAATTACGATAATAAAGTTTCACAAATCGGCGAATCGGTATGCTGATATAGTTTTTAGTGATATAATATATAAAAGTTATTTTTTTAAACACATCGCCCGCCTCAGTTGTGTCTCCTGTAAGAGACTTTACAAACATTCAAACAACGGACACAAAGAATACCTTGACTCGGAACCACCAATTGTGGATCACACAAAGCTTTGTCCCGTGCGGGATTCACACTCGGCGCAATGGCAGTGGCGAGGTGACCAATTAAGCCACTACACCATCCATGCAATGCACATACATATGTACATAGTAAATGGTATATAATTCGCTTTTCATTTTGCCGTATGTAAAACCGCATCAGTAAATTGATTGGTGACGCTGTAATAGATATAACTATGAAGAAGAGTAAATCGGATCAGTAACCCGATTCTTCTTCTTCTTGCGGTTAGTGGCCAACCTGTTGTCAAGAGGTTCAAGCCCGTAGGCCTCAGACATGGCTTAACGATTACTGTCAATTTGGCAACAACCGAGCCCGACGTTTTACGTACCCTCCAAAGCACGGAGACGCTCAGATGAAATACCACTAAGCGGTCACCCATCTATAGACTGACCGCACCCAACGTTGCTTACCCTCGCTAATCGTTTACTGATCAGTGAGTGCAACTGGCTATCATATCTCTGTGCCGTGGTGTGAATACAAGTAAAAATAATACAAATAAAATTGTCTATTAAAATTGTATACCAACGATACCTACCTTCTAACCGACTTTCTATGCTTCTTTCATATTGTTCAGCAAACCCCCTTATTCTTATTGTTTCAATGCTATCATAACTACTTTGTTTTGTTTCAAAAGAAGCAACTCCCCCCGCACTAGGAATGAATCCTGTGTCACGGGGTACATTACAAACATTCAAACAAAGGGCACAAAGAAAAAGATCACACAATTTTATGTCCCGTTTGGGGATCGAACCCACAGCACTCGAGGCAGTGACGATGCGAGCACTTAAACCACAACGCCATCCGTGCTACTGCTTATATGTATTTACATTAGATAGAGTGCGCGTAAGGCCTAAATTATATATCTATATCCATTTAATATGTCCAACCAGTATTAATAGTGGACGTCAAATAAAAACTTAAATAACACTCCAAAAATACACAAAAGAAACCTTATCGCCGTCAAACGGAGCGCAAAGATAAACTTTTCACAAGAATCACAGTAGAATACAAAAGTAATACTAAATTCGAATGAGTAATGGTCCCAAGTCCCCTGATACGTGGACAGACGGAGCCGGGGGACAGACAACACGTCTGATTAACGACCAAGAATTGTTGAGGTACCTACAGATGGACAGATAAGCTAACGCAGCAGGCTTCTCAGCTGTCATTGCTGTCAAAGTGACATTTCGAAATGTCACTTTGATATGTGTCAAAATAGAGTGTCACGATTGTCCGTAGTAAAGATATGTCGCTGAATCATAAAGAAATATGTATATGGAAAGCTTAAATAATATATGAATATGTTAAACTGGTATATGTAATTTATAGTCGATTTAAAATTTATTATGAGAATGAACTAAGTTTTCATCGTAAATCAAAATATATTGGATTAAATTGATTATTAATTACGAACGTTAGTGTATAATCATTTTAAATATAGTTTTAAAAAAATATATGGTAGATATGGTTAGAAAACTATTTTGCCTAATTATGTATATTATCAAGTTCTTTATAACTGAGATTAGTTGCAAAAATTAGGCGTACGCTTAATGTGAATGTCAGGCTCTTGGTTGGTTTCCCTTACCAGGCAAAATATGTTTTAGATTTCGTTTAGGTGATTTGTATGAACAAGAAGTTTAGAATCATGCCTAGAAAAGAGTATTAGTTACCCAGTAATACGCCGGACCTATAAAGCATATATGTATGAAGAACAAGGATGTGCTCTTGAACTCTGTATAACACTGCGTATGTATTCTAAGTATCTTTAGTTAATAAAACTCTGGGCTGAAGCCAGACTATGAACAAACACAAAGTACGTTTGTAGAACATTTTCTATTTACTTTAATGCGTTTTAAAACTAGGCAAACTAATCGTAGTATACTGCTTACATATGTACATAACAAGTGAGAAACGACAATAAATTGCCGTCAATCTTAGAGTTCGAAAAAATGTTATCACGTGACCTTGAAAAAGTGTGGCGTGGTCAAAGGTCATAGTAATTTCGGGGTATATCGACTATGCTGAGTCGAATGATGTTGACCGCGAGTCTCTAGCTCTTACGGTTCTTGAGTTGAAAGTTTTATTACAGACAGACGGACAAAGCTGATGTATAAGAGATTTTTCGAACTCTAAAAGTTTTTACTACTTAATTCGAGTTACAACACGGCGCCATTTTGAATTGACTTGACTGCACGGATGGTGTAGTGGGGTTTAAGTGCCACGCCACTGCCACTGCGCGAGTGTTGTGGGTTCGATCTCCACACGGGACTAAAAATTGTGTAATCTACAATTGGTTGTTCCGAGTCTGGGTGTTCTTTGTGTCCGTTGTTTGAGTGTTTGTAAAGTCCACCCGTGTCACAGGAATTATTCCTAGTGCGAGAGTACTCTTTTTAAAAAACAAAAAAATACCATTAGTCTTAGGTAATTTTTGTGTTTTACCCGAATAGATCTTCCTTCTTTATATAGTCGAATGGCTAAGTAGAGGCGTATTATAGTCAGGATACATCAGTAACTCTTCACGGTGGTTCGTAATATAATGAGAAGAAAACCAAACCCCAGGCCGTTATAAAAACAAAATTTAAAGATCCTGACTCGAGCCTCGATCTCTTGAACCATACGAAAGCATGTAGCCAAATACCACGCGACCAGCAAGGCCGTCTTTCTTGAAGTGACCTGTCATATTCATGGTGCACTCATAAATATAAATGTGGTGGCATTGTTTAAGTTACAAGATAATCGCATTAGGTGTGGTGCCGGGAGGAGTGAGAGGCTGGCCTGTCCATTAATCAACATCTACGCACCGGACTGCTCTATGGGACAAGGTATAAGTGAATAACAGAACACAACAATAGCAGCCTATCTAATATTATAAATGCGATAGTGAGTTCGTTTGTTACGCTTTCACGCCTTTACTTCTCGACCATCATCATGAAATTTCGCATTAAATTTCCGATTAGGGATATAGACGTGAAAGTCTTAGGCCATACTACTACTAATTAATTTCGGACACATTATAGGTTATTTAGGTATGTACCTATAATTTATCTACTTATCTATATTGCAGGAGACCTCTTTAACCAAGCTTAATAAAAGAATTCGTACTAATATATTTATAATTACACACAAAAGTATATATTTTCTTTATAAAAGCTACGAGGTGTTAACACCAAAAATATGTGTCGATTACATTTAACAAAATATCTAACAAAACATAACATTGTAAACCAACCAAAGTAAAACCAAGAATCAAAACCGCTGTCCTCTCTTAACCCAGACCGCTTGTCTAAAAATTTCGTATCCCAGGACAAATGATGACATGCAATATGGCACTAACGAGGTCAAGCCCCGCCTTTAAAGTACCAGATTGCACAATCTCCCACCATTGGATATGATTTAGACACAATATGTAGCACGAGCGCTTTAAGAATCCTGCTTTTATACTCTAGCATAGAAATATTTTATATAATAAGTATCCTTTGGGGTGTATGGCCACTAGAGTTGTAGGGGAGAGAAAGGTTTCCAGTCAAGTAGGAGAAATACTAGGTATAATTATCGGTCGTAGTACTAGGGAAACACTCGCGTTGCCGGCACTCGACACAAGATGGCATGAAAGTAATGGCAATAGTGGTCACGTGAGCCTCTGAAATTCTATATACCAAGACGTAACGTAGTTACAGTATTACTACTAAATCTACTAGTAGCGTGGTCTGCCACACTACTCTTATAAGCGAGTGATATTTGCCAAGAAACTAGCACGTACCATTACCAAATTATTGGGTACAGCGGACTCCTTCGCTCTTGTGATGTGGTGATGATATTATACCCACAAATAGGATCGTTTAATTGTAATATTTTAGTTAAGTCTGGTTTAAAGCAAAGAAGCGAAGGAGTTTTACATACTCGCTGATACTAGGAATACAAAGAGGCACGTAGGCAAGGGATCTGACCGCTTTTCAAATAAGATAATTGTAAGGCGGTGACCTGGGTAGACTCATTAGGGATTTCGCTATGTCGTGTGAGACTTTACAAACATTAAAGGCCAGTGGGCGAAGTAAAATAGTTTTGCAGGTTATCCTAGCCTCCTCTCACCGGTTACCTATCCCGCACAAGTGAAAGGTTACCTTTACTATGCACAGTGCTATGCACCTGTGTATGATAGCTGAAATGGTACAATTAAATTTAGAATCCAATCTCTTTTTCGATTACGTGGCTTTATTTGAATAATGTGTCTACTTATTCAAAAGCATTGGAGCTGCAGTGTATTATAACTACAAGAAAGATTTCTAAACGAGTTTCTTTATAACTAGAAGTTATATGGAACACAAGAAATTGGCGGTATATATATGAAAGCTACTTGTGTGAGCATCATGTGTTCCCGATTCCTATATCCAAGAAACGAGTCGTATTACAACGAAAAAAATACAAATATTTTTTGTCACATATTCTATAAAAGTATGTCAAAATTTGCCTAAGGGTTAGTTGCCGGGTTTTTACAACAGGCGCAAGTGCCTCAGTATATAGTATCTGTTGTTTAATTGTTTGTAATGCTTAATATTCATACT
Source organism: Catocala nupta (assembly GCA_963675205.1). NCBI lineage: Eukaryota > Metazoa > Arthropoda > Insecta > Lepidoptera > Erebidae > Catocala > Catocala nupta. The sequence continues at coordinate 16,767,822 of OY776104.1, forward strand.
AGTTCACCTTCTTGTTTGTAGTATAAAAAGCACAGCGTCTTTATGGCGCTCTGGCAATCCTACTCGCACTAACACTACACAAGGTAATAATTATGGCTATGTTACAGTTAGCCTGATCCACTTTTAAAAAAAAAAACATGCGGGGCAGTCTTTGGGGACTGCCGATAGAAGTAAAAACTAAGTAACTAACGTGCGGTGACGATTTTTGTTCAACCAAAAAATACACATATATACATAATATAATGGAAAGCGTTCGGTGACAATGACGCGAGTTCTTTGATTTTGATGATTTCACCCAAAAAGTGCTCAACGTGCCTAAAGAAGTTTTCACTTCAAAAAGCATTGAGTTTGCGATCGAGAGGTCGAGGATTCAAAAACCTACCCATTGCACCTTGACCTTGACTTATTACCGTATGACGTAAATCTACTCCAAATACAAGTGTTCTAGCTTAACCAAAACCGTTAACAAGAATGCTAGCAATTTTTAGTTCGAATACCATAAAATCACGAAACAAATTATTTGACTCAATTTGTTGTAAAATAACAGATTAAATTCACGGTAAAATCTATAGCCAAATATCAACAAAAACACCGAAAACCGAACCCAAACTGGATAATATAAAATGACCTTCATCCACAAACAAAACTACCAATCCCACGATTCAAATTCACAACCGGTGACTCAGATAGATGAAATGACAATCGTAAATTTATATTGATGACAATGGACTTCTAAATCATTCAATCAATTATTGGGCCGGTTGATTGCTGAGTGCAGTCACTTGAGTGTTAATAGTGATGTTTTTTTACATAATCAACGTAGCAAGGGCGTTTATAACCTACATTACTGTAAACGGTTGATTTTGATTTTGATTTTGGTAGCCTATGTGGCTCGCAACACTATTTGCTCAAAGGCAAAATTACTTCTTGTAGGTACTACCAGCTCAATAGCCCAAGATCGTTTATTACGACCACTGCAGTGCCTTCTTACTTATGCAATGAAAATGGTAAAGTAGTATACAGTGTAGCAAATAGTAAGCATTTACATTACCCTATAGCCAAGCTTCAATCTTAGAGTGTGTATAGTGTAAATTCTTTATTAAAACTGTAAACAATAAAATTGGCCAAATGTGATTCGAATTTGCGCTGGACCGGTGGAATGGTACCTTCGTTGCTCGAGACCAACTCGAATTTGGCCGAATTTTGTACACTTACTGATAGTCAGGTGATCTATTGTAGTAACTGTAAGTAACGTACCTGAAACAGAGAAAATATAAATTGTTAGTTTAATATAAAATAAGATAAAAGAGCTATGACCTTCCAATAAACATGAGTATCTAAAATATATCTTTTAACAAATAGTACCAACGGTATACCCACTTAAAACTAGGATTCAACTCAATTTAGACCAGTCCTACTGCAGAAGTAATTTATCTCTAAAGAACATCTCGGCCAAACAACCTTGTGTTGTTTCACTGTGCTGAGTAAAGGTTTCAGAGTCCTTATGGAGAAACTGTTCTGTAAGTACGGAACAATGGCAGCCTTGACTCTTAAACTACTACCACATCGACTCAAAGCATTCCGCATCGCGCTAATAATACCTCTAATAAGCCATTAAAGACTATGCTAACCGCTTAACAGACGGACGAGCTATATATATATTTAATTTTATCCCATCAAGGCAGAACAAAATGGAATAATCGATAATAAAGAAAACAATACCACAGCGGTATACAGAAAAACCAATAATTCGTTTCGACAGCAGGTCAATTTTTAATCCCGTGGATATATTTAGCTGTGTAATAAATAATGTTTTATTGGCGGTACGATTCGTACTGGGATGGCGAGGCCACCGAGCGGCGATGACATCGCGATCATATCGACGCCAATAATGTATGTATGTTGGTCTTTTGTCGACCATTTTGTAGGTCAGTTTAAAGTAAATTGGCTTGAACGCTGACGATATTTCATTTTTCTTTGTTTTTATTTTGTGAAAATTGCGTATATTCGTGGTATGTTTTTCAAAATAGTACTTGCCCTAGTCATATTCCCTGAGTTGCAGGGGACTTTACAAACATCTAAACAACGGATACAAAGATCACCCAGACTCGAAACTATCATTTCTGGATCACACAATTTCTTGTCCCGTGTGGGGATCAAACCCAACAATAGGCGCGGTGGCATTGGCGAGGCAACCACTGAAATCCCTACGTCATCCATGTCCACTGCACGGATGATAATCATAATCTATGAATGCTTGCAATACCAGGCGAACACTCGTAAGTTGACGCGACCCTCGAGAAAGGCATTTAATATTGTATGAGAATAAAGATCAGTATTTAAGCCTGTAGAATGCTTTACTGGGCAAAACACAGTAACTTTATTATTACTCTTACGCTGGTTTCCTTTAAGAGTTGGTACAGCTTATTTACAGTACAATCACATCATTGACAACAGCGGCTTATTCCACTTCCAAATACACTTTAAATCACCATGTATTAACATATTCCCTTCCAAGGCTACGCTATTCATTCATAATCCTCAACCAGAACTATTAACTATTCATTTCATTCACAAAAGACCATCAATGGAGGCCTTACACAAAACAGATAACCTTCTTTTTATTATCGCCATTCGTTTAAATATTTATTTTCCCGTTTCACGTAAAAGCTCGTTAAGAATAAAATAGTAACCGCAAACACGTAAATGTTTTTAAAAGCAAGTCAACCGAGCTAATAAACCTAATTATAAAAATATAAAACTTGAATTACTGCAGTCGTGGTTAAGGGTGATACTTACACCGTATTGTAACAAGAAACATTTAAAAAATAACGCTATCTATAGGCGTTTATCATAATGAAACTACCAAATTTCGTTGTTCTATTACGTTTTGATTTTGAAGCTTAAAGACAAAATGATATTATAACAGAAATATCTAGTTTCAGAAACGGTACGTATCATAGGCTGTTTCTACACAATAAATGAAAAGATGCTTTTTAAATTCATTGTTTTAACCAACTACCCGAATTTTACCGTCTGTGAAAGTTAGCATGTTAATATAATAAATCAATGCCTGCTGTTTACTTTTCCACGTACTTATTTCATAGTTAATTCGTTTATTCTTCATAAAACTCTAAAACATAAGAAGGTACGGATTTAAAAGAATCTGATCAGATGCAAAGTTACTTTACGCTAAATGTACTAAGTAATATACGCTATCTGTTTCCACATAATCACAGCTCAACGCCAAAACTTACGCGCACTCGATACCTAGATATTAATTTAGGCATACTGGTATCTAGATATACACAGGATTGTTACTGAATACCGCCATTATACCAGCCATGTTGATTAAACGCACTCCGAAGTCCGCCATGACAGTTTAGAAATGACAGGCCGTCAAACGCGGTGACAGGAGACAACGCGATGTATGTGGAATATTGTGTTACAGTTGTGACAATGGTTATTTGTATGTTGTGTCATTGTTACAAATAACTTATTGTAATTTATTATGCACTAGGTTTTGCCCGCGGCTTTGCTCGCATAATTGTATATTAGGTTAGGTTACATTAGGAACAGAACTTTTTTCTGGATGAGGAACCCTTAATGTCCTTTTCTGTCATCCTGACAATGTATAAGTATAGGAAATGTCAAGATGATCGATTGAGTAGTAAAGGCGTGAAAGCGTTACAAACAAACAAACTCACATTCGAATTTATAATATTACTTAGGATTTGTGAAGTTGGTGTGTGGTTGGAAGATTTTTTATGTACTATAAAGGCGCTCTGTCTCCTAAACTTACAGCCTTTATTCCAGAATATAGAGCCTTGACCACTTCTTGGTTAAGTTTATATAATAATACTTTAATATGAATAATAACTAGGCTTAAAACTCATTTCTATTTAGCCCTGACTCCTAAACTAGGTATAACCTGTATCTTAAGAACCAATAGCTTCTACCGTACATTATAACAGCACTACAGCTAGACAATTGGTTTCAGAATTGCAAAAGAAATAAAGAACAGAAGAATTTAGAACAAATAAACAAATTGGTAAGTACACGGTGTAAATGCAACCTGGATACGAAAAAAAACCGCATTTTACGATCAGGCCTATAGCGACCGCCCTCGTAAAGTACATTCGGCATAAACAAGTCCACTTACAAATTATTTCTCAACTTTTCATGTAACTGCTGCAAACACCACACTTTAGTACTGGTGTGTAAATTTCGTCGGCTTTAAAAAAACAACTCTATTTGTATAAAGGGCAAATGGCGGCAGTTGGTTTCATTAATACTGTGCCAAATAAACTTTATTTGGATGTGACCTTAAGCCTGGCAGTAAACCTTAGTTGGTACTAAAAACTCGAGATATATTAGACCTTAGAACTCATTTTGCACAGTTGGACACGAGGGAATTTTCTACTTAACCTGGGATTTCGCTCAAAGCAGAGCAGCCTGGCTGGAAAAAGTACCATTATGCTTTAGTAGGCACTGAGATCAAGAGGTGTGTGACGTGAAATTAGTCCTCCGTCCTACAAAATACCAAACGACCTAGAGTTATATTTTTCTGGTGAGTTCCAGGCTCTTTAAGCCGTGACGTCTGTAGAGAACGGGTAATATCTGCCGAAATTGAAGACAACGCAGCTCATTTTTAAACGAACATATCGTTTCAAACCGCACGCGATATAAACATATGAGTAAACTTTTACCATGGAAGCAACGAGGTAGTCTCTGATGTATTGTAACAGACATTAAATACACCTACCGGAATAATTAGTTTCATATTGTTAATTAATGCTACGTGCCCCGCACTATGAATATTACAAATACATATATGAGTTGCGAATCAAATATGAGGAATAACATATTCAAATATTAACCGTCCCTATGATTAGCCGATTTCCCAAACTGATGATAACGTGAATATTGACACAACACTTTATATAAAAGTCAATAAATTATAAATATGCGGCAATTAAATTGAGCAATCCAATCGAAAACCGCAAAATGCGATAGAGGCCTTAATTATTATTTAAAATTAATCAACCGTACAATAATTTTCAGTCGAAATTCAGCTTAATTAATTGATGACATTCTAAAATTCATGAAACGCTAGCCAACCGTAAAGATCGGACACACAGGTGGATGTGCTATATAGTGTGCGATGTCGAGCGATAGGATTGACGTGACGTAATCAAATATTTATTAAACAGAGCTGCTGTGCACAGGGATATATTTTGGGGAGGCTTAGTCTGATGCTATTTTTATTGAAATCGTTTATCGATCCTTCGCTTTATTTGTTTTGTATTACCTATTTTATTATTTAACCTCGTTTTATTCGTTGGATTTGATTTTATTAATAGTAGAGTTAATATAAACTGACTTGTGAGTCTTGAAGCGTAAGTTAAAGCTTGTTTTTGTGCCTGGACGAGATGTCCTGGATTTAAATGTTGTTCGGGTAATGACTTTTATAAATGATTGGCTTTTTCTGCTACAATATTTGTTACGAAAATTATTATGCATTGCATGACCAGCATGGAGTTCAGAAGAACGCCTAGTTAACCATATTGGTTAACTAGACGTGGGTTTTATAGTTTCTAATGTCTGAAATTACAATTTTATTAAAGACACGTCCCGCTTAAACACAATCTATTTAAATCGCTTGCACTGGATGCCGAACCCGCAACATCTCGATGCTCAACACAGTAATTAAATTCTCCGGGTTTATTGTAATTATATGATAGCATCAACACCAGCCATGTCGCTGTTTGACCACCCATCCGGATAATGAATTGATAGTATGCGCTCTTCGTAAAGGGCTTTGTTTATTATTCTTGTTCTTCGAGATAAGAGCTGTTTGCGAAGAATATGATTACGTGAGTTATGGTACAGACTGCATAGATGGTGTAGTGGTTTAAATGGTAGCCTGGTCGCTGCCACTGCGGCGAGTATAGTTTGTGGTTGGGTGATACACAAAAAGTAGTTCCGAGACTGGTTCTTTGTAAAATCTCCTGCAACATAGGAATGAAACCTGGTGCAGGAGTTATTATTTAAGCTGATATCTTCGCTCACCCCTAACGTAAAAAGTTCTTACAATAACGATAAGTTTATCTTATGTTGTAGCCAGACGAATAATCGGGAATGAAATAAAAAATATATTTATAATCAAAATATGTTACATGTCCAAAGGCTACACATGTAATTCTAAACACCAATTTCCAGCAAATATTACCCTTACTACATTTAACACACATTTGTAACTGTCTAACGCAACATTCTTGCATCCATTGCCGTTTGTATACAAACTTGGATGTGTAGAAGGGATGTAATACACGCAATGTATGAGTGTAAAGTATAAGGTCTCACGACATTCCATCACACGATCGTATTACGTGCAAACGCGTGTAAAATTGAAGAGAGATTGCTTCGAACGACTGATATGTGTGTGTATCGCGGTCTGGGAGACGCCTTCTGTTACACCGAAGTGAAATTTTAAATTAAAACGAAAGAAGAACTTCATATTTCAAACTGAACTGACTAATCATCATGAAATTTGTAATATACACGTTGTCAAGGGTACTGAAAAGGACAATGGGTACATGAAGAAAAAATACTGTGCCCGAGGGATAAAAATTGAGATAACCTACATTTACGCGGGCAAAATTTATTCAGAATCTATTTATTAGTCAAACATAATGTATTACATACACTCATTAGCAAATACATTAATAAATTCCTCAACGTACGGACAGTATCAGTACAATTTAATAATGTTTAACTAGATATCTCTCCAATAATGTCCATTAGAATGGTCTATCAATTCATTAACAGCTGCCGGTCAGATTACGGAAGTACAAATTTCCGGTAGTTTATGTAACAAATGAACTGGCAAAGGTTTATTGATGCGATATGTCCGTTATATCGTAATAATATTAAATACACGTTAGAAATAAAGGCCCACGACTATCCTCGAAGGGGTAGGCAGAGAAATAGGTAACCACATTTTGCAATGCTATGTTTTATGTCTCAAGTAAGGAGGCGAGACGTTAGCCGGTCAATTTTAGTATGCTGAAGTACTAAGCGACACTGCTGTCACAAAACCAGTAACGCTGATAGATACACGTATCGAACCTTGGATAGCACACGCTTAGCAACACAACTTACGCTATGTTATTTTGTGGCACACAACTTTTGTTAAGCGGTAACCACCGCTTAGGAAAAGATTTAAAAAAAAGGAGCACCTCTAACGACATACCACAAAGCCGCTGCCTGCCCTAAGCTGCATGAACGGCATACAAGCATATGGTATGCCTGATGAGCCGTTACTATAGGCTATGTAAAGTGGACGGTTAGGATGGGACAAATAAAGCACGGAAGGGTCCGTGGATGTTATTCGGCCTACACCACTCTCATTTATCGATCGATAGAATGTATTGATTCGAATTAAGCGTTACTTGGCGGAAATCCATAGTAATAAAATAATTGGAAAGTGAGGAACCAGCCACGCACCCTCGGATTGACAATACTCTACTGGAACTCTATTGGATGGGGAAAGTCATGTTGTGAGAGCCGGGCGTTTTTTTTTTTTTTTTTTTTTTTCTCGCAGGGGAATGCTCTTACGCACACCCACTCCTGTCGATGCGGTCGGAAAACCGCACCGGCAACAGTGGGTAGTGTCGGACTCACCGGATGTTACGGAATACCGACTAAACCTAACTGCGGCGCTCTTGCCGTCTATCATGGAGCGCCGGAGGATCTCCGTTCCGAACTCTCTCCAGCGCTCAGACGTTAGCCTGGCAGGGCTACGACCCAAGACACAACCATCTAAGGCGGGGGGAGGAGGTGAGCGTAGCGGCGTCGCCTCCTCCCTGGCCTTGCTCGGCGGAGTGGGTCCGCACTGACGTCGGCCTCCCGTTCCCGCTCCGCAGCCTCCTTCAGGAGCATTACTGCCTCACTGAAGTCGGCAACAGCTTGCCAGCACCTGTCGCTGGCCAGCATGGTGCTCACTGTTCGTCCCAGCGACAGGTCCCCGCCAATGACGGCGGTCAGGTCGCTCCGTTGTGTCTGCCAGGCAGCGCAACTTTCTACTGTATGGCGCGCCGTGTCAATGTGCGCGCTGCACGACTTACAGGAGGGTGAGGTCTCCCTCCTGGCAATCTGATGCAGGTACTTACCAAAGCAGCCATGTCCGGTAAGCACCTTTTTTTTTTTTTGTTAATTTTTTTTTTTGATTCCCAGGAATAATGCTTCATGCACTACCCGCCGGCTAGGGGACGGCACCGGCGGGGCGTGTGGGACTCCCAGCAAGAAAACGCGCTGGTCTACCCACTAAAAAACCTGGGGTGTTCCCTCTCTCACCCAATGGGGGGGGCCAGTTGGGAACTTAAAAGATTCAACCATAGCAGGCCCCCCCGTGTGGGTGCCGGCCGGGTCATTTGTTTTTTTCGGACCCGACCACCACTCGTTAGTTTACGGGTCGCAGGGTCCCCTGAGGCCCCGCCACCCGGAGCCCCTAGGTGGGGGGCAGGAGAGCGACATAAGCGCGTCTCCTGCGCCCCCTCCTCCGGCGGCGAACGTCCGGGGCGTAAGGATCGTCCTCACGCCCCCGCTCCGCCGCCTCCTTCTGCGAGATGACAGCCTCGCAGAAGGACCTCATTGCGCCCCAGCACCTGTCGTCGCCGACCATCTTGGATATGACGGTCGGCAACGAGAGGTCGGGGCCAATCACGATGACCAGGGCACAGCGCTCCGCGGCCCACGCCGGGCACTCCTCCAGCGTGTGCTGCGCCGTGTCCCGGTCACACACCTCACAATGGTGACATCTGGTTGTCGGCTCCCTACCGGCTATCATGCAGAGGTACTCTCCGAAACACCCGTGTCCGGAGAGCACCTGAGTAAGCCGTAGGTGAGCGGTCCGCGCCGTCTGTCCGTCCACTCCCTGAACACTGGACGGACAGCCTCGACTGTCCTCACCCCATAGCGGGGCTGGGCCAGTCTCTCCTGCCATTTGGCCTCCAGGACCAATCGAGCCTGGGACCTTCGCGTCTCCACCGCCCTGTGCGTGGGCTCCTCGCCCTGGAGCCGGAGGTCAGCGCGCCAGTAATACACTGACGCTTGGACCTCCGCCTCCAAATCGCGGCGATGCCGCCAAAACGCACGCCGCCTCGTAGGAGACGGTGCGGTACGCCCGCGACACCCTGATCGCCATCGCCCTCTGAGGTCTCCTTAGGAGGGCGACGTTTCGGCGATCTAGGGCGCCAGCCCAAATGGGCGACCCATAAAGGGCCATCGACCGCACCACCCCCAAATAGAGGCGGCGGCAGATGACACTCGGCCCCCCGATATTCGGCAGCAGAGAGCTAAGCGCTCCCGCCGCCGACATCAGCCGGGGGGCCAGGCGGCTAAAATGGACACGAAAGTTCCAGCGGCCGTCGAGGTGGAGCCCCAAGTATTTCATACTCGGCTCCACCCCGATGCGGACCCCTCCAACGATGATGTGGGCATCTGGTGGCGGCGCCATGTCCGGTAAGCACCTGCGTCAATCTGAAAGTCAGCACTCCGTGCCGACGATTCAGCCACTCCTCAAGGTGAGGCCGGATAGCCTCCACTATTTCGACTCCGGCGGTGGGGGCCCTCAGTTCACTTTTCCACCGCCGGATGAGGGCACTTTGAGCCTCAGCCCGCATTTCACCCACGACCGGTTCCTCGCTCTGAGTCCGCGCCACCGAGCGGTGTCGGTAGACCTCTGCAAGAACTTCCGCCTCCAGTTCCCAAGGCGGGTCGCTCGCCAGGACGGTAGCAGCCGTCCACGACACTGTACGATACCCCCTGATGGCTCTCACCGCGATGACCCGCTGAGCTCTCCTTAGCAGAGTCTTATTACGCGCAGTGAGAGCGTCGACCCAGATTGGGGCGCCGTACAGCCGGGCGTACTCCAACTTGCCGTATCCCGCTTCGAACACAAAATATGCCTCGACACCTGTTTCTCAGCGCGATAATGAGGAAAGGAGAAAGTATACAGCTACTTTACCTCGAAATTATGTGTGAGCATAGTAAGCCTAAGCCTATGTACAAACATATAAGCCTAAATATGTTTTTGTAGTACAGCCTTGCTACTGTACTACTCCAAAAACATATCGTCGTCCTTATGTACGTTATACGCTTCGGTGTAACACGCAGCCAACTTAATGCGTTTTATTATGTGTGAACGAAAATTTGATACTAGAGTCGCGTGATACGCCGCTCTAAACGCGCACGGAGATGGGCTCCGAAACCTGTGATTTACGGAGCAGCCCTAATAGCCAATTCTGGCGCCAATTGCGTTACAACGCAATTCTAGAGATGCTGTTGCCTTTTCCAATGGTAATTCCTATTAATAGATAATGTTAGTGGCAAATTCGAGGAATACGTTTTGACTTTTGCAGTATTTGGCAATCGTGTTAGCCGACTGCGATTTCGGATTTCAGTCTAGGATTCAGGAAAGCGAATTTGGATTTAACTACGCAGAAATTCGTAGAAGCTTCGTGGCTAGAACCGTATGTTGTAAATGGTAGTTGGATCGATAGCTATTACGCGGCATATCTGCTTGATAATTAATCCATTTAGTTTGGTATTAATACGACTATAATATAATAATGTTCATAGCATTAAATCAAGGATTAGTATATAACCGTAACTATTTGTAGACGCATAATATTTTATACGTTTTACAATCATTTTACTCGATGATCCAATTTTAAACTATGTGCAGAAAATGATAAACATTTTGATTAACATTTGACGTTTAAAATCGACGCACAAAATTTTACGGATACATAGGTAGAGACAAGTTGTCTGAATTGCCTGCTATCTTCCAAAGTTATGAACCAATACTTCACACAAGAGCACGACTCGGAAACTTCCAACCGTCTTTTTTTGTATTCTCCTAATCCTAACTAATATTATAAATGCGAAGGTGAGTTTGTTTGTTACGCTTTCATGCCTTAACTACATGAACCGTCATCATTCAATTTATATATATTAATATTATAATTTATATAATTTAATAAAAATCTACAAAAAAGACATAGGACACATTCATCCAGAAAAAAGAAGAATAGAAAATCATAACCTACATTTACGCCAGCATTGCCGCGGGCAAAATCTAGTATACCATGAACAGGGAGATACACTACACTGCGAAATAATCATTATTATATCCTTGATTGTTGCCTCCAATCTTCAAATACAATGATTGCGTAGTAGTTTTAATGGTCTTCGCCCTTGCTACTGTAGCAACGAGTGTAGCGTGTGCGACCGTCGTACCAGTCAAAGAATGTGTCATCCATGATTATTTGTTACGATTCTGAAGGCCGTTTATGTTGTTTAAATGTTAGTAAATACCCCCGTGACATAGAGATGTTCCCTATTGCCTTAGTTGCCTTTCGTATAAAGAATAAAATGACATGACACAATAGTTTTTTTTTTGGCTGTAAGAAAGCCTTTTCTAAAGTCAAAAACTATTCGTAAGCTTCCAAAACAAAGGATAAAATAAAATGCCACTGGTAAAAATAAAAATATGCCAATTTTTCACTCGACAAAGGGCGCTTATGAAGGCAATTGGAAAAAGGGGTTCCTATGATATATTTCCATACATCACAAATTGACTACTGTCGGCCAAAACGAGAATTGAGAGCCGTCAAAAGGCACCCGTGATGCCGTATCGATGTTACCTTTTAGACTGACATAAATATACTTATTTTTTACGTATTGAGAGACATTTCAGAGAAAGTAATGGTCCTTGACTAGGTGTACGTAATGTAGAAGAATCAGGTATGTAGAATCGAATCATAAAGTATTCCTATTTCCATAGTATATTGGCACGGTTCCGAATCAATGCTGCTACTAAAAACATCCTTAGAGAAGTATAATTAGATATTACGCTATTCAGTATTTGAAATAGAAATGCATATTGTTACTGATATATTATATTCGATTATGTTAATTTGTTTACAAGTTAAAGCGATTATGTGTTTGTTTTAAATTGACGTGAACAGAAATAGAGCACAATTGTACCTAGAATGTCGCTCTTTTCAGCAAAAATATTAAAACTCCCCGTGACCATGGCTGCTGAAAAGCAACCGAAACGTCGGGGAAAGTGTAAACCGAAAATAAATAGATTTAATAGTTTAAATAATTTTATTGGCTTATAAATTAGTAAAATAAAATCAATAGTAGTAGTAGTGTAATATTTTAAATTTTTTGTAATACAGTGATAAATAAACAACGCGATAAAATCCGTATATAGTAGTTTAATTTCAATCATACTATCATGTCGAAATTCTGTTCATGGACTGTATTGCGACATTCTTAGCCATTACCCTAATTGAGCGACGACGCGACGCGATGTCCGATATCATGATGTGATGATGTATTATGTTCGACGATATCAATCAATCAGTCAGTAACAGTCCATCGCTGGACATGGGCTGATCGCGATATATGGCATGATATGGATGCAGTGACATATGTCGTATCTGTACTATGAAAGAAAGCGGCCTCATATGGTTTGAACGCGAAATATAACATCTAGGACACACTAAGCGTACGAGCAAAGGCGGGCGAAGGCCATCAAGCGTACGCGAGCGTTCGGGCGATTTACTGAATGATAACGAATGCGTGCATATACTTTCGCTCGCTTTCAACTGTGCTATGTCACTCCTTCTAGCAACATACACAATTTGAAGGATCGAATGTTATCTGAATGTATTAACAACAATAGTATAAAGTACGTATCGCATTGCGTACCACTGTATTCGAATATCATTCGAATGTAATTGTGCGCAACATTAACTAATGTCCGTCTATTGTCTTGTGTCGGTACATCTACATCATCATCTGTCGGTATATCCAACATCGAATAGTAATTTATTTGTTCGCCTGCGCTTGCTTGGTCTGTCCCCGGCATAAGGAAAATTAGTATGCGTCGCGTTGCTAGCTGATTTACACCATAACGTGGGCCACCTGTGGGTAGTCATAGTCAATATTTACAAAACATACGTGTGTCACTCACTTAGAAGAATGCAATAAATTAATAATGGCCTCTAGACCGAATTTCTGTCACGGCGGCCAATCTTAACGGAGACTGGACATCTGCGCAGGAGATATTATAGTGCGCAAACACAAGTGCACTCTCTGTTCCCTAACCCTCATGATCCGATGGGACGCATTATCCGACACTATCGGAGAGAGATCAGATGCAGGATCAACGGCTTTACGTGCTTTCCGAGGCACGGGGTGTCTTTTACTGCGAACTTTCTAACTCCGGGCTCGTATTGAGGTTTCTTAACAGAAAACCCAATTACTTTTTGTTGGCCCGACCCGAGATTCAAACCCGAGACCATGCACAGCAGTCGCATTCACTACCGCTGCGCCGCGGAGGCAGTTAAAATGTCACACAATAAATTATATATGATTTTACGAAACACGTTACGTACAACTGTATTCGAATATCATTCGTAAGAATGTTGCCTGCTTTATTAACTGTTCGGTTGCGCTCGCCTGCATTCGCTTGGTATGTCCCATAAGATCTGTCGGCATAAGGACAACTAGTATGCGTGACTTTGCTAGCTGATTTACGCGATAACATAGGTCATCTGTGCGTAGTCATAGCCCATATTTACGTAACGTACGTGTGTCACTCGCCTAGGTGAATGCAATAAACTAGGTATATGTGATTTTAGGCACAAAATGTCCGTTAAGTGCAAAACAACTCGACATGGGAAGGATCTCCACTCACACAATTCTACAGCAAAATAACCTGGTATTGCGTTTCTGCGTTGAGTTTTTTGGGAAGTCTCTGTATTGTAAACACGGGGATCGATGTATAGCCGCTTTTGTGTATGTGTAAAAGAAACCGTTAGATTCTCTGATACTATATATTTCGTTAAATTTAACATCTAAAATAAAAATTCACACAATCAAATTTATAGTATCTACACCAGTGAATGGTACATCTACATTCATTGTGATATTAATGCGCAATTTGTTGCAACTAAATGTGTAAATCAATAGCAAACTGCAAAAGTTTGACAGAAACACTATTGTAAACTTTCAAGACGATGTGTTGGCAGCGATTACAAGTTTCACTTTTATCATAAATTTTAAACATTTATTTCTTTTTTAAACTTTTTGCATCGATTTAGTCAACATATAATTGTACTAAGGCACACAATTTTAGTTCTAATACTCGGTTATAATATAAATTAAAATTTTAAACTGAGATAAAAAATTTAATCGCGTGTCGTAATTTTTCATTTATTTGTGATTAACTAAGAGATCTCAGGTTCGATTCTCAGATGGGTTATTTTTTATTAATGGATGTTTCTGGTTATAAAATCTTAATAGTAACATATATTCGAGAACATTATTGAGAATTCTCAAACATACAGATTTCCTCACGATGTTTACCGTCACCGATCAAGCGAACGATAATTAACTATAATACGCACAAACTTTGAAAATCAGAGATGCATCTTGGGATCGAATTCGAAACCTCTGCGTGCAAACCAATGTTCTCCCACCAGACTATCGCCACTATGCACTGACTGGTGGAGTCTGGTAGCTTGCCTACTATTACACGGGAATTAAAGCCAGACCTGACAAAATATGATTATAAACGTTCGCCTGTCTTTTCGAGGACAGAGGCCTACTATACACGAAGTAACTAGGCCAGTATGTCACATGGTATTGTTTAGCAGATTCAGCGTTTTCAGTATTTAGGCGGATCTAATTTACCGGGCGGGTGCACACGGAATGATTTGTGACCGCGCCCGCCGTCACGGACCACCGCGCTGGGACCGCGCGATACATGATACTGTATTCCCGACAAGATACCCCTTTTGTTATACTTTTTCTGAGATAAAGCAAAATGATATTGAGTATAAGTTTCAGTTAATTATGTCCTTAAAATAATTAAATCTTCATTTGAATGAATTCTAAATGTTAATGAATTGAATGTTAGTATATTTGTTAGTTTTTACGCCTTAAATACTCGACGGATCATTATGAACTTTCGCATACTCGTTGTCGGGGGAACAAAAAAGGACATAAGGTAACCTTCACCTTTCATCCAGCAAAAACGACTGTTATTATTCTAACTCAACCTACATTTACGCAAGCGAAGCCGCGGGACAAAATCTAGTATAATAATAAAAAGGTTTTAACGAGAACCGTGCTAAGTCCTACCTCTCTAAACTATGCACCTACTTCCACTTTAATACTCTTAACGGCAACACAAACTAAAGGAAGCGAAATTCATGTTTAAAGCTAATAACTATTAACGTACAAAAGGCCTCGCTATTGAATTACCATTAAAAAATAACTGCGCGGTATATGCATAAAATTTTTCATAATTCACTTTTGATTCGATAGACAAATATGTTACTATTGGTATTTTCCCATACTCACAACTTACTCGCCCAGAAATTATGATGATTACGTTCTTGAAAAGTTTTCAAACGATGTTTTGGTCACTATTTTCATATCAATTAATGCAGTTGGATCATCGTTTGGAAGCTTTTACCTCTTAGAGTTAAAAGCGTATATCTATAACGTAAGAAAAGCTTACCAGCTACGTTTACTAGTCAGCTATTGACGTTGAAAATCTGAATTACCAAATATGATAGTAAATTTCAACCACAATTTATATATTTTGTCCTTTCCAGCGGACGAATTAATTCGATAAGGCTAATCAGGCAACTTTGCTTATAGTTTACCTCTAATTGATTGACATCATGGTATGACTACCAAAGTTGCCTATTGATATTTCTTAATAAGTTATATGATTTCGAACCGTACGACAATATCTTGATTGACAACGGAGATATCGAGACATTCTTATTCGATATGCAGACAGCATCTCTCATAATTTTTGGCGGATTTATTTCTTTTTTAATATTATTGCCAATAGCAAAGCATAGTAAGGATTCGGCAAACTTAAGTAGACGAGTGAATATCTTAAACTCATGGTAGCAGTATGTTTATCATGTTCAAGCACCAAATACTTAAGTGAATTTACCAACGTGCTCATGGGAGCCTTTCTATAATAAAATGCAATTTTCTACCTTCATTGTTGGGAAATTTCCTATTCCACGCTCTAATAGAATTTATAGATGGAACCTATTGTGATCAGTGTTCCTGGCTGCATTGTTGAAAATTAAAATTTCCTTTATGAATATTATGAAAAGCTCGAAAGGAAGGTAAGAAACTGCCACGACTTTGCAATAGTGTATACTTTAAAGATACTCTGATGTGCATTATGGTTTCTTTTAAAAGAGTATATTTTTACTTTACGATGCGCAGTAATTTACGTACCTCAAAATAATTCTGTCTACGCTTCGATTAATGCCACCCGTGCAGAAATAAATAAATGAAAATGAACAATTACACAAATAAATGAACAAACCTGTCTCTGCCTTTATATCTTTAATCTCTGATCTTTGGAATCAGCAGAACATTAATAGACAAAAACACTTTTGTTGTTACAGCCTCCTATTAACTTCTAGCTGACAAAGCGAATAGACCCGCTTTCAAAAAAAAACTAAAATCCATTAGTTATTTGTAAAACAACGTTACGTGCAGTCAGCAACTACTTTAATTATATCTGACAAAAACATTCAGCCTATTCTCATCATTATATGTATGTGTATAAGAGTGATTATTCCGTACGAGAGTTTTTACTTGGGGCCTAAAAGGTAGGGTTGGCTCGCTTCCAATTTTAGGGAGTTTTAATTGATTCTATGTTTGGGCATATACGAAATAGGTATTATTTTATTTCGATATTTAGATCCAGTGTTTACTCCATAGTAATATATTAGACGGTTTTTGATATACGGTTTTAATTAGTGAACATGGAGTTTGATCGAACGAACGTAGTTAAAATTGGTAATTTACATTACTGATATATTAGTTCTACGTAAAAAAGAACATTGTGTTTTTAGTAAAGTTTAATTCTATAAAACGTACAAATGCCATAGTTTAGGTATCTATCACACAAACACATCATAAACGCTTAGATTTTGATAAAATTTGCAGTGGCTTTAAGTAAACAGAAGAGTTTATTTAAGAGGGAAAGAGTTTAAGCGGAATAGTTTATTATTGATTATATTCTTCAATTAGAGTTGGCAATCAGAAAGGACTTATTAGCTGCTGCTTCCTAAACATTATTGCACAATTAATTACCAGCAAATAAGATCAATTTATTTTTCTCCTTAGTTGGTGCCATCGCAAAAGTTTGATAATATGTTTAAGATCGATTACGAGGTACTTGATTTGACTCTCGGTTAGACGAAGCGATATTGTATTTAGATATAAGTTATTGCCAACAAATTCTCAGTAGCAGCACGAAATATCGAAACATTCTCGATAGGTGAGAATAGGCTCGCAAACTTTCACATGAAATCCAAAACATAATTGGCGAAATATGGTAGTACACCTTCCAGGACATAAAGCGTGAGCTATATAGTCAATGATTTGGATACGAAATACATTACATGATAATACAAAAACAAATTTAATAGAGGTCTAACAAAGATACATTGAGTCTGCCGGAATTTTTTGGTACCAGCAACTGTAAACCCATAATAAATACCAACCAACAGTTTTCGACTTAGAAATTATATGAAAAATTGAAATCGGGTCACAGAAGTAAAAAAGCAATCACGAAACATCATCACACGATTATTTCCCACTCATTCGCATTTAAAAACCAAAATCCAATATACCATGACATAGTGCTCCTATAAATCCATTCACAATTATAAGGGTGGTTACAAACGAGAAACGGATGCAGTTATGGCCACCGCGACGAGCTACTGTTGAAAATTTACGATATCACCCACGAAAATATTGTGTAACTGGCCTTATTTTACAAAAGCTATATTTAAGTTTTGAGGTATTCGGGTTAATTGTTGTTGCGTCAATAAATTGGTTGTCATTGGTTATATTTTTCGATATTTCCCTTTTGCTTTGTTAAACTGTGAGGTTGGTAAATGATTGGAAAGTTTTACCCATTCTAACAAATATTATAAATGCTAATGCGAGTTTATTTGTTTGTTACGCTTTCAAGTCTTAATTACTCGACCAATTATCATGAAATTTCGCATATGTATATATGTAGTCAGAATGTCAGGAGTACAGAAACATAGCCTACGTTACATCCGAAAAAATAATCTTTGGGGAGAGTGACTAAAGTTAAAGAAAATGATAATCCTAGTATTACAAACGATTATAACCTGCAGTATTAGCTTACCATCAGGCGAGCATCAGTTCAGAGAATCTATACCCAATATCCAACAAATTACTTCCAAAAACAGAATATTAATTTTCAAATTCTATGAATATTTATTATAATCATATTTTGTATATGGTTATAAGCTTAAAATAAATACTCAAATGAATTTATTATACGAAAAATGTTTAAAAGGCAGCTGTCCATTACACTGTATCTAACTAGTTTTATTTTATAAATGATTTAAACTAAATTGATTGATTCGGCTAAACATCAAATTGAAAGTTATCCAATTTGATAGGTACGTGAAAATTACATTTTATATTAAACTAGTTTTACCTGCAGCTTCGTCTGAGTAAATACCACGAGATAGCGCCGGGAAGTATGTGTTAATCCAGGACATGGCTTACCTATGTGCCAAAGTTTTATCCAATCTGTTTAATGGTTTACGCGTGATTAAGAAAAATACATCTAAACATGATCACAAACATTCTTTCATTTATAAAAAATGTCTTTCAGCGTATAATTTTTTAATCTTTATATTCTATCACATACACACAACACCATCTAGCCCAAACTAAGCAGAGCTTGTACTGTGGGTACTAGACAATAGATAAACATACATATATACTTATTTTTTGTAAATGCATACATATTATACATAGAAACAACCAGACCAAGACAAACATCCATATCCATGCACACAAATGTTTGACATGTGCGGGAATCGAAACCGCGACCTCAGGCGTGGCAGTCGGTTACACTAACCACTACGCCATCGAGACCGCAATTAGGCACAAGCGTAAACATCGATTGATAAATTGAACGGATAGTTTTGGTCTCCCCTCATAGTTTTAGCCACCTTTTTACCTTTCAGTTGCGAATTCGTTATTAACAAACAAGGAATTACATTCGGATTACCATGTATATGAAAAATGTTTTATTGAAGTTGGACACGTAGGTAATCCTTCTATCTGTAAAAACTATGAACATAAAGAACACCCAGACTTAGAACAATTACTTGCTAATCAGCGGACCTATTGTTCGGTAATGAAACCTACACTCGACATTATCAGTTGTCAACTGGCAACTCAAATCACCGCACTACCACAACCATCAAACCATACAAATATACACAAAACCATAATCCAAGGGCTCGTACACAAAATCCGTATCAAGTTCACTACTTACAGGGATCGTGTCGATCTATACATAATGAAGCCGGCGTGTCTGTCTGCGCGTCACAATAGACCCTTCAGGGAGGGCCCGGAGTCACTTCCAGGTGGAAAGATGGCTGAATACTTAAACGACCCTCGTACTGACTAACTGAGGTCTAAGTTATAAGAGATTGATTAGAGGGGACTACGCAAGTACTTATAAATGTTTAGTAATGTAACGGACGATTAAATTTAAAAACGTAATGTAAATAATATATTTTGCTACATGGTACATTCAGGTGTAAATGTAAGGTTTTCGGTTCTAGTCTTTGTGTTTATACTGGTTACTCTTTAAACTGCCTTGTTGGTCTCGTACTGTAAGTTTGTGATAATGTTGACTTTCGAACATGCTATCACGGGTCATTTTTTTAAATTTATTTTTTTTATTTTATTTTGAGTCTCCAACAAGAAATACACATTTATAACAAGGTAGATTTACACTAAAATAGGACATGTGTTTTCTCAATAACAGGAGATCACAGCATGCAATATAAAGAACATAATAATATATAACGAAAATACAACAATGTCAATTATAATAATTACAATCATCATACATCAATAAATAGAAAATTAAATAAAACTTACAATACTGTGAAAGTCAATGATATAAATAAACTATGAAAGCAATGGATTAGACAATTAAAAATTACGTACAAAAGAGGATTATAATAAAATACATTAAAATTGAAATAATTAATCAAAATATTTATACAATAAAAATTTAAACACAAAATTATATCAAATGTCAAATGTATACTTAATTAAGAGGAATAATAATTAATAATTAAGGCGCATTAATAATTAAGGGATCTTCGAACCTTCTTGTAAAATAATTAAGAACTAGATGTTTGAAAGTAGCAAGTGAATTGCTAACATCTAGTTCTGCGAAGACCCCAGGAAACTTCTGTGCTTCTGGGCGGAGTTAGGCTGGCTATCTTCATAACCGGCCGACATACGACATACTCACGCATAAAGGACCAATTTGGAGTTCAAATGCGGAAAAGGGATTCCAATTACATTACATGTTATCACAGGATCGTTTCCTGGATTGGGTATAGGTTTATTGGTTTTCATTTTTATAGTCACAACATAGCGTTCAATAAAGCACAAACATTTAAACAACGGACACAAAGAAAACTCAGACTAGGAACAGCCATTTGTGGATCACACAATATTTATTCCCGTGTGGGGATCGAACCCACAACACTCAGCACGATGGCAGTGGCGAGGCGACCACTTAAACCACTTTACCATCCGTGCAGTCAAAGTATATAAGCACTTTTTCGGCGCTTATGTATATCTAAAGAAACCTACATATGCCTTTGAGACTATCCTAAAGCCGAATGGCTACAACTTGGTCCATACACTAAAAAGACCCCAGCACTGCATACGTGAGGGGTGAAAAGAGTTGTCGACGTCGACTGAAAGATTAATCTTACATGGAAATTGTTTTTTATATTTTTTGCAACAATTTTTCTTGTCTAACTGTCAGTTGAGGTAGACATTAGAAGTACGTTTTAATACATAAAAGTTTTATCTGTGGGAACCGGCTTTTGTGATGCCAGTGACATGCTTTCAAACTTTACAGGCATGTTGGGTCAAAAAGAATTTTTGCATAAAATAAAAAACTAGTCTTCTTTTATAAATATTTTTTTTATAAATTACAAATTGTGGACATCGTATGTAATACATATGGATGTATATGTCAACCGCAGACACATCTTTCATAAACTCAGTGTCTATTTATTAGTATATATAAACAATTTTTCTTATATGGTACTAACTAGTATGGTTCAGGTCATTCGTTTTCTATTAAATAATGAAATGAGAAAAAGAGAAAGCAATACATAGATTTTCTCTATATATTGTCTTTAGCTACCACGTAGTACGTTATAATATCAGCCCTGTATTAAACTGTCCCACTGCTGGGCACGGGCCTCTTCTCAATGTGAGAAGGACTAGGCCATAGTCCACCACATTGGGCTAGTGCGGGTTGGTAGACTTCACTTATCTTCGAGAACATTATGGAGAACTCTAACACATGCAGATTTCCTCACGACGTTTACGTGTAAGCGATAATTAACTATTTAATACGCATATAACTTCGAAAAGTCAGAGATGCGTTGGGTTCGTACTCGAGACCTCTGCGTGGCAGTCCAACGGTTTTCCACTAGGCTATCGTTGCTGATTACGTAGTACGTTATATTTGTTTATTAAACAAGACAAGTAAAAATAAATGTATCTACTGTAGGTCGATGTATTATCTTAACTAATATTTTAAATGCAAATGTGAGTTTGTTGGTTTGTTACGCTTTCACGCCTCAACTACTCCACCGATCATCATGAAATTCCGTATACACGTTGTCAGGAGAACAGAAAAGTACATAGGGTACCTTTTATCCAGTAAAAAAGTAGGAAAAGTCTTAGGTAATCTAACCTAACCTACATATATATACGCGAGCGAAGCCGCAGGCAGAATCTAGTATATAATATTCGATTAATTATCTCGTTACAGTTCATTGTCGAATATAGTTGTCTAAATTGTGCCATAACCTCCCATCCCGCCTTCCACATCAACATTTACCTGTAATTCCCTTAAATTCAATAGGAATCGAAGTTAGTTCAACAAATATGTACATGAAGGTACAGTCAACGACAAAAGTAGTACAATAATTTGCAAGACTGAATTGTTTTTTTTTTAAGATGGTTGGATGAATATTACACTTAACTTGTGTGTTTCTCAGATAAATAAATATTGTACCTATTATTATGAGAAAATAATTATATAAAATATAATATTTCTTAAGCACACGTAAAGCTTTCAGGGAATTCGAATGTACGTATGATACTTGGACGCCGTGCACAAAACAAAGTAGTAAATAATGTTGCTTCTCTCATAATATCAGTTCTGTTTATAAACTGTGTCACTGTTGAATTCGAAGAAGAGAAAACATCTCGAAAAAACATAGGCTCAAGGTCCTATCCTTGAAGGTAAACATATTATACAATATCATATACCGGCCAAAAGTTTGAGACCACAAGTTAAAATATTGTTTCACAATAAAATTTGTTAAAAATACATATGATAAACAATTAATTTGAACACCTGCATATACAATGGATATTTAACTATTTTTCGCAGTCATTATTTCTATTTATTTTTATGTAATCATCGTACAAAGGTCTTTTGTCTAGAAACATCAATGGGCGCCGCGTGCGGACCGCGCGCTAAAGTCATTGTAATATTATTGTTACCTGACTATTATTCATTATTTGGGCTTTGTTTTGTGTTAACAGAATTTTAGGAAATTTTAACTTCCTAAAACACTGTGAACACCTGAGTTTCCATGGAGTAAATATTTCTTAATCTTGGTTAGTCCGAGCTCGTCGTTCTTACAGTGAAGACATCTCATTATGGGAAAAGTACGCCAAATTAGCGGTGAAACTCGTACTGTCATCATTGCTTTACACAACGAAAGCAAATCTGAACGTGCGATTGCTACTCAGCTCAAGTTGTCGAAGACTTGTGTTCATAACACAATAACCCGATACAAGGAGACTGGCAATAATCAAGATCGTTCGCGGTCCGGAAGGCCGAGAGCTACCACTTCTAGCGAGGATAAGTTCATCGTGGTAACAAGCAAGCGGAATAGACGCCTGACAGCACCAGAAATCCGCGCTGAAGTGAACAAATCCCGGTCTACACCTGTGTCATTGACCACAGTGAAAAGAAGACTAAGAGACGCTAAGTTATTTGGTCGCGTAGCAGTGCGAAAACCTCTCTTAAGGCCACAAAACAAAAAGAAGAGAATGCAGTGGGCCCTTACCCATCGAGACTGGGGTGAAGAAGACTTCAAAAGAGTTCTTTGGACAGATGAGTCCAAATTTGAAGTGTTTGGGAGCAAAAGACGTGTTTTTGTTCGGCGGAGTGCCGAGGAAAAGATGATGCCAGACTGTGTCCTGCCCACAGTGAAGCATGGCGGTGGTTCCGTTATGGTTTGGGGTTGTTTCTCGACACGGCTCGAGAAACAACTGAAAACGTTCTGGAACTGGAGATTTGGTACGAGTCGAAGGAATTATGAAAAAGGAGCAGTACAAAGCAATATTGGAGTGTAATGCTGTACCATCGGGACTTCGGCTAGTTGGAGATGGCTTTATTTTCCAACAAGACAACGACCCTAAACACAGCTCCAAATTATGCCGGGGTTATTTAGATACAAAAGAAGCAGAAGGGGTGTTAAAAAACATGGTGTGGCCCGCTCAGAGCCCCGACCTTAACCCTATAGAACTTTTGTGGGAAGAGCTGGACAGAAACGTGCGCAGTTGTTGTCCCAGCTCACAAGAAGATTTGTGGAGAGCATTGCAAGAAAGCTGGAACAATATTTCACAAGAAACAATCGACAAATTGATTGCCCGCATGCCAAGACTTGTCAACACAGTGATTCAATGCAAGGGAGGGTTTTTTGATGAAAAAGCTGTTTAGCTTGTCAACATATATTTTAAGTTAAATTGTCGAAATATTTAATATTTTTTATTTATATTTAATTGCATTTGCCATACTTAATAAATATCACAATAAATCCTTTCATGTTAAGCTTTTTATTTTGAGTTTTACATCCATTTGCAACTTTGATGTAGGTGGTCTCAAACTTTTGACCGGCAGTGTATGTATTAAACTGTCCCACTGCTGGGCACGGGCCTCTTCTCAGTGTGAAAAGGGATAGACCATAGTCCACCAAGCATGCCTAGTGCGCCTTAGCAGACTTCACATATATTTAAGAACATTATGGCGAACTTTCAAACATGCAGATTTTACGATATTTTCCTTCAGCGTTACACAGAGCGATAATTAATAATTGAATACGCACATAACATCGAGGTACGTACCATGGTATCGAACTTAAAACCTCTGCGTGGTAGTCCAGCAGTCTCCTACTACGGTATCGCAGTTATTTAAAGACTAATAATTCTGTAAGTAGTTACAGGTATGCATTTATTCCATATTCAACTATCTATATTGCTAACTGTACTTCGATTTCGAAGAATTTCGTTACCGACCCGATGGCCTGTTATAGTACAGATAACACGTCTGTCACTATTTGCATTACAAAATGGTTTCTGAGAACCGCGTGGGCTGGTGACAGACAACCAAACATGCACTTATCACTCAACAAATGTTTGTTTATCGGCCGCACATAAAGTTGATTGTGTTTAGTCTGTTCGATTTAATAATTTAACTCGCTTTTGGACGAGTCTATAGCAGCAGAGAAATTTTACCTACAGTTTTACGTTTATTAAAACGTACAACCACAAACGTACTTTTATATCCACTGTTACAGTTACAGGCAAAATTGGCCAGCTATGTTTTAGTACCTACGAAATATGGGCTTGCTTGGCCCTATTTCATAAGGCCTTATATAGAAATAATAATGAATTCTAACTTATATTATAAAAAGCTAATATGAGTTTATTTGTAAGGCTTTCAGGCCTTAACTGTTTGGCTAATTATCATGAAAATTTACCATATTTTAGTCTAAAAAAAGTACTGTTATCGGGTGCTAAAAAAGAGACGTAACCTTCATTTACGAAATAAAGAAGTTTCTAATAGAATGATATTGCCAAAAACACTACCTAACCTAAAAAAGAAACCCATAGTCCTAACCTAGTCCTAACTAACCATGAGACGTAAATACCAAAGTTATAATCGTTTTAAATTCTAAGTGTTTTGAACAACGTAATAATGTCACTTTAAAAGATAGAATTTCAAAGAAACTTCGCGGTAGGTATATTTCTAATATTTCGTTCGCCCGCAGCTTCGGGTAGACATTTTCGTGGAAGACTTACAAGACCTAAATTTCGGCCAAAAAGGTACCAACTAGGCTATGATAATAATAGGTTTTCTTAGTTCCATCTGTTAGAGATTACGCTTACGACAAGCTGTCAGGCAAATCATATTTCGATTTGTTCGTTTTGGAATTATTAGCATAGAAGTCGAAGATTATATTCTTAACTAGAGAATGGGTCTATTACTCTTTTACCTAGGTATCCCTTCGCTGATGTGTATATAGGCTTCCTACTATTTGATATATGTAGGTTGTCCCAAGTAGTGTATCAACCATGTAAGTTAAGTAAAGTACAGCGGATTTTTTTAGTTTTACGATTTGTTTTCTTATTTTGTCGACCTTTGAATTACAAGATATTATTGGTCGGTATAAATCAATATCTTTTCTGAGCCAGTAACAACAATAAGTTATGTTTCAACTGTGGCTTTCACTCACAATCACCTAGACGGCAACAAAGTCTGCAAGCTTCTAGTTATAGGTTTCTAGTTATAGGTAGACCCTCTCCTGCCCGTGACAGACGCTTTGACTGAACTTCAACAATAGTTTGGAGAGAGGCTAGGGTTGAGAGACACGTCAATTTGAACCTGTTTCAACCGTCCCTATTTACGAAAATGGCTGTTTCTTATGTTGTCTGTCTAGCTGTGGCCAAACACATACGTTGAATTGACGAAGGCATGCCAAAACTCTAGTTTAATTGCGCCTGCTTTAGTGTTGTATAATCTATAGAACACAATAACTAATCAAAGTTTATAAAGAGTTTTGACTACTGATCTCTACATTTCAACAATCAAGTACCAAAGAAAGAAGTAAGAAACAAAACTTTATTCAACTAAAATTGTTGCTTGTTATTTTGTTGTTAATAATTATAACGACAAAATACCAAACAACAATTTCGCTAATATTATTTTTTTAACAGATTTGCTAAATGTTGAGTCACGACGGCAATAGTAGAGTACTTATAATAAATATTGAATAAGAAAATCCCTACTACATATGATAACAATATTTATCAAACAGAAAATTGTTAAAAACACACAAAAACGTCGAGATCTAAGGTAATAATATTATTCTATGCAATTGATCACTTGTGTGCAAGATCTTTTATTAACCTTTTGAGTCGCAGCGGTACACCGGTGGTCAGGCACTATAGCTTTTCAATTATATCTGGTATTCCAAGACTTAGCAAGTAAAACATAACATTTTCAAGTTCTGCAATTAAGAAATACCTCCGTTTATCCAAGTACCAATTCTTAATACAGATTCAGCCCATTTAAAAAATATACCTACATATAGATAAACATGTATTCGTATGTATCCGCGTGTATTTGTAGGCTTTCATATTCATAGCGAGGTTCGAGCAGTGCGAATAAAAAAACCGTTTGTGGGAAGTCACCAAAATAGAAGCCTCTTCTAGCGACAAAAATTCTGGGGTTCCGTTGTTTTAAGGTTCTCGTGGATCAAAACGATTGAAATAAAATACATTTTATGTAATATCAAGACGGAGAGAGGTTTTTGCAGCTTTGCCGTTCAACCTGGCAATGCTGCCTGCCGGATGTCGGACACGCGTCCAGTTGAAAGCGATTCGTAAGAATTATACAACGCATAAACTAGTCATATACATATATCTATTTTATTTATTATAAAACTAAATGTATATATTGTCATACGTACACATTGTTTTTACACAAAGCAGACGGCTATATAATATTACATAGGATTCTAAATGTTACTAAGTAATTAACATTCCGAATCCTATTTAATATTATAAATGTTTGTTTTAGAATTTGTTTACATGTTTATTACTCAATCACACGTAACCAGATTTGTTTTTGATAATGCTTGGTACACACATAGACCATACTCTGAGTAAGCACACGAGACTTTTTATTCCGGTATTCTCTTCTGTAGGATTTATGTAAGTTTACAAACTAGTTCAAAATGATCAATAAACATCGAACATAACATTAATATTGTGACTATCAGATTTCTCATTTGCAGGATCAAAGTGCAAGACTGCAGACTTTTCAGATCCACGATATCGTTGTTGAAATCATTAAAATTCCAATCTAAAAACCAGAACCAATCGCTTTTTGACGATCCTCATAGGAGTACAGAACGATGCAAGATTAACTGGAAACTAGATCGTACAGGATTCGGTGCAGATAGTACATTTGTGGCTGTATTAACTACAGATTAGTCAATGCAGTTAAACGCGTGTTACGTTGTGCTAACTATAGGCATACTAACAATTAGTTCTATTCATTTCATAGACAATGACGGTGTAAAGGAATTGATTTACGTTTATAAGAATGTTACACATTGAAATTAAAAAAAAATATGCGGGGCAGTCTTTGGCGACTGCCGATAGAAGTGAAAACTAAGTAACTAGCATGCGGTGACGATAACGCGAGTTTCACGCTTTTTGTTCACTCAAAAAGTACACATATATACACAGTATACATATAGCTCATAGAAAGCGTTCGGTGACGATGACGCGAGTTCAATGATTTTTGTTCACCCAAAAAGTGCTCAACGCACCTAAAGAAGTTTTCACTACAAAAGTTTCTTACATTGTGATTATTTTTGTTCACAGCATTTAATAAGCACATTTACATTTGCATCGAGATTTTGAAATAATAAATAAATACCTATCTAAGATCTTTTTATTTAAGACACTTTACGATTTTCTCGAAAACAGCCATAGCCAAGGGAAAACCTGACATCGGATTAGACTTTTGTAATTTCGAATGTATAATTCGACGTAAGCTGTGCATTCTCCAAATCATGATATTCGTGGTGCTTTAACTTAACCATTAAGCTAAACAACATCAAACTCCTCGTGACTAAGGGTATTAAAAAAAAACGACAAGATTGAGTAAGTGTAAGAAAATCATTTAAGAATCTACTTCATTTTCTACAACTGGCGTTAACAAAACACGAGCTACAGAACCTTAAAACCCCTCAAACACCCGTGCAGCTACATTTTTTTTATTTCATACGAAAAGTTTCGCAATCAACTGTCGCCTATGTTTGCTGTACAGAAATAACTAACTGTCGTTTTACTGTATTTGTTTGCAATAAGGCCTCGTGCAGCCACGATACACGCGTTTGCAAACGCAAGTGATGAATGTGATGATAGAGTTTTTTTGAGGTAACTTTATTGTGATAAAGTGGCGTTATCGGTGCTTCTATAAGCTGCGCCAGCCGTAACCATTGCGGGGTTTGTGACATATTGCTGTATATATAGAAGCAGACACCTGTTACTGAAAGCCTTCTTTTGAGTATCAATTTTGAGGCATTTCGCTTATTTTGAAACATATTAATATGACGACTACTTCATTGGTAGCTTGGTATAAGTTTTCGGCCATTTGTGCAGTCTTAGGTCAACCAAACATTATTGGATTTTTCTGTTAGGTATCTCAATAGAAGAATTCCAGAAATGTCATATGGATGGCATTAGGCTCATATAAATTCTCAGTAGCTCTGTGAGCAGACCTTGGCCTGCTATTATACCCGGTAATCGACAATAGCTTAGCCTGCTATTATGCGGGATTAGAGAACCATAGGTAGCTTAATCTCGGTGCAATACACCGCCGCCACTCCTTTGACGATATAGGCGAGAGGTTTAGTATATGTATTTTAGGAAAACCTCGAGTAAATAAACATAAAATATATGTGTACATAGTAACAAACAAGGGAAATTTGGGTATAAACCACGTCGTAGACCTTACAGACGTAAGTAAATGAAAACATATGTAACTCGATATTAAATCAAACCAATTAAGACCGAGAGTAACGTAGTCACTTAGCTTCTGGTATTGAGATTAATTCTTGTACGTAAAAACTTGTATGCACCGCAATTCATTGATGCAAGTTCTGGAAATCCGATGTAACTAAAAAACTAAAATATTCAGTCGTTGCATAATATCACGCCACACAGAAAAAGGTATCTATTTTAAACCACTTTTATTACTTTTCTCTACAGTCAATTCATTCTTACGCAAAGCACATTCCGATATTTAACCCACAAACGCGCTTTTATCAAAAGTTTGCCCTTCCATTTCCTTGGAGGGGCGATATCAACCCCCGAATTCCTTTCACCCCGTTGACAGCCGTAATTGAACTCGATACCTTATCGACTCCCAGTCGCCTTGGAGAAAGATTTCCAGCTTTTAAAGTTAATATTCTATTTTAAATGGCAAGTATATAAAAATATACCTATTTTTCCTTGTATATGTATTTTCGGTGGCGAAGTCCCTTTGGTAAAGGGAGTGAAATGGTCGTATATTATTATGATTCAGATCTTTGTAGGTGTGATGCATAAAGGGCTTCTTAAAGGGAATGGCTATAGGTCGAGCTTATCGGTATTTGTATTAAAACAGGGCATACATAACGCAATAGACGTCGATTATCGCTTCCGCTATAATAAGTCAAAGAGTATGGACGTTCTTTTCTACAGATTGCAGTTAAATTTCTTTGAGAAGGATTTCTGCCGGTAGTTAGGTAATTTCCAGAACTTTTAAGTAGAACTGTCATTTTAGTCCATTATGTTAGAGGTCTGTGATTTTTTGGTAAGCACTGTAAGGGAACGCGGTAGAAATCATGCTAATCAATACAATGATTAAAACAAACGCACTCAAGTCAGCAGCACGCGGTAATGGCTCTTGTACACGACGTGGCACACGTGACTCGTATGAATACCTCGCACACGTAGACCACGTAAGTAGCATACGCATGTAGTCCACGCCATCTATTTGCGTCATATTTAAACACTATAATAAACATTCAGCCCTCTTAATTCTACGTGTTTGCATCTATTTCGAGACACACATAGAAACGGTTTTCTGTATAATTCTATTTTGTATTCTAATTTTTCAGCAGACCATCAGGATCGTAATCGTTTACTATCATTATTTATCTCTGTCCTTGGAAATATAAAAAATGGAAAATACCTCCACATATAATTATATAATTAATTAGAACCAACAACATACATGTAGGATTCCTAGTTATTGCCGAAACAGTTTAAAATTATAACTTTGCCTAATGTCCTAATAATTTCACAAATCTCAATTTCGTTCAGTTTCGAAGCTTGAACGCTTTTTGAGCGCATTCCTGGAAATAGTTGGCGGAACTAAGAGCATTCCTGTATAAAACAACATCCTGTACTTGCAGTCGCATAGTTTCCGTAGTGCAACGTGCCGGAAAACGAACACCATATAGTTATATGTTAGGTTAAGCGCGCATTGGGTTACGATTGGCGTTTAGTCCAAATGCAAATCATTTATATAAAATTAACTTACACACCACTGTATTACGCAGATAAATATATAGTTAACCTAAGTTTTTGACTACTCATAATTCTAACAAAGACTTATACTAAGATCACAATAATCCGTAGCACGCGTGATATATGATCATGCCATAATACATATTATACAGATATTTCTTACATTTGGAGACAGAGGAGTCAGTCAGGAGGAGTCAGGCTCTCTTTGGGTTAATGAAAATTACCGCTCATGAACATGACTATATTTTATCCCTAAGCATTGTAGTATCAATATCAGCTTTCATTTTGACGTACCGTGTTTGTCACTCAGGTGGGGAAAACGTGGTAGAGTTCCAACTAGGCAACCTCTAGTCTAAAATTTGGAGCACTGTTGTACAGTATAGACAAATAAAGATATAGTTGTTTAATAGTTCTAAATGCTATCATATACTCGTATTTCTCTAAGCCTTTAAAATATTGCTGGCGTGATGTTGGGTAATTACAATTAGATGTTATCGTCTAATTGTAATTACCCAACAATTGATATCACGCCTATGATATAATCACTAACAGTTACTTTGATGCAATGTTTATGCTGAAATTATTAGACAAAATCTCTCGAAACACCAAAATTGTTTTAAAATCCTATCATCGGTTTATATTCTAATTTCCACAATTTAACCCAAAATTGCTTACGTGGTTCATACATAGTCTAAAAATTGAATTGCATATAAAACGTAATACAACAAAATTCATTTACTTTGAGGTTGTATGGCATACATTGTATACAATGATGAATAAAGCGAAGGAAGAAAGCCAAATTTTGCTGAAAAATGTATATTGCCATTTAACGTTAACTTTATTTCGTCGCTTCAATGGTTAAGGAAAATATCGTGAGGAAACCCGCGACCTGCGTTATGCTCGAAAGTTTTATTCATTTAAGTCACAAAGTAACACTCTTTATCTAATTCTTCTGATGTAAGTTATACTCCTTGAAGTGACTTTCTTTTCAATAATATCCCATTTAATTTGTTATTAAATTTGGATCTCGAATACACACAATCTGAAGGTATTATATGAATTAGAATTTAATGCCGAGGTTCAAGTAATAAAAAGGAACACTTATAAACGTGAAGAATACATATTTATATGAAGTTACAATTATGAAGTAGTATTTATTGCCAACAAGCAAAACGCCTGGCATAAAAATGTTGACAAACATTTCTTATGGTAGACATTTTTAATGTTTTAGACACTACTAAGTATTTATAAGCCTATTTCTGTCCTATCTAATCCTAGAAAAGCTCTGTTAAAGATTTCGGAAAGGATTTTTTTTATTTTTATTACTTAGGTGGCATTCGAGCACACGGATCGCCTGATGGTAAGCGATTACCACCGCCCATGGACACCCGCAACACCAGAGGAGTTACAAATGCGTTACCGCCCTTTTAAAAAGGAGTACGCTCTTTTCTTGAAGGTTTGTAGGTCGTATCCTATTAATATTAAAAATAATTAATTTTGTAAAGATATGTCGGTCTCTATTTTTAGATTTGATGCTAATTGACATACAGGCAGCCCATTGCTAATAAATGAGGTACTTTTTACCGGGTATGCGTTATCGTCCGATTCACTCGGACGAAGCCACAAGGAGAATCTAGTATGTATCAGGCAACGAAGACTGCTGTGCATGAGCTCTAGGCACCTGCCTAGACTTTGCCCGACGTACATATGTCGGGCAAAGTGTTACTAGGATTTTTGGGTAGAAATTTTCAGTAGCGGCACGGAATCTAAAACTGTGCCTGGTTAATGGCATTATTACGTGAGACATAAAACAATAACTGGCCAAATCCACATTTCACCACTCTACACCCGAGAATGAGACCACTCTCATATACCTTTGCCTACCCCTCCCAGAATCTAGACTATGTATGTAAATTAACTTAAAAAGAATTATATGCTGCCTTTTAAAAGTCGCATATACGACAAAATGTCGCACCAGTCGTCGTTGCTTGGTGCCTCTTACACGTTCATTAACGGGCAGGTGTACTGGGATTGTTTGAGCTCACTTTTGGCTTTGCATTGAATACTTAGATGCTTTATGAAATTTCATGCTTTATGACCAGCCTTTGATGCCTTTGTTAAGAATTTAGAATTTTGAGCCGTAATGTTATTAACATACCACCTCAATGTAGTTAGCGGTTCTAGTTCCACCTGATTTCGATGACTTTTTTCTTTCTTTCTTTCCTAACCTGAGGTCACATGTTTGATGACCATGCTGACTTTTGTTGAGATTTTCTAATTAGCCAGATGAGGTATGGAAGCAGTGATAACACTAATCGGAAATAACGAAGAGCGTATTAATGCCGACGATTGATTTTAAAAATATCCTTAAATCAATTAGGCAAGTCAAGCTGTTTACGCTAACCTATAGAAGTGGGTTCAATCTCTAATTCTAAAATAATTACTATTAGATACGTGAAAGAATAGTATTATAGACGTGCTTTTATGCCTCGGTGGCACAGTGGTAGTAAATGCGATTGCTGTGCATACGGCACCTTAGCTTTGATTTTCGGGACTGGCAAAGAGTTATTAACTAAATATTTATCTCTTAATTGTATTGAAAAAATTTCAGTATAGGAATGAGATCTGCATCTATACTCGGTAGACAGTAATAGAGGCTTATTATGTGAGACCTAAAAACGAAATAGGCAATAATAATACATCTTTACCTACCTCTGCCGGAATATAGATATATTTATATGTGTATTAGATTGTAACTGTCCTAAATATTTATTGTAATACCAAAAGAAATCTAAATAATAATTTCATAAACATAGAATGCGAGAATATTTCTAATTTCTAATTTTAAAAGAACCTTTTTCTAATTCCTGTGTCGCGGCGGAACTGTAAAAACATTCAAACTACGAACAAAAGAACATCCAGACTC
This sequence comes from Catocala nupta, assembly GCA_963675205.1. Taxonomy (NCBI): domain Eukaryota; kingdom Metazoa; phylum Arthropoda; class Insecta; order Lepidoptera; family Erebidae; genus Catocala; species Catocala nupta. The sequence goes on from OY776104.1 coordinate 16,801,369, forward strand.
GGAAAAGCTATTTATGGATAACAGAAATTTCTGTCCCGTGTGGGATTCGAACCCACAACACAATATTCTAAGTCTATGCATAGAGTGTAAGACTGATATCGAAAATATTTTCTTTTACTTTTTAATAGACATAATACATCAACAAGGCGACAAGAAAAATAAACGGTTTTGATATGTACCTGGTTCTTGTTTCAAAACAAATTGACATCTGATACGAGTCAACTGAAGTACAAAAACATATATTTTAACAATATCAACAACCCTTTTCCTTACCACAAAATACAAAGATGCACACGTTTGGGTACGCGTACATCGTCTTCGCATGATGTATGGGGCGATCATCTTTCGTAGCCGATATGCTTTAAGTTGTCTTACTAAAAACGTTCCGTTTGTCTGATTTTGAACAATTCAAGGATGTCAGTGACATCCACACAGGATTTCTGCTTTATTAAGGTCCTGCAGACCGAAATTCGGCCATGGCAGCTAATTTTAACGGACACTAGCCCATCTGCGCCGAAGATATTACAGGTCACAAGTGTGTGCCAAAAAAATGCACTCTACTATATATATATACTATATACACTCATACACTCTCTTAGTCCGATGGCTCGGTAATGCGACATCGACAGTCAACGAACTAATAAATGTTGCCAAATATTTATTACTTACATAAACGATGTATTCAAGATAGCGCTATCGATATATAGAGACCCTTCCTTACCTGAAACAAAAAACAAACACATTAGTTAGAACATATAAATGTTTTGTGTTTCCACTTTGATCTCCGCACAGGACAATAATTTATATCATCCACATGACGTCTGTTAGACAAGATTGTAACGATAAGATGTCCAACATCTTAGTCTTTCCTGTGACGGTAGAAAAGCAACCTAAACATTAGGGAATGTGTAAATATAAATAGATTGAATAGTTTCAGAAGTGTTTTTAAAAATAAACTGCGCTGACATTCGTGTAATGCAGTTTAAATTCAATTAACAAATATAACATTTTCTATTGAAATACTTTTCTCTATAAGACCATTCGTTATTTTGTTGAGTAGAGCATAGTTATGTATTTAATACTAATTTAGTCAGATAATATCTTGTACAATCAAATGAGCAAAGGAGAAACACAAAAGCGTGAGAGCGCCAAAACGAACCGATGCGGAGCCGTCCCGGCGGAATGCTCCTTACAGCTGCACCGAACGAATTTTATACTAAAATACTGAGTGCTACAGTGCATAGGCTTGCGAGGAACTTCAGGAATTATTTGTTTTATATTATAATAATATTTTATAAGTATGTCTTACGTTTACGTGAACGTTATACATAGAAATAAAACTACTGTTTAGAGGAAGACTATCTTAATCTCCCCGTGACCATAAGGGTAATCAAACGAAATGTTGTGAAATGTTTAAAATTTAATAGATTAAACTATTTAAAAGTTGTGTTCTAATAAATCCGTGATCAAATCTGCAAAATGTAGTTTAATTTCAATATTATAAGTAGCTATAGGCCTGGTCTCGTAAGCTAAATTTCCTTGTTCACTGCTCTGGTTGTGAGATCCCGGATCAAAGTGTTAATTGCCTGTTCTTGGATTTGAATATTAATTTCAGATAAACGTATTTTTATATTCCTAGAAATTTAAAGCAGAAGATACTGCCTCATTGGTCTTATGAGTTGGTGGCATAAGATTGCGGCAATAGGCTGATCTCCTATCCCTTGATTTCTCAAGTATAGCTGGCGTAATGTGGGTTTGTAACACCTTTACTAGCACCTTCGGTTGCAGAGGCGATACTGCAATGCTTATCCACATATAATCATAGCAGTATCGCATACTGTGTTTGTATGTGTATGTTTATTCATGCTATTTAAATTATTCCGACGCAATGCTAGCCAAATAAACACGAAATGTGATAAAAAGGTTCGACGAATTAATGTATTCGCTTAAACCTTTGAATTTGATTTCGCGATAATTCATCTAGGAAAATATAATTTCGAGTTAATGAGTTGCCACATTATAAATATTATTATTTTTGGTAGAAATAGTCACAAAGACTTGCTGAAGTTAAATGTTCAACTATTTCAAAGAATACTAGATCATTTGATTTGGTATTCAAGAAACGATTTATTTTTATTTTGTTGAGTATTATTTTGCTTTTCTCTCTTATCGACCAAGACACACTTTAGGTGTCTGAGCCAACTAACGACTAGTAAGTAAATAAGCAAATAATTATTTAAGACTATCTAGGAAAATATATGAAAACATGTGTATGAAACGAAGTACCCCTTAAAACTATCTACAGCACCTATTTATAAAAAAAAAACCGTATTCTTACATTTTGTATGCTATTTATATTTTAAATCTGTGTACCTAGCAATAGTACAGCACATCGCATGAAAAAGATATCGGTAGATTTAACAAATGTACGAATTCGAATGGTATCACTAGCATTTGAATAACTATTGAATATTCGCATCTAAATGCAAAACGAAACCTTAAATCTGAAAATTGGTTTATTTGTCATGTGCATACAACAAGCGGATTTTATACAGTTATCGATAGATTCGATTACTAACGATATTCAATCAACTATGACTGCGTTTGAAAGCTAAATAAATTATTATTCGACTTTATATTAGCTTTTTAATCTGATTTGAAATTCGAATATTTTGAGTTCCTAAGCCGTAACGTTTCATTTGTTTCTTTTTCTATTTTAATTCCTTTTCCTTAGAGTTACCATTAAGGAGGTCACATGCTTGTCGACTAGCATTAGTATATAAATCGAAGCAATCATTCTTTTCGCACTTTCCTAATACTGTACAATTAGGCTACCTCTACCCACATATGGCGTAATTTGAAAATAAAGTGCGTTGTTCACAAACACGTTCATATGTCCCCAAATATTCACTTGAAACCTAGGGTCCCTAACCAATATATATTGGATCTGCAGCGCGTATTCTGAATAAGAATCATTTTAGATATCATATTGAAACTTCTATTGTGACAACTCTTGAAGGAACTCTCTCGGAGTGTAATGTGATGTTTTTGAGCAACCGAATATAATAAACCTAATAATATTATAATGTGAGAGTGATGATGTTAGGATGTTTGTAACTTAATAACGTGTAAACTTTTAAACGGATTTAGATGAAATTTAGCACACGGCTAAACATACACGTTAATGTATGTTCAGTTCTATAAATCCAGGGCAGAAAATAGTGCTTTCATTATCACTAATATCGTAAGGATGTATAGCTTTATTTGTGCCTCTGTATTGTTATGCTTATACAGGGTGTCCGGCAATTAATGGATAACCTGGAAATGTCTTATAATGGAACTAATGGCCGTTCAAAAAAAAATATGAAAAAAATCTATCCTTACCTGAGATATGTATATGTTCTTTTTTTATAATATTGTCTTATGTTTACGCGAATGTTATACATTGAAATTAAACACTTTATACGGATTTTATCGCGTTGTTTATTTTACTTTAAACACTGTTATTACATAATTTTGAAAACTCTAACACTACTATTATTGAATTTTACTACTATTTAAGCTATATATTTTTTCTAATTAAGTAAAACTATTTGTTTTCTTTTTTTAATTACCATGTATAACTTTCTTGTATACTACGACCATAAATAAATGAAATCCATCGATTTTTTGTTGTTTTATTATTAAACACTAATTATGCTAATAGATAGACAGTCAAAAGTATGCTATGCTAATATAGCTTGCACTTTATAATATATATTTTTAAAGGAGACGGGGATTTCTGGGCCTGACTGCTTTAAGTTAAGATATGGTTTAAAAAAAGCGTTATATTTTTCTATTGTAAAATATAAAAAATGAGCTTAATTCACAATCTGGAAGACGAGAAATCTTAAAAATAAGTTTATGTCACTAATAAAATAGGATATCGATTACTATAATCGATTAATGTGAATGTATTAAATAAAAAAATCATAAAATCACTTGCACCAGATGATTGATTCAATCAAAGTAAATGTATTTAACAATAATAGACATAATGTCAACAGTTAAAAATATCGAAATACTAACTTGATGAAAATAAATCTGTAAATTGATTCTCGTTTACAGATCGATTTATTACCTGTGTTTGTCAACTGTATTTTTAATCTGTGCTAACAGTGACAGCTACCTGACTCTCAATCTATGATCACTCGTCTCGTATCGTTTACTGCGTGTGCGTTTTGAGTGTGTTTCCAGTTTTTTTATATATATTCCCCAGCCAGTGCTTTCTTTCTACGGACTTCTGATCTTGCTTAACTTGTACGACCCTTGCTAGCTTAACGGACACGGATAAACTCGTTTACTCGTCTGAATTTGGCTCGTTATTTTGGATTTTACTTCCTGCTTATCGATTGGATATTGACACCATGGATCGCTGTGTGAATTGTGGTATAGCGACTAGTCGCTGTAATACACTGGGGCGACGAGATTTAGATGATGAAACGACACTGTCAGTGATTCGTCAATGGCGTGCACCAGAACCTGTAAGTACAACCTTTTATTTGTTGGCTACCTAGCGTCTCTCACTATAGGTTCCTTGCTATGTTTTCCATAACCATTATGCAGGAGCAACACTAATGCTTAACGTCGTTTTTTAACGCGTTATTGGATACCTACTAAACATCGATTTTGAGAGGTTGATTTTCCATAAACCCTTTCTTAGTGGCGGCTTCATTATAAAAGAAACCTACCTACTGTAAAAAGTCATGCTTGTTGCTATAATAGTTGACTCTGCTTGTTAATAAGTGTTCCTAAACACGTTAATAATTATCGGCATTAAACCTAAGTGTGGCCCCTGCATTATACTTACAAATAAAGTATAGATACTTAAACATATTATAATAGTCATATGAAAATTATTTACATGTAAAAACAACTATAAACCTAAACTGACTGTATATTTTGCAGTAATCATGATTCTTTTATTTAAATTCTTTTCTCATCTTTCAGGTAAACAGCAGTGACTATATTTGCCAAGCTTGTTGAGATTTGGCTCAACAACCATCTGTTGATGAACCACAACAACTTGGCCACCGTAGTGTATGTCTCCGCTGTGGTCGTTCTCTTGCATCAAGAGTCAGCCATCTACCACCTGCGCACTTCTTAGATGATATTCTGATTATAATTGAAGATGAATAAAAGATAATTATTATTAAAAAAGTGATTTTTATTTTTAAACATCACATCCTTGTCTTCCCTATATTTTAATCTATTTGTGAGTTTCCTAATATCCTCCCACTCAATACAATACAATAAATACTACAATTTATATAGTAAATAACTGTCTAGTAAAATAAAGTAGCAAGCGCAGCTCAAAAATCAGCTGTTTAGTATAGATTGTTGTCAATTTGTTGCATAACCTCACTTTTACTAAATCTCTTATAGCTCTGTTCTCAGATTGCCAAAATCCGCAGAATTTTCAGAGATGGTTTGATAATATATAAGCTCTAAATTCATTTAACTTTCATCCTTTTACATCCAGGCCCAAGAATGTATGAAAGCGTATCCGTCTCCTTTTGTTATTTTTTTCTATTTCCATTTTCCTAAACGGCCTTCAGTTCTACTATAAGACATTTCAAGGTTATCCAATAATTACCGGACACCCTGTATATTTGTCTCTAAGCACTAAGCAGAGATGTTGGACCTGCAAACAAACTTTATATAGTAAGAGTTCGGTAGCAGTTTATGATGATGGTCATATATATGATCGTAAACAACAATTAATGAAATCGCGGTTGATGTAGTGTTTAAAAGCACTCAGTATTTCAGATTTTATTCGCATTGGATAAGAAATGTGTGATATGATACTATAACATCAACATATAGAATGCCTCGTCAATCCAAACCCTTTAGATATAGGGCACAACTATGTCAATTCGAATGCTTGTTAAACATCCCTAGTACAGCATAGACAATGAAAGGGTAAGTTGTAAGGTACATGCTGTAGGAGGTATCTTAAAAAAGAAACCTATTACTGTCTCCTGCCATTTCATCCATATTTATAATTACTGTCCCTCTCCTGTACCCTGTAGCATGATGTTATACAGCCTTTGCTACTTCAATGAATTGCTGTAAATCTCAGAGTTCGAAAAAATGGTATCACGTGACCAGTGGTCAGAGGTCAAAGGTCATAGTAATTTCGGGGTATATCGACTATGCTGAGTCGAATGGCGTTGACCGCGAGTCTCTATCTCTTACGGTTCTTGACTTGAAAGTTGTATAACAGACAGACAGCTTTTATATAAGACATTTTTTGAACTCTAAAAACGAAACAATATTTTCTCTTTACAATATTAATATGGACAAGACATACACAATCTATAACAACTCACACTAAAGCCTTTCAATCAACCGTAAAATCTATAAAACGAACAAATTAAAACCTTAACGAAATAACCGAACCGGCGGCATGCGACACTCCACTACAAAAAGCTGGCTATCAGACAGGTGCCCTTTTCCTTGCACAGGGTGTGTCATACCCTGACAATAACACTAACGAACTATGTAGTATAGTTGTGTAGAACGCGCAGGTATTCATGTGAACTTTGCTACACGTTTTAGAGGGCCTTTTGGAGGGTTATGTGGCTAGTCTTTTGTAGTTCCTGCTACGGGCACCGATTGTAAAATGTGTTGTGGTTTGATCACCGCATTCATACTAAAATGAAAGTAGATCGGTCTTTACATTTAATAGGTTGAAAAGTCGCAACGATTTCGATAGAATTTAATTTGTAAGTACCATCAGTGCCAAAGAAGGACAAGAGGTACTTAAAAAATGGCATCAGAGCAGAAAGGCGCATAACAGTGAAACGTGCCTGCATTATTAGTATGCATTGAATTGTGGATTTCCAAGGAAACAGTCTTTTAAATTCATGTGGCCTATTTTGGTTGGAATTTTAATAATTCATACATATATTATTATTTATGTATGATTATTATATATTATTATCTATGTATGATTATTATTATATTTATCGTCGGCCTCGATGGCGTAGTAGTTAGTGTAACCGACTGTGCCATGCCTAAGATCGCGGGTTCGATTCCCGCACAAGTCAAACATTTGTGTGCATGAACATCGATGTTTGTCTTGGTCTGGGTGTTTCTATGTATAACATGTATGTATTTACAAAAAGAAAGTATACTAGATAATGGATAAACATACATAATGTTTATCCATTATCTAGTACCCATAATACAAGCTCTGCTTAGTTTGGGCTAGATGGTGTTGTGTGTATGTGGTAGAATATTATTATTATTATATTTACGCATGTATTTAGTAGTAGAAAGAGCAATCAAAGTTGGCAAAATATAAATGTTATACATAACATGTCCATTTCGCCATCTATGAGACGCAGGATCTAGCCCACGTAATATGGAGCAAGCCTATTTCCATTTATTAGGCACAGTTCCAAACCTAGAATTTCATAACAGAAAACTCCAAAACACTGCTCGACCCGAGGATCAAACGTGACTCCTCATCCTCTGCATCACCGAGGCAATTTAATAGCAAGTCCATATAAATATACGCAGAAATAAATTAAACTCTGCTCTGTATCTTCGAGACCTTTTTGCTTTAACCCAAATCAACACATCACGGCTGCTTCTAGCGAGACAATCCGAAATACAGCTCAGTTAATAAATTACCACTGTTTGGTAAACGGTCAACTTAATTACTTAGACAATACGCCTGTCCAGTGCCACTATTTAGGGATGAATAAGGCTGTATAAAAGGGTCCCGGCAGAAAAGGGCGCAATCTAGTTACAAAAAAGGATATCTTGAATGATACCGGAGACAATGGGTCCACATTGTTGGAACGTTTAGTCAAAACTTTGTGAGGGTAGTTGATTGTTTTGTTAGAAGTTGATAGTAGGGTTATGGTTTGCTATTTCGGTTTATTATAAAAAGCTAATCGTTATTGGTACCCGTAAGTTTGTAATATTTCCATTATCATGCAGCTATAGATAGTTAAAATTGTCTTTTGCAGACAGAATGTTAACTAACTGGTATACTCACAAATGTTAGCAGGAAAGCTACGTAAATTCCCAAGCTTGCAGTAAATAATGCTTTCAACTCATGGTTACTGTTTTCAAACCGTCAGAATAGACATGCAGCCTCATGCCGATATCTCCGAAGGGGTCGACAGAGGTGTATTACACCCAAATTTCACCATCTATGGTTTTAGGTCACTCGTAATAAAGTGTAACAACTGCACCAGACTTCAGAATGTTACTGAGCATTGCTTGACATAAAAACCGAATAACCCTCAGTCGAACCTAAGAATTCATGTACAGCAGTTGCATTTAATACCGCTACGCCACCCAAGCAGACCATAATTCTAAGAACCATTTTTTTTTCGTTCCAGATCTACTAAATAATTTGTCCAAAGTTTATAAAAATATATCCGACGCACCGACATCTTTTCTACTTAGTTTTATATCTATAGTTAGATAGATGTATAGGTGTAACACATTTCGTCAAACTATGTAAATATGTAATGTGTATGTGTCTATAGGGGATGTTCGGCCAAGCGTGACTCACTCGGTGAATGCCATCCGTTTGAGTTGCTTTTTCAGAAAAACCACTGGCTATGAATCCCTTCGCGTTTTCTTTCATTCAATGTGAGAAAATTCTATTGGGGAAATAATTTCTATCTACCCTTTTGTGGAGCCAAAAAGGGTCTGATGAAAGGAGCTTAAGTGCTCGGAATGTTCAAAAATTACTCGTTTCGTAGACAGTAAGTAAATTATATTTGGAAAATAACTTTACATATTATATTACTGTCTAATAGTCACTGTAATAGATAGACAAAAGATTTATTCATTTAGATATAGGTCACGTAAGCACAATACTGTAAGCTGAGATAGCTCAGGAAAAAGTCAAGTTCAAAGTCTCAGTTTCAATGCCTAAGTCGGAGTTATTAAGTTTTTCTGTTATGCGACTCTCTATAACAGCACGGAATTTGGAATATGAAATATGGCTGGAGATGATTGAAGCTTTTATGTGACAAGCTTCATAGGTTTTCATAGGTTTTTAGTAATTATGTATGTACACGAGTAGGGATTAAGTCATTAAACGACAACAAATCTATCAGAGATTACGTAACCAGATTTATGGAGCAACAAAAATCCTGCTACAAAATGTTAAAGGCGAAGTGTAAATAAATTGTATTCCCGTAACGAAAATGAAGTTGATAAACATATAAAGCTTGCTGTGGGAAGAGTGTAGGCAGGTTTTAAAGCTATCATACATATTTTGTAAGCAAACTTCAATCTTGCTACGCTCAAATTGAAATAAATATTTAATGTGTTTATGCCTCGTTAATGGTTGAACGAATAGGTGGTACGTAAAATGTTTTATTAAGCTTCGCCTATGGATTATCTCGCTCTCTTGTTATTACCGTAACGCTCGTTTAAGCTTACGGACGTTCGTGAGGTTTAGCGTTCGATGCCCGCGTTATACTAGACCGTAGTTATAGTATATTTTGTATACGGGATTACAGACTGAATTTTAACTACCTATTATTAGCCTATGTGGAGCAGCGGTAGTGTATGTGACTGCTAGGCATGAGGACCTGGATTCAAATTCGAACTGACGCGAGCGAAACCGCGTACAAAATGTTGTACTTAATATTATAAAGATGAACGTAATATATATTGCATGCATAAATGGTAAAATTGTTGAAGACTTTTAAGAGAGGTTTCTTCCTACAACCACTTTCACAAAATTACACTTTTATAAACTTTTACAAGGCCAAGTTTAAGTCCTTATCCTATCTCCTCATATCAGAGCTAAGAATGAAATAATAAGCAAGCACATTGTGTCAACAAAGGCCTATATATCAAGGAGAACATGAACCCCATATTTCATCCACCGTCGGAATTATCTAGCAAATAATTTACTACACGAATAATATTAACTAACACCAAATTCGGTATATTTTGAACATGTTAGGGTTGTTTAATTGTTCATTACGGTGTTTCATGGTTTATACGATATTATACCTACAGTAGTAGAGATTTTTCGAGTATTTTCGAGACGTAAAATATTTTAATTAATAAATTGAAATATACAATTCACTACTGCATACTACTGGTATAATATTATAACAAAGTACAGGTTTCGAAATAAATGCATAATCTATTTTAAATCTATTTACAATATTTAACCTGGTTTTTATCAGATCAGTATTTATATGAACTACCTACTTAAAAATACCTAGCATCCAAATATATTGACATTGACTCAATTATTGTTTTATCTGCTTTTGGATTGATTAAGAGAATTAAGATATAGGAAACTCAGAAAACCGTAACAAATCAATTGTCGTGTTTTCATCTGATGAGATGACGCTGTGTTGACTTCAGGTTAGGTAGTGATATCCCGCCACTTATATAATGGAAACCCTTAAATAGGTTTCGGTAACCGCTAACCATTTCCATTGCTAGTTTACCATCTTAATATTTATTACTAAATTTTGCCCGCGGCATCGTTCGCGTACATCATAGGTAAGGTTATTCAGTAATAGATTTTTTTCTGGATGAAAGGTTCTCTACGTCCTTCTCTGTTTTCCTGATGAGTAAGCGAAATTGCATAATGATCGATCAATTAGGCGTGAAAGCGTAACAATCAAAAACACACATTCGCATTTATAATATTAGTTAGGATAAACAAACATATTTAAATCCGCAAGACACAGCGCATAGCCAGAGCGCTATACACATGAAGTACATTTTTCTTTTACGTTAAAGCAAATTCTCTCTCTCTAAAAAATCTGTAAATACGATTAACAAATACGTTCAGTAAAAGAAACATTTGCCACATACCTTCGCAAAGGATAGTTCACAAAGGGACATAAATTACCTGCTTGTTCACAGTCCGGGCTGCGAACCTGTCACCGCGTGAATTGTTGCAAGCTTTATTGCTAAGCAGCTTTGAACTGAGTTCGTTGGTATTGAATAGAACGCCTGGTTTAATGACTTGAAACATTATAATAGAGATATCAGCATGTCTAGGTTAAATTTAGCACATAGGATGCGACTTAGTATAATTATAGGCTTTGACCTGGATTGTCATATAGTTTTCTATTTCGATGTTTTTATTACGTCGTAAAAAGAGTCGCTTGATGGCGTTCTTGTACTTTTGTTGCGGTAACCGACTACTATGAGGACAGGGCGGTGCCCGAGGCGAAAGCTTTTAAATGTTAACTTTACTGAACTATTAATTAACAATAATTCTATAACTTTTGTTCATTATATTAAAATATTATCGAAAATTTGTATTTTCTCTCGAATAATTTTATTAACAGATAGTGGAAAACATGTTATTAGTGATAGATTATTAGGTATAATTAAAGCGTTTAATTTGTAAAACTTGCCTTGCTATAGATCGAATCGTACAAAACAGCAACAAGCATATGTAAACTTTATGGCCACTGAGATAGGCTAGGCAGTCATTATACACACAAAACCAGCACTATGATCTTCAGTATATAGTCTAAAAGTAATATCAAAAATATGATTATTATTAATAAATATTATCTGTCTACTGCTATGATAATTATTGTATTTATAATGATAACAATAACTTTACTACATAAAACCATAACAGAAACACAAAAAAATAACGCAGGAATTTTATAATCTTCACCAGAAGTCGTTGAGTAATATCCTCCGTAATCTCCGCACTTGGTCCCATACTGAGACACTCTGATACCCCTAAACAATGGGCGATATATCAAATGTGTCTAATTTATACCGAATTCCGCTTCTGTTGCGAAAATCCGGATTATATGCCGGTATTAAGGTTCCTGTGTTATGCTTCTTCTTTGTGTTTTTGTTGCACGATTTTAATAAGTGGATCTGAAGGTGTTGCTGTAAATCTTTCGATACGGTTTATTATTTTGTTTTATGCGTTTTTTACATCGCCGTGAATATGTTCTGCAAATAATTCGATTTGGGCTTAAACTATATATAACGTAGCATAACATCGCCTATTTTTATTCCAAGTTCTGGAATAGATGAATACATACATCTTACTTATTATGTAATAATGTTTTACGGTGATAAACTAGTTATGCGCATATATAATTCAATTCGAATGATAATCGATTAAATCAACGACACAATACCTAGTAATAACGACGCTAACTAAAATATTCTAGACGTTCGATTTGAAAAATATTCTAATACTAAATATTGCATAAACATATTATTTCAGACTCCTTGTTGCTAAAAATAATCCGTAAAGGAAATGTTAAGAAATCTTTGCGGCCGAACATAGCCAGGACAAACAAAACGAAACCGAAAGTGAACACGAATTTCTTCCTCAGTGGACCGCGTGCAGCAAGTCTCAAAAGTAAAACCTTTAGATATTTTCCGAAGCACCGACTATTACAAGGACTTAAAACGTATTCAGCGAAATGTAGCTGTAAAACACACTTATCGGTGACATAAACGCGTAAGCATATATGAACTATTTGTTTACATCTCCTACGTCGCGTCAAACTTTCATACCAAATCTCTTACATAATCAAATCCATCTTACCAACTCATTCACGAATCATTAACAAGCTTAAATCCAAGCTCACCACATTGATATGGGTGCATACCCCGACACAGAAACCCATAAATCCAAGGTCCTTGAATCTTTAATATCGTGAAACCAGAACCCCAAACTTTAGTACGTGAGGAGTTTTTCAGGCTCAAGTTTGCAAAGTTGCAAACACATCTGTTCTGAGCCGACTTGAAATTGAAACTGGTGCAAAACATGTCGCCAAACTTATGGGCTATCGGCGACCCTGTTACAATAGATACAAGTTTGTAAGAAGCTGGAAACATTTTTGCTTGACTTGAGGAGTTAGAAGTGCAATATGGCACATGGTGTTACGTGAGCACGACAAATAAATGATCCGGTACGATGTTATGCGAATTTAAGTGCTTCGTTTCTTTAGATTTCAGCATATGCATACAAAGTAACGCGCCTTTATCCTCAAAGACGTATATAGACGACTACTATTCTCACATTTCGTCAGCTAAGTCGTAAGTCCCACGTAATTGGTGTTAGCCTATCGGTATCTTAAGGATGTCTATAGGGTGTCTACAATCCTATAAATACCCCACAAACACCCTATCATGTCCACAGGATGTCTACTATGTGTTTTCTGGTTGTCCACAGGATGTCTACAGGATGACTACAGGATGTCATGGTATCCGTCTTCGTGACGCTATCTACAGTTTCTTGCTAGAAAACCTAATTATGCCTAGTAGATGATAATATAAGAACAGCGATAGCTCAGTGGGGAGACCAACAGACTGCAATGCAGAGGGTCTCGGGTCTAGCCTTAGGGTATTGTTAACCTTCGGGTTGCGGAGATCAGGTGGCAGCCGCTCCGTGTAAAAACTGATATCAAGTCAAATCCGGTTAGACTAGAAAAGCCGACCCCAAGTGACTTGGAAATAATAAAGGCTAGGTAGAAGAAGAAGATGGTAATATGCTTGTCTCCAATTATGGTAAACCTAAAACCATAACTGACTAAATATGAGTGTATAACATACGCCGCTACGTTGGTACCTTTCCACATGCGAAGGATAAACAAGAGTTTTGTATTTCTGTATTATTTTCGCTACAATCCAGGAGGATGTTACACGATGTTATTACATTAATAACAAATATTACAAGATCTCGTACATTAGCGATAACAATGCCTATTACGGAATATAATAAGACGTTATTTACCTATGACTGTTATTGATGGTTTGTTCCTTGGAAATTCATTTGGCTGTATAATTGCAATGAAAAATGAACTTTATCGCAAAGTAAATAAAAGTGAAAATCGTAGAAATAGCTATGGCCCAAATTGTTGATTGAAACTAGTATTAACTGGCGGCTACAGTAAATATGAAGAGTGCGAACCGAAGTCATAAGAAATCCCATTCATAAAGATTAATATTCAATTAATGCCTAATAATGTGTTATTTTATGAGTTGTCCAAAAATGTATTCTCTTTGTCGTGTTGGTTGGTGCTGAAGGAGCCGTGGATAAAAACTACAATAAATACTAAAATCCCTACTGAAAGCTGAGACCTTAAGAACGCACTACACCTTATCTCTACTAAAATAAATATCACTAATTATTCTCAAACATAAATGTAACTTGTAGAATTCCTAGACATCTTGGAGTGATCTCTAGTGCAGAAGTTTCCAAAACATTTTAATTGATTAATTCAGATATAATCACATAATCAAACTAAATTAGACTGACTAGCCTTCGAAGTTTTAACAAGTGCCTTGTTTATCGATTCGGCGAACAATTTAACCGTTTCCTTGATTTAATTTGGGGTAAAAAGTTTGTGGCGCAATGGAAAAGACAATGAGTAGACAAATGCCGCTATTCACTGATACAAAAACACTTTATCCCTTGCGCTTGAATATCTGATATGTGCTAGCTGCTGCCCCAGAAAGAGGTGTATGTCACCCATTTATTTGGTTATACGCTAAGAATAAAACAAAAAAAGAGAATAAAATAAAGATGGCAGCTATCCTCTGGATGTTATGGTACTTTTCCAATCCTTCCTTCAGATTTGTGTACTAATTTTGCTATACTGTACATATATTTTAATGAGTATGTATTGTACTTTTTAAGAAGCATATCAGTTCCATTTTTAAACAGTATTAAAATAAACGCCATCGGTCGAACGGCCAATATCTGTATATGCTTTTTTAGATAACAAACATTGTTTTCAAACAAATTTACTTAATAGTACGCTTTTATGTTCACTATGGACACTCATGCATTCTCGACCCAAAAGGAAATGGTTGAAGAAGGGATTACCATTAAAAAGAAAGCGAGATTAGGTATGTGAAGCCTTGGACCTATAGAAAATTTTACTGTCCAATTTTGAGCTAATATTTTGGACACACTTCTCCATAGGTATTCTCTGTCGACAACCAGTCCATTAAAAACGTTCCTAGATCGCTAGCGTTTTGTCAGTTGTTCTTATTAATTGTTTTTGTCTGATTTTACACATAATATCAGCCCTGTATTAAACTGTCCCACTGCTGGGCACGGGCCTCTTTTCACTGTGAGAAGGGTTATGCCATAGTCCACCACGCTGGCGTAGTGTGGTTTGGCAGACTTCACATATCTTCGAGAACATTAGACTTTACACATATGGTAAAAATATACACTTGGATACAAAGTGATTGTAATAAAACATTGGTGAACAAATCGCTTGTTTCCGTTAAATTGAACTGTGTACAGTTCGTTAAAGATTTTAAACTGCCAACTCGTAATTGGATGATTAATTAATACTGAATTCTTAAGGGTTAAGCCATCGTTTAAAGGATTCTATTGAGAAAACCTTAATTTGTTTCAAGTACACGTCGAGACACACTACAGCTCCGGGCAGACAACTGACATCTCAAGATATTAATTCATGATGATTTTTCACATTCGACTTGCTTTTTATTATACCTTGACGATTTAGATATTTTTGGAATGTGTGTCATAGGAAGGTTAGATTTGAGATATCCATTTTTTTTTATTAGCTTATGCTACTTATTTTATACATGTAAATGCAAAATAACCTTTTGTAAGTATTAACGAGGATAATGGCGATCCATGACGCGGCGAACAACCTTAGCATCACACTAATTAAGCTGTTTATCGTCCCACGCTAGAGATTGAAAGGTTTTTTAGATAGGTATAAAAAATTGCTGACATCATAAGTTTAAAACAAAATTGTATAACGATTAAAATATGTCAACAGTTATTGCGCTCTAAAATGTATATGTAATGTAATAGCTTTAACGGTTTTCAATGCAACACCAAAAAAATCACATAGTAGGTAAACAATTTGATGTTACAACAAAACAGCAATTGTTTTAATTTTATAATAAAACATTTTCATAACTGTGAACGTGAAATATAATACAGATTTTAACTAACAAATATCAGTTGCAAACAAGAAAACATATTCATAAATCTCTGGTGCAATACTTTTAAATGTCTATTTACGTACCAATTTTCACAGTTCCAAATATAAACAATACCTATTGAAACGACTGATACGTAATTTTCAGTCGATGTTGTACCTAGTTATATTATGAAATCAGTTTAATTGACGTCCGATTAATTAAAAAAGCTTTGTTCATATTTATTAATGTTGTGTCATATTTATTACATGTAATAATTTTGGCTTTAGGATTACTTGGCAAAAAAAAACTTGACCATAGAAGAGCAAGTTTAAAAGCAGTACGCACTGCTACAAGGTCTACGTTTTAGCGATGGATCACAGCACGTGTACCAAGAGTAAGGAAGAAGACGTCGTTTACTAATTGGACTATTTATAATGTCTGTTATTACGGGTAGTTTTTATGAGTTTCATACATTCAGCGCCATGCATGTCACAAATGTCCACGAACAATATATTTTCTATGTTTACTTTACGGTAATGTGTTCAGTAATTTTTGTATGTGTTTTTATGTAACTAAATTAGCTTTATATTAATCAGATGTACTTTTATGGATGATCAACTTGTATGTTACATCGTGAGAAAGTCCGTGACCTAAAACAGATATGCAGTGACTACTGACTTTTCCCGTGTACGAAACTGGTAAATAAAATAGTTTCGCTTGAAACATTTATTTTAAATTAAAAAATAGCCTTGAATTTAAACACTTTATACGGATTTTGTCGCGTGTGTTTAATTTCAATGTATAACATTTGCGTAAACATAAGACACTATTATTAAAAATAGCCTTTGTACGTGAAAATTATAAATATGTGTTCGATTAAAAGATTCAAACACGGTTGGTTAATCTGTCTAATCTCCTACGGAGAGTTAGACACGCAAAAATATAAAATGCATCCAAGTACCTGATGTTGGCTCCAGTAAAGCCGGTGCGGAGGCTAAAGATAAAATAAATGTTTAAATTATTATGAGAAGAACATTCCAAAAAACAAACATTCCAAAGATATTTTATAGCCTGTATGAAGTGGCTTTTGCATGCAATGACGGCTTCTCACGCAGCACATCTTTTGGTTATAAGTCCATCACGCAGCACATCTTTTGGTTATAAGTCCAACATGCTCGTCGTTAATAAAGTTCGTGCGTCACAAAAACTTCGTAACTGAGTTTTGGCTCCGGACACGATGTTGACAGAACTCCGTTTAAGTTGCCAACTCGAATTTGATTTGTGCGATTTGGCACAATGATTTCAATAACGCATTGTAATACGATGAAAACAACTGACATTTTGAAACAAATAAACATGATATGACTTGTTTTATAAACTATTATATTGTTTAAATGTATGATTTCAATATTAAAATAGCGGTAATCGTTGAAAATTCGAATAATGAACAATTTTAGAGTATTTAGTTAGAGTTCGGAGGATTCAGTTTGCCATATAGCTGATCGCTGGTTCTACAACGACACACGTGTTATTTAAACAAACACAGACTAACACCTATACAATCCTAAAAGGCTAAGTTACATTATCAATTCGCCAACTATGTTTTGTAAAGTCCGCGTAATTAGACCTTCGACTCCCATTTTCAGACTCCGTGCTAAACAAATTTTCTAATAACATTACCCGTACAACAACCTCGCGATTGGCTGCAAACATAAAGCAGGATTATGCTATGTAACTAAAAAAGCTGTTAAGCATCAGTAGCCTATTGGTTGGTCACTCTTTTTTTGAATAATGTAAACAAAAATACAATCCATCTAATGGTAAGCGATTACTGTAACCTAGGTATTATATCGTACTGTACCAGGAAGGTATCACTTGCGAGTCGCTAACACTACGAAAGAGGAATGAAAGATGGAACGAACGGCAACGAATGACTGAAGTAAACTTGTGAACATTCTAAACTCTTCCTTCTCGAGTAAAACATCGAAAACTGCCTGTAAAAGTAACACTCTTCTTCTGACGAGTCTGCTCTTTACCAAGCAGCGAGAGGTTCTTTCAATTAAATAAGTTCTTGTATACAATACCAAATCTAACAAACGGGCCCATTTATTTGACATCCCCGACTATCTGTCACAAATCGCGACGTAATTAAAGGTACTCGTAAGTCAACCCCAACTTCTATGGTCGTGTCACAAAGTTGGAAATGAGTTTTTCTATCGTACACAAGCCAAGGATTCCTTGTTCCTAAGTATACGAGTTTGAGTCTGACGAACTTCGCGAGTGTCAAAGCGATATTTGAGTTTTCTCGAAGTAATTTTGGAAAATAATGTCTGAAATTAGCCGTGGAATGTTATTGTTTACCTCTCATCTATATTGCTCTTTATATTATGCGTGTAGCACAAAAGTGTGGTCATATTTTAAGACTGCACGGATGGTGCAATGGTTTAATCGGTTGCCTCGCCACTGCTAGTGTTCCACGTCTTGTGGGTTTAATGACCACACGGGACTAAGATTTGTATAATTGTTACAAGTTATTTTATGTGACGTTCTTTGTGTACGCTGTATTAATGTGTGTAAGATCTATCGCCGCATAGGGTTTAGCTTTAATTTAAAATGTATAATTGCCTAATTGTTCTCCCAGGGTCAACAACGCGCGAGATATATGTAAAATCAGGTTTTGTGACTTTAAACATTTACTTTATTCCGGAGTTATCTAATAATATCATAATTATTTATTTATTATAATGCTTACTTTACATTTGCCCGTAAGTGACACAGGCTTTTGTGCCTGAATTAAAAATAGTTTTGTGTTTTGTGTCAGGACCCGAACTTTGGCCAAGAGATTTTATTAGCTTTTGTCTATATTAATATCCAACCATAAATCAAGACAAGCACCGAAAATATCAAATCACATCAAAATGGTCACCAAGACAAAATATACTTAAAACATTTTTGCGGCAGTCATGTCCGTCTAACGGCTAACCAATTCGATCGACGAGAAAGTGCCAACGTCTTGAAAGGTCAAGACATTTTATATAAAACACCGCGGTCCATTCAACCACCCGTAAAATATTCCCTAAAAGGTCATTTTACTTGAAAATGACGGCAAATTTTATAAGTTCCGTTTCGTGAAGTGAGGAAAGGCAAATATTTCCGATTACCCACTAATGCGAAACAGTTTTTGTGGTTATTGATATATTAGTATAGAACTAGGATTCCATTCTACTGTAAAGAAATAAAAATAGCAGCACGAAGTCTGAAGACTTGCCCAAAATATCAATAGACTCGTTATTAAAACTGCATGGGTGCCATAATGGTTTTAAGTCTTCGCCTCAGCACTGCCACCGAGCCAAGTGTTGTGTAAGCTCGATCCCCACACGTAACAAAAAATTGTGAGGTCAACAAATTGTTTTTGTGAGTCTGGGTGTTTTGTGTCCGTTGTTTGAATGTTCATACAGTCCCCCGCGACATAGAAAAATACTAGAGCGAAAGATATCTTTGAAAAATCTCATGTCTGAAGAAATGTAGATGTGTATATAATACCTGTCTAACCCACTGGTGATATGCCGGGATAATAATATGTAGACAACACAGACAGTCTACTCCAGTCCACGCATTGAAGTGTAAAATCGCTCACAACGAAAACATTATAAAAGACAACTTTGGATATAAATTACTTCAGACGTGACTAAACATCTAATAGTTAGAAGATATTGGAGCATGTTCGCAAGTTCTAATAATAAATGAAGTTTCGTCACAGAGCATTCAACATTATGTAGCTTCATATTAGCCGGCAGGGTTCACAAATGATTCTTAGCTATAAGTCTACCATCTATTATTATATACCTACTACATTGTGGCAAAGCAATAAAGATTTGAATTTGAATTTAAAGACACCCGCTTATCATATTGTAGACAATCCAACCGTGTCAATGAGAACTATACGGGCGATACAAATGTGACCTTGTATTGTTGAATAGAGTAGGGAAGTAACTACTTGAAATAAATAATTATTGTAAGTCACACAATAATTATTTATTTCATGATACTTTACCCAAATTCTGTAATATACCTATATTTTTAAATCTACTTTAAATAGAGAATTAAAAAACAGAAGTTTCATATATAATATTAGGAGTAATTGTCAAATGACAAAAAAAAGATGCACGATACAAACTATGACGTAACCACTATTAAACCGAAACTGTGCAAGAGAGATAGCGAGATATCTTTACTATGCCTCTACTTTTTCTTATTTCCAAATTCAAAGTAGGTATTAATTACCCCTTTACAATTAACTTTGATATGAATTGCACAAAAAGATTTCTTGCTATTCGCTTAGTGTACAAAATCAAACATAGTCAACTACCCTATTAACTGTAAGCGTTTCAAATATTTGTAATTAATAGCCGAAAACAAACATATTTAAAAGTTAAATGCAAGCAATTTTATTAGTTAATAAGATTGACTATTATTAGTGCGGCAGTTGTCCTGTAAAAAATATGTATATACCTAAGTTTACATTTTCGAGAACTTACTGATATCTCTAAAACATACGAGTGACCTTTTGATTTCCTTCACCGTTAAAAGATAATTAGCTTTCTACCTCAACGCATTTTTGTTGTACCAATATTTTACTGCCAATATTTTTCCTACGTACCAAATATAACGATAATCTCGAGGCGTCAGTTCTACTTCGCACTTGTTTTTTTAGTATAAAAAGCTTTGCCAACAAACTACAACTTAGCCATCCCTCTAGAGATAGCCAACCGCTTTTTACAAAAGCCGATTAAAGCATTTTGTATAGAGCTTACTAAACATCAACTAGATACTAAAATTGTAAGGATGCCAGCTTACGTAGACAGGTAAATGCCGGATTCGTTAGGTTATCTGGCTATCAATGTATAATGGAATGTAATGTAATTATATATGCTAATGTGATTTAGTTTGTTTGTAGCGGTGTCACGCCTTAACTATACGACCGATCATCATGAAATTTAAACATTTCATCCAAAAAAAAAACCCTGGGTATAAGAAATGTGACTAAATCTATCTAATCAACGCGAGCGAAGCCGCGGGCAAAAACTAGTATTAAAAAAGGTAGGTAGATATATATATAAAAATAGTAGTAGGTAGCTGCCAGATACCCATAGTTACATATTTAAGTAGTGTAAAACGGCTGCCCTAAACGAACAATATAACACTACAAAAATTATTACAATAATTTCGCCGTAATTATAATGATTAAAGGATGTCAAAATTAATTGGTAAGTAATTATTGTTACTAATTTTAATTAGAAATTCAAATTATATCTGTCCGCCATAACAGTCCTATTTATATTTCGAATTTTATATTGGACCTCATAAATTCAAAAAAATAAATAAGTAATAATTTATTCCTTGTTTAACAAGTATTTCTCTTAACGAAAATAATCAACAAAATCAATTAAAAAGCAAATAACTATTAAACAACTAATAGTTATACGAAATTGAATTCCCGCGTTTTTATAATGGCGTTCGTGCGTTTCGCGCGCTTTTCTTCCGACATTTTATTGGTCCTCCGAGTCGGATTTATGGCCCCACGATAATTGTACAGCAATAAACACTTGCAATACGACCTTAATTAGATTTTAGAGGTCCGCTTTACAATTTATAAGCCTTCATTTCATCGCGACTTGAAATCATATAATAAGGGCCGCTACTAAGGATTGTTTGACACCTTTTTACGATTAATTAAACATTAATGTCGCGTTTCGGATGCGAACGAACAATTAAAGTTTAATTTGACATACCTGTTTTTGAGTTCCGGTGATATTTTAAGCCGATTTCGTTGCGGGGCTTGCGCTAGTAATGTACATATAATGCAACTCAAATAGCTTGCATCTATAAATTTTACAATCCAGTAAATAGGTAAAGTAAAAGCATCTTATACAGATGATTTTCCTTTGAATCTGTATAGTCTCTATCTAAATTTTCTATATGGAATCTTCAGAACAGCATAATCATAAGAAGTAATAATTTTACTATTAAAATGCTTTGGTGCGATGTGCGGTGATATTAAAACATCGACATTAATTATTATTACCAACTAGAAAATTAAAGATTATTTGGGATTCGAGTTTCATATTACCAGTATTCTTCGTAACTCTTTCAGTTAAACGTAATGCTTGTTAGGACCAGGTGCACATTGGTAGTGTAACAAAGAAAATCGAACCGTAGCTCGTAAACACAGCAAGTCTAATACCTTAACCATTAGGTTATCGCCGTTTACTGACAGTTATATGATACAGCTTATATAACAAGTTTAGGTCATAATTCGACTTGTACTTTTATTAATTTACTGGAAACATTAACTTAATAACTCAGGTTGCATAACTTTATTTTAACCAGTGCATAATATGATCTTATATTCGGTCTTTATCAAACATATTTTAATATAATCAGTTTACTAACATAATAGACGTCGTATTAAAGGATATCGCAACGGCAACAGAAATTTCTAGAAATCTTTTTCATTGATAGAAGTAATAGCAATGGTCTTGGCAAGAACTTACGGAGTACTAAAAAAATTTTGTCTACTAGGACCTCCCAAAATAACTATCCAAAATCATTACCGCAAACCGCTTAGGTAGCGCAGCAGTAATGCATGCGATAGCTGAACATGAGATCACAGTTTGTATAACCAAGATCTTAAGTCCGTCCAGAAATATTGCAGCACGACGTATAAATTCTGCTGTATAAACGGTAATAGGAACGCTGTCTATTGCGTGTGACATAAAACCATTGCTGGTGTAATGCACCTCTGCTCCGTTCGGAGATAAAGACGTGAGGCATGTATATACCAATGCAAAAATAATGATCGCAAAACTGTAAAGAACCAACACAAAAACGTTTCACATCACATCAGGGCGCAATAAAAAAACTTGAGCAATCGTAAATGAGCTAAGAATTGAAAGGGTTTATAAACCCATAACATCTAGGGTGTTCGAGGCATTGTTCTCTCGTATTACGATCATTATGATTTGCAAACTGTAATATAATTCTCGAGACTCGATAAACGTTGTTTGTTCGAAGGTATTGCCACTAGATTCATATAGTTCAATTAGTTTTACTTGCGTTCATATTTTATTGCTTTTTGTATTGCACCGGAAGAATTCATTAAAGTTACGACTACAGGTGAATAGGAACGGTTAAAGTAAAGTACATTCACAGCAATTTGTAATAATTGACAGATAAATACAGAACGATGTTATGAAATATTGAGCAGTTGTTCTTTATTCTATACTAGCTATTCCTTGGAAACAGTACTTACTCCGGATAAAAGTATCCCTATGTCCTTTTGTGTACCCCTGACAACGTGTATGAAAATTTTATAATGAGCAATTAAGGCGTGAAAACGTAAAAAACAACATTCGCATTTATAATATTAAGTTAGGATAAGGAACAACAAAAAATTATTCTTTAAACAGTTTGAACTACGTAAAAGAAAACGAAAATAAAATATTTAAAAAGATACATATAAGTATAATTAAAGGGTTAAAGTGTCACCCACATACTGCGATGGGACTTTTGACGTCTACCGGAAAAGATGCCAGACTTCATGCTGATGCTTAACGAGAGAACTATTGATTAAATAAATAATTTTTCTTTCTTTCTTTTCTTCTATTAAAGCTCTGTCCGATCAAATAATTGAATCCGCGGCCTCGTATTAAAAAAATGAGGGTAAATTTTATATCACGGAGGCAATGAGACAATTTGAGAGTAACCCACACCTGTTATAATGTCGATGATCAATAAACTGTTCATATGATTAAATCTAGAAATCTAATTTTAAATAGAATTGGTGCCGTTTATCTATATATCTGGTTTTATGTAACTTTAATATATTTATATATAGCCAATAACAGCTACGAAAGCGAAGAGTCACAGAAATCAAACTATATCTTCTGGACTTCAGCGGTAAATTAATATCACGCGACTAGTTGAAGAGGGGCGATCAGAAGCAAGTTGCACTTAGGTGGAGGGCAGGATTAATCGCGACCATGCTTCTTAGTCACGTAAGAGGTCAAATGGGACAAGCTAGGGGCCGAATACGTGTCGTGTGTAATGGTCCGAAGTGTTGCTATCGGATATTCGGTATTACGACTATAGATTACATTTACGTATTGCTATCCAATTGATATAGTACATAAAATCGAAAGATGTGCAAAGCGGCATTTTACTTGTATTGTTGTCAAATAGTCTATTGTTGGTCTATTTAAAGGTCAAAGAAAATACCGTGATTGAGCCTGTAGGTTTGTCCTACATAGGTAGGGTACACATAAAATAAATAAATCATATTAATCAGTTACATTTGGTCAATAAGAACATAGAATTTAAACTATGGCTGAACCATGGGGTACCAATTAGAACAAAAAGTAAACAGTTCCAAAAATAGATCATAGATGGCACTATGAGTTCCAATGTTAATATTAAGATCAATCAAAATGCTTTATTGGAAGAAAATTGACCATAAAATGTTATTATAAATAAACATTGTACATATTTAATTAACGAGCATCAAGGTAAACGCATTTATTTTATGATTTAAGGATATCGATATATCAGTATTTTTTACATCACACATAGGTAATCTACCTATCATTTTATTTTACCTATAGGGCTAGATGACGCTTTTACATGTTTATACAAATCTACAAAAACATTGTGTTTTTATTTCATACCCTTCTTTTCGTTTACTTCAATATTTGTTTATTGCCTACTGATACTAATTAATAAGAAATTACGTATAATATGAAAAATATGTATGCTTAACAAATGTCAATGTATTAAACAAAACGTTTTGTTGTACTTATATTTTACTTTGTACGTTTTATTGTACTACATGGCATTATATTCAAACACCTGGTCGGTTCTCGTAACTTCTATTGTCAAATTTCACTTGCTTGTGGGCAGTAGATATAGCGCAGTCGTCGGACTCGTCGGCGTTATAATAATCATTATCTCTGTGCTACCTACTTATTCTGAATTAAATTACTAACTTACGATAGACATGCCGATAGAAATGAAGTTTTAGTAAATAATAGCAACATTTTACTAAAAATAGTTAAGTAAATATTATGTAACCTATCATAATAATTTTTCTATAAAATTAAAGACTGTTATTTGTTTATACCGCTTTGTTAGTTTGGTTTTTACGCAATTTCTAGTATTATTTAATCACTAGACGCAACTTGACTAAATCTGTTTCAAAGGGCCTGAAAGCTAGTTAGGTACAGTTGTGATTAGGGTTGCCACCTTTATTTTGAACAAATAGAATATGTTTACTATCTTAGGTAAAAAAAGTACATGATCTGAAAATAAAGTATTACTTATTTAACCTGCCTTTTGGTTACCATATTTTTGTTTATGCTAGTTAAATCTAACAAATATTCATTATTAAGGAAAGTCGTAATCGGATTTTTACAAAATATGTCTATATTAACCGCTCAAATACCGTTGACGCCGATCGGCGTCAAAACCGGACTTCGGACTTGTACACGTCAAACCCCGGTGACCCCATATGGCGTCGAGCACACTTGATCGTGAAATGTTTACGTTAGCTCAAATAACTAATGCAAACGTAAACAATACACTATCGAGTGTGCTCGACCCCATATAGGGTCACCGGGGTTTGACGTGTACAAGTCCGAAGTCCGGTTTTTTTAGCGGCATTTGACAGGTTAAGATAGATAAACAATTGATTTTATTCAATTTAGGGAATCTTTATAGCGTTGCTTTAAGTTAACAATTAAATAAAACCTGAAAAAGCGGACATAGGTAAAATAAAGTATCTTCACGCCCTTTATTTCCTACTAAAGTATAATTTACGTTTACCCGAAATCACGTACAATACTTTGCTATAAAGTACCTACGGTTGGCAACCCCAGTTGTGCTTGTTGTGAATTTCATATCCCTTGATGAAATACGCGACAATCAAGTTAATCGTGCTAACTATCGTTTAAAGGGAGGTAGTTCGTAATAAACGTTTTTTTTAATCAACCTGTAACCACGATCCATGCATGTCGGTCGAAGAGTCGCGTCGGGCAATCAATACAGGTATATATTACCTTTTAAATACTTTATCGCGTGTAAGACCCGTTAACTAGCATTATATTAAGTACCTAGTTCATAATAGCTTGATAATGTTTTAGTTTATGTACAATCGGGGTCTCCTACAACAACAAAACTAAATCTTTTGGAACAGGATACACTCATCGCACGCGCTGGTGCGGGCGCGGGGGTGGGCAGGGTAAGACCCGCCCACCCCCGCGCTACCAGGGCAAGTATGAAACGATGTTTACTATTTGTTTCGCTTCGAAAAATATAAACGATAACCAATATTTTTAAAAATTGGTTGTGGTTTGCTTCTTCCTGTTGTCGACGTCACGTGACGATATTATGTTCGAATTGTTTCGAATATTATCATTTACTATTTTACTCACATCACTCACTCATCACATCACACTCATCATTTTCGAACACGTTACTATTAATGTGTTCATATCTGGTTTGGTTGACATTGTAATAAATATTCGGATGTAATAGTAATATTACATGAGATAAATATTTCTTGGACGTCGTCGTCACCATATATCCTTATAATTATTATTTAGACACGAATATTTAAATAAATCATAGCAAAGCAAGAATAGTGTTTAAGGATTAGTAACATCGCATTTATCATGGTATATTAATGTGATCTTTACTTACATAAGTACCACAATATTGATTAAGTAGGTAGGTACTTATCTATTGTTTTGTTACTTGACTTTAAACTATTATTACATATAAATTATTGATTTCTCTACAAAATCAATAATTAATATGGATATAAAAGTAAAAGAATACAATATCAATAATTATTATGACATAGTTAAAAGATTACGAGCCATGACTAATAAAATAAGTGTAAAGCATACCTACTAACTCAGTTGTTTTTTAATCTATTAATAGGTACATTGTATTTTATAGGAGGTATATCAATAATTATATTATTAGCTTTAACTTCTGTTAAAGTATTAAGCAGGTCCAGATAATTAATATTTCATAACAAAACTTCAGTTGACAATCAAGATTCGACTCTCTATTGAAAATCGACGTGGCAGGCAGGCGCGCTACTCGACGCCGCGGCTACCGGCAGCGCGCTCATACACGATATTATACACGAAAAATTCACGAAGCTGACCGGAATAAACCGAACGCTGCCGCCGGGCGATACTCGCGCGTGCGTGTGATTTGATTTCAAGTATGGCGTAGTGGTTTAATCGCTTGAACCGGGTACGTTGGGTTTTTTTGGGTTATGGGTTCGATTCTCACACAGAAAATAAATTATGTTCAGCAGATTTTTTGTGTTGAGTCTATTATACGGCAAAAGAGTAACCGAATGAGTCTTTAAAAAAAAGTGCTGGTTATTATATTTATTTTTCGATAGTTAAATTCAAAATAATTTATGTAATGTTTTTTATAAATAGTCATAGTTTTATGTTATTTTATATTTACAATTATAGTGAAATATAGATAACTAACTGCCAAAGTAGAACTATACGCCAATGAGTTATTTTCAAAGTACCCGAACATCAATCACAATCGCATACATAATGAAATATATTGTTTTATTAATACTTTTTAAAACGCATTCATTAAAATTATATGAAAAAAATATATACAAGATCAAATTTTGACAGCAACACGATATATTCACGAAAATTCGACCGAGTAAATGAGAATCACCAAAGTGTGATCGTACGCATTTCGGCACACAACACTATAGGTAGATAACTTTTATTTTCAAGGTTGCGCACATTTTGCATCGGCTCGTTTAAATATGTTCTATCCGTGGTAAACAGTCAAGTACCTATTTTACTGTCACAACGCCATCTCTTATGAGCTGTTATCAAATAGGATTCGGAACTTGTGTACTTGTTATGGGTAGATGGCAGCAGTGGCGCTAGTTTTGTGCTGCCATCTAGTATAGAAAGATAGGTACCAATATAGCAAGTAGAATAGCCAGAGTTACGCGTGTCCAAGGTTTTTGTATGGGATTGAGTATCTGTACTAGTATAGTATTATATTATCTGTGGCTGAACCTATTTTATATTTAAAGCATAATTATAGGCCACTTGCCTAGTACAATGCAATGGTAAGCTATAGTGGTTTAGGTTCTGACGCTAACTGATAGTATGAATGCAAAAGTTGACATATAAGTTTTGCGTGTTGAAGAATAGAAACGACTACAGGTTAAACACTAGTTTTCATAATATATAAAAAGTGTGACCGAAGACGTTTAGGTACAGGATAGTAAAGTATATACAAATGATAAGTCGGCTTACATAACTATGAATTAAGGACGCTCAAAAATATTAAATAGTAAATAA
Source organism: Catocala nupta (assembly GCA_963675205.1). Taxonomy (NCBI): domain Eukaryota; kingdom Metazoa; phylum Arthropoda; class Insecta; order Lepidoptera; family Erebidae; genus Catocala; species Catocala nupta. Next base: position 16,829,736 of record OY776104.1, read on the forward strand.
AATATGTAATTTTTAATTCCATATTATTTAAATCTTTATTGAAAGACATATTGAGATGTGACATAACAACTTGCGATGATATAGTTACCGATAAAAGGTTTTTGTATTGCAAATAGATTTCTGTTTAGCGGCACATAAATAGTGCAAATTTACTCTATACAAAAGATCAAAAGCTTAAAATAATAAATCAATAATTAATTATGCACTGCTATTATTTTTTATATATGTCTTCGAAAAAGCAAACAGATAGTTAAATAGTTTTAACAGACGGTGTTTAATTCATTTTTGTTAATACAATAATTTTGCACTCAACATATTTTCCCGTACAAATCAAACGCCCTTGAAAACCTTCATACTCAAGGCCATCAATAGCATTAACAATACGTAATAAGCCACCGAAATATCTATTGTATCGCGGTGAAAAGAAATGCTCGGAACCTCTCATATATCGACGATTGGTCTCCCGGCGAGAATTTACGGTCAGACACTTTATTCAGGTTGTAGCGCCCCTCGACCGCCATTTTGTATGAGTCAAGACGTATTGGGACCCTAATTGCTGTGATGGAAGCTGTCCTTGAAAACGGATGAACATTGAAGTATATAATGGCAAAAGATCAATAAGACGGTTCGGTTTATATGTTATACTTATTTTCTAACCGTTTTTAAACTTTTATTTAACTTACTATGCTTTAGCTTTAGTCATAAATATATAATCCGATATTAAATTTAGCATGTGGTATTTTACAAATAGGATTGCAGATTTTCATGTAAATACCAAATCGATCAATGACGACGGAGTTTTCTCACTATTACATATGTTTCCTATATCTCGAGAGGGACTTTACAAACATTCAAATAATGGACACAGAGAACACCACACTACAAGAAGGAATTGTCCTAAAACATTCACAAATTACAGCTGTAATCGTAGTAGTATGTTTTATCGGATAAAGCACCAAAAAGAACATGACGTAACATTCGGACTACAACTTGTAACTTAGTAGTCGATAATATTGCTATATTTAGCTACAGATAGCGAATGGAAAAATTACAAATATACGTTCAACAAAAAGCATCAAAATTAAAAAGAAACTGATGCCTATAATTTTATTTTCCTGTTTTTCTTTTGAGTATCAATCCATATCTCTATTGCTTTAATATTGATTCATCAATTATCATTATCATCATCATGGAATCCTAAGTGTTATTTGCGCCCGTTGTTCAGTGTTTAAAACGTTTTGCATTACAGCATAATCCTTGGGAAACGCCAGCACTAGGCTAATTACAAGTGTGGCCGTTTCTTCTTAATAAATTAATGTAACCAACAAACACGTCACCAACCAAGGACCAACTTGCGCGATACCTCAAGAACATGAAACTCAAATCGGGAACTAGTGAAAAATGTTTGAGGACTGATGTACCGACGCATTAGGTGTCGCAAATTCGTATTTAAATGAGACAAATGACGTCGCTCAACTTTGTTAGGACGCGGACATATTACAGAGCTTAAATGGTAACTTACTTTAAAAGTTTAAAAGAAAGTTTAACTTTTATATTTTAACAGTCTATAATAAAAAAGCACACCCAAAAAGTAGTATTGTCATTTTGAATTGCCTTTTGTATATACACGGACAAATTCTTTCGGACTTTCCATTAAAAATAAACCAACGAAAGAACACACGTCCGTATTTATAATATCGGTAAGTAATGGATAAAACCATAATGCGACCTATAGTTGACTCCCAAGAAACAGTAACGTTCAAATATATGAAAAAAGAAAAATTATAAATCATTTATTTATTTTTTATGAAGAAGTGTAATGATTAAGAGAATCTCATAAAAAGTAATAGTAGTCTTGAGACTTGAGCATGAACATTTTGTTCCAGTGTAAATACATGACTACGCGGATAATGCAACGAATCGCCACGCCTCCACACATTAGTCAGTTGTAGTAAATTCTACTAGGATCAAAAAATATATACTTACAGTTGTTTCGACGCTAGGTATTCTTAGTGTCCCTTTCATTTCAGGTCTATCCTATTTAATATATTGACGCTATTATAAACTACTAGCTCTCATAAGTATAGTACTTTTTCTGGATGAATGTATTTCTTATGTTCTTTTCTGTACCCCTGATAACGTGTACGCAAAATTTAATGATGATCGATCGCAACAAACCTACTCACATTCGCATTTATAATATTAGTTAGGATAGTTATAGGATTAAAATAAATGTTGTTTTACCCGCTACCCGCTCCGCTCGTTTCTATAACCACACTAGTATAGACCAGGAGCTTGGCTTTGAAAACTTGTTTGTTGCCACTCCAGGAGCCCGTTAGTATTTTTGGCATGAACCACGCACTCAACAATGTTTTCACGAATTTCCAGCCACTACTCAACCGGGACGTATGAATGTATGAGTTTCAAAGGTTAATTTAATGTATTCGGATGATCATTTTCCCTTATTTTTCCTTTGAACCTGTGAGTTTGTGGGTGTTCTGACGTCACCAAAAGGGTAATTAAGTCTCCCGCTGTGAAGTTATTATGCAAAGTTATGGTAGACGGAACTTTATTATGCTGCGATCTAAGTTATTATTCGTAGTTCATTCCTTGTGGCCAGTGGGCTGGTTGTGACGCATCTCGTTGTATAATTAGTTGTCTGTCTTATAATTATATGTATCTATGATTTCGCTTTGAACTTTGTATGACACTGACATATACTGTGTTTATCTCGCTACTGCGAATGAAGTGAATAGCGTATGTAATTATAGCTCCTTATTAGTTTGCTTATCATTTTTAATCACTAACAAAGTAATTACTTTTGATATAATTCTATTAGTTAAACATACTGGAGTATTTTTTTACAAAGATCTCCATGGTAGCTACGCAACTGTATGTTATCCGAGATAAGTATACTTTTTTTTAAACAGCTATTTCAGAAAAGGTGGTTTGAAGCTGTGTCTGATGGTAATCTGTTACCGAAGCCTATGGATCACAAAAACAGTAAACGTGCTAATAACACATCACACTTAAAGAACAGTTCCTACTTAAATCCAAGTGCTATACGGATTTTCTGTCCAGAAATTCTCAGTAGGAGCACTGTGTCTGGAATTGTTTTGTGGCAATAGGCTCGCCTATTACGTGGGACCAAAAACCATAGTTGACCAAAATATTAGTATAATAATGTCTACCATCCCTTTCGCGGATATAGGCGTGAATATATTACCTACAGCCATAGCAGGCAACTTTAGTGTAATACACGTCTGCCAGTCCGGGTACCTATACAAGCGTAAAACTATGTATGTATTATGAAATGACAAAAAATCTCTATAACTCGATCCGAAAATCGAATTCTACATTCAACATTTGAGCAACATGTATGCTACTGGTCCAACGAGACATTTAATCGTTTAGCTATCAATGAACCTCGTCTTCATCTACATTACGCAACAGGACAGATATTGTTGGAACAGTATCTGGAGCGCGGACATTCTGTCGATGACACACACAGACAGATAGACTGTTTTATTGTGGTCGAGCGGGATTTAATAAAGAGTAACTATATTTTTTAACTCTGGGTGGTATAACGGTTTTTAAAATGGCGGTCGTGTCAATATAACAGGTACTTTTTACAAAATTTATGATGTACAGCATTTATATATTTTTTGTTTACGAAATATGTTTCATTAATAACTATAGTGTGTTTTATTTATGAAAATGGAAATGTACTTTTTATATCTTTGTTAATGTAGAGGCGGATAAACTATGTGTAATAATATCAGCCCCGAATAAAAACTGTCCCACTGCTGGGTAAGTACCTCTTCTTAGAGTGAGAAGTAGTAAGCCATAGGCGACCACACCTCACATATCTACGGATTCCTAACGATGTTTGCTTTATAATTAAAATAACTCTTTAATACGCATATAACTTCAAGAAGTTAGACGCCTTGGAATTGAATTCGAGACATCTCCTATAGTAGGAGATGTCTCGAATTCAATTCCAAGGCGTCGCAAAATTTTATATAAGAAGTGAGTGAGAAAGTGATAAAGTATGTAACTTTAATTTTATATAAGAGGTGAGTGAGAAAATGATAAACTATGTAATTTTAGTTATTTTTATTGTGCATTGAACTCACAGCCTGCAAGCGCAAGCTGTGAGAGACGAGTACTACGCCACCTGCACTCAGAACATGAAATCACTGCCAGTTCTCAATCCACACTCGATCCCCTACTTCAATCGCTACACACATTTCAGCATCAGGGCTGATATTGTTATACATAGTTTATCCGCCTTTAGATGTTCTTCGTTACTTAATAAGCAAGCAAAAGTACATTTCCATTTTAATTAAATGTATTATTGCAGTATTTTGTCCGCGGCCTCACTCAGATTAATCTGGATTTTATCAATAAATTTCTATCTCTCGGGAACAGTACTTTTTCTAGATAAAAGGTATCCTATGTCCTTTTCTGTAGTCCTGACAACGTGTATGCGAAATTTCATGACGATCGACCGCTTAGTTAAGGCGTGAAATCGTAACAAACAAAGAAACTCACATTCGCATTTATAATATCACAAGTAAGGATTCATTAATTAAATATCTATTGTAAACAAAATATATATTTATTTTCATTGTGTACTGAACTCACATCCACTCATAAGCATAAACGACTGCTGCATAACGCTAAGTGCCCTCAAATCACTACTGCTAGTTCTCAATCCACGCTTAAACATCAATCGTTAAACACATTTCAGCACCAGTTTCTCAACATCTTCAAAGACGACAAATAAAACTTTCGACCACACGCACTAAGGTTATAAACACACTTGACAGACAAACGTCAAATCGCACCGGTTTGTTTACACCCTTAGCTTCACGCTTACATATCTTTGACTGACTGTTCATGCTACATAAATATTTAGTTTAAATCTCACTGTGTTAAGAGATGTGGGGGAATTAAACGAGTCAAGGACTCTGTACGAAGTGGATTAGTGTGCAAGTGTGTATTTCAATGGAATAATATACGCGTTTTAAGTGCGTCATAAATGCTGTAATAGATCGTGTAAGTGATTGAAATTCGATTGAAACTTTTAAAGAGATTTCGGAGAACAATTATTGCGCGCAACTAGCACAGAATTGGAAGGGTTCTACGAAATGACTGAACCAATTAGGTAATAAATATATAATACAGGTGGATTAGAGTCAAATATGCTACATATGTATTAGGTTGAGTCTAATACCCTCCATCCTTTTCCTAGCGCGTGCTTTCCCAATAAAAATAGTTGACAAACTTAAAAATTTGTCATCACATGGCAATAACTACGAATTTTTAATAATTGGCCTTCGAAGGAGCATGGCCTTCTATGGTCTACCCATACAATGATGTCTGCTTGGTCCTTTGGAAAAGTAGGCTTATGACCATGTAGGTAAAATAGTCATTATTTAAATCTAAAACATATTTAAAAATTGTAACTGGTTGATGAATGTACATAAGAGGTATTTAAGAAAAAGTTATGTAAGTGGTCTTTATAAGATAGTTATTAAAGCCGAATCAATTATTAAAATGTAATGTTTTTCTGTTTGTATGTTTGAAGTAGCATCACGCATAAACTATTACACGAAATTGAATGCGGTTTTAACAGCTGTATTGCTGAAGGTCTAATTTAAAATCTGGTGCATTTTTAATCTTGATATGCCGTCTAGAAGCCAATGAATATAGATAGGTACCTGCTGCGCAATTCCACGCATATGAAGTAGCGAAAAAAAAACTAGTAGGTAATATAAATCCAATATACAATTATAATATTGCGATAGTGGTAAAACCGACGACAATATCGTTGTTTTCGTTCAATCTGTCCGCGGAAAAGCGATTTTGGTAAAAACATACGGATTTTATTTACGTTGCGAGGTTGTTCTTTCATTATAAACGTAAATTATGTTTTCACAAAGAGGTGAAATTGTTTTTCTCTGACATACTGGTTTTTGCGGGGTAAGCGCTTTGCTAAACTAAGATCCGTGAAGCGTGGGAGTACACCTATGCTTTAGTAAGTACCCCTAGGGATTAACAGGTATGCTATGAAATTAAATCTGTCAATATACGTATGTAAGAAAGAAGTTCTGACTTACTCATTGATTAACTCGGTAACACCCAAATCCTTGGACCTACAACTTTACGCTTTGAGTACATACGCTTAGGAGTTTAAGACTGCGCCGAGCGTAAGACACGGTTGGACTGAATGACAGAGCTCGATATTCAAATCGGCGCGCGGCCGCCATAGTAAAATTGTATGGAGTATTTGAAGTGCTTTTTTGATAAATATGTATCTTTACTGTCAACCAATAATTTAAATATTTGAAACTGATAAATTGTTATTATAACTATTTGTATTGTTTAAGCTGTAAAATAGGACAGATTTTTATTTCTTCTATAGTTATAATCTAAAAATCACGTAACACGAAATTTACGTAATTTTGTAGGCGAAAATATTAATTATTTTAAGTTTTTTACACGGAGTGATTGTAAACACATTAATTGTTATGGTAAATGTATATTTTATATTTGTATTAAACAAAAAGTATTGATTTTATCAACTTAACTGTGACCGCCTGTTTTGTGACATTTCGCTAGGCACAGTCTTAATAGGTACGTTATAAATTAAATCTATCAAATTATAATTAAGTATATATAAAAGAGAAGAACAAAATCACTCATTCTCTGACTTATCAAAGCCCAGCCCAAATTCTTGGACTTGGTAAGTATATTTCAAAACATTACTATATAAATTTTATTGTTTGCCTGCCTGCTTAGGCGTAAGTTTGAAGCTAGATCGTGCAATCCCGAATTTATTTCTCGGGTTGAGCAAAGATTTATTCGGTTCATATGCAGAAGCGTTACAATCATTGAAGCAACAAACACAAGCAACACCTTGAAGTAAAATAACAGACACTTTTCCTCGTATGTGGATATCGAACATATAACAGTAAATTATTTGACCAATCTGACCATAGCGTTATACATGCTATGCTATCTGGAACAATAACAATAACTTCTGCACAGAATTAAATTATCGTCAATTACTCTTGATTCATGTAGCCACGGACCGTTAACAAGAGTAACGCAACTGCTAAGGAAATATTCCTAGCATCTATGTATGTGTATGTACGTTGGACGATTTCATTTCCATGAGATTTCCTACAAATCTGCATAACTTTACAGTTGGCGATACGACCGTGCCGCGTACGCGCCAGAATGCCGGAATACATTCACACCGACGCGCGACGTTCAAAATATAGGACGCGAGTTTTAAGCTCATACGAGTGAATTGAAACTGCCTCGGTGGCATAGTTACGGTGCAGTGGTTTAAATGGTCGCCCCGCCATTGCCACAACGCTAAGTGTTGTAGGTTCGACGCCTGGGACACAAAATTGTGTGATCCATTTATTTTTGTTCTGACTCTGGGTGTTCTCTGTGTCCTTTGTATGAATGTTTGTTAAATTCCTCGCGACACAGGAGCTTGAAAAGGTTCAAGACAAACGTTTAATTTATTTGACATTTAAGGAGAGCTATTGTTTGGATTGAAAATTAGTTTTTTTACGGCATAATTCGTTTTAAACCTCCGCAATCTTAATATTTTAAATTAGAGTATATCAGAATATTTGCAGGCACAGAGTCCCCTAGAATAAGAATATTTGAGATCGCAGAGTCCTCTAGAATCAAAATATTTGTGATAACTGAATCCCCATATCGACGGCGTTCATGACAGCCGGGCAAAGGTTCACCCAAAACACACAATTTAATGGTTATCCATCTATGAACATGATGATGTCTAACTTGCTTAACTTTGCGGATCAATCTGCGTAGTCGCTATTTATCATAGATACCTCAAATACATCCCAAACCGAATAACTAATACATTTAGGATTTCGATATGAAGCCGATGTGGCCACGAAACTATCTCACATGTATATTTCGCTAAGGTAAATATTTCGGTTTACATTGCTGGGTGATTGCGAGCCATTGTCAAAGCTTTCAAAGGCAGTATGTAATGGACGATGGCTTGTTAAAAGTTACGCAATTAATACAGGTATTTCATGGTAAAAGTTCGGTTTGGTGACACAATGGTTTTGCGTTTGCTAAACGTAAACAAGATGAGAAACTCTGTTCTAAATAACAATATAACAATATATGTCGTGAAGTATGTACTACATACGTACAAAATACATAGTGATTGAAACCATGCTATTATAAATTCAGATAAAAATTGTATGGAGATAGTTATAAAATTGTGGACATAGAAGAATGGACGTCGAAATATACATAGAGAGTTTGGAAAAATCTACTGTCTTAGTGGCGGAGGGGTAGTGTATTCACTGACAGTGCTGAATATGAGGTTCTTGGATTTCATTATCGGGTCGCGCAGTGTTATTGTATTTTTTTGTTCACAAATTCTCATTAACAGGAGAGTCCCGGTAGACACGGCCCTAGAGCTAGATAGACTATACGCAATAGCGGAGTATCAACAAACGAAGTTCACGAAGACAACTAATGCAAGGGCTAGTCAGAGAACTACCCCTTAGATGACAAAGGTGTAAGATTGTGTAAATTTGTATGCGAAGAGTCTTGACACAAACACTTTACAACATGATGGCGTTAGTTTTCGTTATGGCACATGTTATAAGATCAGAGGTTCTCTATCCGACTAGTTGGCAAACATGTAAGCACTTCGACTTTTTCACTCGTAAGTCTCATCTAAAATCGGTGCACCGTCAGACTCCGTGAATAGTTAGCTTGCATTTAAATAACTTGCATATAATTTTGCACGATCGTTCGCCTCGCATTGTACCTTTCGTCTCCGTACAGACAATTTTATTGTTGTGCTTATTCTTGCCTGTTTAATGTTGGCAATATTTTTGTTAGTCTTTGTATTTTCTATTCTTGTTTACTGAGTTTGTAATGTTCGTTCCAGAGATATAGGGGTTATTGCTTAGGTCGCAAGCAGTGTAGACAGTAAATGATTGAACTTTGAACTTGTCCAATTTTATATTTCTAGAGAATTCTTACTCTCTTTGTAGAATTCCTGTGTTACTTTACTAAAGATACAAAAAGATATGAGACATTACGTGTTAGGACCTTTTACTAGGGCAAAAGGGATACATACATTAGGTATATCACGCATATATTTTCAGGGTAAGCAGAGGTGTGTACTTAATCCACATTTTGCCAGCTGCTATAGTGTTAAGTCATGTAATAGGGGAGCAATAGGCTTGCTCCCCGCTCCCCGCTCCCCTAGCCGTTAATCGGGCACAGTTCTAACTTTCGTGTTGTTACTGTGAACTCCTGGACAGTAAAACCGTACGTTAACCGGATCTTACCTAGGACCTAAATTCATGTTTGGCGATTTAGTGAGATCGGATATTTAGTGAGACTATGCATGTATAGCCACGAAATTTTATTACCATTTGTGTATAATGGACAAGGTTTTAAACATACAGTATAATATATCGAAAACAATTCTTATAAGCAAAATAAAGAGAAAATATCGTTTCTTTTGTAGCACAGTAAGCAAAATTAAATGCTGGTCACGTTCGGTCCAATAATCCGCAAGTGCATGCTATATCTAACCATTATCTATATCTATACCTACTAATAATATTATAAAGAAGGAAGATTTGATTTTAGTTTGTTTGTCTGTAATGAGTGATTTAACACAAAAACAACTCAACCGATTTTAAAAATTCATACACCATTAGAAACATAGGCTAGATTTGATTTGAAAAAATAGTACTGTTACTAACATAACCTCCTTAACGCAAGCGAAGCCGCAGGCAAAAGCTAGTATAATATATATTGAATCGAATTACGTGTTACTTGGTGAAAAACCATTGTAATAAAATAATTGGGATTAGAGGCACCCGCCACGCACCCTCACATTGACCACCCCAATCCCACAATCAAAAAATACAATGCCGATCTTCTCTGGTAAGGGACAGCCGCATCGTGGGATCTGGGCGTAACTTGCAGTATTCCGCTTCGAATACTCTAAAACGCCAAGGGATCAACAAAGCAGGTAATTGGGATCCACTAATAATATATTTGTCTAATGTAAGCAGATATGTATGTAAATGATCTTGCGCCGTGTCAGATGCCACTCCATATATTATCAAAATGACTGTTGTGTGACGTAATCGTACTTAAGTGAGGCCATAGGTATTATATATATATATATATATATAGATACATATTAAGTACATACTGCAAATGCGATAAATATGTACTAATAGAACATTTTTGTAAGTATTACAAAAATAATGTCTATATACAGCGGTTACAATTACATGTGGTATTCGATATTCTCGACTAGTTTCGAACCCTATCGAGGTTCTTAATCACGAGCAACAACACGACGGATTCAGCTGCTGTAGTCTCCAAATATATAATTTTTTATTTTTCTCTTTAAAAAGACAACTCCGCGTACCAGAAATAATTCCTGTGTTGCGGGGGACTTTGCAAACATTCAAACATCGGATACAAAAAACACACAGACTTGAATTAATTTGTGGATCACACAAATTTTTGTCCCGTGTAGCATTCGAACCCACAACATTCGATGCAGCGGCAGCGACGAAACGACCACCGAAAGCATATAGCGAGACAAAAAGAAAAACAAAGTGAAACATCTCGCCTGATAGTAATCCATTAGATGCCACCTGTAAGCGAATTTAACAGTTGCGTGTTGTAAACAGATAGCCTAAAACTCATCTGAGTCACACTGGACAGCCGAACCCAATACGATTAGAAATATAATGATAATAATGCTTATAGATTATGTACTAAAATATTGCTAACGGTAACGCATACCAGGACAAAATATACTTTGTTTTAGATAAGGATACGTGTGCCGAGGTTCATCTAAATCCGTCCGATGGTTTACGTTTGTAGAATTACAAACATGCTATTATCTCCACTAACTTTCTCATTTAACAAATATTAAAAGATTGTGCCCGCGGCTTCGGTCGCATAAATGTAGGTTAGATTAAGTTAGTAACAGTTTTTTTTTTCTGGATAGATGGTACCCTATGTCTGTTTTTTTTCTCGATAAATGGTATGCTATGTCCTTTTCTGTACCCCTGAGACCCTGTAACCGAAATTGCATGATGATCGAGTTAAGACGTGTAAGCTTAATAAAAAAGTAAACAAACGAATAAACTCACTTACGCATTTATAATATTAGTAAGAAATGAAGCACTACTAATTTTTACATTAACGAGAAATAATATCTAAGCTGGTAGCAATGACGTACTTAAAACATACAATATGTGTATTACAGCATGAAATTGTTAAATTTAGTATCCTTATAGAGTGGGTCGGGCTATATTATGAAGGCTGTTCCTTCATAACCCGGCTCTCCCGTGACTGGTAGTGATAACACCTGTCTAAAGGGAAGGTTTACAAGTAATCGGTAAGAAGTGGCATATAGAGGGGCATCTAACGTTCTTTAGTTCGGTTACATACATATAAAACATTTCTAGTAGTCTACAGAATAGAAAGAAAACAGTACCATGCGGAAAATGTCCACCGAAATTATTTAGTCCCGCCTCAATTTCCATGGACTAATTAGGGTACGTGTCAGAGGCGACTTTGGAAGTCGCGTGAAAGCCTTTTTATCAGAGCAGACTGATTGCTGGGTATTATTCAGCAAATTTTTCCCTTCCCTGTCCCGAAGATTTACTATACTGCATTACGCTTAATGTTGTAGATAGAGGCAATTGATGAGTCTTTTTTAAGTTTTTGAACATTTCCGTATTGTACAAATTATGATCAATGACATTTTGAACATGAGTTATGGTGAAAATAGCTGCACGAAAAAAATCGGAGGCAGCATCACATTATATACACAATTTATATTCTTAAAATGAATTATGTTATTATACAAATTTCAGTAATTTTTATTAAAAAGATACATTGTAATTACTTTCAAAAATAACTAAAATCTTTTAAAAATGTAATCATTTCTCACTTTCGTTAAGTGAATGAAAGTATGATACTACTGTAATAGAACTAGATCTGTACTAAAGGAAAGTCAAGGTCAGTTCTCAATATAGTATAGAATAATATATTTATCAGATATGTACACTTTTAAAAGAATACTAGTAGCATAATAATCATTAATCACACAGTCCATCGCGAGTTTTATTTATTTCCTGGTTTTTAAGTAGTAGCTAATGTACTTATATAAATATTGTTAATTATTAAAGGAATCTATCGCCTTGAAGTAGACTTAATTGCTTCTAAAATAAATGTTAAAACATTTTATATTCTTCCTATTTATACACGAACAGTACCAAACAAAATACCTCACCCCACTTACCCCTCTTAACCCCCTCAAAAGGTCGAGTTAATTTCTGCCACCATTATCAGGCTTTTATGGAAAAAAAATCTTTGTTTGCCCTTTAAAAAATCATCTCTTCTTACAAAAGCCTTTAGCAGAATTCGACACTGGACGATCAAAACTTTCAGTGTTTTGTAAGGCTTCAAAAGAACACCTGGAAACTGTAATTGCAGGAGCCCGTTAATTAATAAAGGTCTTCAAACTTTAAAACTTCAAAGATTGGAGTAGGGTTGTCAGCGAAATTTGAACGATTCATTGCGGATTAGATATTATATTTGGGTAATCGATTTATGGAATAAGGGTGTGCTTAGTTACCATGCTCCATTACAAATTTTAAATTATATTTGGGGTGCTAAATTTCAAGTGCTAATGATACTACGACCGCTGGCAGCCCTGTAATTAGTTTTAACGAGGACTAAAAATAAAATCGCATTTTATTTTCATCCTGTAGTATGGATACTACTTAACGATCACATAACGATCTAGAATTTTAAACAATGACCAGGCCACGTTGTTTATATCTTATAAGTTTCTTAATATATGCATCATTCATTAATGCATACTAAAATCGTGCTTGGATAACGCCAAATACACTTATCAATAATAAGTTGCCTATTAGTTAACTTTGACTTATAAAGTGTATACACCAAACACGAGATTTGAACTACCATATCTGCCAAGAGATTATCCACGTTAAGGCTTTTTAAAAAGCAAGATGATACATTTCATTAATATAAGCTAGTCCATATTAGATGATGGCCCTGATTTCGTTTGAGCATCGTGAGGCTAGGCATCAATTGAGTTCCACAGTATACAAGGGATCCCAACTCTTGGTAATGACAAAAGTCAAAAAGTTTTTGAGTAATTATACGCGATCCCTTTCGGCAGTTTCAGTCTTGAATGACAATTGAGTTGGTAATTCTGGAAAACCCTTTTTTGAACTATGGTGACAAAGCTGGGCCAAAGTCTTACATAATTGTCTTAGTGTTATTTAAACTTGTTACTTTACGAAACTTTTCTTATTTTACTGAGAAAATTGAAGAACTTAGCCACTGTTGGGAAAATAATACTATAAAGAATTTACTTCTATAATGAACACCCTTTTCTTACTGTAGAGAAATTCTTTATAAATACTCCTTCGTCGCAAGGTATGATACTGGTTTTGACGGTCTCTTCTGCATATAATGGACCGATAAAAATTCCACGTACTGCCTACACTCCACTTTTGGTATGAAAGAATTACTTGAACCGCATATACTTTGATTAATTTCATATCAATCTGGATAAAGATATAAATTGAATCATAGTAGTTGCGGTCAAGACCGAAGCAGTTTGGCTGCTACAATGATGATGACACATTTTTTTTATACTACTATAGTGGCAAACAAGCTTACAGCTCACCTGATGGTAAGTGGTCACCGTAGCCTATGGACGCCTGCAACACCAGAGGTATCACTTGCGCCTTGACGACCCTGTAAAAACCTTTTAACACTCTTTTTGAAGAACCCCATACTGTATACTCTCTATACATATGTCTTGTGGGAACACCTCGGCAGGGAGTTTATTCCACAACCTGAGCGTCCGCAGGAAAAAATATCTTTTGGAACCGCTTGGTGCGACACCAATTAAGTTGTAAGGTACACATAAACTAATACATCTAAATGGAATTTAGAAAACAATCATTGTCTCGTTCCAGAACAGGAATCATTTAAAATTTAACAACACCTCAAAAATATGCCTCTTTGTTTAACGGCAGCCCTACGTACTATAAATGCAGAGTCTGCCACACTGCCAAGACAGGGAACTGGGGTAGAAACCCAAGCAAAACTACTAAGACATCTGTGTACTTTTCGAAGTACATATGACGTAGCTAATAGGTTATAATTATGCTTATTTTAACCGCAAAGAAAATTACTTCAAAGGCGAAGTTTGCATGATTTTTAATCCCTATATTATTATTAATGGCGCATACCGTTATTCCTCTTGTGATTGACTGACAACTACTATGAAACAACAAAGCTTATCCTCTCTTTTACTGATTCATAATGATATCCAATCTAATTTTATAAATGCGAATGTGAGTTTGCTTTTATTGCTCCGCTTTCACGCCTTAACTCTTTGGAATTTGCACAAATGGCGTAGTGGTTAAGTGAACGCCTTGCCATTGTCACTGCGTCTAGTGTTGTGGATTCGAATCCCACACGGGACAAAAATTTGTGTGATCCGAAAATGATTGTTCCGAGTCTGGATGTTCTTTGTGTCCGTTGTTGAATATTTGTAACAGCATCCGCGACACAGGAATCATACAAAGGCCGGGAGTCGTCTTTTTAAGATAATAACGAAATAAAACATTTTCGTAAGGGTTTCAGAAAAGGACATAGGGAACCATACATCTCATATCAATCAGAAAAAGTACTGTTCCCAAGGGATGGCTAGTATTGATATGAAAGTTGTGTACAACGCATTAAATCTACCTCTATAGTAAAAGTACCATAGCCTTAAAAATACAAAGATGAAGATACCGATTCAGTACCCATACTTATGTGAAATGTAAGCGATATATTCGAATAAAGTTCGAATGGCGCATACACATCTACGGTGAAAAGCCTTTTGAAGATGAACCTCTATTTTTCTGACGCGCTTACGGTTCAGATATAAAGTACTAATTTAAACACTTACCTCCATCCTCAGGGATATTCAGCAGCTTCTTTGCTCCGGGACTGGGACCTCGAACTGCCGACAGGGCCCTCTGCAGGGTCTCACTGATCGGCTTGCCACCAGCAACTTGCCCAAACACTGCCACTATTAAGAGACACCTCACTACACTAACACTGAATTGACCCACTCTACGCCAGCTCGAATCTTGCTTCCCCATCTCACTGACGCGAATTGACCCCATTATATGACCCCAAATTATGATAAAAAATGCTGCTACATTTTCTGGGACATCTGAAACAAAAATAAACTAGGTTAGTATATATATTACTACTATAACAGAACAATAATGTACATTTTACATCAAATTGTCTATATCTATATATTCATAGGCTCGGCTCTCTCATCTATCGCAGAAGGCAAAGATATTTCTCTCAGTTATATTTTTGGTCACATGAAATAAAAGGCGAAGTTTTTTCTGGCTATTAGGTACCTGAAGTTCACTGTAAAACAAAAAATAACACCATGTCTTCCCCGATATTATACACTCTATTATCAGATTATATACACTAGATAAATATGAATTCGAAAAATATAATAAAAAGGGAAACCTTTCAAAGAAATTTCAAATCATTAAAATTTTTGTTAGACTGGTGAAAATTAAAACGCGGCAAATTTCTTACTGATATTTCATAGACGTCAGAGACCGTATACTAAATTGGAAATTAATGCGTGTTATATATTATATAATGAGATCATACTGCTTGTGAGACAATATGGAATATTAATAAGTATAAATATACGTATACTGTAGTTCGACAAATTGCTCACCACGTAATGTGTTGGATTTGTAGTTTTAACATTTTTCTAAAGCAGCAAAGACTTTTTAACTTCTTCTTTTTAGCGTATCGTTGGCAAACACTTTTAAATTATATATTTACTACCCTTTCAAGATTGGACAAGCGTGAGACTGTATCAAATGTGTCTGTCAGCTTTCAACTTTACTGACTATATTTATCTACGTAATATGACCGCAAATAATTGCAAACTACATATGTCTAGTGTACGACAATGAACATGCACTCTTTTGCATGGGAATCAAAACAGATGGCGGAATATACATATGTGCAATGGACCGCTTCCTAAATCTACAGGTATACTACAGGTTTCCTAGTCTCGTCGTAGACACAATAGAAAATCTAATGTTATGTTCATCCTAATATTATAAATGCGAACGTGAGTTTGTTTGTAATGTTTTCATGCCTTAACTACTCGACCGATCGTCATGAATTTCGCATACACGTTATCAGCGGTACAGAAAAGGATGTAGGATACCAAAAGAACTTTTCCTGGATGAACTAGGAAACAGTACTGTTTCCGAATATTAAAAATTAATAATATATTAATTAATAATAATATTCTATCACATACACACAACACCATCTAGCCCAAACTAAGCAGAGCTTGTACTATGGGTACTAGACAATGGATAAACATACATATATACTTTTTTTTTGTAAGTACCTACATATTGTACATAGAAACACCCAGACCAAGACAAACATCCATGTCCACGCACACAAATATTTGACTTGTGCGGGAATCGAACCCGCGACCTCAGGCGTGGCAGTTGATTACACTAACCACTACGCCATCGAGACCGACAACTTGACATAGGTAACCTACATTCACGCAAGCGAATCCCCGGACCAAATCTAGTATGTGATACATCGGAAAGGGAACCAATCACGAACTATTATTTTATATTTCTCAATGCAAATAATCGCAAAAATATATACGAAGAAACACTAGTTGGTTTTATTTACTGGCATTTATAAAAAATATATTACGTTTAAAATAGTTAAATACGCTTTAACCTGCATGTCTGAGAGTACTCTAAAATGTTCCCGCAGATATGCGAAGCCTACCAATCTGTACTGGCCCAGCTTGGTGGACTATAAGAAAAGCTTCTCATATTGGGCACGACAGTGGGCACTTTCTGATCAGGGTTAGAAATATTATTATTTTAGCGGTAAAATCCTATTCCTCTCCCACGAATAGTATCCACTCTCCGTGGTTATGTAATAATAGTAAACGATAAAAGTGAATAAATGTACCTGTCGGTAAAATTAAAATAATACAAGGATACAACTTAGTCAACCCATATATTTTTATTTTAATGATTAAAAAGAAATTGGGCGTACATGACATACATAAATTGGAATCTAGATTTTCAATATAGTTGTAATGCACGTTTTTCTACTTTTTAACAATATGCAGGTGCCATGCTATTCATAACCTTTTAATACAGGTAATCACAAAAAAAAAAACAGATTTGTTCTCAAAGCTCACTTTGAGTGCCCAGGCGTTTACCCATAGAAACAGGGTGGATTTATTGTGCAGGTAAAACAAGGATACTTAAGCGGATTATTTATAAGGCATAAAGTCACTCGTAAAATGCTACTTACGTTAATTATACGCTCTTGTTAACAAAACGGTCGGTTTAGTTGATTTACTACCAATAAGTTAGCTTATTTGCATAAAAGATTATTCGATTATTTCTTATAGTGTGTATAGATGAGATTTATAATGGGAATACCAGGGAGAGCAAGATGGGATTAACGGAATAGGAGAGGTAAGTATGTGTGACGCATGAGAATTCTTATTCACCGGGTGAAATGCAGTAACAGTGTTACACTGTAAGAAGATGATATCACTTTAGGCGAGTCGGCTCATCGTGACGTCACAAAATAATTAAAACTGGCAGGCTTTGTCACTATATCCTGCAGATCTCACACAAATAATATTGTATTATGCTCCAGTGGTAAATAGAGTTTCCAAAGCCTGCCAGTTTAAAGAAATGCTGTGCTGTCAGATTACGAGCACAGTGTATTCTAACTTTTGCGCTGCCAATGCAGTTATGCCTCTTTTTCAAGGGTCTGTATGTTATAGGTGAACGATTCTACCTGAACTTCTCCGCTACGAAAAATTGCTCAGGTTCAATTTTTACTATATACCTAACGCAATTTAGGCTAGTGACATAGTCGATAGCTGATTCCTTCCCAGTTATGCGCATCCGTAAAAACACAAAGCCCTTACATTTACGACTATATTATTTCGTATGCATAGTAACCAAAATGATATTCAAGACAAAATGGGAATCATTTATGCGGCTAGAAAAATCTTATTCTTCTATTTTCAATGTAGATTACAAATCTATAGAAATCAATAAAATTGAAGTGTCTGTTTGTAATGTCAAAATAACAGCTTTTGACTAAATGGACATACGGGAAAGTATATACTTTTGAAATAAATAATCTAAAAGTCGATTTTAAATTTTTTGTTTGTCTGTCTGTCTATCTGTTAGTTCCGTCTAATCTTTGAAATATCTGGACCGATTTTGACGGGACTTTCACTGGCAGATAGCTGATAATATAAGGAGTAACTTAGACTACTTCTACTCTGATTGCTTTTTGTGAAATTCCACGCCTACGAAGTAACAGCGAGTGACTAATATAATCATTGTTAACCTGCAAGATTAAGTAAAGCCAATTCTTATTTTAGGAATACACACTTATTGTCATGAGTGGGATCTAGCCCCGTGACCTCGGGGTCGCAATTCTAATTCTTTAACCATTAGAACACCCACTTCACACTAGATTATTTACCAACTAAACAAAGCGATCGCCGCGGGTGGTAAATATTTACCACAAAAGCTGCATCTCAAGACCACACTCGACTTAACCTCTTTAGATTTTCTAACTCAACATTATAAATGAAAAACAAGAGGATATGGATGCACAAAACTTTGAAGTTGGCAACACTGAGTTTCTCACACGTCGAGGCATCTTGCGGCTTTCTTTGCTGTTTCTTTGGTTTATCTTTTTCTTTGTTGAAGCTATCTTTTTTAGCTCGAACAATGCTTAAGAGTTTTTTAACCGAGCTTGTTCCGGGAATACATGAATACAGTTTAGTGATGTTTTTAATATTGTTGTTAGAAGTTGTTTGCTTACTATTTCTATGGTATAAGCAAAAGAAACTTAATGGGAATAAGTTATATGACCCTAGAACTATTGTGGTTTCAACTTGGTAACTACGCACCTTTAACTTTAAAAAGCTGCGTCGAAATGTAACTTTAGTTTTAACGTCGTCTTTGGTTATGTAATATAACTCTGCGAACGATCATTAGAGCCTCGTTTTATTATCAGATCTGGCAATATGCCCAGTAAGACAGTAATAAGCAATCAAATTAGGTACGTGTGATTTCTGAACATTTCCAAATGTGACTGTTATACACCTCTGCTTACCCCATTGGGATAGCTGTACCAAAGGGGTATGCAGACTCGTGAGTCTGTATTGAATATGAAACATACTAAGCTTCCTCCTAGGTGCAGTAAAATAAGTTTGCACTCTTGTTTATTGCCGATAGTGAGGTCTCGAATGTGATTACTGAGTGTGATTAATTTGTGTATTTCAATCTACGGAAATTCTTAAATATCTCTGCTTTAAGAGTGACGGGTGGCATTGTGGTTTACGTGGTCCTCTCGTCATTGTCACTGTGCCGTGTTGTGGGTTCAACACCACACGGGACAAAAATTTGTGTGATCTTCAAATAGCTGTTCCGAGTCTGGGTGTTATTTGTGTCAGTTGTTTAAGTTTTTGTATAGATACCTGTGACATGACACATATTTTTTTCCTAGTGCGGCAATTGTACTATAACGGCATTGGTGAATATCGTACGACACGTATACATATGTACTGACGTTTTAAAGTTATGTGAGATTAAGATGGAACCTGAGACTTCTGCGTCTTCGTGTCGTCAGCAGAGTTCTAACCGCTGAACATTCCTAGTAGACTAAATAACATATGGCCCGAGTCGGTAATCGAATCCTTGTCTTTATGATCGGCAGCTGCCACCAACGAATCAATGCCAAGAGTCGTCAACTAGACCAATACTTTATTTTAATTTGAGTAGCCGCCATGTATTTATTGGCTAGTTCGACGGTCATTCACATCACAAAAGGCGATTACGACTATTGTTTCAATAAGCGTTATGACTAACTTATTGATTGTTGTACTAGCATGGGTACTCCCATTAGTACAAAAATCAAAAAAGCCCGATTTACACTTTACCACTTAACAACTTAATACGTGTAAATCAGCCTTAAGTCCTTAAAATCAATAAGAGGGGCCTGGATTTAAACTGCTCTACCGCAGTTGATATGCAGTTTGTGGTAATTTGCAGCTGCATCGCGAAAGCAGGGGTGTTATTGTATTGCATAGTTAAATATTATACAAATGATACTATATCCTAACTAATAATATAAATACGAATATAAGTTTGTTTGTTACACTTTCACGCTTCAACTACTCTATCGATCAACGCTTCCTTACTCACTTTGTGTCGCTAAGCCAACAGAATAAGCAAGTAATACCGGGCGAGTCTATCGCTATCATACGAACAAATCAACCTACTGGCAAAGACTCTTCTTATCCGATCTATTCGGGTATTGAACGAGATTCACTGCCGCAGTGATATATTTATATTTTACGCGTAATTTGGGTGAATAGGCTTGTTTTCATTTATGTTAGTATAGGTACTGTGTCTATGTAAACGATTTTTATAAGTCTTGTGTTTGAGTCTCTTTTTATTTTTATATAATAATAGTTTTTATGTATAGAGTAGTTATATGTGTGTGTATGAGTAGTTTTATGTTCATATTTAGAATAAGGTGATAAAGTATGTAGCGCACTATCGGATTGGGTGTACCTGTAAGGATAGTTGCATGATGTGAATAAATAAATAAATAAAACACAGTTCCAGGCTCCGTGCTGCTACTGAGAATTACTTCTGGGAATTTGAGATCTCATGCACAGCAATCGCATTAACTACCAATAAACATATAACTAACTGGTCATTTTTAAATCATGTATTTATTATTATAATAAATAATCTTATAGATGACTCTTTAAAATATGATAGATTGAGTCATTTAAAATGATTAATACAAGACAATTTACATGAAAAGATGTAAAAACTCACCATGACAAACGGCATGGTCTCCGAACAGACATGACTCACCCTGCAGTCACAATACCAAGCATTTTTCCAAGTATACAATTACAGTTTTTACTACGACGCAAGGCTGACTCAGCTTTAAATGTTATAAAGCAGGTGAGTTTGCAGTTCATACATTGACAAGGAGTGGCCGTGAGTTTCTTGCAGATGTCTTCTCATAGACAGCTCACAATTGTGGTTCAGGCCACAATATTTACACAATAGTAAGAGAACCTATTATGTAAATGTTAATATACTTATATACTACTAATGCTGTGCTTGCTTAAAATAGAGATACATGTCAGATCTAAAGTCGAAAATGTTTTATGAAATGCTATGTATTAGTTGGTTGGTCAATAAGCTACTTTGTCATTCATAAGTTAGTAGTTACCTTGTGACATTAATGAAGACATTTACTTTACCATACTCTTATATAACGATTAATATAGGTAACCGGTAACCTTAAACATATTCAGATCACTGACGGCTCAACGAACGTTATATCAATACACGTCATATGAATAATATATACAATATGTATAATTTCATTATATGGTCTGAAAATAAAGTTTATATTATTATTATTTAAGAAAATAACAATCCCAAAATGCAGTCTTCTGCTAAAATATCAATAACTACACTAGGAACTAGTTTGTTTTAACATTTATGGTAAATTCTGTGTGTATATAGCTGTGTCGATAAGAATTTAAATACACATAATTTTAAATATTGTAATAAACTGCCAGAATCCACACGGTGTCCGGTAGATGTCCCTATAACGCGGGATTAAAAACATACCTATTGAAATGTGGGTGTCAAACGTGTCTACCTACACCTACAGGATTTTATAGGCGTGAGTCTATGTACTATGACGTGAAATCAGTCTCAGCTAGTCATTTTAATTAATAGAAACTGGTCTAGTTAGTAGCACTATCCATTGTGTAAACTTTCAGAATTCAGGTTAGTACCAAGAAACTGCTACAATCAATTATTATAACTGTAATTGGTCACGGATTCGGAGAAGACCTTGCGAATGGCGCCTGCTATTGAAAAAGTAGTTTATATCTAGGGAACTGGTACAAAAGCAAACTGCCACCAGAGATTACTAGGAAGGCAAGCTGTCCTCTAAACCGATTCTATCAAGTCGTTCACACACAGCAGCAAAGCAAATAACATTTTGCTTCTGTCTACTAACTATCAAACTTGAGTAGCTAAACATTCTATTGTTAATAGATCTATAGTTATTATAACTACTTCGAAAGAGTGCTTGGTTCTATCGTAAATAAAGTTGAGAGTCTTGATAATAAACTGGTTCTACTAGTTTGGTATCATCTTATGCTAACTATGCAAACTAGCATTTGAGTAACACAGTTAAGAAATTCCATAATAATGCATTACTATACTATACCTTAACACGTGAGTAAAACATCCAGAGTAAGCAATCCAAAACAACACAATAAACGTCACTAAATACAACACAAACACACACAACAACGAAAACACAACACTTATTAGATACGGATAACTAAAATATACGTAAAAACCTATTAATTAAACTAATATAAAACTAAAAATACGCTCAAACGCATCGCGTCAACGCGAAACCAAACCAAACTAACCTAAAAACTCTGGAGTCGAGTAGTCGGTTCATAAAATTTGACCGCCAATAAACGAATTCAAAGGAAACTCGGACTTCGGAGCAATTACACAAACACCAGTATCATATCAAAAACTAAACGAAAATGAACCTTATTATCATCACGACTAGATGTTAAAATAAAGTGTAGAAAGTAAAAAGTTTGTTTGTAAAGAAGGAACGAAGCGCTATCTTTTGTATTCATTTTCTACCTGCGGGCGACCCTTTTTTTGTCGGACATGTGTGGGCAGTCGCCACTGTGATTATATAGACCTTAGTACTTCAAGATAAGGTTTAAAACTGAGTGAACGGACGACAAATGCATTTGGTTAGATATTGCAAAGACCGAGGTAGGATCGTTCTATGCAGTTTTTAGGAAATCAATCAATAAGTACTGTTGGGGCCAAATGCCAATGATTCAGTTTGATGACGTCTTACATTCTTGCTATAGAATGCAATAATGTTGAAAACCCAATAAAAGTTAACAAAATAGGTAACAAATCGATATTTGTGTCCCCCTCGTCATTTTTGCTGGGGTCGTAATACCAAATACCGGGGTAGTAGTTTGTTCGAGTGAGCATTTATTCATATCAAACTGTTACTGCTGGTATATGTAACCTATGTTACGAGCATCAACATATTACTTATATTATTATTACTTATTTATTTTAATTATTGCCTCTATGGCGTAGTAGTTAGTGTAACCGACTGCCACGCCTGAGGTCGCGGGTTCGATTCCCGCACAAGTCAAACATTTGTGTGCATGAACATGGATATTTGTCTTGGTCTGGGTGTTTCTATGTATAATATGTATGTATTTACAAAAAAAAAAAAAAAGTATATATGTATGTTTATCCATTGTCTAGTATCCATAGTACAAGCTCTGCTTAGTTTGGGCTAGATAGTGTTGTGTGTATGTGGTAGAATATTATTATTATTATTATTATTTTGTTTTGCTTTTATTTTCTCGGCTAACCGGAGAGAAAACTGATGGCACGGGCCTAAGCCAAGTGTACATCAGCAATAGTTTGTGATTGAGTTGTGAATAGAGTGGCTGTGTGTGTTACAGGGTGTGAGTTGTCTGATTCACATTGTAGAAATTTCCTTACTATTCTGCAAGTGTTTAGTATGACTGCTTTTTGTAACAGGCAGTAGGTCGTAGGTGGTAGTTTTAAAGTTTTGAGTGATTGGTGTAGTTGTTTGGGTATGACTCCAGTAGTAGAAAGAACAATAGGGACTATAGTTACTTTTTGTAGATGCCAGAGTCGAGTAATTTCATCTTTTAATTCTGTATATTTGCTAAGTTTTTCTGCTATTGTAGTTTGTATGTTGTGTGTGTTTGGCACGGCAATGTCTATTAAATATCCTGTTTTAGTTACCTTGTTTATCACAGTTATGTCTGGTCGATTATAATGGATGGTTCGATCAGTAAGAATGGCTCGGTCATAATATAGTTTTGTCGTGGAATTCTCTAAAACAGTTTGTGGGCTATATTTATAATATGCTGTAGAGGTTTCTATGAGTTTATATTGATGTGCAAGATTTTGGTGTATAATATTGACTACTTGGTCATGTCTATACTTATAGTCAGTTTGGACAATTGATTTGCAGGCTCCTGTGATGTGTTGGATTGTTTCTGGAGAACTATTGCATTTGCGGCAGCTGTCAGTTGTTAAATTCTTGATTATATGCTTTCTGTAGTTTTTGGTTTCGATTATCTGGTCTTGTATAGCGATCATGAATCCTTCAGTTTCTGGGAAAAGTTCTCCTCGGCTCAGCCACGCGTTCGAGTGGCTGAGCCGTTCTCTATTATTATTATATTTGCTAAGAAGACACAGTTATAAATGTTATAATTTCTGTGTCGTGAAGAATCTTACAAACATTTAATTAGTTCATTTTACTTTTATAAAATAAATTATCTACTTATATGAAAATAAATCGTTTCGATTCGTTGCGGCGTGAAAGATAAACAAACAAATAAAATATGTAAGACCCATATTATGTTAGTGAGTATGATAGACGCCAACCCAACACATTTATTTAAAGTGGAACGATTCTTCAATTTAAAAACATAATATTTTTATTATTTGTTTGATTTGCTTATTGTTAAACATATATTTTTAAAACGATGATTCTACCTTCGTATTAATACAAGTAGGAAATACACCAAAAATTTTACTATTTACTAACAAAATTATTTTACTAGTTAACCGGAGTCATTTAATACAATAACAAATCCAATATCTTCCAAGAACAGCACCTTTGATAGACAGGTAGCTGTCTATAGCGATTCCAATATTCCATTTTGCAGATTCAGAGAAACTAAAAACCTCAAACAAATGGTGTAAAATATTCAAACCTTCTGTAGATGCGACATGCCTATGAATTTAGTACTCTATAAGTATATCCGTAAGGTTTATTTTAATTTATCCGATCGCTCTCTCCAATTAGTCCGCTATGATATTCCATCTTAATAAGTCGTTATAACTAATCTTAACAAACCTGTGTATTATAGTATTCTCTTTACAAAGCCTAAGATTTGTCTCGTACGTATGGTTTACCTAATAGATTGGTCTGCGTCAGTTGAGAGGGGATTGTCTCCTGACATACGTATAGCCCTCAAATCCAGCTTATGAAGGCTTTGTATACGTCTAAGTGAATGTGTAATGGAGGTCGAATTATTTATCAGATGAAACGCTTGACTTGTAATTGTGATCTTTCATGTAATTCGTATTTAATATTGCGACGATTGAGAAGGTAGAAGTCGTCTGTCTTTGTTGAAATTATTTCTATTACTGAGATCGTAATTAAGGACTTTTGATTATAATTTTAATCAGATGTGGTAGGCTACGGCAGTTTGTTGTTTTTCTCATGATTGTAAGCAGTTATTGACGCCGATGACAGCTTGGAAATCAAGGGATAGCTATATATCATTTGCACATAGCAGGCCTTAAAAAGGGGTCGCAGCACAAGAGACTAAGATCACTAAAATCCATCAAGAGCGTCTTTTCATAAAGCTATAGAAAACTAAACATCGTAGCAACAACATTCAAGCATATTTTTGCTAGCGATCTCCTATTAGGTTGCTTGCCCAGAACAGCGTGATGTAAATTAACTAAAATTTATAATAACGCCTTGCCAATCTTCTACGTATTATTATTATTGTATAAAATTTAAGGCATATTTAACCGCAGTTGCATCACGTTGGAACTGTAACCAACTCGGACATTATTCTGCTTCTAAGAGTTACACCATGTCCAGCAATGGAGGCACAGTAAATGTAAAACACGTATTATACCAAAAAATGTATAAATCTATTACATCCTTAATTTTCTTATTTAATTATAATAACAATAATAATATTCTATCACATACACACAACACCATCTAGCCCAAACTAAGCAGAGCTTGTACTATGGGTACTAGACAATGGATAAACATATGTACATATATACTTTTGATTTTGTAAATACTTTCATATTATACATAGAAACACCCAGGCCAAGACAAACATCCATGTTCATGCACACAAATGTTTGACTTGTGCGGGAATCAAACCCGCTATCTCAGGGGTGGCAGTCGGTTACACTAACTACTACGCCATCGAGTCGTCAGAATTGTTTTGTCAGCGAACGTAAAATTACTACTGTCTGTAGGAATTAAAGAAAATAATTATTTTTAATACTGTCTAAACAGTTACATTAAGATTACACTACTCAATCAAGTTTTTTTCGTGCTTCATAACTTTAGAGTTATCGTTATTTTGAATTATATTTAACAGCGATAGGCACGTAAGACTTCCTTACCTAAAAGTAACAAGGAAGTCCGAAATTAAATCATATTAAAATATTATGTAGGTATACATTACAATATTGAAAGTTACGAATTTCAATCTATTTATGGCCTAATAAACAACCAAAGCCAGTCACTATCAGAGAATTGAAACTGATTGGTTTGCGAACAATGTATATGTGCAAATAAACAAATTGCTTGTTCGAAACTAACCAAATCCCTGGCTACAAAAACGTTGGGACCGTATAACTCGCTTAACAATCTACCAACAATGTAGTCCCAAACCTATCAGGGTTGCCACACTACACAAATATATTGAGATGGAAATTTAAAACGCTACAAAACGAATTTTAAACGTCACATCATGTTACCACAAGCAAAATTCTCAGATCGGACATTGTTACTGGGTTCTTGTGTCAAGAAATTATTGATAGCACGGTATCTGATTATATATGATGGCGTAATGGTTAAAGTGTTCGACTGGCTACTGCGCCGAGTGTTGTAGAATCGATTCCTATGTGGGACAATTTTTGTGCGATTCAAAAATAGAACAACTATTTTAACCTGCGTGTTCTTTGTGTCCCTTGTCTGAATGTTTGTTAAATTCTCGTATCCACTAGGCAACAATTGACGCACAACACGTGACTCTCAACAAGATCGGCAACGTTGCACAACAACGCGAGGCTTGTTGTTTGTGTCCGTGCAACATGCAGTTGAGCATCAAATGTTGTCAAGTAGAGCCGTGACGCGCAGAAATGTCCGTAGTGTGATATAATGAAAGTGTGTTGAAATCAACACTAGTTCCTCTGGCGACATGTTGACAACGTTGCTAAACAAAGTCTGCGTTGCCGTGAGCAACACTGTTGTGCAACATGTCGAGCGTCATATGTTGCCTAGTGGATACGAGGCTTAAGTCCTCAGCGACACCTAAATTACAGCCAGTGCGAATTATATATTTAAAAAAAATGCAGCATGAACTGTGCATGTTAGGCGAATAGGATACATAGACTCCTACTTTATTACGTCAAACCTAAAAATCCCATAGCATTCATATTTTAATTTTTTGGGTGTCTGACATTACTGCCTAAGCCTTCGGCGTTATAGGCGTGAGGCGTATGTATGTATTTACAATATAAATAAACTTCTTGGGAACAAATAATCTTGAATTTAGAACATTCACGCGACGATTGATTGAACCTGAAATTAACATATTATCTTCACTAATGGGTAAACATTTATTTGTATTTCTGAGAACTCGGTGAACTCTTACGAATGAAGTACATTTAATACATTATACCTATGTAATTAAAGATTATTTTGTTTGGTCATTCGGTGGTGTAGTTATCTATGTGTTAGCGTATGTATTAGAGCATACTAAATAATTTGTGGTTGCGAACGAACTAAATAGAAAGAAGAGGAAATAATGAAGATATTTTATTTCTGTGTCGTTAGCACATTTTTGTATACACAAAAGCCCTTAAAATTAAAAAAATAATTAAGTAAAAATGTCTTTGATATCCCATACCGTCTGGGTTAATTCTGCTTATACGGTTATTTGGCTATATTGTTATTATAGCCAAATAGTCGTATACCGTTGTACTTTTGGGGGCTAATCGTGAGCGCTTTATATCTTTATATATATATATATATATAAATCTTCTGTCCGTGTGTTTGTAATTAAACTCCTCCTAAACGGCTTGACCGAATTTGATGAAATTTTTAAGATGAAGTTTAGATTTTTTTCAATTTTTTTCTTGTTTACTGAACAGCGTCCGTCGTTATAATAATAATATTTTTATATGCTTCACAGCATTAAAAACAAAGAGAGCACATAAAAGCTTATTGCATAAAAAAACAGTTTAATAAGATATCACATTAGTGTTTACCGTCCTTAATATAGCCAATTAGATTAATTTTGTGATTCAACGATTATTTCAATATAATTTCTTTACAAGTGCTTACAAATTAAGAAAATAATGAAATACTTTGGTAAATATAAAAAAGTAAACAAGTTTGGTTATGATAATAATATAAGCCCTTTGTACAGAATGTCCCACTGTTGGGTACGGACCTGTTCTCAGTGTGAGAAAGGTACGGTCATAGTTGTGTGGTCTGGCGGAGTGCAGGCAGAATGTTTACTAACACTAGGACAAATATATATTTTAAATACGACAGTCGACAGCATTACATGCGTAATCGCTAAGTTGTTTTGCCATTATGCTATGGCAAAAACAACTTAGCGATCATCAACCCACAGAATAATGGAGCATTTTTATACCGAAACCCCGCATTGTGTCGCGAGGTCTTTACAAACATTTGAACGTACATAAAAAACACCCAGACTCAAAAAAACTATTTGTGGAACATACATATTTTTCGATCGAACCCACAACATTCACCACACTGGCGAAGGCGAAGCGACCACATAAAGCACCACGGCATCCGTGCAGTACAATACCACTGTGTCTTCTCTGGTTTCCAGCTACACACTTTTAAAATCTGTGTTCATGTAATATAGCTTCGTATGTATATATAAAAAGCAACCTCCAATTATCGTGAAAGCTAGCCCCGTTCACCCCTACGTTATCGGCGTGGGTCACAGGGCGAACTTTAATAGACTACAACTAATCTCTGTTCGACTAACTGCATGACATGATATTGCAATTTGGTACGTGTTGCAAATTTCATCAGTTCTAGTTAATGTTACCTGACTCGCCATTGTTCACTGTGTTTATATTTCATACAATGTCACTAGGAATTAAATTACCATGATGGGTAGAATTAAATATATTGATTTGTTGAAGTTTTGGTGTGTATATGGCCTTGTGAGTTTATGTTTATGGTTATTTTTTTGTAGGAAATAGGATAGTTGACTCAACATTGTTTTATTATTTAAGTGGAATAGTTACATTAGTCAAACTCAAAAATAGGAGATGTATTTTTGAAATCAACTGATATATTAATATAATAAGTTTCAAACCTGGTAGTAAGGGTAAATGTCGAATAACCACGATTTACATGCAGCTGTCTGAGGGAGATAGCGAAATATTCCCACTGCAGTCCCACTTTTCTTATATTCAAGTTTAAAATATCAATTTTAATACTGTAGGGGTAATCAGAAATGTTCTTGTGGATGTTCAAATAAAATAACTTGATGATATACTGTATAGATATATATTCTCTGGTACCAGTTATAATATAAAATACATATTGAGATTTCTATTGATTGCTATTTGCTTTACTATATAAAATAATGTACGAAATCAAACATAAGCAACTACACTATTCTTAATATTATATATGGCGATATATGAGTATAATCCTTTAAGGATACCTAGGTGCAAGTATGTATAAAATTAAATATAATAACAACCCTCTTCATAAAACGTCAAACTGCTCTGCGCGTAACTGGCCCGCGTAGTGCAAGTATTGCCGACAGTGGAACACGTCTTTGGCTAGTTTGATAAGTCTTTTAAACCAACCAAAGGCGTGTTGACAATACTTCGTACATCTTAAGGACGTATCAAGTTTTGCTACACGCATTGTGAAGAACTCTAAAGTGCATGTTGTTTTTTATAATAACGAGTGGTAATACAATAACTTATCCATTAGAAAACCACAGCCAAAAACATTCAAGAATATGTGTTTATAGCAAGTTTTCAGGTCTCCTCAAGGCCCTGTGCTGTTTTCATAGAAGAGCAATGTAGTTATTATCAAAATAACTTTTCTACGTCCCTGTTATTTACCCTTTGTCAAGTTTTAAACAAAATAGCTGACGTTTAAAAATTGTTTCGTTAATTACTTACGTGAAAGTTGCTTGTTCACGGCAACTAAGATATACAGACTATGTCTAGAAGTATCCAAAAATATTAAAGAAAGAATGAAATAACATCAGCATAGTCTAGTTTAAACTATTATATCAATTTGATAAAGACAGCCGATAGGCGATAAAGGTACCTTCTAATCAAGCGGTTAGCCAGTACTTCATTCGCCTTCCTTCCCCGTCTGCCCAGCTGCAAAATTGCTCAGTGTAAAGCCAAATCATTATCTAGTCTAAGATATATTTTTCAGAGACATGGTTTTGACGGCTCAAATGGTAAAAAGGTTTAAGTGGCCGCCATACTAGACCTACGCCACGCCAAACTACGCTAGTTATTTGAATGTATGTTAAGTCTCGCGACGCGGGAAGTATTTCTAGCAAGACAGAAGTCAAAAAAACATCATGTCCAAACATAGGATAACTTCTAAAACTACTAAAATGCCTAAGTACATTACGAGTAATTTTACAAAGAGTAATCAACCGACAAAATGCATAACCCAGAGTCGGAACAACTATTTTTGACATACGGCAATCAAACCTACCACACTCGGTGCATTGGCAGAAGCAAATCAACCACTTAAATCCCTATAACATTAATATAGACAAAATTAATACAAATTATAACAAAAGACACTTCTAGCCGTATCAGTATCCGTGTATAAGTACTGTGGTTAGAACTTGGCAAAGTTAAAGACGGAACCGAACCCGCGCCACTTGAAACTAACGTCCTTGTGTCTCGAGACGATGCACTTTTGCGCTGACGAGTTTAAATTAACTTCCTCACAGTAAATAAGACAGAATGGCTAAGGAACCATGGGAAACGGGGTTTGCTGTCTTAAGACGCTAGTTTAAACTGTGACTGACCTTTGCGAAACTTTGGAAATACGTATTCACGCCTGTCTATTCTAGAAAGGGTAGACAGAGCTGGACTATAAAAATGTACATAGACGAGCGAACATCGTGCGGCTGATCCAACACACGGTACGGTGGTTCCGTGCGCTCTTCACACCACACCACCGGATATCCACATGGACCATCATATTATTTTTGGTACCGCACTAAGTTCGATGTCAAACCACCGCACCGGTATCCTAACTAACCTTTCTTTTCTTTCTTTCACGCCTTAACTATTCGACCGATCATCATGAATATCGCATACACGTTCTCAGGGCTACCGAAAAGCACAAAGATTACCCTTCATCCAGAAAAGCACTGTTCCCGAGAGAGCAAAACCGCGGGCAATAGCTAGTTAAATCATATATCATCATATCATAAGTAAAATCAACTGAACGTAAAACAAAAGATTTAATATCGTTGCAATAATCAGATTTCATATAATTCTGGCGACACTGGTACTCGCACTAATCAAGTTTAACGCTGTTTCTGTCCGGCTGTTTGCCCCACTGTTCCGTGGCTAAATACTTACCAACATCTAGTATATTCGTGATCATTTTGAGTACTAATAATTCCCCATGATCCTGTTATTTGATATAATCCTCTGGCAAATGTTGAACATCATCAAACAGTCCATTCAGCTCACAATTTGGAACGGTAGGAATGATATTCGTGTGTATTTGTGATACGCAAATTTGTGTAATATGGGTTAGGTATTACTGTTTTCTTTGACAATGGTTTTATATATAATCTATGTATGATTAGGGTAAGGTCACATAGGTAAATTATACATTGCGAATCCGAGAACATTGTCGAAAAACTCAGACATGCAATTTCCGAAAACTTACTTCTTCTTATAATATTGTCTTCTGTTTACGCGAATGTTATTCATTGAAATTAAACTACTATATACGGATTTTATCGCGTTGTTTATTTATCACCGCGCCGCTGTCACAGATCCCGAGAAAAGCCAGCCACAGTCGAGCGCCAGCCTGCTATACTGCCTTATGTAAGGGGTGTCACTGACAAGATTGGCTACATCTTGAAGCGAGCTTCAATCAACACATACTTCAAGCCGCCAACGAAGATAAGTCAATTTTTACCATCCGTCAAGTGCCAATTACCTTTACAAGATGCAGGGGTCTATAAAATAGATTGTGACTGCGGACTCTCATACATTGGTCAAACCAAGAGAAGCATAGGCACCCGCATAAAAGAACACATAGCTGACGTAAAACACAAACGCTCGTTGAAGTCTGCTGTGTGTGAACACGTACAACAGGGGACCAACCACTACCTGAGATTTGACAAACCACAGATTCTCGCTAAAGAACACCGATTCCTGCCAAGGATGCTTCGTGAGGCTATTGAAATTAAAAAACATCCCAATTTCAATAGAGAAGATGGTTGGAATGTACCACCAGCTTGGGATCCAGTACTTCAAATAGTCAAACCCAAGAAGAAACAAACCACAGCTAGACTTCATGATACTTTGAGCTCATTCTGCGTAAATAGAAACACCAATAATTAAATTATGTTCAGGTACTTTGAAATAACTACACTGGAAGATTGAGACAACTACCATCTTAGTCTCCCCGTGACCATGGCTGCTGAAAAGCACCCGAAACGTCGGGGAAAGTGTAAACCAAAAATAAATAGATTTAATAGTTTAAATAATTTTATTAGCTTATAAATTAGTCAAATAAAATCAATAGTAGTAGTAGAGTAATATTTTCAAAATTTTGTAATACAGTAATAAATAAACAACGCGATAAAATCCGTATATAGTAGTTTAATTTCAACTTACTTCTTCTTCTTTCTTTCTCGTGTGATTAGTAGCCAACCTGTTGTCAAGAATTGTTCAAGCTGCCCGTAGGCCTCTGACATGGCTTAACGACTGCTGTCAATTTGGCAACAACTGGACCGACTTTTTACGTGCCCTCCGAAGCGGTCACCCATCTATAGACTGACCGCACCCAACGTTACTTAACCTCGCTAATCGTTTACCGATCTGTGAGTGCAACTAGCTATAAGCTTACTACATAACTACGAAAAGAAAGAGTTGTCTTAAAAATACTCTATACGCATATGTGTAATGGAATTTCTATTTAATACCCTAACATATAATATGGAGTTACATCCCTAGCATTTTTCTGTGACTTTACCACGCTTCTAAATACCGGTTCACAGGATAAGCATATAACCTCCAAATTAAAACATTTAGCGCATATACTCGTAGTATCCGAGAAAGACAATGACGAGGGATAGACAGACGTGTATTCAAATTTACTCATCCACTTTTCGCCACCTATATTTCTAGTCACATAGTTGGCAAAATGTGGGCTTTATATGCCCACCGCCAGTGTAGGGCGTAGTTAATTACTATTTTGTAATCAGATTTCTAATTACGATTAAAAGTAGTTAACTACATGTAGTTATGATTACATGTAACTTAACTACAGTAATCAAACTTCATGAAGTAGTTGTTAATTTGATTGCTGCAATCTAGTAGTTATAACTACTGATTATTTGAGTTCTATGTTTTGCAATTAAATAAACATGTAATGTGTTGTAATTATCGATTTATTAAAACTGAATCAGGCTCTAAAATTAATTTAAAACTGAATCAGGCTGTGTAAAAATATCTTCAGTTTATTTCACGTAGGTATGCTTATTGTCATAAATAATTGAATACAAGTTTGAAGTCATAGATGTGTACCTAATATTATTATTATTATTGTATTGATGGACATGTAACAAAAAAAACAACTTTACTCAGCAACCTTAAATCAAATTATTTACGAATGAATTAAAAAAAAATTACGATTAGGCTAATCATTGAAATTAGCCTTTATTACTACACGTTTTTTAAACATTTTTCCGACAGCTTAGGGACTTGTGGGATTCAGGATGGTTTATCATAATTGCATATGAAAACAGTATTTTCACTGGAGTCGAAGAAGGTAAGGTAAGGTGTATTGTGTTTTATAAATACTTTATTCACTTGTGGATATATATGAAAAGTATTTAGTAGGTATTTAGGCGATGCTCTAACTCGCGCGCGTTTGCTGTTTTTTATGAAGCAACATTTTGTTAAGTGTGTAGTTATAAATAGTAATATCGTAATCGTGATTGCAACTACAATTAGTGTTCAAAATTTTAACTACTTTTTACGATTATTTCATGTAATCAGTTATTAGAATTACTAACTACTATATGTAGTCGTAGTTAGTAATCAGTAGGTAGATTACATATTGCCCAACACTGCCCATCGCTCATTACGTATGCCAGATGGAATGCAAGCGGATTGGCACCTATCGGAACCATATCCAAATTTCAAGCAGCTACTAAAAATCTCCTAATTCAGAAATTCTTTTTCGCCATTAGTTAAGGAACTCTGCAATGTACCATATATATACACATGGCTTTATGAGGGTGTTTTGATGTTATTCACAACTAAAGCACACATAAACGTAAGCTGGAGCTTTCTAAAATACAGTAAATGCGATTTGATATCCATAATACAGCGGTCACTAAATCAAAATTCGGCTAGGTCTGGGGTGCAGGGTGTCTTCTGAATATTTATCAAGGTATCGGCTCGCAGCTGTGACAATTGAAATTGTGACGAATCCTGTGTTTTGATACATTCCGTGCTGTGATTCCAAGGTTTATAGTTAGGTTGGAAATGGTCCGGTCATGCTCCAATTTGAATAGAGGTTACCAATTTAATTGAACAACTGTGATAGTGAGCTCCGAAGGAGACGGTCTCAACTTCGAACTGAACGAAAAACGACGAAATATACTATGAAATTAATTTTATTAAGATATTGTCTTATTCAGAGTTTGTGACTGTTTCCAATAATGTTTCAGAACGTGTGCGATTTATATGCAACTCGGTCTTCTATTCTAAAAGGAATTTCGTGCATACTACACCCATTTATATCCAAACCCTTATGTCTAAACTATTTACCTTCATCTCACACAATTCTCGAATACCTCGTAATCGAGTAGTCCTCCATTACAAGTACTAATTCGACTAAGTATCTTCCTCAAATTCGACCATACAAAATATTCACGTACAGAGTATATCAGGGCCGGACAAATTCGTTATTCAGTTAAGCGAATGTAGTTTCATTAGTACAGAGCGGTAGGTTAGACTGACTGAGATGTTGTCTTAATAGACGTGACAAACTTAGGTGCAGGTACGCTTACTGTGGAACTTGTGATGGTACCAAATATTTAGAGATATTAAAATACTAACTGGATCTGGACTAGTGACCGCACGTTTTTTTTTGGCTGGGTACATGGTTGTTACCAT
This sequence comes from Catocala nupta, assembly GCA_963675205.1. Classification (NCBI taxonomy): domain Eukaryota; kingdom Metazoa; phylum Arthropoda; class Insecta; order Lepidoptera; family Erebidae; genus Catocala; species Catocala nupta. The sequence goes on from OY776104.1 coordinate 16,865,297, forward strand.
TACCATCACTTGAACCAAAGCACCAACCATGTATCGTGAGTCATGAGTGTCGTGGTTTCAATGCCCATACGGACCAAATGTTGTTCATTTTTATTACGCTTTACATGGGTTTAAATTACTACTATGTTAAAATAAATTGAGTGTATACCGCTTATTTAATCAGATCTGTACTATTATTTATTAATTTTCATGTTTAAATACAAGCCAATGCAGAACAAAATGAGAAATAATTATAAAGGCGATCCGAAAAAATACGTAAAGCGAATAGGTACAAAATTATTTGTGTTAAACATATTATATTTTATGTCATCGGATTTAATAGCTAGCTATCAATGTCTATTTGGTACTGATGTGTTATACCAAAGATTGTTACATCTATCTACGTCAATGCGTTTACTAATATCAAAATTTATCTACTTACAACTACTGGCACATCTAGTAAGTTTAGAACTAGTAAAGCTTCGTCTAATTTGTCTGCCTAGGTGGAGTGAAGTTTAGGCGACAAATTAAGCTCATGTTTTGCAGCTTTGTACACTAATCTATACCAGAAAATTAGTGGTTTCTAGCTCGTCTAGACGATGTCTTACCGACCTGATCGAAATATTAAGACTTATTCAATATAATTTTGATAAGACTTTGTAGAGAATATTATATATTAAGCTAAGCTAGCTATAAGCATTTTTATTTAATTAATTACCGTCGGACATTCAAAAGCTTCCTATGTCAATGTTTAAAAGAAAAGAATGGTGTATTCTATAAGTGATTGAATCTAAGGATCATATTTTTAAGTGTCATTTCTTATTAACTATTTCTATTCATAATCATTTAGAATTTTATAAACTTGCTCATCTTATAAGGTAGGATATGGCCAGGACTCTTGTCTATTTTAGGATCTAATGTACAAACCACTTTTGCAAATAAATGTTTATGATTATGATTCATTTAGAAAGTTATTTAGTTGTTTTTTGTATGTGGGCTAAAGGAATTTGAAAGTGAAAAGGCGAAACCACGTCGTATTTTCTTTAACCAAATCATTGAAGCAGGTCATTTCAACAGCTAGGCTCAAAGAAATCTTTGACACACTTAAATGTGCCATTCTGGCGAACGGGACTAGGTTCAAAGAACGCTTACAAACTAAACTGTGTTTCACCCTAACTAATATTACATTTTTGAGGAAGCGTTCTTTCTGTTTTATCTTTTTGTCCTTTCGCAAAAAGGAGCCACGCGTTTTAACAGGGAAAGCTGAAGAAAAGTGGGAAAAATAGACTACATTTGCCTCGGGCAAACTTGAGGTCAAAGGCTATGTAGCGTCCCTATTCTTTAATAATAATGATATCGCGCAGCAGAAAAATATAAGAGCCAGATTTTCAAACTTTGTTGCTTAAGATTCGATAAACCAATTAACCAACCGATAATTAAGAAAATTCGATAAATTGAGAAAACAATATTTTTAATAATTTTCTTTCAATCTATCTACCTTATACAAAATCTCAAAAACAATAATAAAACCTAACATCTATACCCTCTGAAAAAGCATTGCTGTTTTGCGAATTGGCCAATTGTCCACATTTGTAACATTAGTATTAATGTATGTAGATGTAAGTACTAAGTCAATATCTTTTATGTTATTCTGTAACTTGGTTCTGTTATAATGGGACTGACGTAATTACTTTATGTAAGTCCCCAAACAAATAAAGTAAAAGAAATACAATAATTTTTATCAATATAATAATTCACTCAAAAATTAATAATATAAGGTAGGATAGTCTAATAACAGAAAACAGATAGATGCAAGGTTAAATATTGGGACGTTACTGCTAATGATTATACGGATAGTGTAGTGGTTTAAGTGGACATCACGCCATCGGTACAGTGCCGAGTGTTGTGGGTTTACGGGACAACAAATTGTGTTAACCATCAATAGTTGTACCGAGTCCGGATGCTCCCTGTGTCCGTTGTTTGAATGTAACATGCCTCGCGAAAAGGAATTCATTACTAGAACGGCAGTTTTGTTTAAAAACAAATGCAGGTGTACGAAGGAGATAGCGGATACGCGACGCCCCATTTTTTCCGTAACGATATTTAAAATATGAATTGCCTCATTTTGTAACCAATTTGATGCTGTTTTCAAAAAGTAAAAATAACCAGTGCAAAATCAAACAACAACAACCCTATTTCGTGTTACTTTTAAGAATATCGTCACAAATAAAAACAATAATGCTCAACACGATACAGAAAGGGAAGATCCGTCACAATTAGATAAACGAAGCCAAAAGCAATTTGTAGTAGATATTTTATATCCTAACTAATATTATAAATGCGAAATTGAATTTGATGTTACGCTTTCCCTACTTGATCTATCGTCATGAAATTTCGCGTACACGTTGTCAGGATACAGAATAGGACATACCGTACCTTTCATCCAGAAAAAAGTACTAATACAATTTTTTTTTTTAGGTTGGGCATTCTTTAACGCATGCCTCCCCGCGGAAAAAGGAGGCGGGGAGGTTATGTCGGGCTTACCCGGGAAAAGATGTCGGTTTAGTCGGTAATACCCGGGGTATTACCGACTAAACCTACAACGGTGTGCCAACTCGCTGCCTTGAATGTTGGGTGGGTCACTGGAACTAAAACTACATCAGCGACAACTATTATTAATCTAACCTAACCAACATTTACATGAGCCAATCCGTGGCCAAAATCTAGTTTTGTTATAAAACCGCGCAGCAGATTGAATAGAAAACCTATTATTTGCGGTTTGCGTTGACCGCAGACGCGTTCAAAAACATAAAGTGTTAATTTGTAAAGATTTTAATTCCATTTCATGCATTATTTCACACTTATTGTATTTATGTCTAGACTAATATAGATACATAGCCTCACGAATATTATATTATATTCCCGAAGGTTTAGGCAGAGAGTACGTGTATTACAGCTGTATTTGCAATAGGGGGCGAGCCTACTGCCTTTAACCGGACACAGTTCTAGATGCCATCTTGCTACTAGTAATGTCTTATTAAAACAACTCAATATAATTTGACACAACCCGACATCGAACCCAAGAACTGATGCGAAACAATAGTATACATATTGTATAGATAGCAATCTTACCAGATAGATAATTAATATTTTACCAATTTATAATGTAAGTAATCACCTCGTCCTTATTTATACTAAATGGTGTTGTTTCGATTCCTACATAGTGCACATTGTGGACACCCGATACACGTGTAAGTTTGGGTGTACTTTGTGTCCTGTATAGTCAGTATTAGTGAGACAGAGATGATAGCACAGTACAAAATATAAAGAAATAACACACATATTTTAAATTATACATTACTTTAATAAGATTAATGAACATTACTTGTTACTAGTACTCATTTTATTATCCTAGTTAAATTAAATACTAATGTTTCATGTGGTTTTGCGTCGGCAATTTAGTGGATGGTAATCGAACCCACGACCTTGAAGTAACTTGAACCATTAGGCTAACATTGGTTTTTACATAATTTTCTAAACATGTATTATTATCTATTGTTGTTTATAAAATAGGAATACCGCACAGGTGCCCTGGCTTTCTAAAGAAACGCCATAATATCCGGTAGACGTACTTCCGCTTCCCCTGTTCGCCTTTAAACCTCCAATAAGTTTATAAAGGTTCCAATATATTAAGTACATTCCTAGTAATATAGACGTTGTACCAGTCACTGTAGCGGTAAACGTAGCTACGCCATTTCAAAGGCTGCGTTTACACCGTTGTGTAATATTACTTTAGATATTTTAATATTCACTTTTTTGTAGGTCTTGTGCTCGTATGTTTTCGGATAGCGAACTCTTAGTTTTGATTGACAAATTAGGAAAAACTCAGGAAATTCCCACTAGTAGCATGGAATGTTGAAATGTGCTCAGAGCATAGTGTTGAAATGTGTTCAGATAGGTTCGTCAACCACGTGGTACCTAAAGTGAGGCAGCTGGCGTGTAATGTGTGTGTAATAATTAATTCAGGATGAATAGACGTAATCTAAGTATGTATACAGGGTGTCCGGTAATTAATGGATAACCTGGAAATGTCCTATAGTGGAAATGACGGCCGTTCAGAAAAAAATATGAAAAAAATCTGATGTGTTTTTTTTTTAATTACCATGTATACCTTTCTTGAATACTACGACCATAAATGAATGAAATCCATCGGTTTTTTGTTGTTTTATTATTATCACTAATTATGCTAATAGATAGACAGTCAAAAGTAAGCTATGCTATATAGCTTGCACTTTTTAATATTATTTATTTATTTATTATTTCTTTTTTTCATTTTTCAGAACGGCCTTCAGTTCTACTATAAGACATTTCAAGGTTATCCATTAATTACCGGACACCCTGTATTTGAATTTTATCAGAATTATTTACCACACAACTTAGATATTATCTTTAACATGTTGAGTCACAATAGGATATTAATTATTTCTGGCATACCAATACAGTTTAAATGGTTATCATATGTCACGCTTGCAGAAAACCCCACATAACACTATATGGCCCGCATAAGGCGGACATACGAGATAGGAAGTAAAACTAGATGAAAATAATTCTTGAAAACACAAGAACGTATACTAATATTATAAAGAGAAAAGATTTGATTTTTGCTTGTTTGTTTGTAAGAATTAAACTCAAGAACAACGCAACCGATTTAAAAAACTATTTCACCATTAGTAAGCTATATTATCACCGAGTAACAGACTATGTTTTATCTAAAATAAGTAAGTACTGTTATTAACATAACCTAAACTAATTTAATCTACTTTTATGTGTGCGAAGCCGCGGGCATAAGATAGTAGTAAATAAAGTGCAATCCGTAGAGCCACTGTCCATTATAAACATTGCGAAACGGCCATGACGATTCAAACCTGATGGCTACAACAAACACACAAGTGATATGGTTCTTCTATTTTATCGGCGATTACAGACGATTACGCGCGAGCACAATCATGTAGAGAGCATACTCGGCTGTATTCGCCGATCATCGTCTATGATCGCCTGCGACCCATGAATTGTTGGTTTTTCGGACACGCATCAAAGGGAGTCGCCGGGTGGTTGCGTTGAGGTGCCCACACGATCGCCGATCATTCATTCGCCGTCTTGACTTAACCCGAAGCAGCCCGCCTAAAGGTAATGGTATTATATATTTATTGTGACTATTTACTTGGTTCTATTACGATGCATGGTCAAACACCATCATCTTCTTTTCCTCCATTTTTCAACCCTAAGCACTTATGGGCAGCAATAAATAGTATATCGGGCAGAACAAAAGTCAAACAAAATTATTCTTCATATTTGTTATCGTCATTAATCACACCAGAACTTTCAGTTAATTCTGTTAATCATTATTTTTCTACTGTAGGTAAATACTTGGCAGAAAAAATAGTTATAAATCGTACCGGAACGCCTACTACCGTAACCCCAAATAATAGCTCGAGGTCGATGGTAATGCTTCAGACAAATGAGGCAGAGGTCTCAAAATTCCTGATGTCTCTTCGTAGTGACTGTGCCGTGGGGTGGGATGGTATCTCCAGCAACCTTCTTAAGCGACATTCAATTGCGATAATCCCACCACTCACATACATATGTAACCTCGCACTCACTACCGGTCAATTCCCCAGAGCATTTAAAAAATCTATAATACATCCGATCTATAAGTGTGGGGATAGAGATCGTGTCAACAATTATAGACCCATAACTGTGCTTTCTGCCCTTTCCAAAGTTCTTGAAAGGATCATGAACAGCAGGCTTATTGACTATTTAGAAAAATATAATCTTTTATATTCCTCACAATTTGGTTTTCGACCAGGCAAATCTACAGCGGATGCTGTTCATGATCTGACAAATTACATAGTCACCAATATGGATAATGGACAGAAAGTATTAGGGATATTCCTAGACCTCGCGAAAGCGTTTGAAACGGTCTCTGTCCCCATTCTAATTCGCAAGATGGAATGCTTGGGAATAAGAGGGATTCAACTGAAACTCTTTGAAAGCTACTTGAGCGAGCGTACCCAGAGAGTTAAGATAGATGACTACATTAGTGACGAATACACTACTACCTACGGCTCGCCGCAAGGCTCCGTACTCGGCCCTACACTTTTTCTCATATATGTTAACGATCTGGGCGCGCTTGCACTCCCGGGAGGTAGAATAGTTTCCTTTGCAGATGACACGGCTCTAATGTTCAGCGCAAATAACTGGGATGAGGTCTATGAGTGTGCTCAGTTAGGCTTTAACTTAGTGCAAGGATGGCTGGGAAATAATCTGCTTACTCTCAATATTAATAAAACTAAATATATCACGTTTTCCATCAAAGACCATACACCACCCAACTTCATAGATACACAGCACTCAATAATAGCACACTCATGCACTGATCCACACAACAACATGTGTCACTGTGCTCACCTAAGCAAATCGGAGAGTATAAAGTATCTGGGACTGATAATCGACGGCAGCTTACGGTTTCAGGAACATATCGCCACCTTAAATGGAAGATTACGAAAACTAATATACGTTTTTAAAACCATACGTAATGTGGTAGATGACAAACTCTTAAAATCAATCTACTTTGCACTTGCTCAATCAATACTGACATACTGTATTACGTCCTGGGGTGGTGCTCCTAAAACTACTTTAATAGATCTGGAGAGGACACAGAGGGCCATCCTCAAAGTCTCTTACAATCGACCATTCTTATATCCAACAGAACAGCTATACAAGGAATGCAATGTCTTAACAGTCCGTAAATTATTTATATTAAACACGGTTCTGAGACAACATAATTTACTAACCTATGACCCTTCGATATCTCAGGGAAAGAGGCGCTATAATCCAGTGGATAGGTCAAAAGTTTATCTGAAAACAAAATTTTCAAAACGATTTTTCTGTCATTTAGGTGGATTTCTATACAACAAGTGTAATAAAGCATTAAATATATTTAAACTCACAAAATACAAATGTAAGAAGACATTTACTGCTTGGCTCCAACAATTCAATTATGAAGAAACTGAAAAAATTCTTACCAGTCAGACTTAGAATAAACACAAACACACTCACACACACACACACACACACACACACACACACACACACGTACGCACACGCTCAAAGATACGCACATGCAGATGTTTTGTATTGCCTTTTATTTTATTTTTGGTTTGTAATAAATATCTTACCGTAAACTAATGTAAGCTGTACATAATAAGATGTTAAGCCTAAGGGGTGGAGACCTGGTAGCCTGAAATACAGGCCTTGAGTCTAGTTTAGGTACCAGTCTCCCCACAATATCTAATTGAAATAATTATGTAACCTACCAAATGTAAATAATGTTTATATTGTGGTGAGAAAATAAATAAATTATTATTATTATTATTATTATTATTTTTTCACTACTTTTTCGTTAAACCACATTGACATATGGTTGTATACCGCTGTTAAATAAATGGTTGCAGCAGCAACTCACTCCACGTCCATCTTGACACTTGCCGTTCGACAAACTACTACAGACGATCGTATGGATGCTTGCACGATGATCGTGCCGATTATAGACGATCACACGATTATCGATCATCGCCGGTAGTGTAGTGCAGGCTATAGATTTTTACTTCCTGGAGCTGCTTACTATATGTTATTATATGAGGTATCTCGTTCTCGCGCCAGCAATAACAATGCTTTAAGAAAAATTGTATGCGTGTGGTCATACAACTGTCTCTGAAAGCATTCGCAAAGAGTGGTTTGCCACCTCACCTGTTTTAATTTAAAGTTCTTTGTCTTTTATCTACAAAGCTGCCTCGGTAGAGCAGCATTTCTATGTGAATACTGCGCATGAGGTCTTAGGTTTTCTCTCCGGTTAGAGTAAAGTGTTATTAGTTTTCTTTGTCAAAAATATCTCAGCAGCAAGGAGTCTGAAAATGTGCTCGGGTAATTTAAAGGCTTGCTCCCTATTACATAGGATCAAAAACTTAGATTGCATAATGTGGGTGTGTTATATACCTCTGGCTTATAGGCGTATTTTGTATTAAATTTTTCGTTAGAAAACATCTCCAGCCCTATATATGATTCATGTGTCGCGGGAGACTTTACAAACCTCCAAATAACGGACAAAAAAAACACCCGGACTCGTAACAACCATTTGTGGATCACACAATATTTGTCCCGTATGGGATTCGAACCCACAACACTTGACGTAGAGGCGAGGCGACCACTTAAACCAATATGCCATCCGTGCAGTTATACTGTAGAAATATTTTATTTGATTTTAGAGCCGTTATCCTTTGTTTAAATCCTCATAATTTATATACTGAGAAAGTCACGAAAAGTAACTAAAATTCTATAAGTTCGTTTGTAGCAATTTCGTTACGCTCCCGTGTAACAGTCATCCATGTTTACCGTTCCTACAGTAGCAAGGATTAACAAGTTGCTTTTTCGAGTACCTTGCAAACAGCGCCGTACTCGAATGCAAATCTACTGGCTCGGTCATGGATTTGACAGTCAAATGACGCTCAAGTGCCCTCTGTAATGGAAATGGACTGTATTTGCTTATCATAAGTGCTTGATTAGATTTTCGGGAGTTAGAGGAAAGAAGCGGGTAGGTGAAGTACTATCGGATATTGTGATTTGTAAATGTAGTTTGGAAATGCTTTGTATATGTTTTGGTTGCTCGCAATGAAACACCAAAGTTAGCTTGGAGGCTCGGTGGCGCAGCGGTATTGAATGCAACTACTGTACATATGGAAAGTGTTTAATACCCGCCCATAATATCCCAATGCTATGCAGTGCCCACAGCCGTGTGTCCGTCGTCATTTGCCTATCCTACCCTCTCGGGGACATTACCGAAAGAGGGAGAAAGCTTCATTGGCTACCCTTAAAGAGTTATGCTAGCTATATAAATTCATAATATAGTTAGCATTACTCTTTGATAACGTCATAACTTTCATATGTGTTACTTTGTGACCGATATGAATAAAAATATTTTGATTCTATGTTTGTAAAGAAAACAAATTTCATATGAAATGCAAACATTTATATGTATATATGCTGAATTCTATAGTATTAGTACCAAACAGGGACTGTTTTCTGACCTCCACGGACGAACGTAAGTATTCGAAGACCGGTGCCAAATATGTTAATTCAAATATGACTCATGACATGACCACACAAAGGTTGTATACCCACTGAATATACAGAACATAGATGCCTAAATACTTTGTTCATATGCAAGAATTAAAAAAGAAGAAGCGGTACTGATTACAGCTACAACTTTACGAAACGGGCCTTTCTTAGACTTATATTTTAATTTACCGATTCTAGATCTTATATGTATATGGAATAAAGTTGATATTACACTGAAATAACGCCCCTTCTTTTCCTTTGTAACTTATACAAGATTTTTCTAAATACAACTTTATGTGTTTAGTAATAAGGGTCTGATTAGGTTTAAAAATCGGAATAGTTTTCTTTTTATAATGGAAGCACCATACGGCGAGTCAAAAGCGGTGATCGATCAACGTCTCGCGAGTTCGGTTCCCCGTTCGATCAAAATGTTAGTTGGTACAGAGATTATTAATTGTTTATTTTGTATAGCTTTATATAGATGTCAGAGGCTGATTGTTTGATATTGTGAATCGTTGCCAATATAATATAATAAAAGGTTGATAAGTATTCTGACTGATATACTGTCTTATTCGGTTTTGATTATTTGTACCACAGGGATAGAGCAGTTTGTCATAATAAATGGTCATATCACTGCTAATATCGTAACTAAAGATTCCTACCAAAACGTTGGACCTGATTATACTATCGAGGTGGCCTATGTCATGACACAAAGTACCGATAGCAGTTTACCTTCAGACCATTATGATGGCATTTAATTACAGAAGTATCACTCGTTGCTGACTCTAAGGCAAAGGAATTAAAGATCGGTTCAAACGTAGGGATTGAGAGAGGTAGATAGGCCCACCTATCTACCTCTCCCAATCCCTTTGTTTGCCCACCTTTGGTACCCATACTTACCGAACAAAACACAGCGATTCTTACAGTTGCAAAAAAATAGTGATACTTATCCGAATAAGCTAGCTGATTTGTACTGTTACCAAATAGCTAGCAACGACAGGCTCTGTCATATTTAAAAACGTTGAAGTTGTGCTGAATCTGGATTCCGAGGTGAATGAGTAATCGTGAGGTCCTGGTTGGATACCCGGGTCGCACAAGGAGCTATTGGGTTTTTGTCGGGAAATACTCACTGTCTGATGACATGCCCAGAGAGGGCTCGACCAGTTCTTGTCTTCCATTACATAAATCTTAAAATATACATACGAGATGGGTTAATGCATGTACGAAATCTCTGATCAACTTTATGCATGAACCAAGCAGTATAAGCTAATTTAATAAAGAATGCAATTCACAGCAACACCGTAAAGCGGAAAACTTTATTATTCTACCAAACAAACCATATTTTACTGAACAAAATCGAAAGCGAAATAAGTTTAAAACTCTAAAAAGCCGCATTACGGCCACAAATTTTTAATTTCTCAGTTATTAGGTTGGTCCGGCTAAGCTTGAGTTCGAGTTGGCACTTTGCCCAATACATTTGGCACGGCCGGGATACCCAAATTACTGTTTACATTAAACTGTGTGTATGTGTGTCTGTGTTGTCGATATTCGGATGGTGATCAATTTTTAAGAGCGTTCTGTTGTCAAGTTTAGTTTATTTGCATGATGATTACTCGCATCAGTGGGTGCGGTCTACCTGATGGTAAATGCTAAGACTCGCCGCTCCTTGATTTTGGAAATACTAGGGACATACATATTGCCTATGAAGCTTTATTTAAAGACGAGCTCATACTTTTTTACATGTCTTGGAAACCGACCAAGTGTAAAATGTGTCTGATAAGTAGCTACTTTAGCAAATTAATCCTTGTTCAACTTGGGGCAGAACTCGTATACGTTCCTTGACTTACGCCTAAATAGATCTACGACGTATTTAGACTTAAAACAGGATACATATGTACATAAGTATATGGACTCATCCCACAACCATTACACCCACATTTCGACAGCTTTTAGATCCCACGTAAAATGGAGCCTTTAAAGTTCGTGCTGCTACTGAGAATAACCTAACAGAAAAGCCAAATAACACTTTATTATCTAACGCGGTTTCAAAACCGAAACCTATCGTATGCACGGTAACCAACAAGACCAGAGATCAGAAAACTAGAGAGATACACAATTCGTATAGCATGCAATGCCTATCATCGTACCGTCTACAGTCGACATTAAAAAGGATTGGCATAGCTCCTTAACAACTGAGCCAAGTGCCAACAGATACGATAGCCAAGACACCAGATGGAATGGATAATTCTATAGATCGAATAGAGTAACATTGTTAGTACTATTGTGGAGTAATATAAATCAAAGTTAACTTATCTTAGAGATTATGTCAACCTTCGACGAAGAACCAATCTATGCCGACAGCTGACATAGTTCGGAGAATAGTAATACCGCTGAACAATGAGATCACGCCTATGCTCTTATTAAAACACCAACTAAGCTTAGGATTCACAATAAATAACTTAATATTACTTTTTGAAAAGACTCCGCGTTCACTATGAATAATTCCTGTAATACGACACAAACATCATCCAAACTCGGAACAACCATTTGTAGATGAAAATTGATTGTTCAGTGTGGGAATTACAACCACAACAACCGGCGCAGCGGCAGTCGCTTGAAGTCTGGAAGCACTTAAATAACTACGCAATGCGCACAGTTTGATTTAATCTGAGGGTTGAACCCTCAGATTAAATCAAATTGGATATCACCAGGGACCACCAGGCATATCACCCGGAAAGGAAACAATATTCCTTGCCGGAATACATGAGGTTAATTCGGTACCATCTTCTGTGAGCAGAAGGCCCTGGAAACCTTACGTAGAAAGGCTCGTCGTACAGGGAATTGCTTTGCGTTAAGTTGGAAAACTGTTGCGGGATAGAACGGCGATTCCACAAATTTTGATTATCATCCTTAACATTCTTACTTAAAATAATGTTCTTTTTAATTTTTCTATTTGTTGCTACACATAATATTTAAACGAGGAAATATTTCTATTTCGCTCTCCTTCTAATATATCTATCTAACAGTTCCACATCGCAATTTTGCTTCCACACGAGTTATAATTATAGAGTTTATAATTAAACAAGTCTGTAAAATATCTCCATAATATTAATTGTAACTTTGTATTTCAACAGATACTTAAAAGTATTAAAAGCATTAACTTCTACATACAAAATTCGAAATTTAAATTTAATACGAAAGCGGAAGCGACGTAACGTAAACGGAAACACATGTGTTACGTAATATATTCTAAGCGCGATGCCAAAATGGTGGCGGTTCCGGTCCCTTTGAGCAAAAGTACCGACTCGTATATACTCGCGTGTGGCGCATTGATCATGATTACTTGAAGCCTGCTTTCATTGGAAAACTGTTTAATATTCTGGATAACTTTCGATATGAGGACGTTCAGTGCAATAAATTTGATGGTGGTGTGTCGATATAAAGAGTCAATACCCTCACTTTTAGTAATGTATTTATAGGTAAAGGACGGTTTGACTGAGAGTTAAAGCCTGCTCTAATAAACCGATGGATAAGGAGATGCCACTTTTACACTCAGATATCTGCCAGAAAACATTATTTTTACACAATACAAGGCATCAGGCCCTGTGTAGCAGGGGACTTTTAAAGCATACAATTATCAGAAATAAAGTACACTCAGACTTCGAACAATTGTGTTGCGTGTGAGTTGATCCCATAACAATCCGCGTAGTCCATTAACGTTGAAAGGCTGGACACAATGAACATTCAATCTAAAAACAATATTGTCACACACAATCACATTAATTGTTGTAATAACATAATTCATTTCAAGCTCAAACTCTGTTCTCTTGATTTCAAAATTTATTACAATCATAGTATCAGCTGCTGGGCACGGGCCTCTTCTCAGTGTGAGAAGGGTTTGGTCATAGTCCACTGCGCTAGGCCAGTGCGGGTTGGCAGACTTCACATGTCTTCGAGAACATTATAGAGAACTCTCAGACATGCAGGTTTCCTCATGATGTTTTCCTTCGCCGTTCAATTCAATATAATTTTTACTACTCTTTACGACATAATTTAACGTAAATTTGGAATAAAAACTTATAGATATTAACAAATAATAATTTTTATATCTCAAATACCCAAAAGTACATTAAAATTCTACTTAAACATTAAGCTAAACTTAATTATCTTGCTTTTCTAATACCTTAGCAAAGATGGTTGATAAATCTAACCGCGTCTTAAAAGATAACATCTTAATGGGTTCCCTGAGGAGTCTGTCAACGGCTGGCCTCAAGCCAAACCGTGCAGATCACTGTAAAGGTCCGCGCACACTCACGCACAACGAGGCGCGCGCTTTATGTGCGCATATGCTTGCAGAGCTTAATCTTTCACATGAAGACGCACAAATTCTCTTATGCTCATTACTGTAAGGTTTCTTGGAAGAGAACTCAGCATTTAATTGAGCTCGTCTTTTTACCCAACCGCAAGAAGCCCAGGGCGAAAAATAGAATTTCAGGAATAGTTTTTTGTGTTGCTTACGGAATAAGGTACTTAGTGTCTAATAAAAATATAAAGGAGGCTTTCCAATTTTAAATAAGATATATTATTATTATTCATTCCATAAAATATCCCCCGACGTTTTGAAAATTAGCGATTTATCCACATGTCTTTGATTAACAATATTATTTATTTTACCTTACAAATTAACTAATGATAAACTCATGTAGTTGTAGAAGTCTTGCGTGGTGCAGATTTAAAACCACTGAATAAAAAATTTGTTGCTTTGGAGCTAGAACATTTAATTGTAACATATTACGATGAATAAAACACCAAGAAGTAGAATCGTAAAATGTTATTGCTATGAATTAGCGGGCCATATAGTGATTTACACAGAACATGATATATTCTGTGTAAATAACTACATGGCCGGCTAATTCTTCGCACAGATAATGCCGCGATTATTACATACACATTTATGTATCGTCTAACAGAATATGAATAACACAAATTCTGATAATCATATTTTATGTGGTATTCATTTATATTCTTATTTTAATGAATTAAAACTCCATATGACCATATATGTATTCGTTAAGACTATTAAAATGTTCTGTGGTTATACAGCACAATAGTATCTAAAGTATCAAGTAACATACGACCAGACGATTATCTCTTTACTTTACCAAACCTAGTTATGGACTCCACTGATAGTTAGCCGTTATCCGCGACTTCGTCTGCGTGGAATTTAACAAAAAAGTGGTTTTCAATTTGAAGGGTTCTAAAATAAACTTACTGTTACTCCTTATATCATCAGTTATCTACCAGGGAAAGTGCCGTCAAAATCGGTATAGCCGTTTCAGAGATTAGCCGGAACAGACAGACGGCCAGACAGAAAAAGAATTAAAATTGATTTTTTGATGTACTTAGGTACCTACCTTATATACTGCATATGCATTTAGTAAAAAGCTGTTATTTTAACATTACAAACAGACAATTCAATTCAATTATATTTAGTTATATAGATTTTACTAGCCAATATAATCGGAGCCGGGATCTGAGCATTACGCATAGTAGGTATCAACACTGCACCAATGAGTTAGACAGCGCCTTATTGTGCATGAACCCTTATCCTCTTCAATATTGTTTTGTTGTCTACCTTGATAGTGAAATAGTTATGTTAATGTGTCCTTTGAGTGCGGATTCGTCATCAACTTAAATATGTTACAATTGCTTTATCTGTCTTAGAGTCCTTGCCATTATGTCTAGCATAACGCTTGTACATCTTCGCCTGATGTGTATTACTGAGCAATTAAGTTACGTATTTAAGGGTAATTTTTACATATGTGAGGCAAGGAAGAAATGATTTTCTTTATTTTTATCCGCACCATACCGATGTTAGTATGCTAGCTGATAAAATAATAACAATATCTTCAGTGCCAACATGCAAAGTCACCTCTTGCGGAGAAATCAGGCAGCCTCTTTTCACTACCATTTTTTTATCTGTGTATATACTCCTGATGGATCTCCCTCGCCAAAAGGGGAGGCGAGAGGGATATATCAGGCTATCTCGAGACTACGGGCCTAACGACTAAAACCACCATGGTGTGCCAGCTCACTGCTTTGAATGGTGGGTAGGTCGCTGGAACTGAAATTACATCAGCGACCCACTCAGCAGTGCCCAATGCAGAAATGTAGTGTCTGCGGGCGACGTCTCTTGGATCTTTCCATCGCCCTGCTCTCCCGTCTAAACGAATATAGGTACATAGCTAGCCTGTAATACCTGCATTTCTCCCACCATCTTTTAGTGTCCACGTAATAAGTCGCCGGCCTGTTACCGAGCTTCGAGTTTTTAAGAATCAGCTATCAGAAAATCTTAAACGCACTGCCTACCCTAGAGATCAAAACTGGGACCATCCGAATCTTAGCGTAAACTTCAGCCTAGAACCCAACGGGGCAAACAACTACTCCAAAATAAAACTAAAAACTCCACTTCAAATACAACCACCTACTGAGCTCCGTTCGTCTTTAAAACACCATCGATTCAAAAAACAAAACATGTCGGCCGAACAAAACTCCGGAATCTTTTCTGCCACAAGTAAATCCCATCAAAGTCCCATAGAGTCGCCATCAGCGCTAGATTTCCTTATATTGTAACATTAGGAGCAACATTTGGCGGATGGCCAGACACCGGCCCGTCGGCCCCCGTCCCGCACCAATGCGGTGCGTAAATGATATGGACAAAATGTCGGGACAGGGAAAAAGGTTTTTTTATATTGAAGAGACGATGAACGGTAATGGTTGACCAAGGAAGTATATAAGGCAAATGTTAATGAGACTAAGAAGGGTAATACATGAAAAGAACGTTCTCTGATGCGATAGGAGACATTTTAGAGAACTGTCGAACATACATGAAGAGTGTTATGCGAATAAAAAAAGGGAGATTCTGGCATATGCCAGATTCGTAGACAGCGTACATATGGATTCTCTGCCATCGAGAAAAGGCGTGAATGTATATATGTATAACGAAGAGAGAGAGAACGAAGTAACATGGTCGGATATTGATGAATAATTGTCCCACCCTCTTGTTGGAATAGCATAAGTTTGCTATAATGTTTGCAGCCGATGGCGAGCTCTTGGTACCATTTTTGAGACGAGGAATTGTGGTTAGATAATTCGTAGGACCAGTTCGAAGACTGAAATTCAGTAGTTGGTTAAAGGTTCGTTCTCTATGGTGGGAATATTCCGTTTCTTTGACTAACTGCCTGCCTCTTTGACTAAGAATGTCTAATGCCACAAATGATAATATGATGAATAATAATAATCCTATAAAATTTATAGACCTAGGAATCAAAACCAAGATCTTTCGATCGGTTTCGAGTATTCAATTTGTGTAACAAGGCAGAAAGAATGTACACTAATCTAAAAATACTGAACTCTAATAGAGCTTATAAATGTTTTATAAAGTCCATACAGATTTCCATCGCTACTTAAACAAACCACAAATATACTGTAGTTAATGGAAACCCGCGCAAAAGTAATGTCCCACCAAATGCTGGCTTTTTGGCTACATCACATCGACCTATTTAGATTTTATCGTCATACGGTCGGAATTAAAACCGCTCAGGTTTAAAACGAATGTTATCATACCATGTTAATGTACTTACCATCTATCCCGAGGATCTTCATAATGAAAGGCAAAATATTAAAATTGTTTTTATAATATTAGTTGTAGTTACAATCATATATTAAGGATATATATATAATCTAATATTATTTTGAATGTTAGATTCTTTGTTTGTTACGCTTTTACGCCTTACCTTTTCGACCTATCATCATGAATTTTCGCAGACACACTGTCATGGGTACAAAGGTCATAGAGTACCTTCCATCCAGAACAAAAAGTACCTACGTACATTGAAGCGAGCGAAGCCGCGACCAAAATGTAGTCTCCAATAAAATGGAAAATAGAACTGACATGTTTTTCATTACAATTTTTATCGTTTTATGGATTAAACAACCTCGTGTCACAGTTAATTAAGACATTTGAATGCGAAAAAAATACTTCTAAGCAATTTTGTACACAACATTATCATAGCATATTACTAATTACGCCAGACTTTATTTTTATTATTTTAAATATAGCCTACGTCCACCCTCGGCATTGGATCTTCACAATGGCAAACCTTTATGTCAGATATATGCTTTTGCTTGTGGCTTCGCTCGAAAATGTAGGTCAGTTTAGCTTATGTTAGTAACAGCACTTAATTTCTTTAAATAAATATAACCTATGTTACGAGGTCATAATATAGCTTTCTGATAGTCAAAGAATTTTTTAAATCGGTTAAGTAGTTTTTGAGTTAACTCCTTACAAACAAGAAAATATACAATCAAATCTTTCCTCTTTATAATATTAGTAAAGATTTAGATGTAGCCAGTGTATGTATACCGAGGGTGTATGTATGTCCACCGTCGGCATTCAAACAGTACCTTTATGTAACAACAAAAGCTTAGTATGCCTCACTGAATTGCTCGATACAGAATCTATCACCAGCATGCCTCTATTGTGCCTTAGTGAGTGCATTCACAACAGGGAAAAGGGGTAACTGCATGAATTTAACTTCTTCTGCTGTCAAAAATACATACATACATAGGTATATCTGGCTCGTCTTATTCTGAAGTTTCAGTGGCGAGTTTAATGCCATGCCTAGGAAGGTATTGAAATTTTATAATATAATAGTAGATTTTGCTCACGGCTTCGCTCGAGTAAATGTAGGTTAGGTTAAGTTAGTAACGATACTCTTCTCTGGATGAAAGGTACGCCATGTCCTTTTCTGTACACCTGAAAATATGTATGCGACATTTTTTATTTTTTTATGCAACTAAGGTGGCAAACAAGCATACGGCGCACCTGATGGTAAGTGGTCACCGTAGCCTATGGGCGCCCGCAATACCAGAGGCATTACTTGCGCGTTGCCGACCTTTTAGGAAAAAATAAAAGTGGGAAGGAGAAGAAGCAGGCAGGAGGAAAGAGGGTGATTAGGTCTCCGGCACTCTCACTTACCAAATGAAACACAACAGTAGGAACACTGCTATTTCACGTCAATATTCTGTGATAGGGTAGTACCTACTTCCCCGGTCGAGTCGGCCCATTCATGCTGAAATTAACCATGTTGATCGGTCGAGTAGTTACGGCGTGAAAGCGTAACAAACAAACAATCTTACATTCGCATTTAAAATATTGGTTAGGATTCTGGGATAGGCAAATCCGACGCGAGCCACTCAAACTCCATCATAACATTAAGATAAAACTTCGAACGATTTTATGACAGAAACAACTCATCGTTGCCGATTATTTTGTAATTGTATGCTTTTCTCGATGAAGTACTATCGACTTACAAGAAAGCGGCGTATGACTAATAGACTAATTACTGCGTTAAGCTACACGTGATTAATAGCTCCGAATGCTCACATACAACGTGTCACACATATAACGCACAACCTCAAACACCCCAATTAGATTATTAATAATAATAGTATAATCATTAAAATGTTATGTACTTAAATACTTTAATTTAAAGAATTAGTTCTCCTTAATATGCGCGGATAGTATGGGTATATTATACTAAATCTAACATTTTGCCTTTATTGCATCAAAAACCTTATTGCCTTGAATTATGATACATTTTCGTTTATTTCGACTGTTCAAAGAAAAAGATGACTATAATTTGTGTAGTTTTAATTATTGTAGGACAAAAATATACCTAGGTATATTAATATGTCAGAAATGGATTCAGTAGCCGATTCTGAACAAAGTACTTTCAAGAAATGCGTTTAATATGTTACACTTTGTACATAGCTCTTCTATTCCGTCCATCTCATTTCTTTTATATTTTAAGTGCTACGGTAACAGCTTGTTATCAGACGAGCTATATGCTTGATCGTCACCGTGTTTATATAAAACTAAAATACTTAACACATAGTAAAGCATTGACACTTACAACACAACCATTTAACCCATCACACCATTAGCTTAATAAACCGAAGCATTGCAAACCTGTTTTACCACCAAAATCATTAACCTTTAATACGAGAATAATATACAACTACCGTTAATCAAATTAATTTTCAACATAACTTTAATATTAAAATGATTTACTTCGCTTGTGTTAAGAAATTTGTAAAAACAAACACACTGACATATAATTTTTCATTAACAACATGACATGGAACATGCTAAGGTATTTATTTTACGATACCTTTCGTTTAATAATTTGTTTTTTAAGCAGGTACAGGTTTTGTTTAAAAGAGACGGCATTTATTATAATGTCGACGGGTTAAAGGAAAAGTGTCTTAAGAGTAATTCGTATTGCTATAGTGTTTTGTTTTTTACCAGTATATAAAAGTAGTCACATGGTATTTAACCTAATGAGTCGCAGTTGCACACCGGCGCCCAGACATAATAGATTTTTAATTAAGTCTGGTATTCTAAGACTTCACAGATTGAGGCGGTTTAGGAGTTGTACTACGGCTTTCCATTGGCTACGATCCCAATATACCTTTAATCTAGTCTTCTCTTTTGATTATACCATTCAAACTTGATATATAGTTTATATTTACTTATGACATATTTTGAAAGAATAAAATTTCTCAAAATGCCTGTTTATTATTTTATCCTACAAACCCGCACTGGGAATAACTCCTGTGTCACGGGAGACTTAACAAACATCCAAACTACAGACACAAATAACACCCAGAACAACTATTTGTGGATAATACAAATTGTTGCCCTGTTTGGGGATCGAACCTACAACATTTGACGTAGAGGAAGCAAGGTGACTACTTAAACAATGACTACGTAATCCGCGCAGTAAACAACTGTTGCTAAGTCGAGGTTCAGAGCGCGGGGCCTAAACTCAATGTTTTATTCATTTTGCTTAGATATGGCTAAATTGACTCGTTTATATGATTAATGGATCTTAAGAAATTCGATAAGAGTATAATTAATAAAATAAATTACTGGTTTTACTGGCACGTTAGTACATTAACATAAGTAGCGAGTTAAGAATCGTCAAATGTACGCCCCACACTTTGTCAACTACATACTTTTCTCATCCAACACAGACGCAAAGAAACCAAGCTCAGGCAATCAGTCTTTCATAATATACCTATACCTACAGTCTCCTGACTCTTTCCCCGAAGGGTTAGGTAAAGGTGAATTACACTCACATTCCGTCAACTGTGAATTTAGGTCCCTTGTAATAGGAGGCTAGCTTAATTCCATACACCAAGTAAAAATACACACGCTGTGCTGTAACAGAAAATTTATTTGGAGAAAATTCCAATAAACATTGACTAACCCGGGCATCGCACCAAAGAACTTAAGCATTATATTTCTCGTATTCTCCTTATTCTTGACAATTAAAACAAGCCATTGTAAGATGTGTACCTTACAATCGTATAAGGAAGTATAACAAGAATCCCATACAGAGCCACACAACGATTTCAATACAGAAACAAAAATAAAACATTTACATATTACCTCGCTCGAGCATTGAATCCGGACCCCGCATTGAAATAATAAGTCGGCCGTCAGTTTAATTGACAAGCCTGCCTGATGGCTTGCAGTGGAGACAAGTCGTTGACGTGTAGCCCGCTTTATGTGGGTACAATGTAAATTAAGTTTAACCGCCGCGCGCAGCGGCCGAGCGCAGTGTTCGATTTTCAAATAAGTTGACAGGTGGGCCAATTTGGAACTAATCAAAAATATTATTAAAGTGAAAGTGATTTTGAAACGTTTTTGCTACAAGATTGCTGTACCGATTTAGATGAAATTTATTATGTAGGTATATCTTTTTTAATTATACCTAAATTATAGACATTTGAACTATTTTTAAAGCTAGTTCTCGATATTTAATTACTGGTGTAATCCTCAGCAGCAGGTGAGGACCAGTACCAGACCAGTAGCAACCTATTACAGATTATACTTGTATTGCAGATATTTATTTCATTAATTTCCTACAAGTAATTAAAAATAGCGATTTAATATGAGAGTGATTCTAAAAGGAACTACTTGTCTCGGGCTCGTGACCAATTATGAGGTTTCAGGTATTTGTTCGTTAAATCATAGTAAAAAATATTTTGTTTTACATTGAATTAACTAACAGCCAGGTAATATTATACTAAGGGCAATAGGCTCATTGTATATGATGTAAAAACTAAAACTTAACTGGCGAAATGTGAGTGTAATTAAATCAACTAGTTCATCGAGGATTATTGATTAAAGCGAATATACACTAAGCAAAGATAATTCAATATTGAGCACGTTGCACAACCAAAACCATGTACCCTTTCATACCCATAAAGAAAGTGAAATACGCCCGTTATTATAAAGGGTTCCCCTATGAATATCGAGATGAGAACCCGAGACGATACCTTAACGACGCAGAAATTGCGTTCTCAACAAATTAATGGTGATGCGTAACAACAGGTGCCAGAAATTAACAAAAACACACGAAAATAGACCCTTGCTGATATGTAATAAAGTTGATATTAGTTTGGTATTGTAAAAGGAATGATGGAGATCCTACACGGTCAGGCAAAACTGACAAGCCCCAACTGTCACACGTATTTTTTCGAGTGTCACATTAATTCGCTTTGCGACCTGTTGTTGATTTAATTTGAATTATATTTAAGGTGTTGAGTACGTGCTTTTAAATTTAATTATATTGTATTGTATGGAAAGAATAATTTAAAACTGGTTTCCACCCACTCGGGATTAATGTATAATAAGTGACGATCATTGTATGAGAAAGACGTGGGTCTACAGATTTATTTAAGCTACTAGACTTTCTTGGTACTGGCTTGGTTTAACAAAAAAGTTAATTACTTTGATTTTATGGTATATTTTTTGAATTCCTAATCACCAGTAGCGAGGAGGTACATTGAGATAACGGACATCAAGAAAACTTAAGACTTGAAACTACCATCGGTAATCGGATATTGTTTTTAATGTTATTTCCTGCAGTAAAAAAAAAACATTAGTTTGCAGTGTGGCTACGTGAATAGAGAATTCCAGTGTCGCTTGTGTTCGTTGCTGGGATGTATACTGTGTAATCCGGTTTATGAACAGAGTAGACACAACCAGAATCCACTTATATATTGAAGATCACACAATGGTTTAAGTATTGATTCCGTGATATTGTCTTCTGTTTACGCGAATGTTACTCATTGAAATTAAACTACTATATACGGATTTTATCGCGTTGTTTATTTAGCACTGTATTACAAAATTTTGAAAATATTACACTACTACTACTATTGATTTTATTTTACTAATTTATAAGCTAATAAAATTATTTAAACTATTAAATCTATTTATTTTTGGTTTACACTTTCTCCGACGTTTCGGTTGCTTTTCAGCAGCCATGGTCACGGGGAGACTAGGATGGTAGTTGTCTCAATGTTCCAGTGTAGTTATTTCAAAGTACCCGAACATAATTTAATTATTGGTTTTTCTATTTACGCAGAATAAGCTCAAAGTATCATGAAGTCTAGCTGTTTGTTTTTTCTTGGGTTTGACTATTTGAAGTACTGGATCCCAAGCTGGTGGTACATTCCAACCATCTTCTCTATTGAAATTGGGATGTTTTTTGATTTCAATAGCCTCGCGAAGCATCCTTCGTAGGAATCGGTGTTCTTTAGCGAGAATCTGTGGTTTGTGAAATGTGGTTGGTCCCCTGTTGTACATGTTCACGCACAGCAGACTTCAACGAGCGTTTGTGTTTTTCGTCAGCTCTGTGTTCTTTTATGCGGGTGCCTATGCTTCTCTTGGTTTGACCAATGTATGAGAGTCCGCAGTCACAATCTATTTTATAGACCCCTGCATCTTGTAAAGGTAATTGGCACTTGACGGATGGTAGAAATTGACTTATCTTCGTTGGCGGCTTGAAGTATGTGTTGATTGAAGCTCGCTTCAAGATGTAGCCAATCTTGTCAGTGACACCCCTTACATAAGGCAGTATAGCAGGCTGGCGCTCGACTGTGGCTGACTTTTCTCGGAATCTGTGACAGCGACGCGGCTGTTGGAGCTTGTTGTCTTGCAGTAGTTGCTTGACATGTTGAAGCTCGGCGTCCAGGTGTTTCTTGTCAATATTGATTCCGTGGCAGAGTGGCAATGTATGCTGTGTATGGGTTCAATTCCCGAGTCAGACAATGTGTTATTGTGTTTGACCTAAAAATATAGTTTGCGATATGTAAGTGTAATATTTTTCTGCCTACACTCCGGGAATATAGGCATAAGCCTATATATGTACCTACATAAGAAAATAGTAAGGCACTTGCTAGAGATCGTTTGCAAAACAGATATTTGAAAAACCAAAAAGAGGCCTCTGCCACCAATAGGACACACAAATTACTTAATTATTTTGTTTGTTACTCAATTGTTTAGGTAATAACTAATAAGTTACTAACTACGTTTATTTATACATATATACCTTATTTAACATCTGTATAGAATATTCATGTGATCCAGGGTTAAGCAAAGGGGTACTATTATACTTTCAACTATAGCTATATTTTAGATCCAATGCCAGGTGCTTAGCTAGTTATGTTGCTTGATGATGTATAAACAACAGGTTAATACCTTTATAAACTGGCTATCTAACAATCAAGCACCTTTTTTAAATCGGCCTAGTAGTTTCTGAGATTAGTACAAATAAATATACTAACTTTATAATATTAGTATCTACATACGTGGGAGAAGTCGCGGGCGACAGCTAGTATAATAATAGGTGTCAATCGATTTACAGTTGTGGTACATTATCACGCACCAATAACAAGATTGTCGGAACACAAGAAACATATCTCATACCATGTTGTTTCTATTGGTGCAGTATAGTCAACATTTACTTTCATTTATGGTCAGTGGAATACCCATTTTACGTCGAGCAACTTCTTAATAACTTCAAAACTATATTGCAATTATAGACATTGAAAGAAATTTTCAAGGAAAAACGGTCTAATTCATGAAAGTTTGAGAGGTAGGCTAGATTGAAAGTACCCCTATGATTGTATACACACAGGTAAATTCCTTCCAGAAAAAGTAAGCATTTTCTACAGACTTCCACTTGCTAAAATCTTAAGACATCTATGTTACTTACTCTTCAAATTTTGTAGGCGTTCTTGTCAGTGTAGGATAGTCTTATGTTAAAGTTCTTAACTCATCATGTATTGTGAGAATCTAAGCAAAAGAAAAGCTGCTTACTTGTATATAAATATTGTGTCAAACATTTTAAGGCATTAAACTTTACTAAAAACAAGTAGCGGAATGTTTCGACATCTACATTGATCATTTAAAAGCGGCCTTTGAAGTATAACCTAACAAAAATGTTTATCTAATTAAAATTAATAATTATTTGCACGAATTCAGTTAAAAGTTAACCACAGAATTTTCCTTTGAATATACATTCAAAGTGAAGGCGTTCGTCGTTTTGAGAGTTGTCATATTTCTGTGAGATGTGATATACGTGTATCTTTAAAGGTGGCTTGAAATGTAGATTCTTTACGGTTTCATTCTGAGAATAGATCGTGCAAAAATGCAAAATATGATATACTCTAAAAGTGCTGTACAGTATCACGTTTCTTGCAATTTAAATAAATGTAAACTGTCATAGATTTTATTGCATAAGTTCTTACTTCTGCTTATTCTCGATCCTGTATTTAAATGCCGGGACAAGCATATTATAATCGGATTTATCTGCTCTCTTAGTAGCAGGCAGTCTGATAAAATGTACCCGGCAAAAGACACGCCCTTCGAATCGGTTCTTTAACGTATTTGACAAAGTGTGGGTCTAATAACATATCTCTGCTTTCCTCCTCTAAAATTAAGCCGTGAGTATATGTAAGTGTTATGCAAGCTGGAATTAGAATTGTGCTATAATCTAACACGCGCCACATTTTAACGTAATGTTAGTCGAATGATTTTACGACATTACAAGTCAATAAAATTACATGTAATAAAAAACGCAGATGTTACAAGAGAAATACAAGCTTACGCAATGTTTACAACAACGACACGACAGAATGAAGTGTAGAGAAAGACGGAGAAAGATAGAGCCTTCTCTATCGAATGATTAATGAATGTAAAAGAGATCGAAATAAATGTCTATTTTTAAAGTGAATAAACGTTATTATTGTGATCCTCTTACACATAGTCTCACGCCTGTATAGTACTTGAAGAGGCAGAGGTTAGTTACATAGGTGTAATACTGCACGGATGACGTAATGTTAAAGTGGTCGCCTCGCCGCTGCTACTGCGCCGATTGTTGTAGGTTCGAATCCCACACGGGACAAAAATTGTGTGATCCACAAATGGTTGTTCTGAGTCTGGATGTTCTTTGTGTCCGTTATTTGAATGTTTGTAAAGTCCCCCGCATACAGGAATTATTCCGAGAACGGGAGATGTGATAATATTTTTAGTTACTACGTAATATAAGCACAGCTAATTGTCAACAACCAGATACATCTCTAGACTCTACTGTTGCTACTAATAACTTTTAAACTGATAAACCTCATCAGTCTTTGCCCACCCGGGCATTGAACCCGTGACCGGTCGTATAAGCCCGTCAGCAAACATATCTGCAGACGATAGATATCTAATACCACTTTGCTTCAAACTTTTCAAAATATTGAAAACGGACACAAAGGATTCTTGAAGCAACTGTTTGTGAACACACCAATGGGGTATCGAATCTACAATTCAACACACGTTTTGTGGGAAGGCAAGCAACCACTGAGTTACCAGTACAGTCGTTACATATTCCCTTACGAAGATACGTTTGATATTCACATAACATATTAAACTTAAGAGCAACTTAGAATAGGTTTCAAGCACATATCTATTCTAAACAGTTAAGGTACCGCACTGCACTTGTATCACAGAATACGTAATAGTACTAGTTCGTAACACGTACAATAGGGAATAGATAGTATATATTATATAAAGCAGGTCTGAATTCTGATAATAGGATACTGTGGCCTATTATTGTTCTTATGCCGGTTGCCTGACTTCTCCGGTCAATCTAGCTTTTTCGTATTGCCATCAAATAATTGACAAAGAGTTTCGGTACGAATGGAGTAGTGGTTTATGTGGTCGCCTCGCCATTGTCACTGTGCCAAGAGACGTAAGTTCGATCCCTATACAGGACAAAAAATTTGTGACGGCCACCAATTGTTGTTCTGAGTAGAAAGATACCTGTGACACAATGTAATCCTAGTGCGGGAATAGTCATTCTTAAAAAAGACTTCCTCAATGATGTTTTTCAGTAAATGCATACATATGTAGATTCTAACACAGGTATCATTTTATACTTAAAAGGATACCTCGATCCCTAGATGTGATATCGAAATAAAACATTTCTAATTTCACTTTTTAACCTTCATATGTGTGCATAGGTGGGTGCATGTCTGCCTAACCGTGCAAGGATACATCCAAATCGGTAGGCACAGGTGCATCTACGTTTCGGCAGCTATAACTTTTTCGTACCAAGTGATATGGGGCGAGCCTATCGTTATCTACACACAATTCCAGAATGTTAAAACTTTATTATTATTTATTATCTCTATTATTGCAGCCTGTATTGTTCCACTGCAGAACAAATGCCTCCCTCTCGTTTATCAATCATGTTCCTGTTATTCGCTAGTTTGCACCGGTCTCTACTGTAGCTACTTAATTCGTCTCGCCATCAACGGCTTGTTCAAACACATTGAAATCTTATGAATAAAAAAAAAACATTTCGTTCGTCTCGGAAGCCGAATCCGAGACTTCATCACTACCGTTGCGCCACCGGATCAGTAAATAATCTTTATTAAAGTTGTACGCCATACCACAATAATACGAGTACACCAGCTACCTAAGCAATAAACAATTATCATTGAAGTTCTTTGTAATAAAAGCTTTTATCATGTTGTTAAGTTTGCCTTTAATTGCCGACGAACGGAACGAAAATAAACAGTGACTCAGATGTTTATAACTTCAATGGTTTTGTTAATTAAACACTGGGTCAATATGAAGCCTTTGCTGGAAAATAATTACTGTCTTTAATAAATATTAGGAGTTTGTTTTATCGCCTTACGTAATAGTCTTGTTAATTTGTATCTGTGTGGGGCGAACTAAACTATTGTGTCATGGTTGTATCTTTGAATAATGGTATTCCTTTGGGTTTGTGGAAGTTAGATGGCAGTAGCTCTGTAATAAAACGAATATTCATATCTGCTAGTGCAGGAATTGGAGTCCAATAAAATATGATGCTATATACCAATATTAAAAAAAGGAAAGATTTGATTTTTGTTTGTTTGTCTGTTGGTAAGGATTGAACTCAAAAACGACTCAAACTATTTTAAAAATTCTATCACCATTAGTAAGCTATATTGTTACCAAATAACATAACCTATATTCTATTTAAAAAAGTACGGACAATAACATAATAATCTTACCTAATAAAACACAACTTCAGTACTGGATTAAATTCTATGTTGTAGAGAATTTTATAAGCATAGAATTCATGAACACGATATCCCGATTCAAAGACAAAATTTGTGTATCACATTAGAAATTGCATGTACCCTGGCTTTAACCTTCAGTAGTCTAGGGATCTTTAGAAGATTTCCTCTCTTAAGGCAAAATACTTTTCTTTTTCATGCTACTTGATGATCAATCAAAATTCTGTATCCCATTTCCAATAAGGCATAGCTATCTATGTATTCTATTCACAGTAAAGTGTAGCCAAGTCCAAAACGAGAAACCTAAAAATAGTAATATACACGCATAATTTCGGTGTGAGATATCTCTCAACCCCTTGGGGGCTGCAGGCGAAGGTCAATATATGTATAACATGACGTCGACAAACATATACTTGTTAGTAACCCACTATGCATATGATACCCTTTCAGTAAGAACTTAAACATCGAAGTACCGTCATTCAATATTCTGTTCAAATCGACCCGGGTATAAAAAATAACAGGCGACATTCGTTCAGGGTTACGATCTGTTTGTTTGACTTTATTAGCTGTGACGCGTATGACGTCAGACCCAATTTGTACCTACTAGTTTGTTAATTAGGAATCGATAAGGTGTTTGTTTACTTAGAATTTTGTCTGTACTTCCTTGAAGGGTAGATTGAGGTGTTAGTTGTTTAGTGGTCAAACGCTTATCTTTTTCCAGCAATGTTATTAATACCCATAGCGTTTACTTGGCATATTTTACAGGCGTCTAGCTGCTACCGATAATTGCCTAACAAAACCTCCGATAATTGCCTCGATGGCGTAGTGGTTAGTGTAACCGACTGCCACGCCTGTGGTCGCGGGTTCGATTCCCGCACAAGTCAAACATTTGTGTGCATGGACATGGATGTTTGTCTTGGTCTGGTTGTTTCTATGTATAATATGTATGTATTTAAAAAAAAAAGTATATATGTATGTTTATCCATTGTCTAGTACCCATAGTACAAGCTCTGCTTAGTTTGGGCTAGATGGTGTTGTGTGTATGTGGTAGAATATTATTATTATTATAATAACACTTTACCCGGCACAGGAATCAAATCGCTCGGTCGTCTATCGCCTACAGGCGACTAGCTAGTACCGATAATTGCCTAACGCAATCCGTATAACACTTTAGTGAGTATTATGTAATATGTGTGTGTCCAATAAAGAGTCATTCATTCATTCACTTTGCCCGACTCAGGCACCGAACTAATCGGCGTCAATAATGTACTTACGTCTTTTATCATTCTATTATGCAGTGCTAGGATTTTTAATAAACTTTCTCTTGAGCTTGATATGGATTTACTTAATACCAGAACAAACACAGTTGAAAAATTGATGAATAATGTTTTGTTCGCAAACAACCAGCCTTAACTCACGTTTTAAATTGGGCTATGTAACCTAACTTAAGTTAATTAATTGTAAGCAAAAACATAATTAGTACATAGTTCAAATAAAAGCTGTATAATAAATATTGTATATCTGTGGAAGCTTGTTGTCAGCATGTACTCTGAACATTCTTATACCATATATGTATTATTTGTCTATAAGCTTTCCGACAATAAATAAATTATAATTGGAAATATGTTGCTAATTGAATATCTTACCGAGCTACTAAGCTACTGCCTCAATTGAAATAGTAATATAATCGCATAGAATAGTTTAACTATAGATGACGCATGGATGCAAAGTACAAAGACAATTTCATCCCTGACGTAGAAATATGGATTATTATCAAAGCAATGACATGGTTAGTCGAGGCCGCAAGTTCAAGTCCTGTTTCATAGATTGTCTTTTATAATTTACATTTTTCTTTAGGATGGTAAATGCTTATAGATTAAATCTTAATATACCTAGTAGACTAGATTTTGCCGCGCGCTCTCGTAAATGTAGATTAACTTAAATTAAATTAGCGACAGTACTTTGTCTGGATGAAATGTTACCCTATGTCCTTTTCTATTCGCCTGACAACGTATATGCGAAATTTTATGATGATCGGTTAAGTAGTTAAGTAGTGAAAGCGTAACAAACAAATTCACATTCGCATTTATAATGTTAGGTAGGATTTATATCCGAACAATTAAGCTGAACAAAATCGATCATGTGTAAGTAAAGGGCCAGCGACATCGCATCATAAACCGTCCGTTAAGGGTGGACCACACGCGCGACCGCAGCACGCTGGTGCTTCGGCGACTTTATGACTAAAATTACCGTCCGCATCCGTCCGTTAGTGGTTTTCAATTTTTAAGGTTCCGTGGGTCAAGAATTTGTGAATAAACCTTAAATGCGATTTTAGTCATATTTATTCTTACTAGAAATCCATAATATATAATTTATTCTATTGAGTCGCAGCGGCACACCGGTGGCCTGATAAAATAGATTTCTAGATATGTCTGGTATTATAAGACTCGACAGAATAATACTTTGTTTAAATACGCTAGTCTCTGGAACATATCAAATTATAAAAAATATTTTCGCATTTGATAGCCCGATTCTTGATGAGGTTATATGATGAGTAACGTCATGCTGTGAGCCACGGCAGCGGAGCAGTGATCATAAACATGAGTGAAACCGCTGAGGAATGCTATTATTACATAGTACATACAAACATACTAAAACTCGTAATTATAGTTAAGTTGAATAGTAAATATGTGTTGTTTAGGAAAAAACCGTACGCAAACTCGCTCTCGAAAGTGGGGCCAGTAAATTAACATTTTAGTAATTTTTTGGAGCTCATTGGCGTCTCGGCGTGATCTGTCCTTTTATATATAAGCCTTAAGTAGGTCTGGAGGCTCTAGGATCTCAGTCTATAATAACTATAGCTAGTTAAGTCTGAGATCCTAAATTAAATAAAGTAAAACTAGCTTTAAAAGTTCTTGCACACAAGGCAAGTAGCTGAAGCAAGCTACTCAAGCAAACTATTCACTGTTATTCATACAGGCTACTCTTGCGTGCATGACTCGCGTTGGTCGTTCGCACGATTTGTACAAACCGCGCAAGTGCCTCCATAGCCATGTTACCCGCCTCATGTACAAGAGCCATTAGCCAGCGTACCTAGATAGGACGATAGATAACACCAGTTGACCTACTGGGCGTACCAGATCCCGGACTGGTGCCAAATGTGCCAGACAACTAACTTTGGGCTGGTTTGATCAGTTCGCTTTCAAATTATTCACCTATATATGTCCTCACTAATATTATAAACGCGAAAGTTTGTATGGATGTATGGATGTTTTTTACTCTTTCACGCAAAAACTACTGGACCGATTGCGATGAAACTTGGTATGCAGATAACTGGAGACCTGGATTCACACATAGCCTACTCTCTCTTTTTATCCCTATATTCCCACAGGAACAGGACTTACGCAGGTGAAACCGCGGGGAAAAACTATCCTTAATAATGATATAGGTGAGTTTGTTTGTTACGCTTTCACGCTTTAACTACTCGACCGAGCATTATGAAATTTCGTCTACACGATATCAAGGGTCTATATCCTTTTCTATAAAAGGACATAGGGTACCTTTCATCCAGAAAAAGCTGTTATTATCCTAAATATACGCGAGCGAAGCCACAGGCAAAATCTAGTCAAATATAAAATGGATGCCTCAATGTAGATTGAGTATGTTGAGTAGTAGTTCATGGAGAAATGGTTGCAGCACCTTACAGTTATGATTTTTAAACGAAATATTAAACTTTACTATTAAAAAGAGTGGCTATGAGTTTCTTGTCCGTTCTTCTCATGAGCCCTACACCCTTGCTTTGCTGAACGTGGCAGTAAAGATTAATACACAGAAAAAAAAATTACGTGTAACTATGACATTAATAAGTGTTATCTTGTAACCTAACTTGAATAATTTTTGTTTTGATTTGATTTGATTAGCAGCGGTAGTGAATGCAACTACTGAATACATACTCGAGTTTTCTCTCAAGAAATATCACTAGCAGCAGGTAATCTGAAACAATGCTTGGTAGACTACAATAGCCTCGGTCCCTATTACGTGAGTACATACAAGTAGGTAATCTATATTTATTATATTTTACATAATATATACCTTTTATGCCTACTCATTGATATACATATATTACTTAAATGTATTGTATAATTACTTCGCTTCAACTCAAAAACTCAAGAAAATACTAATCTAAACTTATATCAAAGGTTCAAACTAATAAGCCTTTTAACTGGTATGCAAAGTAAATGTCGATTTGACCATAGTCACACATAATTCGGCTTCCAAAACAATATTTATGGACAAACGTACCATAAATGTTTAAAAACCAATTAACTTTTTAAATATGAAGGAACCCACACGGCGCACAACGCGACATTCTGTACATATTTACATTAAATTTATATAAAAAAATGTTATAAAAATATTCCAGTAACTATTCAAAGCCGGTTAATACCGGCGTAAACCGGTTCCAGTTTTAAAAATAATTAACCTTTAACGGACTTTTACGGTTAATTCCGTAATCAAATTAAATTTTATTCGTTCCGGTTACTTATTTGAGACGAAACTGATTTGTTTACGTAAACATTAATTTACAATAAAAAGTGTATTAACAGGTTATTAATATCCCACTTATGGGAGAGAGAAAGCACTTTGAAGTTCCCAGCAGTAATTTACATTTCTATGAGATAAAGATTTATAAAAATAAATATTGGAGAGTCAATACCGTAATGTTTGGCATTAAATTATTATCTACTCTTGTGCATGGTTTTATGAGCTGGTAATCGTTCGATCTATTTCATCTGACTGCTTTGGGTCCGTGGCGTAATAAGTACATATGCGCTTATGTTTGCGTGCAGTCGCGAGGTTTCGATTCCAGGCGCGGACAAATCCGAATTGAAATTCCTAAAAGCAGCACGTAGTCTAGAAATAGGTACACGATAATTACATGGGGTCTAAAATAAATCTGGTAAAAAGTGCGTGTAATTTGTACACTTTGGGGGATATGAGTGAGTGCGTGAGCGTGATTATACGTCTGAGATAACATACAAACGAAAATCCTAACTAATATTATAAATTCGAAAGTAACTCTGTCTGTCTATCTCTCTGTCTGTCTATTGCCTTTTCACGGCTAAACCACTAAACCGATTTAGATGAAATTTGGTACAAATATAGTTTAAAACCTGGGGAAGGACATAGACTACTTTTTATTGATGTAGATACCACGCGGGCGGAGCCGCACGCTACACATAGACATACAGCTAGTATTTAATAAACACATTACTAAATTCTTTGTCAATTTATGTATACGTTTATTCCTCTTGATATCGATATCCTATCTATTTATATATATATATTTGGAGGAGCATATTGTAAATGAGGTGACTACAGCTAGAGTGTACAGATGCTAATACATCTAGTAGTCTAGGTTCGATACCCCACATAAGACAAAAAATAGTGTGCCTTTCATAGTTGTTCCGAGTATGGGTGTTGTCTGTAACCGTTGTTTCAATATTTAAAGACAACAATTATCTTTAGTGCGGTAGCGGTTATCTTTAAGAAGAAAAGAAAAGCTTGCCGATTTCCAGTTACTGCGTAGTAACCGGAAATCGGCAAGCTTTTCAACACTAAGGCCGAAGATCTAATGTTATTTGTTCAAACTTTAACAAAACTTGCGCGAGCCAAATATTAGTTTGTTGTTTCGATTCTTCGTTTCCTTAGTGGTATTTGCTGTAACGATTGTTAAGACACCAACTTTATATGAAATAAACCTTATGTAAACAGCGATAACCTAGTGGGTTAGCCGTTACACAGAACCGTTGAACTGCTACACAGAGGTCTTGAGTTCGATCCCAATTTTGCAGTTGTACGAATTAGTGTTAATTATCGTTCGTTATAACCGTGAAGAAATGCTTTCCTTTAGAGTTCGTAAGGAAACCTGAATATTTGAAAAGTCTCCATAATGTTCTCGAAGATATGAAAAGTCTGCCAACCTGCACTACGCCAGCGTGTTGAACTGTGGCTTAATCCTTCTCATACAGAGAAAAAGGACGTGCCCAGCAAAGGCAGCAGCAGGGCTGATATTAATATAAGTTTTTATATGCAGGCTAGCATACTTAACGGA
The DNA here is from genome assembly GCA_963675205.1 of Catocala nupta. Taxonomy (NCBI): domain Eukaryota; kingdom Metazoa; phylum Arthropoda; class Insecta; order Lepidoptera; family Erebidae; genus Catocala; species Catocala nupta. Next base: position 16,899,042 of record OY776104.1, read on the forward strand.
TGACGATATTCTCAAAATCTCATAAAATTTACTGCAATGCAATTCGGAATTCAATCCCACTTAATACAACAACCAAATAAAAATTTTACAACTTTGAAAATGCACAAAACGCAATAAAATTTAGTCAGAGCACATATTACTCGCATCATATTAATAAAATACACTCGTAAAACGATAAATAAATACTTCAAAAATTATTTAATGATTTTTTTAGATGCACTTAATTTTGACTACTGCTTGTTAAATATAGAAATTGAAGTGCATTTATTCCCTTAATTGACACGCTAAAATAACCCTTTTAAGCATATTGCATGCTCGTCGTTATTTCGAGGGCCATAAGTCTTATATTACCATAAATCTGTCATCGCGGTTAATAAGGCGACGCGAGATGGAAGCGTAGTTTTGAAGTACCGTTTAGATAATTTCTGTGTCGGTTCTTGAGATGCGCTGAGATGTATAAGATGTTTGTGACGAAAGACTTAAAAAAATGTTGGCAATGTTTTCAGATTTGTCGATAATGATTGATAATGATTTTTTGATAATGTCGTTAATAATATGGTATTTGTCACTGTGTTACAAGTTTTTGAATCTTAACAACGAATTCATAATGGGCAGTCCATTCCACAAAGTACACAGTACAAATCCATAACATTTGCTTTAAGTAAGACCATAGGAAGAAGTTTTTGGAAATTAAATAGTCTATATAATAGGCGGTCTAGTAATACCGCATGGGCATTGACTTATCCTTGCACTATATAATATGTATATATATTGCAATGTTAGGATTCAAATGTCGGGCCAGGCAGTGATTATTTAACAGCATGACTAACGTAGTGGGTTCGTAGCGCATACGCGACAAAAATTTGTGTAAACCAGAAATGGTTGGTCCCAAATCTGTTTATTATTTGTTATTTGCGTCAAGTGATTGAACGTTTTCCTCGTTATACTGGAACTATATAAAGGGCATAAAAATCAATTTCGCTAACTAACTTCTGAAATTGCCGTTCTGAGCTGTCTTCAAAAGCTGTTAGAAGTCGCTGTTTCAACGCTAAATACGCTTTCTCTGCCGGTGGTGTCAATATAAGGTCGTGAACATGCTGTAGAGGGTTCTTGGTTAGCTTCGCGACCACCATTTGAAACTTCGCTAAGTCGCTTTGTTTCTGAGGCTCCATGACTGCCTTGAACTGAGCGAACCACATCCGCGGCGTCTCAGCCCAAAATTCTGGAATCCTCGCCGAAACGCTTATCGAGGCCAACTCCGTAACCGCTTGTGTAGGGTTCATCGTACCTTGTTTTTAGTTTCCCTTGAAGTTACCCGCCGGATCAGGTATATTTTCCTCAGTCGACGGGGAGTCGTCCCACGCCGACACATTCTTCTTACATGAACACGATATAACTGTAGTAAGGCTTTGGGACGACTGTGATTCCTATGGGTGATCGGTACGAGCGCAATACAATAATGTGCTGTCAGCAGAATACAATAAAATGTTGCAACAACAGCATTTTTAAAAAAGAAGAGTAATCTTGCCATGAAATACGTGTATTTGCACTCAACTGCCACTGTTTTTAGTTGACAGTATATGCGCACACGCACCTTCTATTAAGCGTTTAAACAACGGTAGCGAAAAATGAGTGCAATACATCACTCCTGCCTAACCCTTCGGTATTACAAGCATCATGCTACGATGTATGACGCACATTATTTATTTAACCAAAAATATTACATACAAATATGACGAAACGCGAAAATAATTGACGAATCCTTGTTAAACTATTTTAATTGCGTTTACACGTTTTATTCAGTGTAGCGAATTATGAGTAAATATTTCTATTTATATAAATTCGTGTGAAATTGATTGATACACCAATTTATACGTTTCAAAATTCCAGTGATATAACGAACCAATGCGGGTTCATTCATATGAAATAAATAAAGTGCTTGTTAAAAATGTTTTTGATTTATATTACAAATATCAATATTACTGTGTAAATATAGATTACTAGTTTATGCCCGCGACTTTGCTCGCTCGGTAATAGTCCTTTTTTTCTGAATGATACCCTATGTCTTATTCTGTACCTTTGACAAAGTGTGTGCGAATTTCAGATACTGACTTTCATGATCAGTCCAGTAGTTCAAGCGTAAAAGCGTAACAAACAAACCCACATACACATTTATAATATTAGTTAGGTTAGGGTTTATTTTTATATAGTATAACACATGTACACATATTTTTTAAGGTTTAAGCAGTTGTGTATGACACTGGTCAAACTTGGTACTGCTACTAAGAAAAAATTGATTATACCACTAAACGTCTTATCTCTTCCGTGGCATAAGATTGTGGTCGATTGTATGTGAATACTACCTACTACTCTCTGCCGTATCTCATGCCTATACCTCGTCTAAGATTTCACCCAAAAACGGGTTAGGAGCGTTCTGCGCTCACCCACAGTCCGCGTAAAGTTGTAAAGACCATCTGAGGCCAACAACTAAAACAAACACAAAAAAAATGTATGAGTAGTAGGACATCGCTGATTTCAGCATGAAGCCGACTCAACCGGGGAAGGACTACCCTCTCACAGAATATTGACGTGAAATAGCAGTATTTCACGTCGTTTCGTTCGGTGCGTGAAAGTGCCGGAGACCCAATTACCCTCTTTTCCCCTTCCTGCTCCTTCTCTTTCCCACTTCTTTTTTCCCTTCTTCCTTCCCTAAAGGGTCGGGAACGCGCAAGTGATGCCTTTCGTGTTGCAGGCGTGCATTGGCTGCGGTAACCACTTACCATCAGATGGGCCCTAAGCTTGTTTGCCAAAAAAAAAAAAATTACATCCGCATATCGCCAGCTATGATTTTAGATCCTAGCTACGATTGGTATGTAGTATCCTATTTAAAAAACCACCTTGAATTCAGAGCGTTATATCAGACGTACGCGTCTTGTGTGACACATTGCTTCCCTACTTGATGTCAACATTAACACGCTCACTTTGCTACACTCCGACCGATAGACTGTGTAATAATGATATATTATATCTTTCATAGATCTCAGAATACCTACAACTATTTATGTTTGTCTATAAATATTGGTGCACTACAAATGTTTTGTTTATATTGTAAGCTTGAAGGCATTTGCCAGAAAACTATTTTTGTACTATAACGGTGGCATATTCACAAACAGCTTGCCTGACGTAAAGTGGTTGTTATGGACGGTTGACATACCAATGGTCTTTTATGACTAAATATATTGTAGAAAACCATTAGAAAACCAACTAACGGCCCGCCACTAATACGCACAGATTGAACACTTAAGCACTCATTCAAATTTCCTTCTATTGGCCTCCCAATTTACCTACGGCGTTGAAGTTCTCAAGCATCACACACACACAATCACGGACACAAAATACATACATACAGATACCTAGTCTCCTATAACTCTGAAGGTAGGCTGAGGTGTATATTCCACACTCAAATATCGATAGCTATGGTTTTAGGACCCACATAATACGAGGCCTATACGTTTACTGAGCGTAGTTCTAGACTCCTCGCTGCCATTGAGTAATAAAACCAAATAACACTGTGCTCGACCTACGACCGATTAAACCTGACACAACAGCAGTCGAATATTCTACCGCTGCGCCACTCACCACCAAATAAAAACCACTTGAAATTCAACCCTTCTCATCAAACGTCTACCGAGCCCCTCAAAGCCAATAGCGTGATGATTGCACACGTTGTGGAAACAGTGTCATGCATCGTCGATTAACCTAAATTACGTTGTACAAATATTTGTGGGCCCGTTTACCGCACGTGTAAAAAATCGATCAGTGTATATTTAGAATATCGGACGGTGTAGCAATCGCTGTCATCATGATTTAAATGCGTTCACTTTACAGTTTCATACACAGAATTTTATGAGTATGACAGAAAAGTTGGATCTTAGGATTCTAGATTGCATATCATACACCTCCATACCTTTAGGAGAGATGTATTACACGCATATTTCGGCAGCTATGCTTTTTGGATTGCACGTAATACGGCAAGCTCGTTGCTGTCTACCGAACACAATTGCTGACTACGTATTGCAACTCAAAATTTATTGTCAAATCCGACTTTGACAGTCTGTCTATATATATAATAAGGTCACATGGATCGCGGAATGGTTTAAATAATCACCTCGCTACTATGCCGCGCACGCTTAGGACAAAGTTTACTAGACTATAGACATCTATATTAGATGTTTTTCGGATTTGGTGTTTGATGGATAGGATAAAATTTGGTAGGTATTAAGACAAATAACGGACACAAAGAACGCCCAAACTTGGAAAAACTCTTTGCGGACCATACAATCATATACTGTGTGGGGATCGAACTCACAACACTCGGTGCAGTAACAGTGGTGAGACGACTACTTACACCACTACGCCATCGTGCAGTACCTACCTATTACAAAACTTATGCCTCGCAAATCTATACTAATATTATAAAGAGATAAGATATGATTTTTATTTGTTTGTAACGATTTAACTCAAAAACTACTCAACCGATTTAAAAAATTCTTTCACCGTTAGATAGCTGTATTATCACCGAATAACATAAGCATATTTTATTATAAAAAAGAAATGATATTAACGTAACCCAACCAAAAACAGTCCAAAAACGAAGTACTGCGCAACACCAGTCCCCTTTTATATTTCTGTATGAAGCTGAGGTGGTACGAGTAACCGAACTACTTTTCGCGTCGGTCACTTACGCACAATGGCCCAATTGTGGGGCGGATAACACACGTCCAACTAACTAACATAACCTAACCTACATTTACGCGAGCGAAGCCGCGGGCACAATCTAATTGGTATATAAGATCTAAAGACATTGCTGCCTATATGAGCCCCAAATACATGCCACAAACGTGCTTATATACAAGTAACATAAGTTATTACGCTCACATGCGGTAGTTTATGATTGATTTATCCGCGGCAACACGCGCCGAACTTAATTACTACAGTTAAACAATACGAGTTAACGGAGCCTTGGGTTATGGATGTACGACGAATAGTTTAAGTTAGTTATGATTGGGAACAGAACGACTGTTTCAATGGTCTATAGGGACTGCTTTGGTCCAGAGTTACTGCTTTCTTAGTCCAGTAGGAAATCCCTGTTGGGCTAGTTCGATAGTCCTGTAGGATAGCCTCGTGCGTTCTTGGTTCGGTAGGACACTCCCTAGTTGGGCTTGTTTGATTTTTCGATAGTCCTGTAGGGTAGTTTTGATGCTTAATTCGAATTGGACTGGTCGTGCGAGTTCAATTTTTGAATTATGTGATTTTCATCATGGCCGGGTTAAGAGTACCCTAATCGAATTGAATGAATAATCGTAACTAATATTATAAATACGAATGTGTTTGTTTGCTTGTTACGGTTTTACGTCTTAACTACTCGACCGATAATCAAGAAATTTCGCAAACTCGTTATCAGGAGTACAGAAAAGGACATGGCGTACTTTTCATCCAGAAAAACGCAAGCGAAGCCAGGATCAAAACCTAGTATAATATAAGTGTATAAAGCTTGAAAGGTTTGCCAGAATCGTAGCATGTGAAAATCTGTCATCTCTGCTCTATCCCTAAGAGAAACGGGTAAGTCGTAAGTCTATGTATGTATTAAGAAAATTATCGGTAAAAGAACAAAACCTAGAACTATGGCCGGTCGAAGACAATAGGTTCGACCCCGATCCCATTTACGTGCGATCTAAATATAGGTAGCACAATGAATGGTTCACCTCTGCTGAACCCTTTGAGACGTTAACTCGTAACACCTTCAAAGGCGTGCTCTTGATAAAGAAAATATACAAAAGCCAATAACTAGTCTAAAATGTAGCATATCTACATAGGCATCGAACTTGTTAACTTACCATAAAAAGTGTGATGATATTTCTCTTTTTCTGTACCTAGTAAATTTTAAATTACTATTTACTTAAAAATTGCCATGCCTTGTTCTAGTAAATAAACATATTTTCTTGTTGATTTTCTTTCTTGTCTTATTTGGTAAACAATCCTAACCAATAATTCAAATGCGACTATGAGTTTGTTTGTTACGCTTTCACGCCTCAACTACTTAACCGATCATCATGAAATTTCGCATACACCAAGTAAGGAGTACAAAAAAGGACTTAGGGTACCTATTAGCCAGAAAAAATTGCTGTTCGTGAGGGATAGATTTCATTCACGCGAGCGGAGCCGAATGCAAAATCTAGTTGATAATAGAACCTCTCTACATACAGATCTGATCACGACTGGTAGCAACAACACTAGCGGTACTCAATTTTATTAATGACATGACGAGTAAGCAATCAAATGCAAGTTTTGGTAAACAAGAATTCTTAAAAACACATTGTTTCTAACTTTTGTAAAACACAGGTGATTATTTGCTTTTATTTCTCGAGAGTGGTAGATAATAATAGTAATTCGATACCCAAACGGGATAGAAAGTAGAATATGAGCTACAAATTATTATTCTGAGTCTGAATGTTCATTGTGTCAGTTGTTTCATGTTTGTTAAGTCTCCCGCGACACAAGAATTACGTCTAGCGCGCGAATCCTCCGTTCTAAAGGAGAAAGAATAAAGATGTTTAAATAAAATAAATAGTAGTGTATATATTTTTATTTGAAAGCTTACCTCGGAGATGCAGCACAGTAAATAGTATTGACAATAGGCGAGCCAAACACAGGACTGTTTTATCAGTCCTGTTTGCACGCGAGCTACTAATTAGTGAACTTAAACAATAAGGTGCCACGCCGGTAGTGTCGCGAACAGGCGCATCGACTAGTGATGTGCACGAGGAAATGTCGATGAAAATGTCAAAAACATATATCGATTACATATATGAAACAAAAAAGGAATTGATGAAATGTGGGCAAGATGACATGATTAGAAAGCATGTAAATGCGATGACGGCTGATTGAGGTGAATGGAGGAAAAGTTCATATTGCGCCGACACCAAATAATAACGAATAGGAATAAGGAAAGGAGAATGACGAATGATAATGAGGAGTATTATCCTAACTAATATTATAAATGAGAAAGTGAGTTTGTTTGTTACGCTTTCACAGCTTAATTACTCAACCGATCAACATGAAATTTTGCATACACGTTGTCAGGGGTACAGAATAGGATATATAGGGTACCTTTCATCCAGAAAAAGGAACTGTTGCAAACCTAACCTAACATAACCTACATTTACGCGAGCGAAGCCGCGGGCGAAAACTAGTAAAACATAATATAAAAATAAAATATTAGTATTTAAACCTTTCAAACTTGCCTATATAGTATACAATACGCGAGCAAAACGAGTAAACTAAATATAAATGTGGCTTTTTGTGTACATGTACACGAAAGCCACATGTAGGTTTAGTTACGTTAAGTTAAACATATTGTAACAAAGCTGAAGATACGTCTTATAGATATTACTTTAGACCGGTGCTCTCACTACTTTTGTAAGATACAACAAGCTAAAATTCAAGTCAAAAATGCACATATACAGAATGAGTAGGTGCGTCCTCAGGACCTAATGTAATAAAAAAAATCATACAACTGTAGTAGAAAGCTCTAGAGTAACTTTATTTGTCTCTCCCACTCAGCTTGATCGTATACATAGATTAGTAGATATCAATAATAAATCACTAAGTTTATGTAGCTGGCATGGCTTTGACTACACAAAGCAGATATTTACTCCTTACCGACATTTTGACATCCTTCTCAGTAATAGTATATTATTATATAGTTATTAGGTGTACGAGGGAAAAACGCGGGATATAATAATACGTACTCCGGGAGCGCCGGCTGTTTTACTTATATGCGTATTTACTATATTGAGGTATTGCTCATCTCGTCATAGGTAATACAAGAAAACAGAAGCAGCCGCTAGTTCCTTCACACAAATCAACAAAATTTAATAAATTAAACGTGTAAAACTAAAAAATGCACTACAATATCATCATCTTTCTAGGTTTAAAGAAAAGTTTGTATCTTTATCCAAGCTTAATTATTCTACACAACCACACAATAACTTTCACCGATGAAACTATTTAGAAACAAGAACAACAAAACAGAAAACTTATACTCATCTATTAATACCACTCCGACAAAGCTAAAATTAGTGCTTGGCTATATCGATACAATAGTCGATAATATAAAATCGGCAGCGTCGTGAACACGCTCGGTCGTCGCATTTTATAGTGACGTGAATTTAAATTATCGATTATGTAGAAGGTAGACAAAGCGAGCAGTCTCTAAAGAATCTTGAACGATATCCTCGTGTCATGCACACCGCACACGGGCAGATGCATTTTTTAGGGATGCGATGGATTTATATATATCGATATATTCTGCGTGCGTAGTTTATATCCCGTTATAATATTATAGCTATATTGTAAAGCTGGAATAACTTCAAAATAACATTAAATAAATTCACGTAAAATCAGAACAAAATTAAAGTTAAGCAAGTTTGATTGAATCCATATGGACATATATTCTGGATTGGATATTATGGAGCTTATATTCATCAGAATATAAGCTCCATAATATCCAATAAAGAATATCTATAATCTGCTTTGCCATAAAAAGGATCACCTTTTTATGGCAAAGCAGATATCAAATAAACCAATTATATATTTTGGACAATACTCAGATGATGCATTGAAATAAAAGGATGCTACTGTTTGTATTATTATGCGTTATTTACGTAATATTGTCTCCTGTTTACGCGAATGTTATTTATGATCTTAGTAAAATTAAACTTGTAGGTACTTGGATTACATTATACAAAGGGTTGTAACGAGATAATTTTACGACTATATTTTCAACATATAATGACGTTACACGTAAATAAGATTGAAATTAAACTATTATATACGGATTTTATCGCGTTGTTTATTAATCACTGTATTACATAATTTTGAAACTATTACACTACTACTACCGAATTTTACTAATTTATAAGCTAATAAAATTATTTAAACTATTAAATCCATTTATATTTAGGTTTACATTTTAGTTATATATCGTATATAGTAGTTTAATTTCAATCTTATTTACGTGTAACGTCATTATATATTGAAAAATTGACGTAAAATTATCTCGTTACAAGACTTTGTATAATGTAATCCAAATACCTACAAGTTTAATTTTACTAAGATAATTTATTTATGAGCTCTGGTAGATATTTAGATTTATTGATTAGTTTTGAAAATGACTCGACAAGGGATAAATCGGCGTTGTATGCCACATGGCTTGTCATACTCAACGTTGGTAATAAATAATAGTATTAGTACAAGCTGAATGACCTTTACTAAGTTTCAACAGCCCACTTCAATCGTCACACTATTAACCAACATGCAAGCGACAAAATCATATCCTAGTAATCGATGAAGACAATATTATCGATAATATTTTCTCTACCCTAAACTATAAGCACACGACTAAAATAAGAATACGACGGTGCAACAGGCGGTCAGGACTTTTTGTTCCATTCGTTCGTTTTCCAGCGGCCGGGTTAAGCACGATCTCACAGGCTTAGATAATGTGTACTCTGATGGTTTTTAGCTCGGCTTTGTTAGTTCTAAAATAAACTTGCAGTCTATTTTGATAGTTGAATAAAAGCGAGGTCTGTTGGGTGGCGGTATAACTTGCGCATTTTGGTAGCGGATTATGACGCCACATGCGAACTACTCACTATATCACCGACATTGCAACTGCATTGTTATCTTTACTGTGGCATTTTCCAAAATACCTAATTTATAAACAGTGCATTTTTCGTTCAAGAGACGCCTTAATTGATTAACTCTACTTCTCCTGCTGCATACGTTAACGGCCTATGCTGAATATGCAGTTGGACAAGGTGTAATACGTTTCTGTTGACTGTTACGAGATTCTTAAGAGCAGCAGGCCAGCAATAGGCTTGTCCTGAATTATGTAGCACCTTAAACATGTGTGTATATAACTCTGGCTACACCTTCGAGTATATACAGATGTGACACTGTGAGTCTAATAGCCATCACATTAATTATAGTATTTTGCTCGTTATACGTTTGTGGTGTAGAGATAATATCAGTTTTAAATACATAAAAGCATAAAGATAGAATTATTTTACAAATTGGTATTTTCATTTTCCATTTACCTTATTTACGAAGCTTGTACGTTGTACCCGGAAAAGAATCAAGACGTGTTATGGATGTTACAAATGTACCTGTAAACAAAAAAGAAGAAAATTAACTAAAATCCAGATACATACATAGATCTATGCACCTAAATGACGCATTGGTAGCCAGTGATGTTATAAAATTTGTTAGTACGGCGTAGTAATAAGGCAAGCTTATGTATGTGTGTCGGCGTACTTCTAGTCTCCGTACCGTCGAGAATATTCTATCAGGAAAACTCAATAACTCTGTCCGCTCCGAGAATCGTACCTAGGTCACAATCGGCCGTAAGAAAACGCAATGTTATGCCATTGGATGAACGAGTCAGTATGATCGTTTTTATGGCAACAGCTATTACGATCACAAATTACCGGCCAATTACCTTGGTGCAATTGCGTAACTCAACTAAAATAACACCAAGGCTTAAACTAGAGAACTAGAGCCATTAAATAGATGATTATGGATGGCCGGCTCAATACTGCATATAGAAACTGCGAATTGCGTGTTGGTTTTAGTGGTCGCTTAGCCTGCGCAGAGTACTGTGGGTTCGGTACCCCCACGGGACAAAAATATGTGTGTCTGTTCTGTGAATGTTTATATAGTCCCCTAAGTAACAGAATTATTCCTAGTGCTGGACAACTCCTCACACGATTCGTTTAAACAAAATCTAAAAATTCACCAGCTGTAGTTTTAGTTCCCACGTTATAAGGAGCGATCATACTACCGTCTACCAGACTACGAGCTACTACGAGCTGCATTAGGCCGGCCATCTGTACCTCTCTAATTTGTGAACGTAAACCGTACTATTAGATTGCAATCAATTAAAGATAACGATCGTTTAGAAGAAATCAGTTTGAGGGCACAACACTACACATTACCGATTGCTATGTAAGATTGGAGATAAGACTCCCATTAAATTAGACAATTATGTTTCGTTAGCAAGCAGCGTAAACTATGTGTAATACTAGATTAAATCCTAGGAAGTCTGCGTTGAAAGCTTTAGATTCGATTAATATTGACAAAGGGAGGCCAGCGCAAGGTGGATGTATTTTATTTTTCTACTATATTGTAGTTGTTCTGGTATAGTTTCTAATAGTAGAAGTAGTCAGATAAAATGGGACCAGCACGCAGTTGTACGCGCGATTGTAATTGAGTTTCAAGTTTTGTGATAATTTTATTCCTTACACGTGATTGCCTATTTATTTTGAGCTGTTAGTTTTGAATACCGGTTCAGGTCAACAAAAAGATAAAGGTATTATTTTTTAGAAATTTTATGTTGCATTTCGGATTTACAAAGTTGACGATGGTTCCCACGCCTGGGTGTTCACACGAAGACTTTGATCCTGCGCCTGATATTTTTTCATAGTAACGATGAGAGTGGCGGAATAGATAGTGCGTTCCTGTTTGAGTACACACAAGTGCACTATATTTACCCCTGCGCAGATTGCAGATGATTTTTAATCCAAATACTTAGACACACATATTTTTGTAAATATTTTAATAATTATCTAACTTTTGTTATTATTAATCCAAAACTATGTTATGCTCGTCGAAAGACGTACAGATGATTTTAAATGACCATCAACTTCAATACATATCGCAGCCAAATTCATTAACATCGTGGAACATACAACAAGCATCACAGGCTCATTACATCACTTCCATAATTAAATGCTACTACTTCATAAAGCCTATCATTAACACATCTGATTGAATTTCATTTCAAATCGAATTATATTATAATGTCATACATGAAGTTTAATTGTGCATATGGAAGCGTTATTACATTTCAATGAACTATTTATGCCAACTACGTTAGGTATTTTAGAGTAGTAGAGCCTCGCTGATTTCAGCATGAATGGGCCGGTTCGACCGGGGAAGGACTAAGCCTCTCACAGAATATCGACGTGAAATAGCAGTATTCCTACTGTTGTTTCGTTCGGTGAGTGAGAGTGCCGAAGGCCCAATCGCCCCCTTTTTCCCTTCCCGCTCCTTCCCAGTTCCTTTCCTAAATGGTCGGCACCGTGCCAGTGATGCCTCTAGTTTTGCAGGCGTCCAGGCTACGGTTACCACTTACCATCACGTGGGCCGTATGATTGTTTACCAAATAATTTGTATTAAAAAAAAATATATATATATATAAACACACCGATGATTTTGTATTGACTTTACAAGTATTTTTCATACTACCAAGATGGCGATCAAGCATACGGCCCACCTAACTTATTACCATTTGCCACAGCCTAATGCCGCTTGGTTAAGACGTCTTTAAGGTTTGATGGGATGGCAATCCGACACAAACATCTTTACGTGCTTTTCGAAGCTAGTGGTGTGTGTCTCTATTATTTTTTGTTGGCCCGGGATTTGAACCCGAGACCTCATGTCTAGCAATCGCATATACTACCGCTGTGCCACAGAGGCAGTCAGTTAAGACATTTAAGATGTAATGAAAAGACAGGAACATGAGAAGTAGCTATGTAAGCATTCGAAACTTTCACATACCAGGCGAAAAGCAGTAACAAAGAAAATATGTTTAGGTAGGGATTCTTAGATGATCCCAATCTAAGCTGTTTGTGCGGTGCAACCCAAACGATGTTACACCTTATATTGTGCCCTGAGTGCCCTAACAACTGCACGCATGAGGACTTGACGATTGCTTCAGATGGCGCAATCTAGGTGGCTGCGTTCTGGGCCGCTACCATATAATATTAAGCAATGATTGCCACCGAAACGCTAAGAAGCAGAAACAAAGCTAATTACTCCAGTTGCCTGATAAAAGGTGGTAAATCATTCTGTAGGTATACCAGCCAACGAGCCGGTACACTCGCAGAAGTGACTGTGTATATGCATACTGTCACCAAATAATTGGCAGATGCGGGCTTTCACGCTTGAAGTTAATGCACCTCTAGTGGCACTGTGCCTACGTCTTTTGATTAAACAAACGCAAGACTGTAGTAGATAAAATAGATATATTACAGAATATATCTGATCAATAACAGTGTAATGCGATATATTTAGTAGCTAAAGTGTTATGATGTGGTCCATTTGAAAAGCGCCTTAGTCAAACATCGCAGTGCGAGTATGCAAAGTGCTGCTCTGCATTTGATGCATGCGAGTGATGCTTTAAAATGGATTTATATCACACCGAACTGTATTTTAGAGGAATTCATTTTAATTATCTATACTAATATTAAAAAGAGGAGAGATTTGAATTTTGTTTGTTGTCTGTAGGGTTTAACTCAAACTACTCAACCGAAACCAAAGATATTTCTTTTTCACAATTTGAAAGCTGAATTATCAGTCAATAAAATAGAAAATTTTATTTTTTTAAATACTGTTGTTAACGCAACCTAACCTACTTTTAGGCGGACAAAGCCGCGAGCAAAATCACGTTTTTAATATTTAGAAGTAATGTTCAGATAGCCTTTAAACACATGAACTAAAAATAATGGAAAGGATTTTTTCTTTTTTTGCGTTTTGTGGCTATTCTAGTGTATGAGACTTTTTAATCATCTGGATAGTTTAAGAATGAGGTTCTATGAAACGTTAGGACACTCTAAAGGTTCTTAATTATAATATTATAAATATGCAAGTTTGTTTGATGTTTGTCAGTGATATTTTGCATAGTTAGGTAAGGGGATATTTTTGTGATAGATAACATAGCGTATTATTTAATACTTGTAAAGTCCACGGTTTTCGTAGCACACTCATTCTTCTTTACAAGCATGGTAGCGACATTCAATAACCAAGTCGAGTCCTCTATGGGAATAATTTCGTAAGGTATCATCAGTTTATTTACATTTAGCTCTTACGGATCCACTTACCGCAACGCTGAGACTAATAATTTCTTTTGTTGCCCGCTTTTATAAAAACGTTTTATATTATAATTTTTAGTGTAGTTAACATGCTCAGATTGAGAATGAGGCCCATCTTATCTTATCTTATCTTGTGTGGGGGCCGGTCAGTACAGACCGGCGACACTTCGACCCATTGGCATCTTTTGTGTCGACTTCCCCAATAACGACTGCCATAGATGTTCATGGCAGCCGGGACCGACGGCTTAACGTGCTCTCCGAGGCACGGACCAGGCGATAATTGTCAATCAATACGCACATTAATTCGAAAAGTCATATAACTTCCAAAAGTCAGAGGTGCGCGACGTGGGTTCGAACCCGAGACCCTCTGAATTGCAGTCTGTTCGTCTCCCCACTGAGCTATCGCTGCTCTAACAAAAATAAGAATAAGGCCCATAGATACATCACCAATTTAGCTGTGACATACACACTATTCACCACGTAAACAACTACCCTTTTAGTATTCAGTATTCTTTATTGCAATTTCACAATGTTTAAGGAGTAATACAAACTTACGAAATATCTTTTATCCTAAGCGTTACGAGGCGGTGCAATACGGTCCACAATAACGTTTCACTTTAATATTCATGTACGGAGCTTATCCCCGCAAACGGAACACGATGTACATGGCTCTGGCTTGCAGATGACTGTCGTGTGCATCCATCAAAACACCACGAGTACCGGGTGTATCTATCACCACTCATAAATTATGTCACATTACTTGTGAACATTGAACTTTCAAGTTAGCTTCTGACTTACTTTCGCCACAATGTATACATATAATACATTCTGATGTCCTACTATCCTAACTATAACACAAGGGAACAGTCATTTTGCGGCATGGTAAGTTGACGTAAATTTTGTGTAAGTTCAGTATGCTGAATACGAGGAAAATACCAGATTTGTTAAATTGACTCTAGTTTATGAGATAAGACTTTATAACTATGTATTTGACTGAAAGAAGGTCGAAATAAAATACAATTTCATATTAAATATATATTTTAGGAGCGGCTATATAATAACGACAAGAAAACATACGCTATTAACAAAAAATCATGAAAGAAAAATACTATTAGAAAAATCTTTATCTGTATGCTTTTCTATTGTGTAAACTCAAGCAATAGTCTGCCATCATACGGCTGTCCTATAGGCCTTGGTATCATTCTTTCATTGTTCTAATGTCCTGATGGAACCGTTCTTTATGTGGAATATCTCAAGAACCAGAGTCAATGCATATAAAGTAAATACATTTCGGGTATGACTGATGAAGGTGTTTATTAAAACTATTTAGAAAAATATATACAAAATTCATGCCGCAGAAAATATATATTTTTTTGTTTCCCAGTGTAATATCATAAATTTGAATGTGAGTTTGTTTGTTTGTTATGCTATCACACCTCAACTACTCGACCGATCATCATGAAATTCTGCCTACACGTTTTCAAAGGAACAAAAAAGGACTTAGGGTACATTTCATCCAGAATAAAGTACTGTCACAAAACTTTTTTTTTTAACATGTGGGAATGCTTTGACGCTTACCTCTCCGCGGGGCGACGGAGAGGTTATGTCGGACTCACCGGGGAAAGATGGTGATTGACATCCCGGTAATACCGAAGTTTCGGCCCGCCGTATGAAACGGCAGGCCACTACACAAATTTACAACCACTAATTTTACTGTCTCCCTGAGGGCGGGACGGACACACGATACAGAGGCGCGCGTGGGGACACGCACGCCGCCTCTCGGACCAGGTGCTGGTCGGGTGGCGGGCAGGCCCACAAAGCCCACCACCCCCAGGTCAATCCTCAGGGTGGCTGGACGTCGTCTCGCGCCCTCCGGCGCCCGGCTCTGCGGTTGGGGAGAGGGTTTAAGCGTTCCCTCTCCCGCTCCGCCACCTCCTTGATGGAAATCACTTCCTCACAGAAGGAGGCGACGGCGCTCCACGACCTCTCACTCCGGACCACAGACTGAACTACGGCCGGGAGCGAGAGGGCAACCGATCCGACTGCCGCGATCAACTCACGGCGCTGCGATGCCCAGGCGGGGCAATCCGCCAAAGTGTGCAGCGCCGTGTCCACAACAACGTCGTGGCAGTCGCCGCAGTGGTGACAACCGGGCGTCTCTTGCCAGCCTATGCGACACAAGAACTGGCCAAAACAACCATGGCCAGTTATTACCTGTGTCAGCCATGCCGCCTCTCCAGCCATTCCTCAAACACGGGACTTACCGCTACAATCGTAGCGTGCCCGACTGTTACTAATCTAACCTAACCTACATTTAAGCGAGCGAAGCCGCGAACAAAATCTGGTATATTATAAAATGCAATGTTTGTAACGATGTTTAGACGTTTGTTATACAATCTCCCGGAAACCGTTGAATGGATTTGGATGAAACTGACCTGGTGGAACATACGGAATATTTTTCATTTAATTAGGTGTTCCCGTGGGGCTTACGCAGACGAAGCCGATGGCATAAACTAATATCTATAATCCGGTTAGACTCATATAACGCCGTAAGGATATCGGCAAAAAGAAAATTCTAAAGAAAATATATAAAATTCTCCTTACCGTAAGGACGGTATTTACGAATTTTATCATTTTTAGCAATCTTCAACACGTTAGTGTTGAAGACTAAATATGCAGGCGTCGAATACAGGTTGAAATTTGCCAATGATCTGCCTATTATCCATGAACGACTAATGGTGAGAGCAAGCTTTTAAAGCCAACATACCCCTAAACCAGACAAAGTTTCTCTAGAATTATTTTTAATTTTCTTTATTTGGAACAACAAACAATTACACAGTAGGTAATACATAATATGTGAAATAATCTTAAACTAACAACTGCGTAATCGACTACGTTATTCACAGAATACAGAATAATTGAAGTTAGGTGTGGTGTCTTACGGTTTTAAGAAATAGCTTCTCGGGTGCGTCGTATTTCGGTCACTGTCCCATTTTTAAGTCAATACAAAGAACCTTTACTATTATAAAACTCTATTGAAATTACAAAATTGTTTACCTATATTTAAATATAAAATGTTGTAGTATTTCTATATCTAGACTAATGCAAAGAGGAAACGGGAAATAACGCGATCATGCTAAGCATATACCTTTTTGAATCATCACTACTCACGTTTCTAAATCCACCTTAACATTCACATGATTTTAGACATTATACTACACAGTCCATATTTCGAGACTGAATGTTTAAAAATTTATTACACCATATACCCCGTACGAGCCACGAAAAAAATATAAAGTTTTCATAACATTCACTACTTAGATGGATTAAATCTGATTTCACGTAAATGCCGAGACCAATAAATAAATCTACCTTTAAATTCTCAAAGGTATACCCAAAAAAGGACAAAACTGAATCGCTAATCTGAATAGCTCTCGCCGTTTTAACGGTTCTTCTACGAATCACGTGTCGAAGAAAATATGTCAATGACTCATGTTGAAATACAAAAAAATTGTAGGTAAAGAAAAAGGCTGTGGCTAGGCTTTGTAATATAAATTAATAGCCGTAGAGAAAATGTTGGACCCTTTTGAAGCAAATAGCGCGCATGGAGAAGTGTGTGATTTGGGGCAATTAACATTTTTATGGAGAAAGCATGTAGAAAGATACAAAATAATTTATAATAGTCGATCTTCGACCACTGTGCAACCATCAGTTTCTAGAAATATTCAAATTTATATCTCAGGAGCGTCGCTATTGTGAATGCCAGTGGTTCATATGAGGTCTTAGGTTATAACTACGGTGGAACGAAGTGTTATTGAGATATTCTTTTAAGAAAATTTCAGTAGCAGCACGAAATCTAGAACCCTGTAGACAGAATACGATCGCCTCTATAACATGGAACCTAAAACTATTGCAGGCTAAATTCTGCTGGCAATAGTTCCTTAGTAGTCCTTAGAGTCTAGAAAAAGTCTAGCTAATGTCCGTACGGTCTGTCAACGATTGTCAACTTTATATACAGGTACGGTACGGTAACGGTATCACACGTTATCTGTCACGGTACTCCTAATACAATTCCTATTTAATGCTACTAAGATTTATCTAATAGAAAAACCAATAACACGCTCGACTTTGAAATCGAACCAGAAACCTCGATCAAATCGCTAATGTATTTCAAGGTACTGAAATGCCAAGATACCAAAGAGCCAGTTTTTTACCCTGCTGTAATTAATGTTTGCAATTACACAAACACAAAAATAAATAGCAGGGGAATCTAAGCTAATATCAGTCTCCTTAATTACTTAATCTATCGCTAGATACTAAACACACATGACGAAGATATTAATTTACCAATCTAAAAGCTCGCTACTAATACACATTGCGTTAAATACGACTACTCAAACAAATTATCAGTTGAAATAGTTCATAAGACAACCATTCTAACAAGAAGCTGCGTAAACACAGTGTCTGTGTCTGTCTAGTTGGAAAACGGTAATCGCAAAACGGGCCAGGATGTGCCAATTAAAGCGTTTAGTCGTCTTTTTGTCGCGCGGCCCGTTTGCACCGGACGGGAATGAACTCGTAAAAGTGAGCTTTTATCGGCAATCTTTCTACTTTATTTCTATTTGAAGGGCGGCTGAGAATTTTGATGGAATATCCAATTTTTATTTCGCTTTTAATTTATTTGGTATAGGATAGAGATCTCATTTTTTATTTTTAGTGCGAGCTTAAAATATTGTTGACTAGAGAAGGGCACACATTCCACAGAAAAGAAAACGATTGCCAGTTGCTTTAAAATAATAATGCAGGTAACAATTAACTTGCTTTTTTTGCAAACGACAAGGTGCTTACTAGGAATAAAATACACGACTACCGCTTAAACAGTAGCAGCATGGATACCGGATATTTTTCCGGTAGACAGCAGTTTATAATGTAAGTAGAAATATAGCAAGCGAAATCAATTGTAATTTTTTTTAAACCCTGGTCTAATATTAGCGGTACATCCACTGAGATCCATTGAGCTCGATTAATAATTTCTGTGTTTCACATAACGCTGCTCTAAGCCCGACAGGGGCTATAATTATTAGCAGACCTAACTAAGATCATATAAATTATGTAGTGCAATAAAGATTGAAATTGAATATTAAAGTTACCCAAACTTGAAGTTGCGTTAGTTGTTCCCAAAGAACACAAAACTGTTTTCGATGTAATTTAGTTGTTTCTATCTTCCTGTCACACATGCATACACGCAAAACAGTAATTTCTTAGTACTGATCTATTTTTGAATGAAGACTCGCGTTTGACTACAACCTGGCTTCATATTTGGTCGTTATATGATCGCCATAGTTGGCGCACGCTCCATTAAAAGGTACATATTCATTTATGACTTGATGGCACCCAGATTACAACTAACAATACAAAACATAGAGATCCTAATCTTGAAGGTATATTGTATAAGTTTAAAATTGAATCAAACTGTATTACAAACCCAACTATAATTTACATTGCATTTATTTTTTACTTACATAGTCACACCGTCTCTCACTAGAGTTAAACGAAATTGCGTGTGAGAGAACGAAGAATAGGTTTTTTATTACCTTTTATTTCGCATGAACATCCCCGTTTTAATTGTTTCCCTTTGTCGCCTTCGTTTTGAGTTATTTAGTCAAGTTTGTTCGTTAGCATGAATATGCAGCAGGGAACTTCTAATTGCATTTGATTTTCCCTTTCCACATGCAAATATTTTGTATTTAAACGTGTAATTTGATTTATCGCTGTGTATAAATGGATTTGCATGTCATTGGTTGCTTAATTACATATAGGAATGCAGAGGGATATGTGTTCGAATAATATATTGCTTATTAATATTTATATCGAAAGGATAACTACTGCACTAAAGAGCAAACAGATTTATTTTGGATGACTTTGATTCTAAAATGTTAGCTACCACTAAATTATGAGTAGTCCCCTGTCTCGCGGAGAGTTTGCAAACATAAAAACTGTTATACGACTTAATATTTGCTAAAAAATAAAAAGAACTAAACATAATTTTACTATTTAAAAAGAAGTCTCACAATTTTGGAACAAGCTCTATGTAGCGACGAAATTTACAAACATTGAAACAACGGACACAAGAAGCACACAGAATCGGAACAAGTATTTGTGGATCGCACAAATATTTGTCCCGCTTTAGGATCGAACCTACAACACTTGGGGCAGTGTGTAGCGGCAATGTGATCGCTTTAACCGTTCCACCATTCATACAGGTGTATTTATCGATTTCTTGTCGACTTTGTAGATTACACATATTATAGATCCACCCACAACTCTAGACGCACTGGCAATGACGACCACTGAGACTACTGCGCCATTCGTGTAGTATCTATTAAATCTTCTAGCAACGATCGAGTCTAATCGTGCGTGTGATATCACCCTAACTCCTTAACACTATAAACATTCATATGAATAGTTCAATTGCATTCAACATTTACGTGCACACAAATTAGTTGAGATGGACGATGCTAAAATAAAACGAATTCGCTATGTCGGCAGTGAAATAAATTTATCCGAGAATAGCCCCCTCGGCTCTCTGGCTTCAATTATGTGCATCGTATTATATTACTAGTAATGTGGATGGTTTACATGTGAATGCACTTGGGTGTTTATTAGCGTAGAAATTCATTCACCTAGTCTAGTAGTATACACATGAAATGGGGCCTAAAATTGTAACTAGCGAAATGTGTACGCAGAAATCTTGCAATTCTTTCCTTCTTAAATAAAACAGCTATAAAGAATATTTGTATTAAAAACTATCTGCTAACAAATGGGAAATTATCAATAACGATTTAAAATGCTATAGAAAATTGATATTGATTCATACATTTTACTGTTCATATCTACAACGTAAGAGCGTTACATAAACATGTGCAACTTTCTAAACTTGTATTTTACTCCTGGCATAACCTGGTTAAGGCATAACTTTTATCCTGCAGTAGATCGCAGCCAAATAACTCCTACGATGAGAAAGATAGACAGAGCTTCTTAAGAAAAAGATTGGAGAGAGAAAAGATTTTATCCTTTACGCTGGAAACACAGCAACTTCTTTGTTTTAAGAAGAGCATAAGCATAGTACTATTTTTTTAGATTTTTTATTCAAAATACTCCTCACTAGAAACTACTAGCACTAAAAATAAATCTTAGATCGCAGGGAACTTGACAACTCCACTTAAATCACTTCACCATCCCTGCCAACAACCAATTACAGTCCTAAGAAGTACTAGGATTATAAATCCTTTTCAAGCTTTAATAGACTATGATAAAGTTGCTCACCATCTTAGTGTTACATCCTAACTAATATTATAAATGCGAATTTGTTTGTTTGTTACCCTTTCACGCCATAACTAGTCGACCGATCAACATGAAATTTCGCATATCCTTCGTCAGGGGAAAAGAAAAAGACATAGGGTACCTTTCATCCAGATAAAAATACTGTTACTAACTTAACCTAACCTACATCTAAGCTAGCGAAGTTGCGGGCAACATCTAGCTGAATATATTTGCTACTTGTTGCCCATAAAGCCATGTTCTTGTCTAAACAGCTTATAAAAACCGAAGTACAAATTCAACTAGGTACTTTTATTAATCCTGCTGCCATTCATGGTCTAGGATAAAACAAATATCCTTCACATATTGTGGCCGATACACGTCTCATAAAATCAACATCATAACCTCTTAATATCATCACGCTATATTAAAAAAAGGGACCGAACACAAAACCACGCCCGTCAACCGTTCATTCGACATCTGCGTTTGAATCTTTTCATTAAACCAAAAACTAATAAAGGGTATTTAGCTCCAAAAATAAGTATTTAAGCAAATACTTTTGACAAAAGCTAATATACCGCCAACATATACCTTATATTGTACTACATAAAGTTCAAATTTGCGGGTTCGTAGTACAAGTAAGTTTGCAATCGAACCCCATAGCATAACCATGATTAATCAGTGGGCATCATAAAAATATGATATTCTATAGAATTTTTGGAACAACCCTCTGTCTGAGCTATTGTATTGCACAGTTTAGTAGATCAAGGGTTTGTCAATACAACCCCAGTTGCATAGGATTCGGTTTCATATGAGATTATTGGAACATTTATATTATGTGCTAGAATAGTGCTTTAAATGCTTTTTTACATAATAGACAAGATTAAACATGCACAACTTATTGAAAATACTTTGATTATAATTGTTTGATGTTCTCAGTATTAAAACGTACGCATTAGGTATAAAGCTTGTATTGTAAAAGAGTATTGCAACATCGGTGGAACGAAGAACGGTCAGACAGACAGAAACAAAGATATATATGATGAACACATTTGTTTCGTATGAGGATCAAAGCTGCAACACTCGGTGCATTGGCAATGGCGATAGGCAACTTAATCTTAAAATTTAAAATAAAATTCTAATAGAGAATTCGAACATGAAAATAAATATCGTTTGTCCCATGGCAATAATTTTGCGGCCATGCTCGACGAGGTCTCAGATTTAATGCTCAGGACAAATTCTGAGTCTGGCTATAAGTTGGTTCAACAGCAATTGACTCGCCAGCTGTTATGTGGTTAAGACAATAGCTGCCTAGGAATGTGGATGAAATACACTTCTAATCGAAATTGAACTACTATATACGGATTTTATCCCGTTGTTAAATTATCACTGTCTTACAAAATTTTGAAAATATTACACTACTACTACTATTGATTTTATTTTACTAATTTATAAGCTAATAAAATTATTTAAACTATTAAATCTATTTATTTTTGGTTTACACTTTCCCCGACGTTTCGGGTGCTTTTCAGCAGCCATGACCATGTCTCCCCGTGACCATGGCTGCTGAAAAGCACCCGAAACGTCGGGGAAAGTGTAAACCAAAAATTAATAGATTTAATAGTTTAAATAATTTTATTAGCTTATAAATTAATAAAATAAAATCAATAGTAGTAGTAGGGTAATATTTTCAAATTTTTGTAGTGATAAATAAACAACGCGATAAAATCCGTATATAGTAGTTTAATTTAAATGAATAACATTCGCGTAAACAGAAGACAATATTATGTAAATCAATACACTTCTAACTTGTCATCCGGGACATACACACATCAAAAAAAGTCCGCGTGCACTTGGAAAAGTTGAAATACTTTTTCTTGTGTCAGAAATGAATGCATTATTTATTGCTTTAACATTTAAAAATGCATCATTTAAATGTAGAAAACATCTTCTTTTGTTTTCTTATATAAAAACGAGGTGAATGATAAATGACCCTCATTCTTGTTTCTGCCTGAATGCTGTTTAATCAATTTCTTTAAAATTGTTCATTTGAAAAATGCCAGGTGAACTGTCTTGCGAGCAAGAATAGTGTTATTGCGTGAAAATAATTAAAAAAATATTCTACAAGGCGAATCGCAGCCAGTGCCTCGGTTTCTTCAACCTGCGTCGATACTACCCTGCAGAAGTACTGGAGCATGGGCAATCTGGCTGACTGACCTCGTAGTGGCCGCCCGGCTGTTCTTAGTGATGTTCAGAACCGCGACATCAGACTTCCTGCCGCCCGTGATCCAATAATTAACGCTACGAAACTGAGATTAAAGCTGCGGGCTGCTACTGGACTGGATATTGGCACTCAGACCATTCATAATTGTTTACACCACTATAGATTACGATCAAGGAGATCCTCGCAAGCACCTTTGAATACACGGGCACGACAGCGACACAGATTGCAGAGGGCCAGGCAGCGTCAAAACGATGAAGACGAAGAAAAAGATGTCTGGTGTAATTGTCTTTTTGTTGACGAAACAAGAATTAGTACGCACTCTGATAACTGACGTGTCCGAGTTTGGAGACGGCCTGGGAATTCCGAAAGGCAAAGTACTGCCACTAGAACCGTTCAGCAATGTGGCAAATCGGTATCTTTTTGGGGCGGAATAATTATTGGATCTCGAACGCTTTTGATCCCGAGGCAAACCAAGGCTCTATGACAGCTATTTGTACAAAACAGCTGTTATTGGTGGCATCACCAGACCATTCAGGATAAATTATGATAACCATTTCGTATTGGTCGACGATAATGCGCCGGCACATCGAGCTCAACGAGTGAGCGCTGCTCTCCGGGAGTACGAAATCACGCGATAAGACTGGCCTGTCGGCTTACCAGACTTAAACCCGAACACGCTCTCAAGTGAGCTGTCTGGAGTCGTCAGCCACCTCCAAGAACTCCGTCAGAGATCAAGGAAGCCGCCATTCAAGAATGGGACAGGTTACAAGAACTATTGGACAACTTGATCTACAGCATGCCCAGGAGGATTTCCGCATGCGTTCAAACCACGGGAAGAGTCATTTTGTATTAAATTTGTAAATAAAAGCATATTAAAATGAATAAAATTATTAATATTGTCTTATGTTTACGCGAATGTTATACATTGAAATTAAACACTTTATACGGATTTTGTCGCATTGTTTATGTTACTTTATAACACTGTTATTACATAATTTTTCCGTATAAAGTGTTTAATTTCAATAAAATTATTAACTTTAATTGAATTTACGCATTTCTTTAAATTACAAATTTCACAGGGATTGGAAAATCTATTTTTTTAAAGAAATACAAATATAATATAAATATTTTATATTAAAATTGTGTGATTTTAAATGCATTAAATAATGCAATAATTAATTATATTTTGACACGAGAAAAAATATCTCAACTTTCCCAAGTGAACGCAGAATTTTTTGATGTACCTATATACATGCGAGCGGTTATATTTGAATTAATAATACTCTATATATGTATGTATATGTAAAGTAACTATAATTCACAATCGATACAAGAATTATTTGCAGTACAAAACTAAATAAAAGGTTGCCTCCATAGATCAGTGAGTCGACATAATTCCTCTAACTTTATAAACGCGACAAGTTATACGGCACAAAACAAAAATACGTGACACATGCGTATCTCATATATCGAAAGTATCGGAACACGAAGTTGGGGAACAACTGTGAACAACGTACGGCGATCATACAATATGGCAATACGAATGGTGTCTTCGAGAATCTGTTCCACTGCGAGAGTGAAGCGTTAAGCGGTGAAGGGATATTTAGTTTCATTTTCTATTTCAGCAGCGCGTTAATGAGGTCTCGGATTCGCTTCCCGGGTCGGGTAAAGTATTATTGTGATTTTTCTATCAAACATTCTTAGTAGCAGCAAGAAATCTGGAACTGTGCTCGGTAAACGTGGGATCTAAAAACATTGTTCGCAAAATGTGGGTGTAAAACACCTCCGCCTACCCATTCGGTGTATACAAATGTGAGACTACGTATGTTTCTTTTGTATTCTACTAAGGTGGCAAAGTAATATACGGCCCGTTTACCGGGCCTGTATTATTATTATACCAAAGATATAAATTTCGCATCGCTTACCTATTAAAAACATTGGCAACGATATCGACAAAGTCGTGCGTTTTAACGGTTTTGTACAAAATCCTAAAATGTAAAAGGCCTACTGATTTCCGCTGGCAACACAGACACCGAGTCTCAAAGTTTTAGCAGGACACAGCACACCCTGTGCTTTATTTGGCTGCGAAGCGATGTCATGTTTTTTATTATTGATAACTATGTTGACAGTCACTTTCGCTTGCAACTATTAGTAAATACATTTTCCTAGTGCGGTAAATGTATTTCATAAACAAAAAATATATTGATAATAATCTTCGCTTCTTGCTATCAATGAGACCAATTCCATCAGAAATACATTGTTTAGGAACACAGAGAAAGTAAACGAGAGATGGTTAAATTTCAAGTTGTGGGTACACGTGCGGTGTGTTGCGACACGTGCAATCATTGGGATACGTGTCTCGTCTAAATTGCGGACGCGGAATTGCATCAAGTACAAAAGGGGAGATTTTTCATTTATTACTTTTAGGCATAGTTGCTGGGCACACTGATATCTTCGAAAGTTAAGCTGTCTTTAAAACAGTTTGTTATTGGATGGCTGGCCGGTTAGTGGTTTATTAAAGTGCTTCGTTTCATGTTAGCGAATCACAAATTTGGCAATGCTCAAACGATCTTGATGCTCTTAACCAATATTATAATAGGAAAATGCGGTATTACCAACATTGTTTATATTTAATTACGCCGCCAGTTGTAAAGAGTTACCATAAAGACGTTAGGCATGTACTCTTCGCACTCCGACTTGGATAGGTTAGGTTAGAAGGCGGAGGCGGGAGCTCTGCTTCCGCCGTAGCCTTCGTGGTTATTTTTTTCGTGACCACCCTGAAATAAGAGTCCCGACAATTGAACGAGTCGCCAATATGCCTTCGGCATATTTTAAAACAGCGAGCGGAGCGTTTTTAAACGGACGACGCCGTTTGTAAAACGCGGAATCATACAAATTGCCTGGGACATGTACAACCGATTTCCGATGTTCCGATTTAAAATGCCCGGATTGGATAAAATATTAATTATTGATAAGAAATTAATTTTAGCCAAATGTGTTCAAAAAACGGAATCTCTGCCTACTGTTACATGGAATTCAACATACATATAGCAGGCGAGAAGTGTACGTAAAACATCTCTGCTAAGCCTTCGAGGTGTGAATTGTGCATCTATATAATATGTAGACAGTTCTTCAAATGCCGTTTCCGGCAGAGGTGCACTAAATTTTAAAAGAGTCTTTACTATAACTTACCTATACAAGTTCTATTGCAACAGCCAGAATTAAACCAAAACTATGACGAGTACCACTCTTCAGTAATCTTTAAGCCAATTCCTTGAGACGGCACAATATCTCGCAGCCATTTACACCAGCACGATCTCGGCACGACACGTGAACGGTATAGTAATGTATATAATTCAGGTTTCAGCTCTACAGAAGCGCAAAGAGTGTTAGAATCGGGTAAAGCCGGTATCCAAGACCTGCGGAATGATGACATACGTTCAATGCGTGGTGTAAATTCGCTAGAGCTTGGATGAAACATAGTGACGAAGAAATAGCGATTTTCACACTTAATAATGATATCTGTCTTGTATATAACCTACCGCCCGCTTTGAATTAATACAGATCGTTATCATTTTGCTCGCGAAATAAATAATATTTTAAGTAGTTTAAAGTACATATTAGTTATTAATTGTGTTTTAAGACTTTCAGTGAATCTGTTATACATATAGTGACACAGTAATAAGACTCAATCTGGTGATATAAACTGCTAAATAAACAACATTTGTTAAAAATTTCAAAGATCAGTGAAGTGAGATCGAACTATACAGTAGTGTTTATCAATACGCGTAAGTGACACGAAATACACGGCGCTTAAGACGTTTTGGACACGAACTAACAATTGAAATTGAATTGAATTATCGTTAATTCGTTACGATGTCAACAAAAACTTGTGGAGGGTGTAAAGTGGCGTTTGCTTCTGAAGATTATTTGCAATGTAGTATGTGCAGAGTACCGTATGACCTTCTCTGTGCGAATATATCTAAAGAAGTATTTAAACGAATGAATGTTAAAGACATAACCATATGGCGATGCCCTGAATGTGTCAATAAACAACCGAAGAATGGTAACGTAAACACGCCTGTGCGATCGTCCCAATCGGAGAATCATACGAAATCTAATCGCAGTACGTCATGTCAATCACCATCTCCAAACCACAATGTAACTTTACGTAATAAGCAATCGCTACGCCAACAACAACAGCGTGTACAAACAGACAAAAACTCTGATGCACCGTTGGTGGACGTTACAACCGACACTCTCAGGCAGCTGATTGGTCAGGAAATTGACAGGGCGCTTAAGAGTTCATTGAATGATCTGGTCAGAGATCAATTTTCTAAAATCAACGAACTAGTGGCAAGTTTCCAACAGTCGCTGTCGTTTTTCAATGATAAATTTGATGAGATGAAGAATAGCTTAGACGAAAAGACTGTCACCATACGAAAGCTGGAAAAAGAAAACCTTGCATTGCGTATGACTATGAATAACATCACACACAGAATGAATTTGTTAGAACAGCACGCCCGCTGTAATAATATCGAATTACAGTGCGTCCCTGAACATAAATCAGAAAACTTGGTCACTACTATCACCCAACTCGGTAGAGTAATTAAGTGTGATGTCAAAGACAATGACATTCAACATTGCACAAGAATAGCGAAAAGGAACACGCAGAGCAATCGACCTAGATCAATACTCGTCAAATTTACTAGTTCTCGAATGCGCGATGCGTTTCTTGCTGCAGCTTTAAATTTCAATAAGGCGAATAAAAAGGATAAACTCAACACGAGTCACTTAGGCATAGCCACGGATAATCCGAAACCTATTTATGTCGTCGAGCATCTGTCCCCAGACAACAAGGAGCTTCACGCGGCAGCGCGTATCCGCGCTAAAGAATTGGGCTACAAATTTATATGGATTCGGAACGGCAAAATTTTTGTAAAGAAGGACGAAACATCTGAAACTATAATTATCAATAGTATGGACAAGTTAAAAGACCTCTCCTGACTTTATTTTTTATTTTATTTTATTTCATACATACTAAGCGTGTTTTATGGTCTTATCATTGTTATTATTCAATTTTATAAAGTGTTATTATCAGAATACCCGTGGCCTTCGAACAACTCTTGCAGATGTTCGTCAACATATTTATAACCGTGAGTACGATGTCTATGTCTTCACCGAAACCTGGTTGTCTTCCGATGTATATGATAGCGAACTGTTTAGTGATACCTATGTAGTGTACAGAAGAGATCGGGAAACGTCTACTTTTAGTAACCATAAGAAAACCGGCGGAGGAGTACTTATAGCAATATCTAAAGTATTTGTTTCATCTCGTATGCAAGAGTGGGAATCTGACTGTGAGGATTTGTGGGTTACAATTCGGCTGCAACGGGGTAAGTTTAATTATGATTTATTAAAATTGTGTGCTGTCTATTTACCACCACCATTAAAAAATGAACAATTTGAGCAGTTTATAGAAAATTGTAACACGGTAATACACGCTAACTTAAATAGTGCTACACTTATAGTTGGCGACTTCAATTTGAGTGGTATTGAATGGAAAGCACTGAACACAGGTTCACCATGTACAGTTTCATCTAATTCGCGCCCAGGTTTTGTGAAGGATATATTTGTCGATTTTATATCCCTAAACAACTTAAATCAATATAACTGGATTAAGAATACGCAGAATAGAACTCTTGACTTAATAATATCCGATATTGAGCAAATAATAGTTAGCAGTTGTGAATATCCAATAAGAGAGACTGATAAGTACCACCCAGCGATAGATTTCATCCTTACACTGGATGCTAAAATAATAAATAAACCCAAATGTCGTAGAAAACATAACTATTTTAAAGCTGATTATGATAATATTATTAAATCACTTAATGACATTGACTGGTCTAGTGAACTTAATTTATTCACAAACGCAGATGTAAATGATATGCTGAATAAATTTTATACATTGATTAGAAAAGTAATAGGCCAGCATGTGCCTGAAACCATCTCTTATGTAGGTAAATATCCCCCGTGGTACTCATTTCAACTTATTAAGTTATTAAAGCGCAAGTTTACATTGCATAAAACTATTAAAAAGTATCGCAATCCTTTGGACGTGATTGAGTTTAATTACATAAGAAAAGAATGTGGTATTTTAATCAAACAGTGCTACAACAAGTATATAACATTTATTGAAAATGAAATAAGTAAGCATCCAAAACACTTTTGGACTCATATAAAAAAACTTCGGAAAGCCAACTCTTGCTACCCTTCTCAAATGAAGCTAGGTGACAAAATTGCATGCAATCCCAAAGAAATTGCTAATTTATTTGCCGAGCAGTTTGAGTCCGTATATGACCCTCCTTCTCTGGATACATCATTCAATGATTCATCTACTCTTTTAGAGGAACTTGCTGACTTAACAGTATCTCAAGAAGCTGTTGAAAACAAACTCATAAGACTTGATATATCAAAGGGTGCAGGACCTGACAACATACCACCCTCATTTTGGTTACGTTGTGCCCGTTCAATATCAGTACCATTAGCAATTTTGTACAACTCATCTTTGCGATCGGGAGTATTTCCCACACAATGGAAACATGCAAGAATTGTACCGGTATATAAAAGTAGCAAACGTGACATAGTATCCAACTACCGCCCCATATCAATTCTATCTACTTTGTCAAAAGTCTTTGAAACACTAGTGTATACAATATTTTATGAACATGTAAAGCGATATCTTTCGGAGAATCAACATGGTTTTATGATTAAAAAGTCTACCAGCACCAATCTTGTGAGTTTTGTAAATGACATTTCAGTAGCAGTAGATCAGGGTTTGCAGGTGGATGCAATATATACAGACTTTACTAAGGCATTCGATAAAGTCAACCACGACATACTCTTACATAAGTTACAATTATTTGGCATACGCGGTATTAACCACAAATGGTGTAAATCATATTTGAACGTTCGCCTTTCTTCGGTTGTTATCGATGGTGAAGAATCTGAGTCATTCCTTGCATCTTCTGGCGTACCACAAGGCTCTAATTTAGGTCCTTTGTTCTTCATTTTATTTATAAACGACATTTCTAGTAGCTTTGTACATTCAACACCTTATCTTTATGCGGACGATCTTAAACTGATACGAATAATTCGAAGTGAAGCTGATAAGGAACTCCTTCAGTCAGACGTAGATAGGTTAAATCAGTGGTGTCTAGTAAATCGAATGAATTTAAACGCCGCAAAATGTAACCACATTAAGTTTACCCGCAAAAGACATAAGATTCCTACATCATATAGTATTCAAGGGAATGTATTGACAGAAATAACTGTGGTAAAAGATCTTGGCGTTTATGTGGACAGTGAGTTACGCTTCATACAACATATTGACAAAACAGTAACTGCAGCCAATAGAGCTTTAGGTTTTGTATTGCGTAGCTCAAAAGAATTTAAATGTGCATCAACTACTTTGCTATTGTACAACACCTATGTAAGAAGTAGGCTTGAATATTGTAGCACTGTTTGGAATCCCAGTTATCAAGTTCATATCAGTAGAATAGAAAGAACACAACACACACTGGTTCGTCATTTAGCATTCCGAGCTGGGATTGCGAGATCAGTAAGGTCCTACGAGGGTAAACTTAATCACTTTGGACTGTTGTCATTGGAATATAGACGTTCTCAGGCAGATCTTGTGTTCTTATATAAGTTATTTAATAATTATGTCGATTGCCCCTATCTCCTGGGCAAAGTCTGCATTAACGTCCCTTCTAGAGACCCGCGGCATCCTTGTTCTCTGCTTAGGCCGCCACGACATAGAACTAACTTGGGCAAACACTCGCCGATCGTTAGGTTATCGTATCTATACAATAGGATATCGGGTGCTTCGGAGGATATAGACATTTTTCACAATAAAATTAGTAAATTTAAAAAGAGTGTTGTTACTTATCTGCAAGATTTGTTCGCTGTAAAAATTTAAAGTTAATTTTGGTTTTTATTTTGTTAATTTAGTTTCTTAGTTTGTATAATTTTAATTATTTCTTGTTTAATTAGTTAATTCTGTATATTCTCTTTTGCATGTTGTGGTCTCTTGTAAATGAGAAAGCATGAGGCTTACTTACTTACTTTTTCAAGTTGATGTGCAATTGTCATGTATTTCTTGTAAGAGATCCTAAATAAATAAATAAATAAATAAAATAAATATATACTGTCCAACGGCTAGGCACACACCTCTTCTAAATGTGATAAAGCTTAGGCCATAGTCTCCCACGCTGACTTCGTGCGGGTTGACATACATTATAGACAACTCTCAGACATGTACATTTTATTTTATGTGTTAAAGCGACCGATAATTTTCTAATTTATGGACATTTTGAAAAGTCAGAGGTGCGTTTCTGGGTTCGAACTGGAGACCTCTAAGTGGCAGTGCAACGGTTTCTTACTAGTGACTAGCCTATCTAAATTATAGGATGATAACTAAATATTCAGACACCATATTGCTACAAAGAGTAATCGTTACATTCGTAAGCCAACGTTATTGCTCGACCTGGAAATCAAACCAGAGATCTCACGGTCGCAGGCAAACTTAAAAGCAAAGGCATCATATCCTAGCATCAACGAAGCAGTCTCTTTATATTTGTTTATTTCTAGAGTAAATATGTTTGTGTGAATGATAAGAAGAATAATTTTAAAGGAAATACATAGGCACACCATAATACCTAGTATTTTATGACTTACAAATAATATAACATGGTAAACTATCAACGACTCAGATTTCATCATATAATTTGCAAAACGGATGTACCAACTCGGGTAGCAAGTCAGGGAAATTAGACGAACCGTTAGGTACGTTCGTACAGTCGTGACCGTTTATTTAAAGGTGAAACAAGCAACAGTTTTATGGAATAAAGCCTTCCGTTCCTTTACTACCCAACGCAACAAATTACAAAGATTGATATGGCTAACTCACTACTACGCTAGAAAACGAATGCACTCACACAAAGAGGCACCGAACATCATCAGAAATTTAAAACATTTAGAATATGTTTGTTCTTGACATGGCAAATCTTTTTTTTATCGCCTCCGCTTATGCCTATGTTTAAAGGCTAGACCGTTGAGCATTAAGAAGCAGGGCACGCGCCTTGCTAAGCGAGAACCTTATTACTCCACACGCGATTTGCAAGTGAGGTTTGTGACAACCTTAACAGCATTACGCACTGGAAACGTCTGACACTTATTTGTGAGGCTATTTAAATTATACTCGTGTGCCGTACAGACAGATTTTACGGAACAAAATTACATTTACTCTTTTTTCATATAGTACCAAGGTAGCAAATAAGCATAAAGCTCGCCTAATGTTAATTAGTTACCGTAGCCAATAACCGATTGCAATGAAACAGCGGTATCAATCACTCGCGCAAAGCCAACCCTAGTGAAAAATAGTTAATGACGAGATAAAAGGAAAGGAATGAAAGAGGTAGGTATGTGAGGCTCCGGAACTCTTAGTCTCACCAACAATTGGTAAGTTGTAATTGTGGCCTATGATCGTTTGCAATATCAGTAGTTTATATAACACGCGCAATGCCATACCTAGGTAAAAGAAATTAAATATAGGTAAAGGATGAAGGAAAGGAATGGGAGAGGTTGGTATGAGAGCCTCCGGAACGCTTACTAACTGGGCCAAACACATAAATAATGACGCTTTTCTTTAAGACGATGTTACGAATAAACATAAGTAGATGTCTGCCAGTACCTTTGCTCATATAAACTATCACGACCGCAATGAAGGGCTTGTTCTCTCAAAAGCTGAGTTCAATAAACTTCTGCATATCTCTTTGAGAATATACAGGTGTTAGCTTAATATGTCTTAATGCCTGTATGCTTTCATATCTTAGTCAGATTGCCACTACTCACATTCATCATGCTGACTAGTAAATACCCAAAGCATGATCACGCGAATTTCTGTTCCGTATTAATGTACATCATACAAGCAAAGTTAGAAGCGAATCATAAATTATTCTCAAAGCACTTGTGCAGCGATGTGCATTGAAATGTATATGCTCCGACTGTACGTCCTAATCCTAACTTAATGTTATATTATAAACGTCACAGTGTTTGTTCTTGTGTAACGTAAAAAGGAAACCGACTTGAGTGATACGGAGAGTACTGAAGGTATGAAGGGTCCTGTAGGATACTTTGCAACTAAAGAAAATACATACTTACTTATATAGACCTAGAACTGAAGTAAGGACGAAGGGTGATGTTTAAAAGTAATACATTCTTAGCATAGAATATTATTATTGACGTCTGCGGTTTAGTAACATATTGAGTAGACGTGCATATTATGCATAGTACTAAGAGTTTCGAGTAACGAATAAAACGACTAAATAAACTACTTATGAAACACTGAAATGGAACAACGGAACTGATTTTGATAGACAGGTAATTTACATTGGTCATCAATCTATTTAGATGGCAGGTATCCTAAAGTTGATCAGCAATGGGAGTTTGTCGTTGCCAATTTGAAGGTGACGCTGCCACCGGTACATATGATCCTCTTAGCTAAATTAAGTACACTCTCTTACAGGTATCGGGCATACTACTGTTCCTGTGTAAGAAACCGCACCAATAAGAGAATTCTGGAAGTACACATATTTACCTCACCAATTTATTTCCTTCCTCCCTCTTCATCTTTAATATCTTTTTCCTTATAAGAGAGCAGAAGCTACGGTTTCACAAACTATCAGGCGGGCCATGTATTTCCCACCTTCGAAGTACAGAACCTCTACACACACCAATATTGCCAACCAAGACACTATACGTATGTTTGTAGACCGCGGTCAATTATGACCGTCATATATCGAGATACGCCATAACATTGTATCTAAACAGAAGTTAACTATCAATGAGGGTCGCTTAGTTAATATTCTAGGAGCGTTCAGCCCAATCCTGCGCAATCATCTGTAGGGACCACAAATGAGCAAACATCGGCTAACACTGTTGTATGAGTAGTTATCTTGATATAACAGACATACATAAACTAACTAACTCTATACCACCAGTTGGTTCACGGTTTGTTTGAAAATAGTTCTGCTTTTGGCATTGGGCATTTTTTGATACTCTCAATTCTATAGTAGCGATAGCGAAATAGGCGACCGCTAGACTGCCACGTAGACGTCCCGGGTACAATACCAAGGCACCTCTAACTTTTCGAAGTTATATGCGTATTAATTAATGAATTATCGCTCGCTTTAACGGTGAACGAGCAGATCGTGAAGAAACCTGCATGTCTGAACTGAACTGACATAATGTTTACCAGCCGACACTGGGCCAGCGTGGTGGACTATGGCCTAACCTTTCTCACAGAGAGAAGAGGCCCGTGTCCAGCAGTGGACCAGTTTACATTTTGGGCTGGTATTATTATTATATAATTCCACGCTTGTAGATTGAGGGGGTAGTGTATTACACTTACAGTTCGTTCAGCTATGGTTTCCGGTTTCTAATAAGGTAATAGCGGCGAAGCTATTGCTATCTACTTAGCATAATTAGTGGTTAGTGTAACCGACTGCTACGCCTGAGGTCGCGGGTTCGATTCCCGCACAAGTCAAATATTTGTGTGCATGAACATGGATGTTTGTCTTGGTCTGGATGTTTCTATGTATCATATGTACGTATTTACAAAAAAAAAAAGTATATATGTATGTTTATCCATTGTCTAGTACCCATAGTACAAGCTTTGCTTAGTTTGGGCTAGATGGTGTTGTGTGTATGTGGTAGAATATTTATTTATTTATTTACTTTGCTCAAAACGAGATTCGACTCTTATCTTATCTACTCACTTTTTAATAATAGTTAAGTTTGCGATGGTTTCCGGCATTGCAAGTTATATAAATCTAATTGTCTATATAGCACATCCTGCAAGTGGTAGCTACCATTAAAACAATTGCATATTATAAAACCAAGATGATATTAATATACTAGTATTCATTCGCTTCTTATTATACTACTAAATCACAGAAGAACACGAGACATTAATAGCATCTCATAAAACACATAAGTAATAACTTTTGTTATTGTCTGTACAGACACAGAAACAAAACTAAAATCAATTTAATTCAATAAAAATAAGAAACAAAACTACAATCGCGCACAACGTGTTTGAACTTTTATTATTTTTATATATTCGAAGGCGCCTCGCTAACCGTTCGGTGTAATGTTACGCGTCGATAAATAATGAGAAGAATTTAAGGAGAGATCGTTAACCCTGATAATTTATTGGGCGCATTGAGTGTGTTTTTCTCTTGATTATCATTAAATATAAGGACGGGTACTAATTGACGGTTTTTATTCGACATGTTCGAGTGTTTTTGGCGCTCGTACGTGAGATTTTAATTGAATATGTAGTGAGAAGTGTGGTAATAAAACTTTTTATGAGATGCACTTTTGTAAGAATTATAGGATAACGAGCTTCTGTGAATCCCACGGGAACACAATACCGGGGCGAAATTATTATGTGTTAATTAAATATCTATAAGGTTATTGTGTATCTGCGTGAGAAGTTTTACTTAACGATTGACGTGTAATAGAGTAAACGGATTTCAAAATCTTCACAATCTTTTACAAAATAGGATGGTAGGTAATTATTTACCTACTACAGAACGTGGTTGTTATAACTGACTATCGCGATATGAAGAATGTAATAAGGATGCAAAGGAATAAGTAGTTATTAATTTGCATAATTATTCCTGTAAAATGTTTATCGCCTATTGTAGTATAGATTTGCGTTTATAGATCATCAACAATCATCAACAATGTTCTTATAAAAGACTAACATTTTTTATAATAAATAATAAGTCTCCTGACTGTATTTTGGTCACAACAGCCCATAATAACGGACACTAGGCATTTAGTCTACAAATATGTGTGCAAACACAAGTGCACTCTCTAGTCCCCTCTAAAATCATAAGCAATTCAACACAACTGAAGAGAGATCAGGTGCAAGATCAACGGTGTGCTTGCCGAGGCACGGGGATGAAACATCGCTAACTTTCTAACTCCTGTTGTTACTGAGAAATAACCCAAGAATATTTTAGTTGGTCCGTCCAGGCATTCGAAAATAGGCTCTTTCACTGCACGGATGGTGTAGTGGTTTAAGTGGTCGCTGCGCCACTGCCACTGGGCCGAGTGTTTTGGGTATGAATTCCACACGAGGCAAAAATGTGTGTGATTCACAAATGGTTGTTTCGAGTCTACGTGTTTTCTGTCCCCCGCGAGATAGGAATTATCCAAATAAAAGCAGACTTAAAAAAAAATAGAA
The DNA here is from genome assembly GCA_963675205.1 of Catocala nupta. Taxonomy (NCBI): domain Eukaryota; kingdom Metazoa; phylum Arthropoda; class Insecta; order Lepidoptera; family Erebidae; genus Catocala; species Catocala nupta. The sequence goes on from OY776104.1 coordinate 16,935,901, forward strand.
AGCTTATAAATATTTTGCAGCTAGAAAATCATTGAGGCAGCTACAATAAAAAGAAATAAAGCATATGTCCACTAAGGTGTGTCTTCTCTATAATTATTTCACATTAATAGATACGCATGTTGCCACGCTAATGACAGAAATAAAGGTGAACTATAAAATATTTAAAGTTCCCATAAATCACGGGTAAAATCGTTCTTATCATGTTAACACACTACGGTAATCACTAACAAATTGGAACTCGCCTGAAGTTTATTTTAATAATTAATTTTAATGAGTATGGAGGTGATTTCGTTTTAAGTATACGTTTAGACTATCATTACCAGAACGAGGGTGTAGTGTTAATGGCTGCTATGGACAATTGATTGGTGGCCATTAAAATTTATTCCAGTGTAGGGTAATTTATGAAATATTAATAAAGCTTAGTCAAAAAAGGGTTTTTTTCGGTTGACTGTCAATTTAGGTTATAAATATCGATGACACAAATCGATTGGTACAAATGACTAGTATGATTGTTATCCTAACTAATATTATGAATGCGTATGTGGTTTGTTTGATACGCTTTCACGCCTTAACTACTCGACAGATCATCATGAAATTATACATACATGTTGTCATAGGCAAAGAAAAGAAAAAAGAGTACGGTTGATCTAGGAAAAAATATCGTTACCGAGGCGTAGCAATTATAACGCGAGTGAAGCTGTAGGAAAAATCTGGTACTAAATATTTATTAGTAGCGGATTCCTATCGATAGCAATGTGTGAGGAACCTGCGATCCGTCGAAAGCAATTTCAATTTGGTAAACACAGCGACACATCAACCTAGACTGTTTGGACTTTGAACTATTAGAAGTTAAACGCTGCAAATCGTGCGAGAGTGTGTTATATTTTGTTACGCTCTATCCTTAACATTACATCGAAACCACTATGCACTGTCCCTTTTCGACAATTCTCTCTCTAATTTCTGGGCTTCGTGCTACTTTCTGTTTGAATCAAGTATCGAACCCGCTACGTCAGACTGTTACGGTTGCATACCAACGCACCAAAGGCTTATGAACAAGGCAAATTATTTACTGTAGAAATGTTAATTAAACATTAATATAAAAGTTAATTCAAATGTGGTTTACCAAGTACATTTGTAAATATTAAAATGAACTTTTCAATTGATATAATTGTACACATAAAAGAAATATGAATTCATGTATGCATCATAGAACTATTTAGCACGGTGCTAGTGATAGACATAGTCATCGTCATTGATATGACAGGACCTCCAATTGTTACGGATCAGTAGGTACAATCTACTTTTCTAATCATGATTGCCTCGATTTTTTCTTAGCAAAAGTATGGTTATGGCCTATGGTTGTTGGCGATCGTCGTGGGTTGAACAGAGAAATTAGATATTTTAGTAGCACACAGTATAGACTGCAATAGTTTCGCATTTTATTATAAGGGGTCAGTAAAATATAGTTAGCGTAATGTGGTTGTAATTTCACCTTCGGGGATGTACCTGGATATTAGTAAGAACGTATGAAAAATACATAAGTATACACAAAATAAACAATACGCAACAACTTAAAATACAAAACTACAAAGGCATGTAAGCGTTACTGTTCCCTGCCTAACTTCTAAAGGAATAAATGCGTGACGTCACTTCATTAAAAAAGACACAAGAATTTCGACATTACACTTCTAAGCATATGTATGAGCAAATGACGAGAACGCACTATTATTCAGAAAAGGGCCCGATTTTCCTTGTTTCATGTACATAATACAATATACTTGTTATCTAATACAATACATTGGCTTTACACAATAAGTAAAAGGAAGCTGATCAGAAACGATATTCCGGTAAAAATATCAAATTTCACCGAAGCCCGGGCAGGGAACTATTAGATTACGCGGGACAGTACCACCGGAACTCGATTTATTTGACACACATGCACGGCTGATATCCATTTCAGTTAAACATAGACTATTTATTTTTGCATTCACTTGTTAATTTTACTAGTGTACTAGGCAAATCTTGTGTTTTTTCGCCATCTTCCTCATATAAAATATCTAAGTCAATGGCAAAAGCCAACATTCTCAGGTTACCTTGCATAGATACGCAACTTATTTTCATTATTTTAGTAGAGGTTCCCAATAAGTTATATTCATCATACAATATTTCAAAGTTAAAATTTGCCCTTAAACTTAACATAAACAGTTTATATTCATAAAAATCAAGTTCATGCATTATTGCTGCACGTATCCATTAATCAACATGCAATAAAGATTCACATAACAGTCATTTAACCGGTACCTCATATTTAGGCAACGTTTACATATCGTATGTTTCCTCGATAGAAACACACGTTGTCAATGCTCCGATCGTTTCCATCTCGAACGAAACTCACACAAACAACGCGATGTTTTTTTAACATTAGTAAGGGCAAATGGAAATCTTAGTATTATCGATATATTCGCATAATATAAGTCCGCGATATCCCGAATAAAGTATTATGAAGTTATGAGCGATTGAATCCGACATGATTATTGTTCCTTCGAGTTTTTTCGCCCGGACAGATGGTAATCGCGGTCTTAGGTTCGAACCTTATTTACCATATTGATATTTATATTATACGGTGTTGTGACGTCATGCTTATGCCGCCATAAATACGATTCGGGGTTGTGTTTGGGTATCATTTTGATATTCTGTCGTGTTAAATGTCATGTGTTTGCGAAAGGATGAGGATCGTTGTATGAATTTAGAAAAAAACTGTTTATATAAGTAAACATTTTTTTGTTAACTTTTCTATTTTAATGTAATAAATTCCTTCCCTGCATTACCTATATATATATTTTAATGCTATATTAGTAGAATAAATGAAAACACTATCACGCTGAACGCAAAGTCTTAAATTTGACTCACAAGAAGAACAGTGATATTATATGCCGGCTGTATATTTTCTTTACCAACACGGAAACTCAGTTCCATTCTACAACATAGAACTTAAACACAGTAACTGATATGTGATATATACCTCTGCCGATCCTTTAAATATAAACCAGCGTAATACGATACTTTAATTCAGTTAAAACGTCTCGAACTACGAATCCTTTACTTTAAGCTGCACACTTGCCTCAACATTAGAAATTCCCTTTACTAGTAGATATATCCAAAGCTTTTAATAACTGGGCGACCACATGCTGCCCGAGTCCCTGATCCCGGGATAAGCTCCTCATATCCCGGCGCCACTCCGGGATATTTTTCCACCGCTCGCAACCTTGATCTTATGGCATTTTAAATGTGAATTTTGTTAGTCACTCGTTATGGTCCTCGCTTAATATAGCTGGATTGTGTGAACACTAACTATTGTGTAAATTTAAAAGTTAGTCTTATTATTTGTAAAGATTCCGTGACTAAAGTGCTCAACTAATTTTCATAAAATTGGATTTGAAATAACTTGACGACTGAAAACACTGCGATTATAATAGGCAAATATACCTGCGAGTACCGGGCGGGAGCCCGGTGATTCGTCACACAGGGTTTTCCCTAGTACGGATAGAAGTCTCCCACAAAGGATCTTTATTACCACCGTTTTTATTTATCTTCTTTTTCTTTACTGTAAGATGCATATGTACGTGAACGTTCGTGATGAGAGAAATAAAGTTTATTTTTATTATTATAGGATATACCGACCGGCAGATGGTGAGATTTCTGGTTCGGTCCAGGTAGACCAAACTATAAGTTACCTAGTCTTAATAGGTTAGGTAGTAGAATATTTCATTGAAACTTGTATATTTACATGAATAACACACACATACACACGAAACAGTGACCCAAACACGTTCACGCTCAGAGAAACTGAGTTAGAACTATAAATCCGAAATAGAGCCTTTATAAAAATGAAATCAGTTGAAACTTTAAACTTTAGTTTCATCGTAAAGGATTTTATAAGCTTTCTATCCGTCTCCTGCGTTTTCTTTCGCATTGTCTGGGAAATACAAACTTTAAATGGCCAGTGTATATACATAAACATTACTCTATATACAAATAATTTCACTGTACACCTTGTAAAAAAATGGGACATCACAATCTCATTTCACCAGATATATTTTAAGTAGTAGAGCATAGTCTACAATACGCATTTTACTTAATCCTACGGAACAAGGTACCGGGAGTCATACCCGGGACTTTATTTTAGCGCTACCGAGCTTAACTGACACAACATTTTCAAAAAGTATTTCTAATTCTATAGGCAACAAGCCACTTTCTTGTTTATAAAGGGCCGAAAATCAACTTGATAGTCCGATCGATTTTTTATACTCGATACATTATTTTGCTTAAATAATATGTTTTAAATGTTCAAGCTGCAGCTATCTGCTACCACAGCACCTGAACTAACAAATATTAAGTTCATTAAAATTTTTACTAAACACAGACCGGTCTGTGTTCACTTGCAAAGCACAGAACTTCGAACTTTCATTCAAGTGCATAATTATTTACTCACAAAACACTGAAATTTCATAAGCAATATTCTGTCTTCACATTGAAAACATACGAAGTCAAATAGTTGCTCTATTGCCTACCTAGACACCTGCTTCTCGGTGATCAAAAATCAACTACACAGATACCGCAATAGTATATTAAGTCACCTCGCCAATTGTTCATGCTAAGTGCTGTGGGTTCAATCCCCAAATGTGACAAGTAATCCAAATGTAGTTGTTCTGAATCTGGGTGTGTTTTGTGTTTTGTGTGTTTTGTTTTGTGTCCGCTATTTCAAAGGTTGTCAAGTACACAATGATACAGAAAGATTAAGAGCAAAGTACATCTCAAGATACATTTAAAAAAATATAATACAAATCTAATCTAATTAATAAATTAGAGCTATTTCTACATAAATTAATGTACAAAATTTATAAAAAAAAAGTAATATTGACAGGCGATTTCAATATAAATGTTAACAGAAAACAAACATTCTAAATTATTAGCTGACATATTATCTAATCACAACTTAATATCACATATAAGCGTACCGACACGACAAAATAGTTGTATAGACCTTATAACTACAACTTAATATCACATATAAGCGTACCGACACGACAAAATAGTTGTATAGACCATATAACTAGTAACATAAAAAATGCTAAAGGGACAGTATGTCCTTGTGGCCTATCAGATCATGATACTGCCCAGATTTTAGAATTTCCAGGATTATATAAAAAACCACTTTCTCATTACTTCATCATGAAGAGAGATTATAATAGTGATAATATTGAAAATTTATATATTACATATCAAACTTGTCATGGGAAGATGTATATTCAGAACAGGATGTTAATAGAGCCTTTTAAACATTTCATGATGAGTTTTGTTTATTCTATGAATTGTGTTTTCCATTTACTAGGATTAGAATGACTAATAATTTAAGATCACCAAAATGGATAAGTAAAGGTCTAAGAAAATCTAGTACTGTAAGAAGACAATTAAGGTTTAGTTATTATAGAGATAAAACAAGGGAAACATATAATAAATACAATATATATCATAAAATATATAGAAAATGCATAAATTATTCGAAAATAAATATTAATAAAAAACTAATTATCAAATCTAAGAACTTAGGCAAAACTATGTGGAATATAATAAAAGATAAACATGACAGCATATTAGCAACAGATAACAGAATCATTACAAAATAATGGTAATCTTATATACTCTCCCTCAAAAATAGCATCAACATTTAATGACTTTTTCATTGATATTGCACATAAAAATAATAATAATAATTTGAAAAGAGACATGCTAACCCAGCAAAACAATAACTCAATTTTCCTGAAACCTACCAGAGATACAGAAATAAAAAATATTATAAAATCTCTTAATAATACCAAAGCTGTAGGTAATGATTCTATTTCAACAAACATTCTTAAAGTTAGTGGACATATAATAGCGCCCGTTCTTAGGCATATTATTGAGGTTTCGTTTCTGCAGGGCATTTTTCCAAACAGTTTAAAATACTCTATCGTCAAACCATTACATAAGAAAGGTGACCGAAAAGATCCTAACAATTATCGACCTATCACACTTGTTCCAGTGTTATCAAAAATTTTTGAAAAAGTGTTTTACCATAGATTTTTTAAATAAACATGAAATTATTAAGAAGGAGCAGAACGGTTTCCAAAGTAATAAGTCCACATCTTTAGCTACTTTCAATCTCATACGAAGCATAACAGATTATTTAGATAAAGGAACTTCAGTGGTTACTGTGTTTTTTGACACGAGTAAAGCTTTTGATTGTGTGGATCAAGACATATTGCTTAATAAATGTGAAAAATATGGTGTACGGGCTGTTGCACTTAATTGGATAAAAACCTACTTAAAGGACCGAATGCAAAGTGTAGAAATAACAAGTATGAATGACAAGCTAGAATCCGTATGTTATAGGTCCTCATTCAAAACGAATACATTTGGTGTGCCGCAAGGAAGCGTGCTAGGCCCGCTTCTGTTTTTAATCTACATAAATGATTTACCCGAAGTAATGAAATACCAAACAATTTTATTAGCTGATGACATTTCTATAATTATACCACATGAACACAAGCATATATCGCATGAATTACAAGTCAATGAAGCTGTACACTCGGTGTTAAAATGGTTGCGATCAAATAACTTTACTCCTAATATCAGTAAAACAAAATACATAACATTTCAAACATATAATAGAAGAAACCGATAGTATTAAATTCTTAGGCATAACACTAGATAAAAATTGTAATTGGAAGGGACACATAAATAACATTTGCAGCAAACTTAATAGATTTGTATACACAATTAAAAAATTACGTACCGTAGCAGACGGAAAAACAGCACGTACAGCATACAGCGGATATGTTGAATCTATCCTAAGATATGGTCTAGTCATCTGGGGGAACTCCACAGACATAAATAGGGCATTCATAGTACAAAAAAAATGTATTAGAGCCATTTGTGATGCAGGGCCAATAGACTCATGCAGGCCTTTATTTAAGAAATTAAATTTACTGACGTTACCATCAATGTACGTACTAGAAATAACCACCTTTGTAAAAAAATATTATGACCTATTTAAGTCAAGAAATGACCATGACTATAGATATAAGCCTAGAGATGCTACAAAGCTGGTAATACCATATTGTCGAACAACGCTACATAAAAATAATGTATATCATATGTGTATTACAGTTTTCAATAAGGTACCTAAGGAAATAAGAGAACTCCCAATAAATAATTTTAAAATAAAAATGCGCAAATGGTTAATGCTTCATTCATTTTATTCTGTGCAAGAATTTTTGAATTTATAATGTAATAAAATAATAACTATAAAATGACATGAAATATATAATAATGTAATGACTTGTAATGTCTAATAATAATAATGAAATGACATGAAATGTGTAATAATGTATAATAATAACGAGGTGACATGTAGGGTGATTTTAATGTAATTGTAACCTAAATAAATAATATTATTATGTATTAGTAGTACCGAATGTAGTATAATTATAATGGAAATTGTATGTATCTTAATTCATAAGTTAATTCAATTATTGTTTGTGCTTAACAATATGTGCATTTTTTTTTTTTTTTTTTTTTTTTACGTGGGGGAATGCTATGACGCATATCCCTCCGCGGGGGCGGGCGGAGGGATTATGTCGGACTCGCCGGGGTAAAAGAAAGATGGAATAATAGTAAAGTACCTCCTTCCGGGAGGTACTTTACTATTATTCTATCTTTCTTTATTCTTTACCGACTAAACCTACCACGGTGTTCCTCGACAAAACCACTATCGACGGGGCCGCGCGAATCACTTTCGAATGCGGTCGCGACCCCGTCGAGGTTATGGCCCGCCGTGTGAAACGGCAGGCCACTACCCGAAGAGACCTACCCAAAGGACTCACGCTCAAAAATTCCCTACTGTCTCCCCCCTAGGGGGAATTGTACCACATTTATCATTCATTACCAGACCATATTAGACGCAGTTCATGATATTATTATTAAATATTATAGTTTTATTTTAAGCAGTAATATTGTATTTATGTATTAGACAATTCTCAGTAGTAACCCGTTTATATTTCTTAGTAGCAGTTCCAAGACAGACAATGCGTCGAATATGACATAAATGGCTGTATGGCCTTTGTCTATTCCTTCTGAGATATCCAGAATACGCTGAAGAAGAGTCTCACTATTCTATGATTCTCAGAAGCATGTTAGCATCTGAATTTGCATCCCTATAGATGGTTTGGTAAAGCACCCGCTCAAATTACATACCGTTATGTTTCCAAGATAAACTGGTCAAAACAAAGTTCTCGCAAGTTGCGTTTCCTTTACTTTTCACAACTAGTTTGCTTTTGAAGGCATCGTAACACAACTTGGAGCAACATTAATGGATTATTGCGATTAAACATGTCTCTATTCTGTGTATCGTTAGCTATACTTGCTAAATATTTAATTAGGAAACAAACAGACCAAATTGCAGAGATATCAAGTTTATGATAGGTATTTCAAGTGGTTTACTAAATGGTTGAAACTCGAGTATAATTATAACTGAAAACTTGAGGAATATGTATAATTATGCAAATACATTAAAATGTTTTTATTCACTTATACTTATAAATTTCATAAGAGTAATTCTGAATCTCGTCAATTGCCACTAAACAAAGCAAAAGAATCGGTTGCAAAACAAAGAAGAAAAAGGGCACGAACTGTTTTGTCTTTACCGAAGACCAGCCAGCGGCTCATCTAGTAGTAAGTGGTACTAGCCGCCTTAGACTTAAGCAATTTCAGTAGTATATAGAGCCAAACTGCTGACCACCTTTTATTTACCAGATTTGGTAATTTTCCAGATTCCACGTACTAAAGACGAACCTATTGCTGTCTATCGTTCAATTTCTGGACTACATGTTGATACTAAAATGTTGATAGAAAACCCTAATACAAATTTGCGAGCCATTCGGATCGAACCCGAGATCTCATACAGATCAGTCGTATTCACTACCGCTATACCACCTACATAATATTTTAAATGCGGATGTGAGTTTGTTTGCTTATTTGTTTGTTACTCTTTCACGCCTTAGTCAGTTGACCGAGCATCATAACTTTTGCATGCACGTTCAAGGGTACAGAGAAGGACCTTTCATCCAGAACAAAAGTTTAGAGTAGTAGAGCCTCGCTGATTTCAGCATGAATGGGCCGGCTCGACCGGGGAAGGAGAACCCTCTCACAGAATATAGACGTGAAATAGCAGTATTCCTATTGTTGTGTTTCGTGCGGTGAGTGAGAGTGCCGGACGCCCAATCATCCTCTTTCTCCCTTCCCAATCCTTCTCCTTCCCACTTCCTTTCCTAAAAGGTCGGTGACGCGCAAGTGATGCCTCTGGTGTTGCAAGTGTCCATAGGCTACGGTGACCACTTACCATCAGATGGACCGTATGCTTGTTTTCCACCATAGTCGTATAAAAAAAAGTCCCAGCGAGCGAAGCCGCGGGGGCAAAAGCTATAATAAAAGTTTGATATAATGACATTAAGACATCCTCCAATATCTTAATACACATCTAATTATCTCAACCACTAAGTGAATTTTATTAAATATTACCGTACCCTTTGAAAAGTTCTAATAACAAACTCTAGGGGTTCTTTCATTCACAGATTACGCTTGGAAACTAATAAATTTACAAGTTTGAACCCGTGACCCGATACAAAGAGAACTTCACTATAACGATTGAAGGATAAACTATGAACTTATAAAGTCCATTATTGTACTTACGTAGTTCGACCTCAAAGTGTTACAACTTTAGAATATTTCTGCTTACCTGAAACAATAGATTAAAAATAAGTAAGTTGTATCGTTGACTGTTAAAATGTCAAGTCCCAATGTCAGAGGCCTTTACAACACATAATATATTTCTTAAGTGGAATAGTGCCATTTGGTGGATAATGCTGGCCCGGAAAACAACAAGCACAACAAGAGAGGTTTTTACAGTAAATCCGACATACGCTATACTGCGTTTTGCCCAGTAATTTCCGAAGGCTCGAATACCAATCTCTTGCCGATCTTTTCTTTTCGTCCCATATTTAATTCCTTTTTCATTGTTATCTACTTAACAATGAAAAAGGAATTTGATGCTTGCGAGATGAATGCTTGTTTGTACATACTTTATTTAATATTGTCTTATGTTTACGCGAATGTTATACATTGAAATTAAACACTTTATACGGATTTTATCGCGTTGTTTATTTTACTTTAAACACTGTTATTACATAATTTTGAAAACTCTAACACTACTATTATTGAATTTTACTACTATTTAAGCTAAGTATATATTTTTTCTAATTAAAACTATTTGTATTTAAGTTTACACTTTATTGTTTAAAATAAACTAGTTAGACCATAACAACATTTAGATTACTTCATTTTTGTTACCGTACATTCGATGTCTTAAAAATAGAAAGGTAACGACCACAACCACTGTGCCTGCGCAGTAAAAGTAAAGTAAACGATGGCATATCAGGATAATGATTTGATAGTTAAAAATAGTGGCCTTGGGTTTTCGAAGGCATCTTCTCATAGGCTGAAATTCGGTAAGCTCATTGATCATATCAATCTAATAATTAGGGTTTACAAGTTATATTTTCGCGCCGTAATGAGTAAAAGATTTTTATTATATTGAATTTTAATTCTAAGAAAGAGCTGTGCTAAGGCATGGCACAAACTTCGTAAAAAACAGATCTCGCATATCATCATCAATCTTTTCCGCCGCGATCTCGTGGCAAAAAGGCATATCAAAAAACATTGAAAGCGAAATCTCGATAATTTCACCAAAAGCCCCGCGCTAAGGTCCACCCAACAATTATCGAGTATCGATAGATATGCTAACAACTTCGCGAAAAATATCGGCGGAGTAAAATTTCACCGGTAACGACCGTCTCGAATTAAAAAGTCAGGATCAGAAATAAAGAACTCAGAAACCTGATGCCTTGTCGATGGCTACAGACGACTGTTACACCGTCTTGAAAATTTAAATATTACTTTAATTCAAATTTAAATTTTTAATGCTTTTCACAACGTAAAAAAGAACATAAAGAAATTTTATAAATACGAAAATGAGTTTGTTTGTTACTATAGGTATAGGTACTAGCAACAAGACTAATACTCGTAATTTAAAAATTTTGCATATTCATTGTCAGAGAGGAAGGGGGGGGGGAAGAAACAGTACAGGTATGGTACAGTACCTGTACCCCTGACAACGTACCCCATGTCCTGACATAGGATACCTTTCATCCAGAAAATGTACTGTTACTAATCTACACGCACGACGCGAGCGAAGCCGCGGTCAAAATCTAGTATTAAAATACTAAGACTAAGTTGATATTACTATATTACTCGATCTAGTCTTAGTACTTATCATAAATATCACAAATTGTATTCTCCTATACCTACTAAAATAAATGTCAACCAAGAACATAAATTGCAGTTCTGTTTACATTTGATGTTGATTATTTTAGATCGGAACTCTATTTTAAATACTTTTATTAAATGTTATAAACAGTATTAAACGACGAATATACGTAAAAAAGGAGATGGCAGCAAATTAAGTAAAATAAATGGTAGATTATTATTCATTTATTTGAAGCTAAATCTATGTTTATCTCACAAAATGTTTGTAAAGAAAGCAATTTTAAATTTCCGTTTCAGTATACCTATCTACTTTTTTTTCATTAACTTGTCTTATTATTGGCATTGCGTAAATAACAAAGAATAAAACAAATTTAATTTTTTAATATTCGATTTTATAGAAATTAATTTACTTTAAGATTTTATTAAAATTACGAATATGGATAATTTTAGTATATTTGATACCGGCAATGAACATCATCTACGGAACGATAATATATTACCTACATATGAATCACGCATCTTTGTCGAGGCTCATGGGGCTAGGTTTATAGAAATTACACCAGCCTTTCAAACAACTAATTCTCTTTTGATATTTGTATATATGTAGATATGCATAACCCAAATTTTTGGGAATGCTTATTGCACAGAGTTAGACAGAGTTGCCGAGATGACTGATAAACGACTGAATTATGTAATGTCGCCTAGTAACATTGTGCCACGTCTAGGGGACATTTTATTTAGTATATATTATAGTCAGCACTTAATAGATAGTAACATAATAGTCCATAAAAAGCCTCGTAAAAAGCCTTCAAACTAATTCTCATTCTAAATATTAATAAAAACTTATTTAATACGTAGCAATGAAACATCCAAACACACTTTCGCAATAGCAATAAACATTCATGTTGATGTGATGTCTGAGGCAGACGCTTCGCTCTTTAAATTAATTTAAGCAAATGTCATATTTATAAAATTCAAATTACTCTTTATCATTTGGAAAAATAAAATGGTCTCGTCTTTTACCAACAAGTTGACAAATTAATACTTATTATTTTGAATATGAAAATAAATTAGCTCGGTCTGACTTATAATTTTATAAATGTTAATACGAAACGAAATGAGCTGAACAGTGGCTGCTTTATATAAGTGTAATTATTAGATATATTCTACAATGTACATAATGAGTCAAATAAATGTATAAAGAATGAATAACTTGTAAAATATGTTATCAATATAAGTATTTAACAGACGAAATGTATCTCGTTTGTTGAATTTTTTTGTACCTACTCAATAATGTTAAATAATTAGAATAAAAGGGGTATATGTAATTCTTTTTGTTGGTTAACATTCGACCAGGTTAAGACCGGCCGTAGTCTTAAGCTGGCTGTTTTGAAGATGTCATGGCTTCGTTTGTGAAGCAGAAGAAACTTCAACCACCCTCACTTACCGCATATTTTATTTCTTCCGTTACGAATTACTTGTACATATATGATGCAACGCGAAAGTTTAAGTTATCAAAAACTGCAGTCCACTTGGTCACCAATTAACACAGTGATTTCTTCAAGAACAGAACAGAGGCAACAGTTCCGTGCAGTCTAAACTGAGCAACTTTGCCTACACCTAACTGATGCCTCTATTTTTGTTCTCAGATATATTGTGTGCACGTATGACGCTAAGCTTGCAGTAGTCTCTCCGCCACTACTATTATATAATACGTACTTGATTCCTGAACCGGAGCACTAGCATGTGAATCTCGCATCGATGTTGCCCAAATCGAGAACTTGGCGACCAAAAACACAAAAACAAAGATTTGGACGTTGAAGTTTGTAAACAGTCCATGACAATTAAGAACCTACGTGTTTGGGTGAAGTAAATAATACGTATCTACAGACGACGTAGTACACAAGTAAATAATAAATAAACTGATATTATCGATATTTTTTGCTTTTGTAACTAGCTATGATTACTTTTTAATCTATGACTACAAATAAATAAAATTGAAGTGTCTGTTTGTAATGTCAAAATAACAGCTTTTTACTAAATGCGTATGAAAGTATACAGGGTACTTATATCAAAAATCTATTTTAAATTGACTGACTGTCTATTTGTACCGGCTAATCTCTGAAACGCTGGACCCATTTCACTGGCAGATGAGTTGATGTTACACTGCTGATACACATCTATTTTTAACAACAAAATCTTTTCGATCTGAATAAATAGTTTTTGTTAAATTCCATTTAGACAAAGTCGTGGATATGAGCCAGTATTAAATATACTTACTTAATATTTCAGTTAAGAATATATTTAAAAAAGATTATAAAAGTATTCGATAAATGAAACTGTCGCACGGTACGGTGTAACAAAATCCGCAATGACGGAACCCGATACTCCCGATTCTTAATCTCGATTCGTCCATCGCATCGAGAACCGATTAACTAACGGAATGCAGGATTCGCATCGATTCCTAAAAATTACCCGAACCTTCTTTAATAAATTACAGTGGAAAAGAGATCAGATCTCAGAAATTAGCCGATATATCGAATGATCGGTAAGTGCGTAATAATTATAAGGTACCTCTATCCGATGGGTTTGATATACGTGATTGACTCGAGCGCGAGCGATTAACTCGAAGAAATCGATATGAATCAGTGAATAATTAATTTATATACTGTTGTGAGGTGTACAGTTATAATGACTTGGCTGACACGTGTCGTGTGGAGGCTCTAGAGGTCTATTAATTATTAGCTGTTCCGCGCAACTTCGTCTGCTCCATATAAGAGATTTATATATATATATATATATATATATATATATATATATATATATATATAATATATATAAAGATTACTAACAATATACAAATTCCTCGAATACCTGGTTTTATCCCAATGCAAAAATTTTACCGTTTTAAAGAAGTTTATACTGACGTTATAATCGGTATAAAATATCAAACAAAACCTAATCCTTTTAAAGAAAGTCCAATAAGAGCAGGCCATACATTTTTGTATAAAATACCGTATATTGTATTTAAACGCAGCCGGGATTCGAATCGGCAACATTAATCGTATCAAGTGTCCCTTTTGTTTTGTCTTAACCTTATTTATATCAGCCGATTGGACTCGATAGTGGCTCTTACGTATTTAACAGGGACGGATTTGGTATGAACCTTTTGTTTTAAATTACTTCTTATTTTTACACATCTATCTACCTACGATGAGTAAAGATATATATTTGTATCCCAATATCTTATGAATATAAACGTATATTTTTTGTGTTTGTGACCAACTCTAGCCATCCCTAGTGTGCATACGGCCCATATAATGATTAATTGATCAAGTAGCATTTGTTATTTATTTATTTATTTAGGACTACCAGTTGTTGTTACATTAGTTGGTCTCATACATCTAAATAAGGTTACATATTTTAAGACATAATGCACAACATATTAAGGTGTCACAGCGTGCACGTAATTATGGTAGCTTAAAACTAATATTATATAATACTAACTTTCTTATCTTTATTATCATTTTTATTATTATCTTTGTTATCTTCCAATATACGAAGTTTTAACTCATAAACAATGAAAGATTTCTATGTAGCAAGCGTAAGGTGTCGACAATAATCCGTGTCACAGTACCTATAGCATATTCCTAAGTAGCTCAGAAATCTGTCCTATGTCCCAACATTCAGTAGATTAAGTAAGTACCTCATAGCCAGGATGCTCCTGCTTAATAATGTTTCCGCGAACATTTTCTAGCGCCCTACCTGTGTTTGTTGCTTGTCTAGCATTATACATTTCATCTTATCTTGAGACTGTTAAATAAGACAACGATTTGTAGCTCCTAAGAAACCAACAATTTTCAATACGTACTATAAATATACTGTTCTCAGAGAGTTTTCTTATCTTGGGAAGTATTTTCCAAACATTTTCAAGTACTTCAATAATACATGAGATGATGTTGTAAACTGGGTGGTGAGATAATTTTATGATACTCGTAAAAGTCGGCTGAACGAAGATAAAGGACTACTTGTTTGCCGTTCAAGTATCAAGCTTCAACTTTGTAACGAATATTTTTTCAAGATCCCTCGAGGTTTCGAGTGTTGAAATTGGTAAAACATATATTGTATTATTGCGAGTAAATGTAGCTATTGAAGTCTTGAGTTACATTTTATCGCACGATCTTTTGACTTTTTGGAGTTATGTGCGAATTAAATTGTTAATTATCACACGTTATAGCGATGAAGGGAAACATCGTAAGAGAATCTGCATTTCTGACAGTCCATAATGTTCGGACGGTAACTAGGACTGGGCCAACGTTGTGGACTATCACCTAATCCTTGTTTATATTAATGGCCTCGATGGCGTAGTGGTCAGTGTAATCGACTGCCACGCCTGAGGTCACGGGTTCGATTCCCGCACAAGTCAAACATTATTGTGCATGAACATGGATGTTTGTCTTGGTCTTTCTATGTATAATATGTATGTATTTACGAAAAAAAAAGTATATATGTATGTTTATCCATTGTATAGTATCCATAGTACAAGCTCTGCTTAGTTTGGGCTAGATGGTGTTGTGTGTATGTGATAGAATATTATTATTATTATTATTAATGCGAATTCTATACCTAGCAGCAGGACAGTTTATATAAACAGTGCTAGGTATTGGTACTATAGTAATATTAAATTTAAAGTTATTGATATACATTTTATTCGATTGGTTAGTAAGTTTGCCGTAAGTATGTGGTTTTATTTCTTACAAAACCTTGCAGGTCTGGAAGGCTTAAGAACTCATGTCTATGCATAAAAAATATCCAAGTTGCCAGCACAAGAGGCACTATTCCATGCAGGAACACAATACAAGATTTGTTAAATTATATTATATAATTTATTTTTGTGATATTTTGTAGGACAGAGGTACTTTCCCAGCCAAACTTAAGCAGCGAAACCATATTAAAGCTCTCATAAAAATAAAATAATAGTAGTCTATAATATTCAAAGCTTGCTCTTAAAACATCGTAAACATTAAAGGGCTTAGTTGCCCAGTGCATCTCTGTCTATTTTCAATATATTGCTTATACCTTCATCGTGCGTTGTTTATGCGATATTGTGAGCACGAGGTACGCAAACCCTTTACATATGACATTTTGCGTAAGTACTAAACAAACAAACATTACTTATATTTCAAATTGAATATGGCGGTTGATAGAACATAATTCTAACATTATTGACATTTTGTTATAATTTCTGGCTTGTTAGTCCGATGGCATTAATTTACTTATTACGGATAAAATCCGGTCAAGCGTAAGTCGAACAAGCGTACCAAGAGTTTTGTATCACTACTCAATGCTGCAAGTCTATCGCTAACCTCTCTTTTTTAATTGTTGTCACACTTTACACTTAATACTAGGCTGAGCCTAAATCTGATAAGTAAATATTTTTTTTGGACTTTATCTAGAACAGCGAATTTCAGCATAAGCCAGGCTAAGAAAACATGGCGCTGGTTTTAAATATATTTGTTGTACCTGGGGTCTTAGAATTGATCACGTCCCGATGTGGCCGACCATTTCATGATATGGTTTTATTTCATGATATTTAAATACACAAAAAATTGTGTTGTCTACAAATCCGTCAAGTTCAGATTCTGGATGATCTTTAAGTCCGTTGTTTGAATATTTGTAAAGTCCTAAGCGACAGGAAAATTATACCTTGTCCCGCACAAAGAATAATTCCTGGGCCCCAACAAATTCAAGAGACGCTGATGTCTTTTTAAAAAGAGAAGTAGAAAGGCTCTAATTACAATTTAACAAGGGTGAGAATACATTGACCGGTATTAGAATATTGAAATTAAACTACTATATACGGATTTTATCGCGTTGTTTATTTAACACTCTATTACATAATTTAGAAACTGTTACACTACTATACTATACTATTAAACTTTACTAATTTTAAGCTAATTTAATTATTAAAACGATCAAATCTATTTGTTTTTAAGTTTACACTTTCCCCGACGTTTCGGTTGCTTTTCAGCAGCCATGGTCACGGGGAGACTCTCCCAAACAAATAGATTTGATCGTTTTAATAATTTAATTAGCTTAAAATTAGTAAAGTATAATAGTATAGTATAGTAGTGTAACAGTTTCTAAATTATGTAATAGAGTGTTAAATAAAGCAACCGAAACGTCGGGGAAAGTGTAAACTTAAAAACAAATAGATTTGATCGTTTTAATAATTTAATTAGCTTAAAATTTGTAAAGTTTAATAGTATAGTATAGTAGTGTAACAGTTTCTAAATTATGTAATAGAGTGTTAAATAAAGAAACCGAAACGTCGGGGAAAGTGTAAACTTAAAAACAAATAGATATGATCGTTTTAATAATTTAATTAGCTTAAAATTAGTAAAGTTTAATAGTATAGTATAGTAGTGTAACAGTTTCTAAATTATGTAATAGAGTGTTAAATAAACAACGCGATAAAATCCGTATATAGTAGTTTAATTTCAATGAATAACATTCGCATAAACAGAAGACAACGGTATTAGAATAATTAAATTATTCGAATACTTTTGATAACAATCGCGTATTGCTAGTATAGAAAACAGAACTCATTTTTCTTGTTAATATCGTTTCTTTTACGGTAAGCTCCGTAATAATACTTAACACAGCTGAAGAGCGTTTCCCCTCTGACCTGCACTCTTTAATAAATAAAATCGTTTTGATTGGCAATCGGCTAGGTTGACGAATCCAAGCCACTGCGTTTGCCAGGAATACTTGAAACGTAATTAACTACTCGAGTTAAAAAAGTGTACGTTAAAAGGTAAAAAGTGATTTTAAACCACAATTTACGTAGGACAGTAGCTTTAAACTGGATTGGATATACTGCTTGTCCTTGAAGCATCTGTCCCACTGCTGGTGAGAAAGCGATTGACAATCGACGATTTTCTCACATAATAGACGGACAAATAATATGATGATAATAGATGTGAATAAAAGAAGTGCATATATAAATGTCTTGTCTTCACCGAAAATATATGTGTATCCATCGAACCCACAACACTCGTCGCAGTAGCATTGGCCACTTAAGCCATCCCCGTAGCCGTATTAAGAGTACGGCTGTGTGTTGTTAAAACAGACCATTCTATCTGAAATTCGTTCTAGAAGACATTATAGTATACTTGTATATACTTCTCGCTAATCGCCGTCAGTCGCACAACTGCCTTAAATATTACTACAACACACAGATTCTAAAAACACTCACACAAGCAAACCCAACGCGTGCTTCTGCATTACAAGTACAACACTAATCTTAAACTTCTCGCTATCCTTTAATAAATTACGAATACAATTTTAAACTAGTTTCAAGTACAAGACAAACAAGTATATTATTTTGAACAGAAAGATAGTTACGTAAGATTCAGCCAATTCCATTAAGTATCCTTCACGCTGTGGGGGTGGAGATCATAATTATTTCACTACGAACCCCTACTATGGAGTGCGAAAAAATGCGTTGAATAAACCATGACGATGAGGCACCCATGATCGCTTGCCACTGAATATTTGGACGAGATTTGCATTAGTTATGAAGTGGTTTTACTTTCGAGATGCTTTGCTTAGGTACTAGTTGTGACTTTCAAAATATATCGGTAAAAGTACCTAGTTAAGAAAAAGCGTGTAGGTTAAAAGAGATGATTTGTCGATCAAAACTATCATGCTTGATTCATTACTCTAATTATTATATTTGTTATACACGAAGGTGTAAGCAGAGCAGTATTACAACCATACCACACGAGCTATTTATGTCTATATCTATGCGTCTATGCCACGCAAAATAGCATGATTATTATAATTATCTTAAAGGTCTAAAATATAATACATTTTGGTGACAATAATAAGCCAAGTTCACTAGCATAGATATTTATGCTACCCATAACCGACGGCATTGTATGACAAGTTTAGCGTAGTCAATGGCCACAGTAGTATTACATACGTTGCTTAACCTTACAAACCAATCGATTCATAATCAAGAATAATTAATAAATTATTTGAAAATACTTTTGCTCCACTACAAATAATGCTTATAAACGGACATTATTTTTTCTGCAATATGGGCCTGCAATATACCTGCCGGCAACAACAGCCACATTATAGAATGGAAATGAATGGAATGAACCTCGATGGCGTAGTGGTTAGTGTAACCGACTGCCACGGCTAGGTCGCGGGTTCGATTCCCGCACAAGTCAAACATTTATGTGCATGAACATGGATTTTTGTCTTGGTCTGGGTGTTTATATGTATGTATAATATGTATGTATTTACAAAAAAAAAGTATATATGTATGTTTATCCATTGTCTAGTACCCATAGTACAAGTTCTGCTTAGTTTGGGCTAGATGATGTTGTGTGTATGTGATAGAATATTATTATTATTAGAATTCACGTCAATATTTTACATAATACTATCTCACTATCCACAGACCCAAAGAATCGCATCGCATTTAGTCACGGACTGTCTTTGCATTGTCACAAAGTGTAAGTGTATGCGCCCTCATGCCATCCTACTGTCTATTACAGATTAATATTAAATAATTCTACTAAATCTTTATTATTGCATCTCCTTTATATTATTCAGTAATTTTATTATTTATTTTAAATTATTGTTATAAGCTTTATATTTATATAGTCAGTAATATATGGCATAATGGCTGCAACACCTTCTTAATATGAGTTGTAAAATACTGAAATTATATTTAATTGGCGATTTAAAAGAGTGGCCATGAGTTTCGTGCAGGTTTCTTCTCATAGGCTCAACCCTTTGCCTGAACCTAGCAACTAACCTAAATGTAGCTTCAGTAACTTAGTAAACTCACTAACCTATATATTTTGACGTTCATTACTGTTACTTTGTGACCTAAATGAATAAATGATTTTGACTTTGACTTTGAATTATGTTTGGTTGGCCGATAGAATCAAATGTTTTTAAACTAGTCGGACTATAGTAAAAATATAACTCGTTTAGAATACCTTCATATGAAGAGTCGGGGGGTGTAAATGCGCTATTCGCATATGCAGTCATGACACGCTCTCGTCACGATTAAATATACGAACTCACACGAAACTCGAATGGTCCTATAGTATGGGTACGTCAGTCAGAAACAACGAGTCAACTTAATAGCTCTCCCTCTCTATTTTATTCTCTTTACGGTGTTGCAGCCAGCTTAGCATCGGTTAGTAAACACTGCTTGTCATAAGTTTCATGTTGTTCAAGTTAATTATAAATATATAATAATTAGTGCGTCATACAAACTGATTAAGCTCGGCATTATACCTACTACAAACATATAGATAGAGGTCTTATATGTATAAGAACAGCAAAAGGCAATGCGTACCAATTTCGGATGAAGTGCATTTGGCTAATTAAATACGTGTGTTTGTGTGTGTTTTGTTTTTCAATACATGTTACGGAAAAGAGGTGCGAAAACTTTTTTTACGTTTCCTCGTTGTTTAGGTACTTTTCTCTCATTAATGTTTTAACCAGCTGTGAACGCTTTGTGTTAATGAAGCGACAGAGTGCTAACAGATGGGTTGGGAAAGACTTACGTCAATAGCTCTATTGTAAGCGTAAGTTCAGACATGGCGGTATCCGCGCGGGTTGAAACGTGAAAGATCTTATTATAATGACATCCTTGCCAGACGTTCATACTACACCACGCGGACCATGTATACGCGCGATAACCGCCTCTCAACTGTTAAAAATGAATAGATAGTTAATGTTAGAAAATGAATTCACGCGGACGCCGCGTGGATCTATTTACTTGACGTGCGTAGAGCGCATTCAGTTGCGCCGCGGAATCCGCGCGTATCGGACGTGTGACAATGGACCGCTTCGACACCGAGTTATTCATCTACGAAGTGGAAAAAGACCAGCTTTGTGGGACATCCAGTGTGCAGAGTATTCGAATAAAATTGCCAAAAACGAGGTTTGGCAAGAGCTGGTGGAGATTTTTGGAGAAAACGAGGATTCTTTGGGAAAATGGGTCTTTTTGTCAGTAGGTATTTTATTTTACATTTACCAGGGTAGTTTACATGTAGTGTGATATATAGCCTAGTTATTTGACGCGAACTGTAACAACTCATACGTTTATATTTTTATGTCTTGCCATTCTACACGACCCTCATTTACAAAGTAATTAGCATATTTATCTTTAATGTTTAAAGATGACGATGTACCCCTTCGTGCATGTAATATATTAAGATTACTCATTGGCGCAGCGTATAAAGTATCTACATACTGTATACCATCTCTAGTTCTAACAAAATTGTGTAGCACGCAAAATGCATTTATTATGCCTTCAGCAAATCTATATTAACGTTTATAGGTCCATGAAAAATACGCCACTTGTTCACTAAAATTCCAAAACTGCATTCAATATTACGTCGAGCTCTGGATAACCTATAATTGAAAATTCTTCTGCCGTATGATAGCCCTTTACCTGCATAGGGTCGCATTACATTTTCGGATAAACCCAAACGCTTCATCGCCAACTATGACGTAGGGCAATAGTTTAGGATCTGTGTTAGATATTGGTTTAGGTTTTGGTATGTGTAAAGATTTTTCTATTAATCTTTTATAAAATACAGCATTTATAAAATTGCAGATTCACTACTTTTCCATATGATCCAATATCAATGAAAGTAAAACAATAGTTAGCGTCACAAAGTGCCAATAGTACTACAGAAAAAAATGTTTGTAATTGTAATACAAAGATCCAGAATCTTTGGGCATTGTCATCCTTATATGCTTGCCATCTATGGCGCCTATGCAAATGGGGAAGGCTGCAGATTTTTCAAAATCTGTAGCTGTTTTCTTCCACATATCTTCGCTTGGTTCGGGCATGACATTTTACCCTTCGGGGTAGGCAGAGTCAACAGTCCACCATTTGCTCCTATTCTTACATACCTCTCGAGCCTTCTTCTACCATTATTGAACCTTTCATTCAACATTTCACGTCCTTCAGTTTCGGGTACTTTTGACCTGCCCATTCTTCAGAACATCACTTATTTGATCAGTGTATGTTCTTCGTGGTCTATCCCTACCGGCCGTCCCGTTAACATTTGCCTTATGTACTTGTTTTCTCATTCTTTCTACGTATCCAAACCACCTTAGCATACCGTTTTCGATTTTAGTCTAAATGTCTTCTTAAAAGTACCAGCACATATTTATAAGGCTAACATTTTGTTAAAGATAGTGATTTCTGTTTTAGGTGTAACGTTGCCAAAAACGTGGCAGAACATGCGTGATGCCTATAATAAGGAATTCAAGAAAGGCAAATCAATTGATTTGCCTTTTACATGCGTAAAGATTCAAAATACATGTATTTTGAACGGCTTTTTTTTCTTAAGAAGTCGGTAGAAAACAAAGTAACGACCACTAACATAGATGAAGCGAAAAATGATGGAAGTCAAAACATTAACCAAGACCAAACTAATAATGTAAATGCAAGTAAAATACGCTCCCTACCCAATAAAAGGAAGAAAACTAAAATTACATCAGAAGAGCGATTAGCTAACATATTAGAAAATAGCATTGAGTCACGTGATAAAATACAGAGAGAAGGAGCAAGATGATGATGATAAGCTTTCTTGTATGTCACTGTACAAAGAGTTAAAAAAAGTTCCAGAAAACAAGCGTTTAGCTACTAAAATTGAATTACTCCAGGTAATACAGAATGAGCAGAAATTACCATTGCCTATTCAAATCACTACCCAGCAAAACACGCCTAATGCAGGATTTTGGCAGAACCAACAATATTTAAACCCACAAGGATATTCTACTGGATATTCTACAATCGTACCAGTAGATTCGTCATCGCCTCCATCCTGCATCAGCACTGACTCACAGTCTTCTATTGTACAAAATATATATTCGGACATTGAATAAAAATAAATATCTTACCTTAAAGTAATCACGAATTTTTCTTCCGAGGACACGCTTGACCTCATATGAGTATCATAAGATGCAATTTGTTCACTGATCATTCCAAGTAATTCACCAAATGAATTTTTCGACATTCTCAAATAATTAAAGAATTTAGGCTCAAATCTCCTTAATTTTGAACATAAAGTTATAAACTGACCATGGGTGAGCCGATCACGTAAAATTGGATGCACCCAATACTGCCGGTTCCTTTTTTTTTTACCGTGCAAGTACACACATATTGCTTCTTCGACTACCATTGTTGGAATAAAGTGGCTGTGACCCTACCTCAATCCGCACACACATCGCGCCTGTCTGAACACTTTCAAATCCGCGAAGATTGGAACCACGCGGTTTGAATACGCGCGGATTACGCCATGTCTGCAGGTGCTCTAAAATAGAATACAATGTTATATAAATAATAATAATAATAATAATAAATGTTAGATTCAAACCCAGGGCGGCAGCAGCGAGGTGACTATTTGCCCGCTGCGCCATACCAGCATCTGGTAAAACTATAAGAACAACCGAATTAAGAATAATTAAACCCAGAAGAAGAGAAGTCGACTTTATTAAATTTACATGATTTTGTACACAGTTCGCTGGTATATTCAAGAACTAAGTGTACAACCATCAAAGAATATTAAAACTCTGTCTAATATGTTCCATAAAACCTGTACGGATAAAGCCGGATGCGCACTAGCGACAACTGCGGATGTACGTGCAACTTGAATAACTAAATAATAGATTTGTGTTCGCACACATCCGGTTCGATTTGTAAACGCCGGAAGATGGTGGTATGAACCGTGATACAATAAAAAAATTGATATAATAACATTTTATATGCACTTGTCTGTATGTTCATAAAATATTCGACAGAAATGCAATAAACTCCACCATTGTACATTGGATCATGATTTTGATTTATTTAATCTTACATTTTTATTTCGTCTTTAATTTCATTTATATTTAGTCTACATTCTGCTACCAAGACCTTGATCAACAAAAATATTAGACTAGCTTACATTTTTAGAATATGGGTGAAAGCTCAGTCGAATAAAGAATAGTATTTGTAATTCGCAACATTTTCCTTCAGAAAAAGCAAGGTAAAAAAAAACTCCTGTTCTAGGATATTTTCTGTATCGCAGGGAACTTTACTAACATTCAAACAACTTGGCAATGGTTGTTCCGAGTTGTTCTTGTGTTCTTTGTCGGACACAAAGAATTCAGAACAATCATTTGTGGATCACACAAAGTGTTGTCCTGTGTGGGATTCGAACCCACAACACTCGTCGCAGTGGCAGAGGCGACGTGACCAGTCAAAGTATCTATACCGAGATACTACGAGATATTAATAACATGATCTCGTTGTTACAATGCTTATTTAATTCACGAAGTAATACGTAATGGAAAATCGTGTCAGTTATTTTTCTTTAATATATTCTTGTTGGACTAAGGAATGATGATACCTACTATATTATTGAGAAAAAGAATTCCCTCGGACTTAATCGAAGTAATTTTTTAATAAACCCTTGGTTGCTTTTATGTATCCTAAACAAACATTAACCAGCAGCGAGAGAGCGAGGTTTCAGAGGCAAGCGAGATATATGTTTTTAATGGCAAAGTATAATGCAAATGGTCTTTATTATACAATTACACTTGCATGTAGTGAAGCTCACAATTATATAGCGAAGGCATGATGACTAACGAATAAGTTTAACATAAAAACATGCTATGCATATATTCTTGAGCAAATAAAATTATTAATTATATCCCATTCTAACAAACACTTAGTCAAGCCGGGCTTTTCGGCTTATACGATGATACCGCCACCGCCATCACGACCTCGTAAAGATTCAAGTATAAATAAAAAAGTAACCGCTCAAATAGTCGATTTCCAATTGTCGAGGCAAAGAATACTTACAATGTATTCGATTTCTTTGTAGACTAAAGAATAAAGTAAAGCAATTCATCCAAATGAACAGAATCTAATAAATATGCGGGACCGCTCTTCCGGAATTTCGCTTTTAAAGCCTATTCGTCAGTGTGCGCCCTGGCTTAAAGTGAAACCGTTCAAACAACATTATGACTACCAATCTCGTCGCTTCTTCAAGAGCTCATAACTTTATGAGAAAATAAACTTGTGAAAATATGCATGAGAGAAAGGATTAATATTATATTACATAGACTTTTAAAATGTTATCAAACAGCTAAGGGAATTTATTTCAATAATGTTACCTAAGGTAGATAATATAAGACTATATAGCAACTCGGCATTGCACTGTGGTGTATTGATACATGTTATCATATTATATACTTAGGGATTGAAAAAAGAACGTATCAATCTCGATTCCTGCTGCAACATGAAAAAAACTAGCACCTACCTTTTCTAGTCATACTAGTCGATTCCATTAATCGGAAAACGCCCAATATTCAAATTACTTAAGTATAGATTATTTTCACTATGATTTATATAGAATAGACTATCGATTTTTAAAACAGATTGAGTTGTCTTAGTTCTTCTGTTCAATTATATTGTCTTCTGTTTACGCGAATGTTATTCATCGAAATAAACTACTATATACGGATTTTATCGCGTTGTTTATTTAGCGCTGTATTACAAAATTTTGAAAATATTACACTGCTACTGATTTTATTTTACTAATTTATAAGCTAATAAAATTATTTAAACTATTAAATCTATTTATTTTTGGTTTACACTTTCCCCGACGTTTCGGTTGCTTTTCAGCAGCCATGGTCACGGGGAGACTAAGATGGTAGTTGTCTCAATGTTCGAGTGTAGTTATTTCAAAGTATCCGAACATAATTTAATTATTGGTGTTTCTATTTACGCAGAATGAGCTCAAAGTATCATGAAGTCTAGCTGTTGTTTGTTTCTTCTTGGGTTTGACTATTTGAAGTACTGGATCCCAAGCTGGTGGTACATTCCAACCATCTTCTCTATTGAAATTGGGATGTTTTTTGATTTCAATAGCCTCGCGAAGCATCCTTGGTAGGAATCGGTGTTCTTTAGCGAGAATCTGTGGTTTGTCAAATCTCAGGTAGTGGTTGGTCCCCTGTTGTACATGTTCACACACAGCAGACTTCAACGAGCGTTTGTGTTTTACGTCAGCTATGTGTTCTTTTATGCGGGTGCCTATGCTTCTCTTGGTTTGACCAATGTAAAATCAGTAGTAGTGTAATATTTTCAAAATTTTGTAATACAGTGCTAAATAAACAACGCGATAAAATCCGTATATAGTAGTTTAATTTCGATTCTGTTCAATTATTTTGTAATCCATAATTTGTATAAAATAATTTAAATGTATCTATATTACATTATGTAATCTAATCAGACAATAGATTACATATGATTGACTTGTTGGTTCCGTGGCATAAATTTGCGCCTATGATTCTGCCAATCGAAAGGTACCTACTTAACTTACAGGCACACAATTAATGCTCGATTCAAGCTACCGTTTGAATTCTCCTAGGTATCTGGCAACGAGTTCCTATAACGTTGGAACGAAAAGACATAACAAGCAAAATTTTGGTGTAATACACATCAATCCACACCTTCGGATATGTAGGATAGCGTGAATGTATATATGTACAACCGTATTAAACATTATCTAGTTTTAGAGGAAGGCTATGCGCCAGTACCCGCGTGTCAAGCCCACATATATCCCAGGTAAGGAAGCACTGCTTCAGACAAGTGTCTAAGTCTGAAACCGCTTGAGGGGATTAGTCCGTAAATACACACAAGAGAAAACCTAATCCTAAATGATATACGTTTTACCTGTTCCTTAAAGCTTGCCTCTTAATGCTACTGCTATTAACTGAAGCGTTTTAGATTTCAACTACAAACATTTTCAGGTATGTGTTTCTCTTTCGTCTTATTATTATTAATGTACGAGATTCATAATAGTTAAAGGAACAGCGAAAGAAAATAAAAAGGAATACGAAGAGAGAGGAAATGGTGAATGTTATTTGTTCTTTTTCTCCATTTCAATTTGACTTGGAAAAATATTTACTTAGCTGAAGGTCTACTATTTGTTTTCATGGCTCTTAACTTACTTCGTAAGTAAGTTAGTTAAGAGCTATGAAATAAGTGTTTACATATTATATGGTCTAGAAGTCAATATCAAAATTCTCTTATTTCTTGTATGCAAAGGTATATATGTCTGAAGTCTTCTTTAGTTCTTATTCTTATCTTAACTATTTTATGAATAAATGTAAAAATAATTCATTATTTTTTGTTACCTTTACAAGGGTTACACAGTTTGCTTAAAAAACTTTGTTGTTTGTCTTTTGAGAAAGGATATATGCTCCTCTAAAACGAGACTAACCTCGAGGCCAGGCCACTGAGAAGTTTTGTGACGCAAAATAGATACTCTTTTATGGATCACAATAGAAAACGAGTTTAGGCGCAATCTCTTTAATAGTAAGCGATTAACATATAAGTTATACACTAAGGTTTAGAACTATTATTGTTCATTACTTTTAATAATATTTATGTCATGTTTCTTGTTATTATTCTCGTGTAAAACTGTAAATCATACACCTAAAACATTTTTGTACATTAAGGCTACCCTTGTAAACGCCATTCAACCTGTCGGCCACTAATTTATTTATCACAAAATAACAACTCATATACACTGTTCAATTTTCTCGCGAGAACATTCGACGGGTCGTGTCAAAAACTATCCGCTTATTTCATTACTACGTACGTTTTTCAATTGTTTTGTTTTGGACTAAGGATCTGGTCTTACTGTCGACGAGGTAAAAAACAGCGGTTGACTATTTTCTTGAGTAAACAACTTAGAAATGATGTATGCAAATATATCTACGAAAATAAATAAAATGCCTACATTTAAATTTTATCAAATAAACAATCAAGCAATGGATAAAAAGAACACCCAGCCTCGTAAAAACCGTTTGTAGATCACACAACATTATAACCCGAATGGAGATAGACTTCACCACACTCGGCGTGGCTGTAAGTAACTGCTTAAACCATTACGCCATAGGGTGTAGTCACCTACATATAATATGTTTGATTGCTGATTATGTAAATTGATTCAACAGTTAGACATCAACGCTTGTTAGCACACTCGTTCATAATCATTTTCGATAAAAAAATGCATCTTATCAAAACACAAATTTTTTATTTGCTGCTAAGAGGTACCGATTGGACAGGAACCTACATATTGTTGGAATAGTATTTCTATATATGCTATTTTAATATCGCTTGACCTTCTCCTATATTTAACTATCTTTAGAGCAAAGAAAGCAAAATAGGTACGTCATAGATTTTGCCCTAATTGTTGGAGAAATACAGGCATGATTATGCCGAAATAAAAGATTAATGAACCAGTATAAACATTTATTAAAAAGCATTTCAACAAGTCGAAATCATAGACGTAAGTTAGTCATAAGTCACGATGTCAATTATTGTGGCATTGTTCTATACTAGTGGAGAGAATGACATGCCCACTAAACCTCCAAGTCTATAATTACTCTGAGAGACGACCTATGTTTGGACGAACTGTGCGTCAAAGGCACTAGCCGACTGTCTGACAAGGGTAAGTGACAGTTCGACAGGTACAGATCGAGATGGCATTACGTGCGCCGTTTGAGTCTGGATTAGGATCTTACTAAAATATCTGTGCTAATAATAAGAATGGCCAGCCTGGTTACCGTAGTGTAAGGAAAATAGGATAGTCGACCCATATTAGCCAAATTCTAAAAAATAAAGGTTTTTAAATCTACACTAAATTCATTTTCATTTTTCATTTATTTCGGGCTGCATAGGCCCATAGATAAATACCTTAAACTAGATTTACATATTATAAAATTTTATAATACATACAACACCATCTAGCTCAAACTAAGCAGAGCTTGTACTATGGGTACTAGACAATAGATAAACATACATAGATACTTATTTTATTTTATTAATTATATATAATTGTGAAATGACAGAAAAAGGATGCAAGATACAAACTGTGACGTAACCGCTATTTAAACTTAGTTGTTCAAGAGATAGCGAGATAGCTAGATAACTCTACATTTGAATATATCCGTATTTAAAATATTATTTTGCAACCAATTTTGATACTGTTCGCCGAAATCGATTTCTTGTGTGTAAATAATAATGTACTAATCATGTTACCCTATTATGTGGTACAATCGGCCATAGACTACAGGTATTCACACGAAATCAAAAACGAAGACATATTCTGCAGAATCTTAGACAATACCGAACAGCGATTATATACACATTATTAAAAACAATATTAATGTCATAGTCTATGAAGATTTTTAAATATTTGTTGCTATATCGCGAGTACGGATTTCGATAAAATTTGGCACATAGATAATTCTTGTCCCTTATAGGATACTTGTATCCCGGTATGGTAGGATTCACACGAGCAAAGCCACGTGTAGAGTTCGCAAATATTGTAAATTATAAAGTATGAAAGGATGTTTGGCTGTTTATTATTGAGGTGACAAACATCCAGTGAACGGATTTGCATAAAACTTACAACACAGATTAACCATGAAAACTGAATTCAGTCAATAGATATTAGAATACCGTATATTCCTTATTTACGCAAGCGAAGCCGCAATACGATAAAAAGGTAATATTTTCCGTTCTTACAATGTCTATCTAAAATATAATAAAAAAACCTTTTCCACGAAATATCTTTGCGATTATTCTGCATGAAAAAAAAGTCCCTTTAGTAGAAAACAATCGAGTATTGTTGACAGTGTCGGGCCAAGTAATGCAATCAATCTATTTGTCTGTCAACGGATACGCCTAATCAAAAAGTCCAACGCGAATCACTAACGAAATTTGCTGCTTCAGATTCGGGTTATTTGACATCGGCACTGTTTAATTGATGAGATTTCAGCGGAATAGGCTAATTTCGTTAAAAAAAATTGCATAGGTATCGCTGAAACATTATGTAAGATAGGATAAGATAACGTAGAGTGAAGTTATTATTTTTTTAAACGAATGTTATTACTTACGTGAGCACAAGAAACAGTTACTATACAGCTTAATCTCGCTTTCGTGTATGCCATACAATGCGGTGTGCAATTAACTACTAAACATTGAAATAGTCCAATGTTTAAGTGATTATAATATATTCAAATAACGTCATTTTCAAATTAAATTACTAATTGTTATACGGGATGACACTATGGACGTTTATCAGGCACAGTTCTAGACACCGTGCTGCTACTCAGAAATTGTGACGGGTAAAAAACACCATAAATCTTTGCCCGCCTCTGAAATCTTACCAGACACCTCATGAACAACAGCTAAACGTCAAATACTTTAAGATCTGTTCGATCGTTGACTACAGGAAACCTATCGCTTTTCAAGAACCACACGAGCTTTCCGGCTGAGTAGGCATAGCATTTTGGCTGCATTCACTCGCATTTCACTCATCATACACAGTCCTCAGTCTAGGGTTCTTATGACTCTTAGGTCTTTTTATTTTATTGTCCTATTTATATTTGTGTTATATACATACATTATGGTCGATTCTTTTTACATAGGTACCTAAAAATCTTAGTCACTATGTTTTGACACGCCACAGCGCTCACCTACCAAAATTTTTTTCACTGTGTCGCTTAACATCAATATGAACAACACAAGCTATAACTAACATTTCCTCGTGTACAATTTGTTTATGTATTTTTAAATACATATTATTTTTATTTAGAATGGCCAATTGTGATTTTTTTTTATATTTTAGCTGATTAAAAAGTTTTTGAAATCGCTGTCTCCTGCAGCTTGGACTAAAACTTACAACAGTTGTATCTTAACAATGTTTTCGGACACCCGGTACCCGTTTCGATTAATTTCACAACAACCCTGTAATGCTACAGGGTCTTCCGGACCCCTGTGATTGCACCATGGGATACGAAATTCTATACTCAATACAATAAAGTCAATATTTGAGAGCTTCTTTAAATCCGTTTTAATAACTTTGTTTATGATTAAAATATGCTTACTTGGCTAATAATTTCTTCGAAAATTTATTGAGTGTACATTTTATAAAGGAATAACTTAACGGAAGTATCGATAAACAAGTTATTTAACTTTTATAACTGTTAAAATACAATCTCTATTTGGTTATAAGACATTTTCAGCACAAAAGAGATAATATTGGATAGCTAGTTTATTAAGAGAGAAGATACCAATGTATTGATTTAAAAGAAATAAGGGCTGTTAGATCTCCCTTTCAATATTAAGGAGGTTAAGTGGACAAATACTAACAGAAGACGGCAACCGAATAAACTACTGCTACGACAGCTTTATGAGCTCCTTAACCTGACACTGAAAACCTATTGTGTCTGACCGCTGGTGTGCCGATGCGACTTTATAGGTTAAGAAAGCACTACGCTGTCAGATAAAGACCAATAAACCTTGTCTCTTAGCAGTTTTCTTTTATTTATTTATTTACCTTATGGAAAAAATACAGCTACAGACAATGTATTTGCTATACATTGTCTGTAGCTGTACTTTTGACAAGATAGATACCTAACGGTAAGCCAATTACAAGTTATCACTCATAGAACTATAATAGAAAATAAATGAACCACAGTTTTACCAACTGCTTACATGGTATCAAGACATTAAGTACTAAAATAGCTCTTAAATGCAAAATGGATACTACAATATTATTTGAAAATCTTATCAGTTAAGCACTTTCGTATTCGCAACATGCTACTAGAAAATGGATCTATGTCCATAGGTTTTACACATGCTAAGAATAATTCTCTAAGCTAGAAAATGCTCTAATGATTTCTTCAGGTAATCGGAATCGGTAAAATCGGTCATAAGCTACAATAACCACTTATCATCAAGGCGATTGTATACTTATTTGTAACCCTAATTATATACAAGAACGAAGACACACTTGCCGTTGCTTTTGGTCTTTACACCTCAAGCAAGCTAACGCATATATGGATATAAAAGTCACGGTGTCCCGACATTCGCATTCACAGAACACAAGTAATTATGTATGAGACGCACTAACAAGCACATGCCTCTCCACACTGGTTTATGAACAGTCTCGCGATTTTGCGCATGTATGTGTGTGTGTGTGTGTGTGAATTTCAAAAGACAGAAAGATAAGGCTAAATTTGCATTACATATACTGTCACTTGTTTTGAAGAATATACCTTTGGTTTCGTGGGATGAGTTTGTGCTTATGTTTGCATAAGTTTGCGTCACAGGTCAAGCAAGATATTATTGGGATTTCTTGTGAGGTCATTCGCAGACGCTGCACGGTGTCCGACAATATGTATGTTCGATGTAATAATGTCTGCTTATTTACTTACATTACACTCTGCATACGTCCTTTATGGTTTATGGATTTACTCTAATGGATAAGGAATCAGAAATGCAATTGAGAGGAATTCCCACAAACCGAAATACCGACCTCCACCTCTGACACAAGCATTTAGCTTAGCTTAACCAGAGGGGTTTACAAGATTTATAATAATTTTTGACCTAAATTATGAGAAAGCTATAACGATTTCATTCACTCTTAATTCATAGTTCATCAACCATTTATTTTCGTCCGTTCCTTCTGCATGCCATCTATATCCATTCTCTCATATCTTTCTTAATTAGTTTCACAGTAAATGTATGATGTGTGCAAACTTCCTAGCCTGCCAGCAAACCTGATTACACAAAGTCGGCTCACGCTAAGCTTAATTATTAGGAATGTACATCACGGCATTATGCCTTAAGACGTAGAGAACAGTCTACCCAAATGTTCGCAACGAAAATCCCTCAGACGTTTCAGTCTCACAGGTGCCCCGCACAGTAATCGGCCGCTGTCCTTTACCCAAATAATCTTAAACCCGAATTAAAGGATGCCTGATGTCATCCGTAAAACA
The DNA here is from genome assembly GCA_963675205.1 of Catocala nupta. Lineage (NCBI taxonomy): Eukaryota > Metazoa > Arthropoda > Insecta > Lepidoptera > Erebidae > Catocala > Catocala nupta. Next base: position 16,969,219 of record OY776104.1, read on the forward strand.
AATCCTCGGGATGAAGAGACAGTAAAAAAGCAAACAAGAAATAATTAAACAACGCAGGCGGTCCAATATACCCACAACAGGAGTTTTAGTGTTAAACGAGACGAGTCCGACACGATCTCGTTATGTAATCCAGTATTTAAAAATAGTTACGTAATGTGTATACTTTTTAATTAAATAGCTCATAGCCAGTTGCACTCACTGATCGGTAAACGATTAGCGAGGTTAAGCAACGTTGGGTGCGGTCAGTCTATAGATGGGTGACCGCTTAGTGGTATTTCATCTGAACGTCTCCATGCTTCGGAGGGCACGTAAAAGTCGGTCCTGGCTGTTCCAAATTGACAGCAGTCGTTAAGCCATGTCAGGCCTACGGGGTGGTTTAAACAACTCATGACAGGTTGGCCAATAACCACACGAAAAGAAGAAGAAGAATTAAATACAACCTATTTAGGTGTCTCATTACTTGCATTCTTATTAAGACTGCCGTTTGAGTCATTTTTGTGTTGGTGTGTTGTATCCTAGGGTAATTTGTCTATGGCCAGTCTATACTGGAAGTCACAGTCTTAAATATATCTCTATACTAAATACCATCCAAATCGGTTCAGTCATATAGCCTCAAACGTGCAATAATGGCAAAATTACAACTCTAAATATTAGATCCATACTATTGTATGTACCGTATTAAGGCTACTACGGCTATATAGAAGTTTATGGTCATGAAATTAAACTACTTTACAGGGATTTCATCAAACTACTCAAACTATTAAAATTTATATTCTCCCACTTTCACACAATATCAGTAGTTTTGTTATAATGTGTATTAGTCGCGTAAACGTACAACCATATTAAGTATACGGCCTGGGTACCCAGAGTGCCAACATTAGCAACTTTAAAAGTATAACTCGGTCGTTGCCAACCTGCAGAAAAAGTCGTCGCGTTGGCATTGCTGATGACCAATTTCCCTGGTCTTTCTGCTCGTAGTACGTTTTGTTAACAGCACAACTCCTTCACAAGGAATAATTCCAGTGTCGAGTTGGACTTTACAAATTTTCAATGAACAACTATCTATGTATACGCAAATGTTTATCCCGTGAAGGACTTGAACCCACAACACTCGTAGCGAGTAGCGAGACGGCCACATTAACCACTACACCATCATTGCAATTAAGTGCAGCGCCTCCATAAGTGCTGCCTTATTCGTCGCAGTGTGTGCTCAAGGAATTTAATTATTTCTCTCAAAAGGTTGTTATGTAACGAATTACAAATTGTAATACATATTATTTGCCCAAAAAGTCTTGTGATCATATCGCTATATAAAAAAGCTATACAACGATCAACATTTTTTAATTAGCATTTTTAATGATTTCGGTGAAGCGTTTGTGAACTCAAATTTTTGATCGTAAAAATGCTTGGTTATGAAATACTTAGGCGATATTAAATTTTTTGGGGGCACGTTATGAAAGTATGGGCTTTATGAAATAATCGCGGTACGTGTGACTGTCGCGTTATTGAGGTAATCTGGCTGTACACTCTAAAATATGCTTTGAATATACATACATTGACTCTTATCTTTATAGCCCTAAAAATGTCGAGAGGTATTATACCTATATTTCAGCAGCAATTCTTAAACTCTGACGTAATAGGAGGCGACGTCTATTTCCATGAATGTAGAACATGTCTCCAGATTGCGCGCTGCTATTGTAAATTTCCTTATGAAAAAACCAATAGGACTTTTTACGTAGAAAGCACACCAAGATCTCATGATCAGCAAGGAGAAAGTTTAAATATCTTTATCAAACTTCAATAATTGTCGTGACTTGTTTTTAAAGGTAAAAAGAGTAGGATCAGTTCGACGGTTCCTAAAACGGTGCCCTACATAGAATCCGATTGCAGACAATTTGATATTTTACATATAAATCGAATGGGCACTGCTCACCTGAATTATATACGCTAACGACTGTAATACTTACTACCACAATTGCCTCCTGTTACTTGACTATTAAAATTACCATAATTACGTCATTGGACCCGATCTTAAAATCCGGTTATATGAAATATATATATTTACAGAAGCATATGATCCTTCTGACGGTAAGCGGGTACTGCGTAGGCTATGGGCACCTGCATCGTCAGATTATTACTAGCCAATCAGCCAACACTTTAAACAAGAGTCAGCAGTGCAACAAACGTCAGTAAAAAAAATTACACTGAATGCCAACAACACAATGTCTTCGTAACCAGCCAGAATATCCCACTCACCGTGAAAACGCAACTCAAGGTTGTTTGGCTATGATAGAGCGGGAGGTACTACCGCAGTTGGGTGCCCCAATTTAACCGGCATCCCACATTTAAGTGGAAATTCCGCAGTGCCCCTCTCTAATAAGAATGATTAAAAATAAAACATGCTCGTTCAACATACAGTAAATACAGCCAGTGTTTATAAACTTTACGAGCAATAACTTTTGTACTACAAGCCATAAAGTGTAAGTAATTGGCCATAATTGTACCAATCAAGGCATTATGACCACGCGACCTGCTATTACTCTGCTCTCTACAAGATTCTGCTTTTTATTACAACTCTTGGAGAATTCCGGTTAAATCTTGAAAATTTATTACTAGAATATGGACATTGTGAAAAGAGGTACGGTCCTATTTCGTTTTATTATGTTTTAAAAAATATATACACTAAAATCGTAACATGTCAAATTATTAAGATCTTAAGTCAATATTTATAATAAAACAAATATTTAACCTTTTCGCTTTTCCGTATGATACATAACAATAGATTTTCTATATGCATATGTACCAATAGGTACTCTCGACTTTTGTGTTCGATTAATAGGTAGTTTAATATCTTTCCTCGGATTTCAAGCAATTCATATATCAAATTCCATCAAAATTAGAACCCTGAAAACGAAAAACATGAAAAGCGATAAAATTATTTTCGCATCTATAATAAATATGAAATGTAAAAAAATCGACGTCATATCAAACGTGCTAGGCATTCTCAATATAAATTTACTTGGCTTATTTTTATTAAATGTAAGTATTTATTTACTTGTCTCCATGAAAACACGAGAATAGAACTGTTATTGATGTTAACAAATACGGATTGAGCAAAACAAATACAAAAATCACCTTTTTTTTTGTGATATTAATAATTATTAACTATGTTTATAAAGTATTCCACTGCTGGGCACGACATGAGTTATATGCACTCATTAGCAATCCAGCTGCATATATAAAAATATAATCTTGAATACAGACTACTCGATGCTGCAGCTGTGCATGAGATTCCGGGTTTATACCGGGTCGGTTAACTTGTTATAAAACTTTTCTATCAAGAAATTATCAGTATTAGCACGTCATCTATAACTGTGCCCGAGAAAGGGTAACTATGCTTGTCCTAAATTACATAGGATTTAAAACCATAGCTAGTAAAAAGTGGGTGTATAATTCATCCCACCTTCCTCTTTAAGGGTATAGACGTGAGACTTTGTATGTTTTTATAAAAATATGTCAATTAACCTGTCTACCAGATATAATTAAAAACCTATTGTGTCTGGCCGCCGGTGTGCCGACACATTAGGTTAATACTTTTTAATATAGGTATTTTAGCTGAGAACAGCGACTCGTAATTTCGGCCGGTATTGACGTCATTTCGATCCTAATGAAAGGCAACATCGCTTGGTTAATCAGCTTAGTTCAAATTAGGATGCGTTAAATATGCACTCGTCTGATTGGTCAAGCGAACTTATTACGTCACATGCCCTATTAAATGGCTGTGCGAAATAGCATGTTGGACTAAATAGGATCACTGAGAATTCAGATCTCTCGCGTCACTCAAGATTTTAACTGGCGTTCAAAATTGCCTAACTGTGACTAGTAGGTAACCAAAAAAAGAAACCTAACTTTAAATCTGAACTTGAGAGTATTTACTTCGTAAAAGGGACACCTTGGAACCGTAGTAATTAAATACATAATTTACATTTAAAAACTGTCACGCGGACCGCTCGCGCCATGACGGCTGCGCGCGAGTCGGAGTGGTGGGTGGCGCCCCTCTTCCCCTCCTGCCTGGCGGTAGCGGATATATAAGCCGATCGCGTCCTGGTTCGAGCTCTCTTCCGGCTGACTTCAACATCATTAGCTAAGTGTTCTTACCTCACAGGAACCACGCAGCAAGTCCTTTTACGCTGAACAAGCCCTAACTTCTGTTCACGTAGGATTATGTAAACCTACGTAGTAAATTTTGTTAAATACATATTTAACTCGTTTAATGGTTAATTAAAAGTGTTAATTGTTGTACTATCTTTTAATAGTCTCTGCTTAGCTTAACCTCAAGACACCACGTCACTACACTACGGCTTGTCCTAACAAGCCACGCTGTTACACAACAGTAGGACAAGTAACGCAGAAATAGGTTTCTAGATCAATCTGATCTACAGTAAATAATTACATAAAAGGCTACAAAACCTTAAAATATTGTGCCAATGTACGATGTTGCCATTCGTATGAGGCCACAAGACGCAAACGGTTTTAAGGGTCATATATCAGTTTATTATTTTTATACAACCGAGACTAAAGCATCACACCCAGCTGGTCGTAAACAGTTAACAAATCTGTAATCGATTGAAAAACGAGTAATTAGAGATTTAAAACGAGATGAAAGGAAACGGATTGGAGACGTAGTCATGAAAGCCGCCGAAATCTCTCACCAGGCGAAATGCAGTAACTGTGTTACTATTCTTACGCCGATTTCCTACAAGAGAATTGTACTCCCCAGAGCGACTGAAGCTCATTCGAACTATATAAACAAATAATTTACCTCTTTATTTTTAATAAATCTCTGTCAATATGAAAATAAATCTAGTATCTAAAGGTTAAACATAAAAGAAAACATTCTAAACAAAAAGCAAACTCTAAAAAGGAATTTAATTGTCACGTTCAGTAATAAATATTCTTTGTATAAGCTTATATCATATATTACAGCAACCTTCACGGTGACCTTATCAGTTTAACACAAGTGTTGAAGTGTAACAGGTCTCCCGTGTTATAAAATTTATCACTCGTAATAAATAGTACGGCTCTGAGCTTTGGTTAAAAAAATGTCTTAAATCTAGCAGGCACTATCAGGGTTTTGTAATCTTGAAAATGAAAATCCTATGGGTATTTGTAAAAATTTAAAAAGCAACCATATTTCATGAGCTATTTGTTAAAAAGCATGGTAAAATGTGGTTGTATTTGTCGAGCCTTTTGGGGATATGATATAAGACTTTATACCTATGCATGCAATGATATATAAACTATAGATACGTTGCCCGCGTTCTGTAGTGGCATCATGAATGCAAGGTAATTACCAGAAGTCCATTTAGTCACGTACCAACCAGTGCCGCGGCTGAACGTGACATTAAAATAACTTGAATAACTTCACAAACAAAAAAAAATGCTGTCCTGTGCTTTTAGGTAATGTAAAAATTATACTGCAACTGTGAAAGATAAAAAAGTATCATTTCATGTGTAAGTATCAAGAGAAATGGATTTTATTTTATTTTTCGATGTCTTCTAATGGCGGCTGGCGCCTGAGGTAAGTCACGTGTTCGCGCTCGGCCAATGAGGATGCACCACAGAATGACAACGTAATTAAAGAAATATATTTATCTCTCTCTAACAGCAGGTATTCCGTAGATGACATTTAATTTTCTTTTTCTTCGTGCGTCTAAGTACCTGTCTAGTTACTGATAGTATTTACGCTGTTTTCGAGTGCCGTGATGTTCATGCATGACGCGTCGATTTATATTACGTCATTGTATGCATGTATGTATGTCTTCAGGTGGCAGATACAGGACATATGTAAAAAAGTTATGTTAAATGATTATTTAATTATTCTTAAATTATTTACCCTTCTATAAAATATTATATTATCAGCCATGTATATAAAACTGTACCACTGCCAGGCACGGGTCTCTTCTCAGCGTGAGAAGGGTTAGGCCATAGTCTAACACGCTGGCCTATTGCGAGTTGGCTGCCTTCACATCTCTTCGAACACATTTTAGAGCATTTTCAGACATGTGGGTTTTCTCACGATGTTTTTTTTACTGTTATAGCTATACTAGCTCGCAATATATAGGCTTGACTAGTTTGAGGTCAATATTAAATTGTATTTTGTATTACCTTTTGGAAATAAATAAATAACTAACATTTCTAGATTGCTGCTACCGAGAGTTTTTTGACAAGAAAACCCAACAACACTGTCCAATCCGGAAATCGACCCGGGACTCTTACAAAGCATTCGCATACACTACCGCGACGCAACTAGGCCGCTTTTTTGTGTATAGCATAACTTGTTGTACAGAACCCCAAAAATATAGTTGTAGCTCGACGTATGGCCTGATTTATGAACATCAGATTACATATATGTATGCTCACTGTTAGATGTACTCTTATATAAGTATTATAATGCTTTCTATATAATGTATTCATTTCAAACAGCATAAAATTTTAAGTAGCAATGCTCTTTAAAATTTGTTAAAAGTTTCGTTTTCAAACACATATATATATATTCGGGAATACATTTTCGTGATAATGCAGGCGTCAGCTGAATCTCTCTTAGACAGAGGTATAATACATCTACATTTTAGCACCTATGTTGTAAACCCCACTTAATAGCTATCTAATCTATAGATGTACGATAGCACGTTACCTGTCCACACCGGCTGTTTATCTCTAAAGGTAATCTGAGATGCATTATGTCCACATTTACTACGTACTGTTATACCCACTTTGCCCGGCCCATGAAACAAACTGGGGACCTCGCGTTGTGTAGCAAACATCCACGCAAATTTATGTCACGAACAAACGAGGCAGTTTTAATAATTGTACCCATGTAAAAAGCAATAAGCATTACAATTTGTTATGCTTAATTCAAGTAAACCAAAATAAACCACATTAAAATAACCCTAACGTCGGCAAATTTCAGAAACAGCGAGTTCATTGTTCCGTCCTAGATTCAAAATGTCGCTCAAATTTCACTACTCTGGAGTATTCGACGAATTATTATTCCAATTATATTTGGAGCTCTAACCTCAGTACACAAATTAGGTGGATACAGATGGCCAGCAAAAAAACCAAAGTGAAAATAGACACACTCACACATGGACACGTTCAAGCAGCAATGTCGAATCAAGTCGGCCGAATATCAATTACTGCTTTAGCCATATCACAATCAAGTTGTGATTGGAAATAGCTGAACATGTACGTCTATTTCATTTACAAACGAGGTTGCAAACAACAACCTACAGCCCCTCTAAGCGTGAGCGGTTATTAGTCTGTGATCGATGACAATAATTATACAATTCTTCACGCATTGTCGACCCAAGGAAAAAGGGTTAGATAATTGAATGAGAAGTGAAATAGAATAACATACATTGGTATGTGAGTATGTGGAACTGTTACATACGGTAAGTAAATTTCGTCCGCAAAACGCAGTTACTGTGTTACTATCATTTGCAATCGTCCTGATGTGTCGTTACCAATAAAAGTAACCGGCAACGGCGGACTCGTGCACTCATAGCTGATTTGTGCGTGGGGCCGTTTTCATGCGTTACCAGCCATCTGTATCTTTCTAGTTTATGATCAGAATCATTACTGGCTTAAACTAATACTGTATAACTAGAACATATTATTAATACAAGACGAACATACTGTAAATTCTATTCTATATCGAGGAATTTGAAACATCGACGATCTTGCTACAACCTTAAAGAATAACATCATTTTATAATACCAGTCTAAGTCTACTGCTCGGTGAAGGTGACTTTAATTTTAGTGAGGTCCATTCCCGTAGACCAGTCGATCCATAGAGTTCGGTTTTGTGTTAGTGATTCTACATAGCACATCATGTACTATTCAATTCATCAAGCACTTAATCAAGGATTTACATATAATTGTTAACAAGCTTATCACGCCAACAAGCTGTGTAGCTTAGCAGGAAGATTTATATTTTCTATTATTATAAAGTTACCACTTAATGTATTATTAAAAAAGAACACATATGTATATTCATCGACTTTGCGAAGTTATGTGCGCATTTGTTAATCATCGCTCACAGTAATGGTAAAGGAATACATCGTGAAGAAACCTGCATGTCTGACACTTCTCCATAAAATTCTCGAAGATATGTAAAGTCTGCCAACCAGCACTGGGCCAGCGTGGTGGACCATGGCCTAACCTTTCTCCACTGTGAGAACGGTAAGCGGAGTGGCCCGTTCCCAGCAAAAGGACAGTTTATATACAGGGCTGATATTATTATATCCATCCATATTATATAAACTTAAATTACCACTCACTGACTGACTCACTTAGAGAAATAGAAGTCATACAAGGGGGAGTCGTAGGAAAAAAGTAAAAGCGAAAGCGAAAAACGCACCTCTAATATCTCCGAAACGGTTAGAGATAGGCGAGGTGTGTCCGAACAAATGTCATAGAGCTAGACGAGACCTTTCCAAAAAAGGTCATTTTCAATCAGTAAGTTACTTTCGCATTTATAATATAAGTATGAATACCAAACATGATTTAGAAGATCGCAGTAAGTTGCAGCTTGCGTTGCGTTTGCGCCGTGAATCGTGATTCTAGGCTCTTAAGCGCTGTTCTATGTAGGGAACCGGTATGATAGGTGCTTTGCACTGGCAATAAGGCTACATGTCCTTTGTGTTACAACCGTCTATAGCACAGCGGGGCAGCCATATTAAAAAAAAACCTTTTTTTTACAAAATACCTAAAAGCCTTGACAAAACCAAATACTTTTAAATAGATTAAAATTCTATTCGTATAGCAAAGCTTTCAAAATTGGCTCCGTGCACTAAAACTAATCCTTTTAGAATACAAAAGGGTATTAATTGATCCGTCTAATATATTTTACATATACATACGTGCGGTATATATATATATATATATATATATATATATATTGCTTTATAAATTAACAGTTATACTTTATTCTTACGACGACGACGATGGCGTAGTGATTAGTGTAAACGACTGTCACGCCTGAGGGCGCGGGTTCGATTCACGCACAAGTCAAACATTTGTGTGCATGAACATGGATGTTTGTCTTGGTCTGGGTGTTCCTATGTATAATATGCATGTATTTACAAAAAAAAGTATAAATGTATGTTTATCCATTATCTAGTACCCATAGTACAAGCTCTGCTTAGTTTGGGCTAGATGGTGTTGTGTGTATGTATGTGATAGAATATAGATATAGAATACTTTTTAAAACGTGATAGATAACAGTCCCGAATGGAAGCTAGTATTAATAAACGTTACGAATACGATACACCAAAAATAGCACTACACATTGTGTATGTGTATTATATGTAACATGTTATAAATATCATTTCTAAGTAACGTCCTATCTATCTCAACAGTAAAATTGGCATTACAGTATTCTAGGAACGACGAAAACGGTTCGATGCTTTTAGCAGAGCGTCATGTTGGACCCATCAAAAGATAATGGCTCCAATACAGAGTGCACTGTTCAAAAATCTATGTGTTGTATAAAGTGTGCATTACCGATTCCCTTGCATAATATTTGGTCGGTACAAAACGATCTGTCTGATGATACAAGAGACAGGATGAGGCGAATTTATTAATATCTATACCAATATTATAAAGCTGAAGAGTTTGTTTGTTCTTTTGGTTGAAAGCGCAAATCTCAGGAACTACTGGTTCAAAGTGAAAAATTATTTTAGTGTTGAATAGCACATTTATCGATGAACGCTTTAGGCTATAAAACACCACGCTACGACCGTGTAAAGTTCTCTTATGTGAAGCAGACGAAGTTGTGCGAGTCAGCTAGTATTTTATAAGCAGAAACGTGGACAAGCTAAGGGCTGGGTTTCTGAATGAACCAGAGACGTCGAAAGAAGTATCGTATAACATCGGTTCTCCACTATCTTTCTGGGCAGAGCTGAAGTGGTATGAGTGACCGACCATTCTTACGTTGATCACTTACGCAGCAAGGCTCGATGAGGAGGCTAAGTACGGCACACACACCCATTAACTAAAATATTTCATGTTATGTATTAATAACTTCCACGTCAGATTCATTTAAGTTTTGTGTATTTAATAATAATGAAGGACTAATTTAAAATTACCACGACAGCTGTTCTCAAAAAAAAACATGGCGGGACTGCGCGGATAGCGTGGTGTTTTAAACAGTCGCTTCGCCACTGCCACTATGCTGAGTGTTGTGAGTTCGATGCCCACACTCTACAAAAACTTATGCTATCCATAAAATGCTGTTCCGAGTCTGAGTATTCTTGGGATCCGTTATTTGAATGTTTGTCAAGTCCACGACACACGAATTATTCTAGAGAGATTTGTCTTTTAAAAAAGAAAAGCATACCGAGATGTATCGAGAGCTGAACTCTCTAACAAATACAAAGCTTGGTCATTTTAACAATTCAATAAATCGCTTCAGCCGGTCGCTAGAGCCGCATTTTCTGAACTTGAGCAAAGTGGCTTAGTCAAATGGCCGTCGCAGTAGATCCAGCGTTTTCAGCTAGTGTCCTCTCTCGTGAAATGTTTTATACAACTATTGAGATTTTATGTTATACCTCACTTTGAATGGAACGATACTAATTTTAAGCTAACATTTTCAAAATCACGAAACTGATGTTTACCGGGGTAAGCAGACTTAACGGATTTGTATTTCTATTTGCTATCCTAGCATATTAATGTCATCACATTATCATTGTACATTCTCTAGTTTAGGCTACATAAAACCTAGCTAATCAGCAACGTTGCTGATTAGCTAGGTTAAGGTCTTCTGTGTCCCATTACTATTTGTCTTATATTTTTCTGATATTATAATCTATATAAATAAAAATCAAACGCCACATGTATGACGGAGGACGAACGGCGCGACCGCTTTAGCTGTTTTTCTTTTGGTTGTTTTTGGAATAATATTGTCAGGACAAGTGTTCTATGAACGAAAATTTGCGAAATAACCGCGGGAAATGTTGAATACCTATTCTTCTTTCTTTTCGTGTGGTTAGTGGTCAACCTGTTGTCAAGAGTTGTTCAAGCCGCCAGTAGGCCTCTGACATGGCTTAACGACTGCTGTCAATTTGGCAACAACCGGAACCGACTTTTTTTTACGTGCCCTCCGAAGCACGGAGACGCTCAGATGAAATACCTCAAGCGGTCACCCATCTATAGACTGACCACAACCAACGTTGTTTAACCTCGCTAATCTTTTACCGATCAGTAAGTGCAACTGGCTATGAGCCTATTAAATAGTATTTTTATACCTATGGAAAATTTTATTGACGTTTTGATATTGAATTTAATTACGTGAAATGTATTTTTGTATAGTTTAACAGGACATCGATTGTCAGGTCAACTAGTGTAATTATAAAACTGAACACGGAGGCTACATATAATATTTTCTAGAAAACATCTCACTTTATCTTCCTTAAACTTTTGTTACTCTGTCCTACGCATTCACACATTATTCAAGTTTCTTCTATTAAACTACTTTACTAATGTTCTTACTCCGTATTAAAATTATTTGTAAGTATGTCAAGTGTGTAATATTGTCTTCTGTTTACGCGAATGTTATTCATTGAAATTAAACTACTATACCTATACGGATTTTATAGCGTTGTTTATTAATCACTGTTTACAAAATGTTGAAAATATTAATAAATATATACGGGGAGACCCCGTGACCATGGCTGCTGAAAAGCAACCGAAACGTCGGGGAAAGTGTAAACCAAAAATAAATAGATTTAATAGTTTAAATAATTTTAGCTTATAAATTAGTAAAATAAAATCAATAGTTGTATTAGTGCAATATTTTCAAAATTTTGTAAACAGTGATAAATAAACAACGCGATAAAATCCGTATATACTCGTAGTAGTTTAATTTCAATGTGTCAAGTGTGATCCAAATCTGTTAAACGATTTCCACATGATTGAATAAACGAATGAATGATCTTTATATATGTATATATTATGCAAGATGTTACAGTTAAGTGGTTCATACATGTTTGCCATAAGTTGTGGCGTGCAAATTCTATTAGGAATGTTATAATTATTATTTATATTAAATATTAAATTAAGTTTTATTTTTTTATATAATCAAATGAGAGTCAATCAATATCAATAAAAGAATATAAACATAAAATAAAATTAGGGAAATCAAAATGTCACGTATAAAGTAATGACATGATTGAATAACAAAGATCCAAACATCTTCACAAACTTACTCATTTAAAATATTGGTAGGATTTGTAATGCTGATATTTAAAATATTTACCTAGGTAATACACCGATCTGGAAACTTCTTCAAACTTCTATCGTATGCCTAGTTTATGTCAATAACAACAAGCGGTAAGTATTTACTTAGTTTTGACTCACTTGTGTATCATGTGCTTGTATTTTGTATCGACAAATCGTAAGTGAAATTTATTATATTACGTACTCACAAATTAACTAATAATTGCATATGTATATATTTCTAATAAGCGTAATTTACATCCACATTTAATAATCTTAAAATTAATAACAATCTCCAATCAAGCATAACATATAATATTATATTAAATCTAATCCAATATAATTCTATTTTCTCTCGAAATTGAACAAATACACAAAATCAATAATCAAACAAACTTTGGATAAGAAAGTATCAAAAATAATATTCGGATATTGTCAAAATTGTGAGATAAAAACTGCAATCAAAGTGAAATAAAATCGATTCAAAAGTAATTGATTCGAGTTGACAGTAGGAAGGGACCGACAAAAGGGGACTCGCGAACTACCCTCATTAAGACAAGTATTTCCAGTATTGTACTACGAAATGAATTTCTCTCTACAGTGTAAACGCTTTTCAGCTTTCATTGTCTTTAACTTGGACTATGACAACTTGGAAGAGTGACAATATATTTATTAAAACATCTTAAAATCTTACTGATGCGAACGTGAATCGGGTTGTATTTTTTTACTGGGCAAATTCGAATTTGGCATTATACCCGATAGGTAGTTATGAGATTGATAAAACTTATCACAAATGGCGAAAAATATTGACGTCACGTATAGCGCAGCGAGCTTAGTGGCTACTACGCTACTTCCACTGCGCCAAGAGGATTCGATCTGGGCCAAGAAATTCCGTAATCCATAAATATTTTGCCCAGGTGTTCTTAGCATTTGTAGCACTCTACAAAACGACGGTTACCTATTACTAATGCCGACGTTGTCAATTTAAAAAAGATAGGTATACTGATAATTCATATTGTTTAAGCATAACTCGAAATACAACACATCTCTATAAAACAAACATCTGCAAAATACAACTCGTATCAATTCAATACGAAAGACATCCATCCACAATTTATTCCGCTCCCTATCCATCTGAACAAATCTAAGCTATCTAACAACTATAGCTACTTTATTATTTCTGCGCGCTGTTTGCATAAGTTTTATGAACGCCGGAGCAATAAGGAGGGCTAGCAGACTCCTCATTGGGCCATTTCTTTAATATTGGACACTTTAAAATTTAAATCTCGCCTCTTCTCAAAATATCGTATAAGTTTCCCAAGCGAGAATTGCACGTCAATTTTGAATGGAGATGAGAAAAGTGCAATCAAATTAAGGGCAACGATATTTTGTTTGTGTAAATTAGAAAAGTTTTGGAATTATAAAGTGTTCGTACATTTGTCTTGAGTTTGTTTTTGTTGTACTTTTATTTTTTTTATGTTGTCGTCACTTGTGCGTTGCTGAAGCTGACGAGCGGTTCAAATATGAAAGGTCTAATTTATGAGTTACTGAGTCAGCTCAAAAATCATGATCAATATAAAATTTAACGTATCAATATTTGTTGCAAAAGAGAAGTGGTTCTTTATAAACATTTTGACAACGGGCACAAAGAACGACCATTGCTAGAACAATAATGCGTGAATCAAATAATATTTTCTCGTTTAGGGATGAAACTGACAATACTCGCGCTCTGGAAATAAGCTATCCGATAATATGAAACAAAAATGTTTTTAATCCCCTGGTATTTGTTTCGAATATGAGTATTATGTTTTAACGTTTATCCTCGCTAAGCAAAAAATTACATCAAACAATAGAAGCATTTTCTTAAGAAAAAGCATATTAATTTTACCAATCTTCTGAAATCATTTCATACACTATAATTAAAGTATTACTGTTAAACTAGAGCAATAAACTAAATATAGCGAAGCCGCGTTTGTTTAGTTACGGTCGTCGACAGAATAACTGTCGCTTTTATACGACGATGACGTCATATACCGCACACGACGAACATATTGTGGTGGAACATGTATTATATACCAGGTTTATATACCCTTCCTTTATATCCCCTTATAAAAAAGACAATGTTATGGTGATATTTCACTATAAAACGTAGCAATGTTTTTTTAGTCATAATAGAGGGATAGGTCCATGCTCTGACACGATTTAACATAAGGTTGCCATAAAATATATTGGTATAGAAGACTATATCGATACAAACGCGTACGTACAATGATTTCGGGACCTAATTGACATTCTGCTTGACGCCTTTATGTATGCTTGTAGCGCTTTGTATTAAACTGGCCATATATGTATATCTATGTAATTTGTGTCGTAGCATGTCGCCTTCATATCCCCGGATGCTTATATATATTAATATTATCGTATAGGTGTATATTTATGCTTATAAGCTAGCTATTGTAAGATATGATGATGATAGGAGAAATTGATTTCTCGAGCAATATAATTTTAATAGAAAATGTTTACATGGTTATTTTAAATTGATTTTAAATGTATCAGTAAATGAACAAGGCTTTATATAAAAGATGAAAGAAAAGGTGACGTGGAGCTGTGTTTTAATTAAATTTATAAGAACAAAATGTTTTTGCATTATTAAACACTGCTAAAATCTATTCAGTAAAAGCCTTCAAGACGTACGCGTCGCCTTGAGCGGCTGGGAAACTAT
This sequence comes from Catocala nupta, assembly GCA_963675205.1. Classification (NCBI taxonomy): domain Eukaryota; kingdom Metazoa; phylum Arthropoda; class Insecta; order Lepidoptera; family Erebidae; genus Catocala; species Catocala nupta. The sequence continues at coordinate 16,984,220 of OY776104.1, forward strand.
CCCAAACAATAGATTTTTTATTGTCTATTGCACGGTACTCCAAATGCAAATTGAGCGTTATAAAACACTATATTTTGCTGAAATTAAACGATATAACGAATTTTATCGCGTTGTTTATTTAACACTGTATTACATAATTTTGAAACTATTACACTACTACTACTATTGAATTTTACTAATTTGTAAGCTAATAATTATTTAAACTATTAAAACTACTCGTATTTATATTTAGGTTTACATTTTCCCCGACGTTTCGGTTGCTTTTCAGCAGCCATGGTCACGGGGAGACTAAGATGGTAGTTGTCTCAATATTCCAGTGTAGTTATTTCAAAGTACCCGAACATAATTTAGTCATTGGTGTTTCTATTTACGCCGAATGAGCTTAAAGTATCATGAAGTCTAGCTGTGGTTTGCTACAGGTTTTGTATTCCTGACATCGTGTATCCGAAATTTCATGATGATCGGTCGAGTAGTTAAGGCGTGAAAACGTAACAAGTAAACAATCTCACATTCACATTTGTTAGAATTTGAAAGCCATCAAAGCCTTAACGTAAGAATTACTTCAGAATATATTTGTAAAGCAACAAAAATGAACAACAAAGACGATGTACATATTTCACAGTAACAGGAACATAAATTGTGCGGTGAACGCGCGCCGTCAGAGATCACTGTCACCGACAGTAATCCTGTATCGGTTGCTCTAGCCACCTAATGCTGATCGATGGCAACGCCACAAACCGTAGCTTTCTGCTACATACGTTCTAGCTCGATTCACATACCTAGACGCGTGGTGACAAAGCCAGTGGTAACGACTGGGAATAGTCGTACCAGAATCTTGGAAAAGAATCAGATATAAAAAATAAATAAGTTCGACTTTGTAGTTCGAAAACATGAAAAGGTGGTATTATAATATAATAATAATTATTATATTATAATACCAAATTATTATAATAATATTCTATCACACACAACACCATCTAGCCCAAACTAAGCAGAGCTTGTACTATGGGTTCTAGACAATAGATAAACATACATTACGTTATACACTTTTTTTTGTAAATATATACATATTATATATATATACTTAAATAAATCGTCAAAAAACAAAGGGCAGACGCTTCTTCACAAGAAAACTAGTATTTTGTGAAGAAGCGTCTGCCCTTTGTTTTGATTTCATGGCATGGGCTAAGAAGATTTTATTAAATTTTGATGTGGAGTTAGTTATAACCCTGGGAAAGAACATGCTTTGAAGATGCGAACTAAGTGACAAATAATAACTAATCATGATAAATAAACAACTACTAAATGCATATAAGATTAATTTATTAAGAAGTCAAGTACATATATACGATAACATTAGAATATCATAATAATTTTATTAATACGTGAAAAGAAATCTTTGTTTTCATTTTAAACACATTGCGCGCATGAAGGTGTGTAAAATTTGACAGTAGAACGTAGAAAGCGACACTTGATCACTAGGCGATTACTAGTATTCATAAAAATAGCAGCAAGTTTTAAGTAAAAATCCTATTCTCGTTAAAAATAAAGAACACGATTGCAAATTGAAAGAAATAGTCTAGACTTCAAAGCCGATACTACTCATGTAATGTTCTAATTGGGTACTGCTGCTGCAATTTGACCTTCTATAATCATTTTTAATGCTAGACGTGTCCCGAAATATTTCGGCATTTCAGTGAAACATTCGTCTTTATTTTCTCTTTCTAAAGCATATACTGTATAATAAACGTAAACTGTCTACCTAGCACAGCATAGCAAAATCCCTGGTCACATAATGAGCTCAATGATATGGGACGCCTGTTAGGGTTATAAAGTTTATGGCGTGTGTTTATAGCAGACATCTTGTTCACTCATCACTAAAATGCACCACTGCAGTTGTTTACAACACAACTGTTTTGTGCAAATTAATGCAACCTTTGTTCAACAGAGGATAAATAATGTGTACTCACTTCGCAATGAAAAGCCGTATTATACAATGCTTTAGAAGGCCAGTTGTTAAATTGTTAAAATTTTCATATAAATTTCAGGTTGATCCTTCAAGCACAACGTGTTAGTGAAACAATGCAATATTTCAAACAACCAAAACAAGTACGGCATAGTGATAGGTCAGATCTCATGACTCAGACATCTCTACAATGGGTTTATAGAAACCCATTGTAGAGATGTCTGAGAATCGTGGGAGACGAGAGAGAGTCTGAGAGTCAAAATATAGATGACAAAAAAGTAATTAATACATAGGTATTAATTACTTTTTTGTCATCTATATTTTATAGAGTAGCAGATAGCCTAGTGGGAAACCGTTGGACTGCCACGCAGCGGTCTCGAGTTCGATTCCAAGATCTCTGACTTTTCGAAGTTATGGGCGTATTAAAAACAGTTAATTATCGCTTACTTTAACGGTGAAGGAAAACATCGTGAGGAATCCTGCATGACTGAGATCTCTATCTGAGATCGATATCTCCATAATGTTCTTGAAGATATGTGTATGTAGTCTACCAATCCGCACTGTGCCAGCGTTGTGGACTACCTTCTCACACTGAGAAGAGGCCCGTGCCCAGTAGTCGGACAGCTTAATACAGGGCTGATATTATTATATATATTTAATAGAGAAGGAATAAAATCTTAAGGTAGTAACTGAATTAATATATAATGCTTTGTTTGTTTACCAATTTAGTCGTAAGAATAAATGGAGTAGTTTTATACCTATATCACCAACGCACTAAGAAGAGATTTCGTCAGCTATGCTTTCAGGTACCGTTAATAGGGGGTAAGCCTACTGCCGATTACTGAGAACAGTACCAGAGTCTCAGCTTCTACTGAGAATTGCCTGTCAGAAAAACCTAATAACACTTATACCGACCATCGAACTGTAGACCTTGCACAGTAGTCACGTGAGTATACATCATGGTAACAAAAATAAATAAAAGATAGTTTTTTTGTAATTATTGTTAAGTTAATTTGTATTTTTGTCTCACTAAAGCATGCATACACTATTCGTACTTTTTAAGCCTTTTAGTTAGTGTAGTACACTTTTATCTAAGCCAATTTTTCGTACTAATGAATGTTAGCTGTAAATTGTGCATATTTCTTCTTGAAATTCGCGAGGAACTACACCATTCCATTCTATTTCCTGGCTTTTATGTCGTATGCTGAAGCGCTTTTGCAATTACCTCGTAATACCTAAGTGACAACCTAACATCTAGAGCAAAAGTGTGAGGGTTTTTAGAATATATATATATATTTTAAGAAAAGTTATTTTTAGATAGATAGTTGATTGGCAAGTGGAGGAATATAGACTACCATATTTATTTCAAAAAACTGCAGAGAATTGATATTTTGCGTTTGAACACACATACACATTCTCACGCCTAAATCCCAAAGTGGTGGGAAGAAGTACATATATTACACCAAATTTTACCAGCAGTTTTTTAGGTCCTGCATAATAGGGAGAGAGCCTGACTCCGTCTACCGGGTGCAGTGTCAGGCTCTGCACTGCTACTGTGAATCTTTTAACAGAAAAACCGTAGAACATATTTTCCTGACCCGGGTATGGAACCCGATACCTCACGCACAGCAGTCGCATTTACCGCTGCAAACAAAAGTAGCGTAAAAAGCGTGATAAAAACCTAGCAGAATTGGTTAATAAGAAATAATTCCCATTCTCAGCAACAAATCAAAGCCAAGCTTAAAATTTACTAGACTGTTTGTCCGGGCCTTCTCTACCAAAACATATAGGAAAACTCCAATTACTCTATACTTCAAAGAGAGATATTCAAGGAATTTACTTTGTGCATTGAACATGCAAATTTATTTGAAGCCATGTGTCCGAAACGCAATGGAATGACAACAACTTGGCTCTGCATCTATTCAAAACTTTGTTATCTACCTAAGGTGGACTGAAGATATGTCTGGAGAGGTATGCACCTGATTCCTTTATGTGCCGAACTATTCAGATAAGATATTCAATAAGATTTTATTCGAGTCGAAAAGTCATATCGAGTATGTGGCATGCGTTGCACTATTTGACTTGACATATTATTAGGTATGTTGGTGATTGTGGCGATCAAATGGAGAAGTCTCAAACTCAGGCAAATCTATATCACGAACGGAATCAAATAAACAGACGGACTAAATGTCCGTATAATAGCAGCGATAGCGCAGTGGGTAGACCAACAGACTGCAATGCAGAGGGTCTCGGGTTCGAACCCACGTCGCGCACCTCTGACTTTCGAAGTTATATGACTTTTCGAAATTATGTACGTATTGACTGACAATTATCGCCTGCTCCGTGCCTCGAAGAGCACGTTAAATCGTCGGTTCCGGCTGCCATGAACATCTATGGCAGTCGTTATTGGGAAGTCAGTGCCCTATAATATCCTGATACTGGTCTATAGGGTATCGTTAGCCTTCGGGTTGCGGAGGCCAGGTGGCAGCCGCTCCGTGTAAAAACTGATATCCAGTCAAATCCGGTTAGACTAGAAAAGCCGACTCCAAGTGACTTGGTAATAATAAAGGCTAGGGAGAAGAAGAGTTCATATAATAGCAAAGCATTTGATTTGATGCAACAACTATTAGTGTATTGCATTCATTTTTATAGTTTTACTACATTTTGCTAAAGGCTTTGCTCAGGCACAGATTCTTTTCTGTGTACCTCTGACAATGTATGTGCGAAATTTCACGATAATCAGTCGAGTAGTTAAGGCGTGAAATCATAACAAACAAACTTGCATTCGCATTTATAATATTAGTTGGGACTGTCGATAATGACGAAGTGACTACTTAGATTATTGTGCCATTCAAGTAGTGCAGAGGATTCCAGACTTTTTAAATTTAGCTGGTTCCGGTGGACCCCTGCAGCTAAAAATTTAATCCACCAAGTAAAATCGGTATATTCGGACCAATAGTTAAATAGGGGGAAATAATTTTTTTTTTAGCAATTTTCGGGTCTTCAACGAGTGGTATCCCTCAAAATATCCGTCGACCAACGTTTAATCGTTTAAGGATGTAGTGTTTGCCTACCCTTGTTAATTGACTGTGATTATTAGTGTGTATGATCGAGTTCAATAACACCAGTGACTTAATTATTGGCAATGGGTTTATATAATTATTTCAAGTTTGGTTTGTAGGTTCAGGAGAGTATAGAATAATATGAAGTCTATTGCAAGTATTATTGGTGACCGACCGTTCGAGCAGCATGCACAGTTAAATAATAGAAACACCACATGAACTTTATGAATGACTGCTTTAAACGTTTTAGCACGTTTGCGGCTTGTTTGACCATACTTAACTAACTACGGTAGGTATTTATTACCTATAAATAATTAATCGTGGACGTGAATATACAACGGGTCTTAACCCGTTGTATATTATAGGTATTAGCTTTTGCTCGCGACTTTCCTCGCGTAAAAGTAGGTTAGGGATAACAGTACTTTTTTAATAAGCTATAGCCTGTGTTACTCGGTGATAATATAGCTGTCTAATGATGAAAAATGTTTATTATCGGTTGAGTAGTTTTTGAGTTAAATCATTACAAACAAACAAACATACAAACTAATCTTTCCTCTTTATAATATTAGTATAGATATATATTAAAAATGACTGATTTGTTTCTTCAATGATGTATGTGATGTTTGAGTACACGTGGCTTTATTATTACTATTAAAAAAAACAACTCCCGCACTAAAAACAATTCCTGTGTCGTGGGGGACTTTACAAATATTCAATCAAGGGACACAAAGAACACCCAGACTCGGTGCTACCATTTGTGGATCACACAATGTTTTGTCTAGTTTGGGATTCGAACCCACAACACTCGGCGCAAGGGCAGTGGCGAGACGATCACTTAAGCCATTGTGCCATCCGTGGGGCCAATCGTGTTTCTCCAATTATATATGTGATGTTTGAGCACACGCGGCTTTAATTTTTATGTACATCATTAAGGTAACCGAAGTACAAAATTCTGGGTCCAACAGTTTGACCTGGACGTGAATGTGAATCCTGCGAATCAGTCAGTGAGTGACTCAAGACTTTTCGCTTTATATAAATGAATTGATGTCAGAATATTTAATTTGAAATATTTTGTAACTCCAAAATGTTAGCCGCTGTCAACCTATGTGATTTATAAAAGGTTGAATGAGAAGGCCATAAGTTTTCTCTCCGTCACACTGAGACTAGGGATTTGACAGCCTTGATGCAGATGGATGGTATGGATAGAAAGAGAACCGTGATTTCGGTGCCTTTTTTTTCAGTAACCTTCTGTGTAATATCGTTATTGTAACAGAAATATTTATTTTTCGACCTGACGGATTTTAATTGCGCTTTTACTCAGTTCATATTAAATAAAATTGTTAATAGCTTTTTCAATGGAAGAGGCTTTCATTGCCAATAATTTGGTGACGGCACAAATAAGTCGACTCGTGCTGGTTATACCAACTTTTTTACAGAAAACCCGCGTTTGTAATAGTAACATGAGTTTCGAAGGCTTACTCGCCCATTCCTTTGCTTTACTGTCTTTTTCCTTAGCTTTAACGACGTATAAGTATAATTTTAGTAGGGCTTAAATCTAGCACAGATATGTTCTAAAAAATACATATGACTAAGACCTGCGAGATTTATAGGGTAACGACTTTTCGGATTGTGGTCATTTTGGGATAATTGTTGTTTTGGGAAGTCGTCAATTCGAGAAAATTCATTTGACATTTTGGACAAAGGCAAAGGGTCATCACAAACCGAAACATTGCTGTGCATGAGATTTCGGTTTAAATTGACTGGTAAAGGGAATTGAGATTGATTTCTAGCCAGATATATAGCAGCAAGGTGTCTGAAAATGTACCGACAGAAGGCAACATGCTCGCTTTCTTTTACATGCTATATGTAACCAAAGTTAACACAATTGGATGTCATATACGTACTTTACCTACCGATTCAAGTACATAAGATTCCAGACCACACGATCGGTACAACATAAACACATCCTATTAAACCAACGAGGTAGTTTATACCTGTATGTCTTTACATAACTCCTAATATAGTAAACTGTCAAGGCAGAACTGCGTTATATATCCAAAATTGTCCCGGGAGTCGTCATTAATAGAGTATTGTGTGCGGTCGCCGGTGCGGGCCCTAATGCTGATGGATGGCATGGATCCAGAGTGAGCCGTGACTTCGACAGGACATGTCGTTTGCGGTTATATATACCACTGGTGCCTTACTGCATTATGCTGTCCATTTTTTTTTATATACGATGTCCGCTAATTAATTGATAGCCTTGAAATGTCTTATAGTAGAACTGATGGCCGTTCAGAAAAGAAAACGAAAATAGAAAATAAAAATATTAAAAAGTGCAATATCTAGTCATACTTCTGACAGTCTATCTATTAGCATAATTAGTGTTTAATAATAAAACAACAAAAAACCGATGCATTTCATTCATTTATGGTGTACAAGAAAGTTACATAGGGTAATTAAAAAAAAACATCTCAGTAGTTAAAATAGACTTTTTCAGATTTTTTCTGAACGGCCATCAGTTCTACTATAAGACATTTCAAGGTAATCCATTAATTACCGGATAACCTGTACATAAAAAATCTTCGATGGAAGGACTTACATAGTCCGAATAGTAGAAGTAATTTTATGACTTGCTTCGTTGAATTTGATATGTAGATAAAATATGTTGATCACTTCTAATTTAAGTAGTTTTGCCATTTGCTCAACTAAAGAGTTATTGAGTTATATATGTATGTTCGTATTTAGTATAGAACTGCCACTTTCTTTCTTTATGAAAGATATACTTGTCTTACAGCACCAGTCTCGTAGAAATTAATAAACTAAAATTACAAAGAACACACAGACTTAGAACAACTATTTGTGTATCAAACAATTTTTGTCCCGTGTGGGGATCGAATCCATAACACTCGGCGCTGTAGCAATAGCGAGGCACTTAAGCCGCTACGCCATCCGGGCAGTAAGCTGGATTATGTGAGTAACATAAGTCGAATAAATATAAATCATTCATTGAAATTAAACTACTATATACGGATGTTATCGCGTTGTTTATTTAACAATATACCTATTACATAATTATGAAAACTGTTACACTACTGTTACAAACTGCAATCTAAACTTAAGTTTACAGCTGTCCCAGTCTATTTATTAAAAAACGTCTGTCGAAATAGATCACGGCCAGTGCCACGGAGAACTTTACAAAAATATTTTAATTATAGATACAAAGTACACCCAGGACGTGTGGAATTCACAGTAACATTTTAGACTACTAAACACAATCCAAGAATATAAAAGCGCTGGTATTATAAACTGGGCTAAGCTATTTGCTATCAATTGCTTTATTGTATTCCTAGGAATCAGATGTGAAATAGCTTAAAAAATAATAGATGTACTTTTACCTTTAAATAATCATTAAATTATTCAAGAAATGCATTAACAAATAAAGTAAGAGATAATTGATATCACCCAACAACGATCACACAGCGCGTCCATTCCGTCCACCGCTCGATGTCAAAGTGAGACATTGCGCGCCGAGCACGACTTTTATAACCCGCTCGATCAGACGATTCGTGACGTTACTTATTTACGTCGCATTCCGCAACCAATAGTATATATTCTATCAAATATTATAAATGCGAAAGTGAGTTTGTCTGTTGCGCTTTTACGTCTTAATTACTAGACCGATCGTAATGGATATCGTTTACACGTTGTCAGGGAAACAGAAAAGGACATAGAGTACCTTTCATCTAGATAAAAGTACTGTTACTAATCTAACCTAACCTAATATACCTTTTCGCGAGCAAAGCCGCGGATGAAATCTAGTTATCATATAATTATAACCACAGTGTCTGTCTGTACGTGAACACTTTATACATATTAAGACTGCATGGCTATCTGCATTATTAACCTCTGAGTCTTCTTCGAAGAGGTTAATGAAAATACTATGTGAGTCTGTGAGTCTGTCTGTTAGTGACAGTTTGTTACTGACAGGTATAGCTCCGGAACCACTGAACCGATTGACTTGTAACTTGGACACCTTGGTGTCATCCCTCGGTCGAGTATGAATATGGGCCCTGTGGGTCAAAAGACCTCCAAGATATAGGGGGCTACAGGGTCATAAAGTCAGGGCATATCCACCAACAGAGTGATTTGGAAGTCCAAGGGAGAGGCTTTTGCCCAGCTGTGGAACATTACAAAAAGTTGACGAAAAAAAAGAAAATTGCCACTAGGGTGGGCCAGACATGCTCAGTCCAAAGTTAAAAATGTACCAGCGCCAGGCTGCCTTAGCCTGGCATATGCTGAACTAGGTCCCATATGGCAAAGTTGTTGTGTTTAATTTGTCAGTATTGTTTTTTGTCAAATAAATTTACGCTCTTTCTTTCTTTCTTTAAACATTACTATTCTCCATTATGAAACGTTACGTTTTCTGTACGGCAAATAAGAATGCCAAATGTATACACAAAGAGGTATAGTTTAGCAATGACAAAATTGTTATGACCTACCTAACCCTTCTTACACGGAGTGGTTGCCTGCGCCCAACAGTAGAACAGTTTAACTAAACTCATAATATGATTGATGATATTAAAATAATTAGATATTAGAATGACTGCACGGATGACGTGGTGTTAAAGTGGTCGCCTCGCCACTGCCACTGCTCCGAGTGTTGTGGGTTCGAATCCCACACGTGACAAAAATATTTGTGTGATCCACAAATAGCTGTTCCGAGTCTGAATGCTCTCTCTGTCTGTTGTCTAAATGTTTGTAAAGTCCCCCGCGATACCTGAGTTATTCCTAGTACAGGAGTTATCATTTTAAAAGTAAAAAAAGAAAAAGGAAGTATCTCCAAATGAAAATTACATTTATACGATTACCTTCAATCCAGCGCTTGTCGACGTGAAACTTTAGTCGATAATACGTTATCCTAGTTAAAGCGCGGTTGCTACCGGGATACGAATACAATGCACACATTGGCAGGCGTTGATACGATCAATCATGTACTGAACGTTGAACATGGAAATATGGCGGCCGCTTATCTTACCTGTAACAAAAAGAGGGTATATTATGTAGATAGTATTCTATTATAAATAATGTGTAATAATCTATACTGATATTATAAGGTGGCATTATTTGATATTTTGTTTGTTTGCTTGTAAGGAATTAACTTAAAACTTCTAAACTGTTTTTAAAAACTCTTTCACCATTAGAATGCTATATTTTCACCGAGTAACATAGCCTTATTTTATTTCGAGCGAAGCCGCGGGCAAAAGCAGGTCCTAACTAATATTATTAATGCGAATGTCTTTGTTAGTTACACTTTCATACCTTAACTACTCGACTGATTATCATGACATTTCGCATACATGTTGTTAGAGGTACAGAAAAGGACATCAGGTACCTTTCGTCCGCAAAAAAGTACCGTTACTAGTCTAACCTAACCTACATATACGCGAGCAAAGCCGCGGGTAATAACTAGGGTAAAATAAGAGTAAATATGTAAAGTACTAATGAACGATAGGTTGTTCGTGTGTAGCGAGAGTAAACTGTCATATTCTAACATAATGTAGTGAACGCAAATTTGTTAATTATTATTCCGCCGTCATAAAATTAATTATCTCTTATGAAAACTGTATACATTTTTAATGATCGAAAATTTTGTACTGGACATGAATTATATACAGTCATACATTAATTGTCATATGCATATACCTCCGAAGGAATAGGCAGAGGAGTATTATATTGACTTTTTACCAACTATGATTTTAAGCCCCACGGAAAAGTGAAGCGGGTCTACTGGCTTTCACCGGTCACAATTTCAGACTCTGTGTTGCTACTGAAACTTACTTGATACAACAATAAGCTCATTATTTACATTAATTATAACCTATAACATTATATTACGCTACGTAGGTACGTAAAAAAGCAGCGATAGCTCGGTGGGGAGACCTACAGACTGCAATGCAGAGGGTCTCGGGTTCGAACCCACGTCGCGCACCTCTGACTTTCGAAGTTATATTACTTTTCGAAATTATGTGCGTATTGATTGACAATTATCGCCTGCTCCGTGCCTCGGAAAGCACGTTAAGCCATCGGTCCCGGCTGTTATGAACATCTATGACAGTCGTTATTGGAAAGTCAGTGCCCTATAATATCCTGACACTGGTCTAGCCTTAGGGTATCGTTAGCCTTCGGGTTGCGGAGGTCAGGTGGCAGCCGCTCCGTGTAAAAACTGATATCCAGTCAAATCCGGTTAGAGCATAAAAGCCGACCCCAATTGACTTGGGAATAATAAAGGCTAGGGAGAAGACACTACGTAGGTACGTGACATGTAAAACTGAATGCTAAACACCCATATTTCACTAATTTTGTACAGCTTATACGAATGTGTAAAACAAATCCCATGTATGTATGGTATAAAGTATGAATCGAAACGGTCTATCAGCAAAATACATTATTATTAGGTACATAAGAATTTAACATCGGTTAGATGATATCTTAAACCATTGCACCACCAATGCTATCAATTTTAATATTCAAACAATAAACGCCCAACCTCATCCATAAACAACAATTTGCAATTTAAAATTTAATGTAAAGCACTTATATGTAAAGCATTAAGGATAAAAACTATTATGTATTTATGGGATCCATCCCTTTCGCCAGCGGCACTAATCCCTTGTACGATAATGCTCGGGATCCGAGGGATAAGATTCGTTTCTGATATTTTGCACCTGACTCGCCGATGTGAATTCGTAATGTATTTTAATGTTGCGATAAAATATTTACTTACATCACGCCTATGTATATCCCCAAAGGCAAAGAAATATACCCCTACGTTTCGCCAGATATTTTTTTTAATTCAAGGAGTAAAGTTTAGGTATAATTCCTGTTTTATGAGAAGACTTTATAAACGGCCTCGATGGTGTAGTGGTTAGTGTAACCGACTGCCACGCCTGAGGTCGCGGGTTTAATTCCCGCAGTACTCTAACATTTGTGTGCATGGACATGAATATTTGTCTTGGTCTGGGTGTTTCAATCGTACTTACTGCATTCAGACTACAAATTTGCAGTCGGAATGCAGTTGAAATGCAGTCCGTATGTTTAGAACCTTACGAGATACTTCAAAACATAACTACTGCCTACAGTAATAGTTTCGAAGTATCACGTCATAAAGAACGGAGCTATAGACTGTCTACTTAACACATTAACAGTACTGCTGTTGAGAATTTCTGTACCCAAGACCAAATGGTCGGCAACTCAGCAATAACTCAAAGTTATGCAATTAAAGCATCGTGCTTGTTTAAACTGGACGTACTTACATAATTCCTAAAATTTCTAACATTTAGACGGCACCATTTTAGGATCCATGCTACTAAGTTTTGATATAAAAAACTTAACATCTATCCAACCTTGATATCGAAACTGGGACCTCAAGATTAAGAATCTTAAAAAGACAACTCCCGCACTTGGAATAATTCCTGCCTCACGGGGGACTTTACAAACATTCAAACAACGCAGACAAAGAACATCTAGACAACCAATTATGGATCACAGAAAAGTTTGTGCCGTATGGGATTCAAACCTACAACACTCGGCACAATGATAGTGGCAAGGCGACCACCTAAACTACTTCGCCATCCGTGCAGTCAATGGCAAACATTTCATTAACACGGGACTACGGACTCACTCTAGTATTCTTAGTCAGTTGGCAGTTCATTTTAACTAAAATACTCAGCCAATATATTATTGACTGCTACGTATGCCATTGTCATGTACAATCTGATAAACATGACAATAAGGCCATACGCCTGGCAAATATCTTTCCCTTTTTTTAAAAGACATCTCTGCAATAGCATTGATTCATGTATCGCGGTGGACTTTACAACCATTAAAACAATAGACACAAAGATCACCTAGACTCGGAACTACTATTAGTGAATCACACAAATTTTTGTTCCGTTTGGGGATTGAACCTACAACACTCGGCATGGCTGCAATGGCGAGGCGACAAATTAAACCACTACATCATTCATGCAATACTATTTACAGTGTAACGATATATTAGAATGCAATATAAAAAAAATATTAGCCAAATCCCAATCCTCTATATAATACGTAAACACCAATGCATTTCCAACGTTCAATCCAATCAATAGCACACCTCACAGGAATCACTTAAGCTACACAAGGGCACGTAATCTAAATTGCACTGCATCCAGTGAATACGTCATTAACGTTGTAGCAGGTTCGAGTCCCGAGGGAGGGCGTTAACACTTGGCTACCCTATCTCGAGCGTGCAGTTACCACCGGGGGATGTACTTAAACTTGTTGGGACATATGTCTAAAGTGTATTACCGTGTTGCAATAAGTATAGCGCTGAGTTGAAATAAATTTGATTACCTCTTTAAGCAGATAGGCTAGTGGGAATCAGATTGCAATGCAGAGGTTTCTCTAGAGGTCGATTCCGAGGCACGCAACTCTGACTTTTCAAAATTACGTGCATATTTAATAGTTAATAATAATTATCGCTCGCTTAAACTGATAAGGAAAACATGATGGTGAAACCTGCATGTCTGAGATTTCTCCATAATGTAATCGAAGGTATGTGAAGTCTGCGAACCCTCACTAGGCCAGCGTGGTGGATTATGGCCCAGCCCTTTTACCGTAAAAAGAGGCCCGTATCCAGTAGTAGGACAGTTTAATACAGGGCTAATATTATTACACTTGCTTTAACGGTGAAGGAAAACATGGGACAAAATCAGTATGACTAAGAGTTCTTGAAGGTATGTGAAGCGTTAGCAACCCGCGCTGGGCCAGCGTGGGGGACTATGACCAAATCATTCTCAATCTGTAAAGAGGCCCATGCCCAGCAGTGAAACATGTTAAATACAAAGTTACAATAAAACGTTCATTCATTCATTAAAAAATGTTAAAGTTTTTTAGGTATGTTGACATAAATTTAATTTGCTCCAAGTTTGCAATTCTTGTTTATGATAGAACGACGAATTCAAAGACAGGCTTTAACGCTTGATACAGGCTATTAACCTCTTCTTATTAAGTACTAAACACCTCACAAATGGCTCATATCGTGTAAATACAACTAAATAATATATCTCCATTACAGTTGGCATTAACAACCAAATGAACTCTTGACAAGGAAACCACGTACTAATATCTCGCCTAGGAAATTACCCAATAGTAGGAGTGAGTGGTGAATTGAGACAAATTACAGTTTCCCTACAACGGAAGTAGTTGACAGATCATCTGAACTGAATGCCTTGACGCGGTGACATGGAATTAGGAACGTGGAAACGAAATTAAAGGATCCATTGATGTAAGGATGAATGATATGCGATAATCGATTCATTCGAATTTGTATATTATCCGAATTATTCGAATAACGGATATTTGATTTGACTGCATCGGTGGTGTAGTGATTTTAGTGGGCGTCTCAACACTGTCACTGCCCTGAGTGTTGTGGGTTCGATCATCACATGAGAAAATAGTGGTTTTGAGTCTGGGTGTTCTTTGTACCCCTCGGGTCAATGTCTGTAAAATGATGGGACTTTTAACTTTTTTTTTTACCGGATAGATATAAGATTTTTTATAAGAGATACGTGAAGCAAAATATTTTGTACCCTTTTTACGAAAATTGCGCGCACGGAGAAGTATAAAATTTGGCACAGTTAAAGTTTATATGGAGGAGGAGGGGCGAATCCTAATATTTTTATAAAATATGCATTAGAAATATATTAAATTAATTAAAGAACACTACATGCAGACAACCATGCATTTGACACACGCAGTCGAATCGCGTTTGTAGCATTTCGGTATTGTTCGTCTGATGTAGTACAATTATTCGTAACTATGGTTACTTAAACCTTATTCATATGTAATAAAGAAAAAAGAAAACAAAGTAGCAAGCTTAGGAATATCGTCAATGAAAGAGTATAGTTAAATAAATAATAATTTGCTTTAAAAAGATAGGTAAATTAACCTGTGTAGCCTTGGCAAAATCTACATGAAATGTGATTATAAGGGTAAAGTTATAAACAATAAAACCTTAATAACAATCAAACTTAAAATTTTATTCAATTATGGTCGAATTTTGACCACTAGGCGACAGCTAGTATTTACTAAAAGCGCCTTCAGCTGCAAATAATAAGCTGACCAAAAGCTATGGGAAAACATACATAAATCATGTTTAGATAATTCGAGAACATAAAACTTATGGCATACTCAGGATAAGAATCCCTTTAACTACGGATCACAAGAAATAGATTTTACAGATAAAACAGAGGAAGGAAACTCAAATAGGACATCACTCTCTGCCTACCACTAGTAAAAGACAAAAGGCGTGGTATAAGGTATGTCACTTCCATGTCGCTACATATTCCATGGCAATACTAACGCGTGAGACATGGCTTACTAGTCAAATGATTGAAAGGGGAAAAGTCAATTATGAAATGGGGGTTTTCAATTAAATTAAGATGTTTGTGACAACGGGTCAGTGGGGGATTGGGGGAAAGTTTCTACCCTTACGGGGTGCGTCCGGATGTCAAGGGTGTATTGTTTCGTAGACGTAATATCGGTTTTGCTTTTGCTCTTTTTGATGTAAATTTTGAAATAGGATATTACTGTTTTTTGTATAAATGTATGTATTATTAGAAAGTTAACACTATTGAATCGAGGAAGTATGTATTTATATGTATGTTTTCCTTTCATAAGTACACTTTACTTAAGTGGCGTTTTCATTACAAAACAAATCATTATGATACAAGGAATGTTAAGATTATTTCGTCATATATTTAATGATGAACCCTTTATTTGTAGCCTTATATCACATCTGCCAAGAGAAGAAGTTAGAGTGAAGTTACACATAAAAAATCTTACAATACTTAAGATCAGTCACATTTTTATGCACCCCTAACAGTTTACGATAAAAGTACCCTGATCTGTAGAGCATGCATAACAATCGTGAAGAAAGGGTGAACTCTTTTTCTATCAAATATCTTACAGCTAGTCGGAGAAATCTTTTAATACTCTAGTCATGTTTATGTATAACTAGAAAGTTACCACTATTTACACTAGTTTATTACTGAAACATTTTCCTGTTTATCCAAAGCGAGTGAGACAAAGCGGCCAAGTCTTAAATTCTTTCAAAGAAAAGATGTAACAAGGTAAAAACTTGTTTTGCATATTTTAATCGCAGCACAAAGCCGGCGAGACGTCTTTGAGACAGTCTACAGCTTCTACCAGCAGCTTATAACTAAATATATAAGGAAGAATTTTATGCATTGCTTTGTATTTCACAACAGGCCATGCTTCTTTTTACTTGCTGGTCTATGGTCTAGCTTTTTACGTATATTTACTTATGCATTTAGTTATATTGCTGAAAGACTTCAGCTTATATTTCAGATTTTTTAATGGATCAACCCTGCAATTCGTCTGATGGTACAACTGTTACGATGACGTAGTGGTTTAGGTAGTCGTCTCGTCTGCCTGCCTCTCACTGCCTCAAACGTTGTGGGTTCTCCACACGGGAAAAATGTGTGATCTACGAATAGTTTTTTTTGATTTTGAGTGTTCTTTGTATCCATCGCTTAAATTTTAAAGAACCTCGCGACACTGGCTTTATTCCTAGTGTGGGAGATGTGATGTTTAAAAGAGAAAAGAAAATTGTAAGTAGTAACAATCTAACATGAACATATCTGTGTCAGGACACGGTGTTGCCAGGGAAAAACAATATACATGAATAGGTATCAGGTACGCTAATCCGAAACACTAATCCAGAGCGAAATCTAGTAACAAAAGAACCTAACACGGCCAATTATGGCTAAAGTAATTTGGTAATTTTATACTAGCCGCTAGGCAATATAAATATTAGTCTGGCCTAGAAACAGGACTTCAATACCGGCTTTTTTATTATACAATTTACATACATTCCTACGTAATTTATAGGTACACATTCTTTGTATGATAATATGTACGCCCATTATCTCATACATATGAACAAATTATAATAATAATAATATTCTACCACATACACACAACACCATCTAGCCCAAACTAAGCAGAGCTTGTACTATGGGTACTAGACAATGGATAAACATACATATATACTTTTTTTTTGTAAATACATACATATTATACATAGAAACACCCAGACCAAGACAAACATCCATGTTCATGCACACAAAATGTTTGACTTGTGTGGGAATCGAACCCGCGACCTCATGCGTGGCAGTCGGTTACACTGACCACTACGCCATCGAGGCCGACAAATTGACTGACTATTTCTTCTTAACGTATTTTTATTGGGTTTAAGTTGACTTACAGCCTTAAACTGTACATTCCTGAAAGGGTAGGCAGAGATATACAACACCTAAATTTCGTCAAATATTTTGTTAGGTCCATAATAGAGGATTTATATCCTACTAGATTTTGCCCGCGGCTTCACTCACATATACATATGTATTTAGATTTGGTTAGTTTAATAACAGTATTTTTTTGTAGGTGGGACATCCTGTCCTTTTTGTTGTATAGTTAAGGCGTGAAAACGGAACAAACAAACATACTTACATTCGCATTCGTAATATTAGATAGAATTGACGTTTGCCCTTCGCTTTCAATTATTCACATAATAAAATCTCTTAACTTAGTCGACATTCCAAAGCGTGAACTACAAAATTAACGACACCATTCTTGTATCCTTTTCATAAGCTTGATGAAAGGATACAAATGTTGATGGCAACGAGGGGGTCGCTTCTATTGTCATCAAACACGAATCCTTACAATAAGGTAAGTGTTGTCAGTGGCCACCACTCCCACATGATGTGTAACAATTACTAATTAACATAAATCATAATACACAAATAAGTGAAACCGGTTCATTTAAACTCGTTCCCAGGTGAGTGCCCGAGGGCGCTGAGTTCATTAAGGAATACAACTTTTTTGTGTAAGTGATATTCGAGGTACTGTCTATTCCATAATGAATGTCTTACTTTGTTTATTGCGTAGTTCTATTCTTCATAATATGTAATAGTTTAATTAGTTGTTACTCGTGATTCTGGTCGCTTTTTAAAACTGATATTTTTGTATACTACCGAGGCAGCAATTCGAGACGGCAAACGGTTACTTTAATCTATGAGCGCTTATAACATCGTACGTTTTCGAACTAAGAGAACATAAATCATTTTGACTGCACGAATGTCCAAGTGGTCTAAATGGTCGCTTCGCCACTGTTACTGCGCCATGTTGTCTGTTCGAATCCCACTCGTGACAAAAAATTGTGCGATTGACAAATAGTTGTTTTGAGTGTAATATAATAATAAACATAAACAAAAAGGAATGAAATGTGCATGCTTGCGTGCAATTTCGTACCAATTTTCGTCGAAATTGAAACAAACAGACGGAGTTACCATCGTATTAATATTAGTATGCTGTCTGAATAAATTTTAGCTAGGGATGTTATCTCTTTCAGCGGTTTAGTGGTTGAATTACCTGGAATATCCTTTACAAATTACGTTTGATATTCACGCTATGAAGCGTTTTACTCGCCTACTTAGAATCTTATTCCATATTTGTGTTTTAAGCCTCTTGATATCACACCTCTTTATTCACCTATATAATATAGTGCTTCCTGTAAAGGATTAGCCAGAAGTACCCCTAATATATATGTAAGTATGTATCATAAGAACTGGTTCGCTGAAACCGTGACAAAATTTTGCTATAACACTAAATTTAAACGTAAAGAAACTGCACGGATGCTTCTGCGCCGAGTGTTGTGGGTTTGAATCCCACACGGGACAAAATTTGTGTGAACCGCAAATGGTTGTTCCAAGTCTGGATGTTCTTTGTGTACGTTGTTTGAATGTTTGCAAATTCCCGCGATATAGGCATTATTCCTAGAGCGGGAGTTATCTTTTATAAATAAAAAAAATATCATTAACACCACGGAGTACTGTGCCGGATACAGTGATAGGCTCGCTTACTATTGCACGGTTTAATTGGTGGCAAAATAAAGGAGTAATGTAGCTCTACCTATTTCTTCGGAAAATATCGTGTGACAAGAATAAGTATGAAAAGATGTGCCGGCGATGTTAAGGAGCGTCGATATTTATAAAACTTGCATGGTCTTTTTACCTTCAGAAGACAAACCCGGATGCAACTAAAATTACGATGTCTATTCAAAAGAAACTGATAAAGCGTTAAGAATTATAGATAGCTTAATCTTAAGTAATAAACGTTGAGCAATTATGGACAGCGGTTTTTCATTGGATGAAGTTAGAAATTACTGTCATAGAAATATGGCAATATCTTGGGAATTACAAAGCGTTGGTGAATCGTGGTCGTAACTCTATTGAAGCCGCTCCTTCGACAAGCTATTGGCTTAAGAATTAGCTCATTGTTGGACATAACGGAAGGCTATGATTAGAAAGCGGTAGATTGGGTGTTCTAGCGTTGATTGGGATAGGTACGTCCAGCAATGGACGGCATAAAGCTGATTAATGATGGTAGTCAACAGAGAGAAGACTCAAATATGATATTACAATCGTAAGGACTTCCTGGGATAATTGGCGTTAAATAAAATTTAGAAGCGGCGGAAAGGTAAGATATTGGACTTATGGTCGAGAGGTTTTTGTTTTGAAACCCCACACATTGCATTATCGACGGGAATCGTTCGTAACCCAAGCATATTAGCGTAGCTCGAGGGGTTGTGAGTATATAACTGGCGTATTATATTATCGTCCTTTGCAAATCTAATTTCATACTACATATACAAAAATAGCCTTGCTACGATTGCCTGCGGTTAGTAAAAGATTATTTAAAAAATCCTTGCGTTTGTAAGTAAAATTTCTTAAGTTAAGAATAAGAATCTGCCTAACAAAGCTTATACACAACAGAGCGACGGGGTCTTGAATTGTGGCCCTTCTGGTTCGCTGGCTGCACGGCGATTCCACTTTAACAGGATGACGCGCGAAGCTACACCTAATTTAGAAAAAAAATATTGAAGATAATAACCACGTAACTGACGCCGACCCTATGCACATCTCTTAACATAAAATATCCACTCAAAACATGTATTTAAATAACATATAATATATTGAAATTTTAATCGCAGGCATTTTGCTAGAAATGTCCGAGTTGTTAATTTCCTTAAAGGAATAAATTTTGACGAAACATTTCTACATATACTGCAAGCTGCTTTCTGAACATAGCTTACCAGAAAAACCTAATAACACAGTTCCCATTCGTCAATAAACCCAGAATTTATGTCTAGATTAATATAACACTACTACAGGTATATTTTGAGTTACTTTTAGGCGCAATGTTGCGGTTAAGTGAAGTATCAGTTTTAATATAAATCATAACACACAAATAACTAAGGTACAGAACCGGTCCGGGCAAACTCGTTCCGAGACGTCTGCCGGCGGTTAAGGTGCGGCTATATTAACTGAGATAGCGCGGTTTCAATAGCGATTACAAAAAGCAATTAGTGCTTACCTAAATTATATATATATCCCGATGAATTGACTGTCGATAACGATTAAAATGCACGAGTTTGAAGTACAGTCAATGCTCCATTTAAAAGAACCTTGATATATTTGGCATCTGTCAGATTCACTTAAGGTGAAAACTAGCACTTACCGAATAAAAATAAGAAGTAGGTACTAGAAGAAAATAAATTCTGAAACTTCATCAACGTGTTTAACATATTGTAAAATTATGATATTATTTTTAATACATTGATGGTCGTTTCTAACATCTTTATCCTACTATGAATAAAAGGTGTTATACATATACATATCTACTAACATATTAGTTAAGATTATACGTCAGTGTGTCAGATGATACAATATTTGAATTTTTACTTACTTTACTTCTTCTCCCTAGCCTTATTCCCAAGTCACTTGGGGTCGGCTTTTCTGGTCTAACCGGATTTGACTTGATATCAGTTTTTAGCTGCCACCTGACCCCCGCAACCCGTAGGCTAACGATACCCTCAGGCTACACCAGTGTCAGGATATTATAGAACACTAACTTCCTGATAAAGACTGGCATTGATGTTCATGACATCCGGGACCGATGGCTTAACGTGTTCTCCGAGGCACGGAGCAGGCGATAATTGTCAATTAATACGCACATCATTTCGAAAAGTCATTTAACTTCCCAAAGTCTGAGGTGCGCGACGTGGGTTCGAACCCGAGACCCTCTGCGTTGCAGCCTGTTGGTCTCCCCACTGAGCTATCGCTGCAACACGTACTTTAAGGCTAGTAGTAACGTACTTACTTTACTACTAGCTTTAATTATATTATTACAGAACTACGTGCTTCTTACATGTCATGCGACTACGAAATTTATATTAATCAAAATTTAAACAAAAATGTCTATAATAAAATTAAATGTGTCCTTTGCATACATACGTTGTCATGAAATTTAAAAACGAACGAGTAATAAACACATTCTAAGCTGCCATTGTTTTCGTCAACTAAAACAAACTAGTATCTTGCAACTGTTTATAAAAATGAGCACTTACGTAAATGATAATAAACAATTCTTTTTTACTGGATAATCGCTATCGCTCCCGCTAACGCTCATTAACACCTCCTCTATCAAACAATGCCGGTGTCAGTGACACGGACGCCTGCGCAGCCTTCGCCTGTGCTTTAGATAAACTTCCACTAGATCACAACGAACTTTTAACTTTCAATACAAACTGTTGAGATTTGACGCCTAAACTGCTGAATGGATTGTTGAAATTAAACTACTATATACGGATTTTATCGCGTTGTTTATTTAGCACTGTATTACAAAATTTTGAAAATATTACACTACTACTACTATTGATTTTATTTTACTAATTTATAAGCTAATAAAATTATTTAAACTATTAAATCTATTTATTTTTGGTTTACACTTTCCTCGACGTTTTTTAAACGATTTTTTTAGAAAAGCTGACAATAGCATCTTCAGCCTACAAAATAGATTGCAATGCTGGCTACATTTATTTATGTTATGTACCTATTTATTTAATATAACAATTAATGCAATCAGAATAAAAATATCGTTACGAAATCTTTTCAAAGAATAGTTCTGATCTAGTCTCAGTCTTATAAACATTTTACCACTTATTATTTGAAGTTTATTAGACTAGTTCTGAAGTCTATTTAGAACATATTTTGTACGAGAATTAACCATCTGGTTTTCTGCACCCTGCGTTGGTAAACCGTAGGTATAAATTTAACCGCTTTTGTTGTCCCGTGACAGAAACGCAAAAATCTATTATTATACATACATTATATGTTTAGTTAATTATTTATGTTATAAATCTTTGATTGTACTAATGTAAGCAGATGTAATAATCACTACATATTATAAAACAAAGTCCCACGCGTCTGCATATTTGTCTGTTCGCGAAAAACTCAAAAGCTACTGAACGGATTTTCATAAGGTTTTAACCAATAGACAGAGTGATTAATGAGGATGGTTTAGGTGTATAATTTGTTAAGGTTTTGTACTACTCGTGCGAAGCTGGGACGGGGCGCTAGTAATTTATAAATACCTTGTATATTATGTGTGAAAATATTATCTAATATTCATGTAACATAATGTTGGATATGAGATTGAACTTGTACATCGATTGGATGTATACCGTAATGTTGTTCATTTGTTATTAATAATAAATAAATATGTGAGTCATCGGACATGCAACCTGTTAATAATATGATGAGGCAACATTTGTGTGTTTGTATGTAGTTCATAATTTCTGGCACTACTAATCTTTCTCTAATAGTAAGCTACACTATCCGCCAGTAAAATTGGCTAAGTTTTAATGACATACCAAGAGAGTAAGTCCGCGGGCGGCAACTAGTTCAAAATATATATATAAATAAAACGATACTTGCTCTTGTTACACGCAGGGGTAAATGCTCTTATTAAATCTTTTAGCGTTCATCATTCGTCGCGTTGTCAACATATATCCGCCATTACACAAGTAATTTAACTGAAACGTGACAGCGACTTTCTAATATGAGAGGTATAAGGATAGCTTACGCGGTAAGCAGCTTATTATTGTACTTGTTCATCTTTCTACCGAGTTTATATTAAACATCTCATGGTGGTTATGGGTTAAGATTTTAAGGACTTCGTATTAGGTAATGATACCAACATTTCTTTCATTTTTATAGGTAGGTAAAGTTAACCGTTTCTTTATTATACAAACAAGACCCATGTACCACTTGAAAAATTTGCAATCATACAAACAACGGACATTAAGAATATCCAGTCTGAGAAAATTATATAAGTATCACACAGTGGTTTGTTCCGTATTGAGATCGAACCTAATGCGCTCGACGCAGTGTCAGCGGAGAGATGATCATGTTAATCGTTGCGCCATCCGTGTAGTTAATTATACTGTGACTTCATGTATTATAGTTATTTTTTAAAGCTATCGAATTCAAATTTAGAATAGTTTCGAACAATAACCGGCAATTTTATGGCAATTGTCTTTCATTTGCTTGCAATGGGGCCAAAAAGGAGTAGCCGAAATTTTATTGGGGTTTGAAATTTGGCAAAGCTTTGGCACATAAAACAGAATTGCGTCCGTCTTCTCCAATCGAATAAATAAAACATAAATTTGCACCGAGCTCGAAAATACTTAGTAGAATTACAAGTATAATCTAACCAGGCAACGGACAGGAAACAACAGTCCATTCTATTGTTCACAACCAGTTCCCGGATCCCGCTACCCAAGATAATCGTGCCTTTTCGCCGCGAGGCCCAACGGAACTAAATCGTGAGGTTTCGTATCGTATCACCTACGGGGTAAGACGTTTTATTTCTGCTCGCTGATATCGGGATAAAGCGGCTGTACTTAATGCGAGAAACCTGCGAGTATTTTGATGTTTTCGATTGTAATTGAATTATTTTTGCAATAATATTTAGTAACGATTTAGTTGTTTGAACTTCCTGTTTAAACAATTTTATAATAAGAAATAATGGCAGCATCGTGCCGAGCTTTATGGAAGGATAAATGCTTTCAAATATAAACTTAAGAAAGGGAATTTTGTTGTCATCATAGACAAACATTCACCACCTTTTAGGCTTCTACGTCGTATTGTTAAGGTGCTTCCTGGCCTACAAGTACGAGTATATTATAGCAATAAATACTGTGAGAATCAAAGCAAACGCTTCTAATCCCTTAATATGAGATTAGAAAAGGCGATAGCCAAATTAGTAATCGAACCTAAGAATTTTTCATCGCAAGTCTTGGTATTGGTAAAAAGTCTAAGGTTCGATTGCCACTCATTGCATGACCATTCACACACATTCTAACACAAGTTTTAAGCTTAGCTGTAGTAAAAACCCTAGGAATGTATAGTAAAGCAAATTAATAGTAAAGTTCAGTCAGCTTATAGTACAGTCATTTGGTCCGAAATAAAGGTGTTAACTGGAAAGATCGCCGGGAGTTTTAAAAATTGAATCTATAATCACATCGAAATCTATAATACTACCAATTTTCAAAACTCTCGGGAAACTTTCCAGGTAAAACTACCAAACGACTGTACTATTACGCATATCGAGACATAATGATAAAAGGATTGTGTCTGGATGCCGGCGTGCTCAATGGTTAATCTGGTAAATGAATTAATAATTAAGACTAAAAAGGAAGGTAAAGAAAATGGAGCAATGAGTTTCGCAAATCTATATATTATTGCCCACTATTGTATTAAACTAAACCCTTGTATAAGAATATTTTCGTCAAAACTTAATTTGGTGAAATTTGTACTCGCGAGCATGCCGATCGCGAGTTCGTTACCTTTTGAAAATGGCGGTTTAGTGATTATTAACCTGAGCTATGAAATCGGGTTGTTCCCCAATACCAACATTGTATTCAAAATGAACTAATTTAGCATTATAATAGGTTTGAATTACGACTTCGTTTGAATGGATTACAGGCAATGACATTCAACAAGCAATCACAATATGCACCATACCTTCACTTCTACAGAACGGGATGAGATAGAATCTAGGTTAGATTTTAAGTGAACTTAAGGCACCAAATTTTACATGCCGCATCAAAAGCTATTCAGTAGTTTTTGCTAGTGATGATCAAATAAATAAGAAAAACGACAAAAATAATAACACCGCTTTCTGAAATGTTTAATTATATTGTTTTAAGTTAGATTTTTCATATCTTAACCGTAATCTTTAACGAGTAGCGTCATCCTACTCATATTTCCGAGTAACTCCGAGGAATATCGAGCGCAACATTGTGGCTAGTATAAAAATTACATCGAGACGTTATAGGTTGGAGTCCGTGCGCTTCAGACCGCATTCCCGATGCCGCGGCAAAGATTATATCTGATTGTACTACAGATATGCCTGTAACGGTAAAATAAATTGTATTATAGAGGATAAAGCTGTTGTTTATAACCGCCAGAAATATTTAATGCATGTATAACATGTATAAATGTAGAACTGATGATATTACTATGTAAGTGTATTATTTGGTATCCTAAGAATGAATTTTAAGCAATTCGTATTTTATGCAAGTATTTTAGTCAAGACGCATTACGCTATACTTCTGTAAAATGGATGGATAGATGATCCCGGTTACTCAGGAATCGCCTAGTACGAGAGCCATGGGACTAACTTTGTTCATATATCTCAATATAATTTGTTTTTACTAACTTCGATTATTTATGTTTACTTACTTCGAGAAAATAAATTATGTACTCTTTACAGATTATCTTTCGAGCAATAAAATATTTTTGTGTCAATTATAAACGAGGAAGATATTCTATGCAGGAATTAAGGAAACCCACGAATGCATTACCTATATAGTTGTAATTTTATTTATAGCGTCAATGCGTTATAATTAGTAAATTGATTGCAGCCTTATAAATATTCTATGTAAAATATGCAATACTGAAAAATTATAAAACATGGGCATCTCTTGCCAGTACTGGCTATGAATTCTCAGTAACAGCAGAGGGTCTGACAATATGTCGAATAGATGGCATAAGCTCGCAGCTATAAAGGCGTAATGATACGAATATTATACTATTATTTATATTGTTATGCCACGAAAAATGTCGAAGTTGAATTATGAAATAAATATTTTTTTTAATTTAGTCAGGATATCTTAACTTAAATGTATTTATAAAATATATCCTTGTACAGAGAGTAAGAATTCTACGATGCCTAAACCATTTTTGTAAATATTCAGTATTATAATTATTTGTGTTTTTGTAATTATGTTATCTTTTTTAATACGTTTGTAAATATAAATAGTTGTATATATGTTGTAATAAATATTATGTATTAAATAACAAATTAGTATTTCATAATTAATATTTTAGTATTTTATTTAGTATTCTAGTTAACCCAAAAACTAGTTATTTTCATATTATGTAGGTATATTATTTTCATGTCATTTCGTACATTTAAATTGTATAGTTAACAGTTAAAGTTCATTTAAACTCATCAGTACGTTGTTATAAGTTATCAATCGACTACATTATCTGAAGACGCCCACATCGCTTAATACGGCATTAACGTCCCCCACAAGGATGCGACGTCGTTTCAAATTCAAATAAGCTATGCTACCCAGATGAATGCGTCATAGATTATACTATGTCGACAGATAGGCCATTATTTATGTCTTGGTATTTTTATCATCGGTAAATCTATTTTGCTACAAAGTATGAATTGTTTAATTTCAATATTCTATCACATGTACACACAACACCATCTAGCCTAAACTAAGCAGAGCTTGTACTATGGTTACTAGACAATGGATACACATACATATATACTTTTTTTTGTAAATACATACATATTATATATAGAAACACCTAGACCAAGACAAACATCCGTGTTCATGCACACAAATGTTTGACTTGTGCGGGAATCGAACCCGCGACCTCAGGAGTGGTGGAGTTTAAAATCGTAATAGATAAAATCGTTTGTGATTACAAAAAAACTATCACAAGCATTGCCATGTGCGTTACACTGGATTTATTATTGTTTTCTTTTTATGTGGAACTGTATACATTACTAATTACTTATTGTGACAATTATTTTACTTAGCTTATACAATGGCTCGGCACATTAATATCATTAGTATACAAGCAGTAGAATATATTCCAAAATAAAATCCGTAAATTGGCTGTGAATCCGTAAAATCCACTTTAAAAAATACTATTACCAAAAATTGCTAACCAACATGTAACTGATGCTACAGTTTGGTTGAACTCGGTTTTAAGGGGAAATTACTACACAAAATGCTCTTACGTTTAGACGAATGTTATACATCGTAATTAATTAATAGGCAATTACTTTATACGGCTTTTATCGCGTTGTTTATTTTAATACACTTCTAGGTATTACAAAATTTTGAAACTATGCAGCTCAAAGATTTAGGTTTACACTTTCCCCAACGTTTCGGTTGCCTTTCAGCAGCTATGGTCACGGGGAGACTAACGGCGATTAAAACCGTATAAAGTAGTTTAATTTCAACTTCTATAAATATAAAGTAAGGCAGAAAATTCCTAATTTAACCTCCTATTTTTTAACACTTAATCTATGAGATATTCTTAGACGCCGAGCTCCTCATCGGATGTCAATGTTAATACGAATTATGTAGAGTTCATATCAGTTACCTTGCGTTCGCGTTCGGCATAGCAAGTAGGATTTACATATGTATGCCGATGCACAGATGCAATTAGATATGATTATGTATGTATCTTTTGTGGGTAGTGGGAATACTAATTTGTTTGGTGGAAATATCGGGAAGGATTTTTCGAGTTGCGTTTAGAATTGATATTTTCTCTGTTTGTTGCCGATGTCAAACAGACAGAAGTTCTACTTTACAAAGAAGTTAATCTACTTTACAAAGAAGAGATGAACAACGTGACACTTTATTGTGCTTATGATAAACAAATATATGAGCACTTTCACAACAGCCATTTGTATTTGTTAGTGATTATTGTAATCCTTGCTGCTCTAATCGATCCTGTTCCCAGTGTGAAATTACCAGTACCAGCAGTCATATTTTTATTGACGGCTATAGAGAGTTAAGTCTATAGTAGGTATACACAAGACTGTGTTCCCTAAATATTATGTAAATTGCTTTTAAATTTATTGTATTATTTAATCTGACTCCAAGACTTCTGAAACGCTTAGGATGACTTAATAATACTTAACTGTACTATATTGTACTGTACACTGTAGTCAATAAAAAGAAAAATATCATCTTTAAAACAAATTAAATAACGACAAATAGCAACGCCACTCACAGCAACGAAGTAGCCACAAATATAATATTTGCGGGTATACATGGAAAATTACTGGGTCGAGTACAGTATTACTGGACTTTCCGATAAAATATTCTCAGTAAAAGCAGGGCGTCGTGCAATATGCGGCAGCTGCAGGATCGCCCCCATAACGTTTAGCTTAAAATATATATGATGAGTAATATTATAGCTAATGTCATCCACATTTTATCTCTGCTTACTCCACTAAGTATTGATATACAGCTGCATAGAAAAACAAGTATGTGATGTAAATCATGTGGAGTTCATCTTACTATTAGATATAGACAATCATTAACATAAGCACTACAACTAAGCAGTACTTTACTTATCATCATCGATACCGACATTATAAACCGCACACGTACCTCAACAAATGTTTTCACAGCGCTTACACAAATATATTCATTGATTTCCACACTTCTGTAAGAGAAAGGCTTCAATAAATAAAACGGGCGCTGTTCTACTCAATATCAGCTCATTCCTCGTGCACCATATTAAGGTAACAGCTTCTAGAGTTCGTATAAATTATCGTACATGTAGTACGGGCGTGTGTAATGGGCGCACAGCGGATTATTTATCGACAACGCGTGGGTATCGGGAAAATGGCGCTGAGTGATCGGCGGTGGCGGGAGCGATTTGTTTGATTGTAGAAAGAATGGAAGTTACAATTGGTTTTCACAACATCTGTAGATGTAGGAATATCGAATTGTTGTCGTTTATAATTTACGTAAGTGTATACGTAGTTGCTAAGGATTAAATTATTGGAACGTTTTATACCGTAGAATCGTTATAAATATTTTGACGACCAGCTAAGGGATCGTCATATTTGCGAGTAAAGTTGAGCCCCTGCTGTTACGAATGTGTGCTCAAAATAGACTGAAGACGCATCTTGAAACATACATGTATTTACGTCCTGTATTGTAACAAAAACGTACAACATAATGAATTACTTTTAAGATGTACAAATGTAGGTATCTTATATCAGAAAATGATGACCGAAAGACTTTACTGCACAGATGGCGTAGCGGTTTAAGTGATCGCCTCGCCTCTTCCACTGCGCCAAGTTTTGTAGGTTCGAATCCCAGACGGGACAAAACTTTGTGTGATCCACAAATGGTTGAACCGAGTCTGGGTGTTCTTTGAGTCCGTTGTTTGAATGTTTATAAAGACCCCCGCAACACAGACTTTATTCCCAGTGCGGGGAGTTGTGAGAGGAAAATAAGAGCATAAGGACAGAGGTATAAAGAGTCTGTTAAATGAGATGACAATACACTAAAAGAACACAATACAAAAGAATATCTAGTTCAAACTACCGTGTCTAAAATAATAGTCACACCAGCTCCAGACTTCGTAGTACTAAGGGAAATGTCCCAATTAAAACTTGGACAGTGTTTATTCAAGCATATTTTAAAAGAAAACGAGAATGCCAATGCTTTATAAACAAGTTTTTGAGAAAAGTGGTGCGACTAACAAGCTATTGCAATACATAAGGTAGTCAAAGACAGACTATAGTAAATGCCACGTAAAAGAAAAAGCGAGCGGTTTAAGTAGAAGAAGCACATGTTGCTCTAATAAATAGTAATATTAAGAGGTAGCACCGATAGCTCAGTAGGGAGACCAACAGACTGCAATGCAGAGGGTCTCGGGGGTTCGAACCCACGTCGCGCACCTCTGACTTTTGGAAGTTGTGTGACTTTTATCGCCTGCTCCGTGCCTCGGAGAGCACGTTAAGCCGTCGGTCCCGGCTGCCTTTGGCTTATTGGGTAGTCAGTGCCTTATAATATCCTGACACTGGTCTAGCCTTAGGGTATCGTTAGCCTTCGGGTTGCAGAGGTCAGGTGGCAGCCGGTCCGTGTAAAAACTGATATCCAGTCAAATCCGGTTAGACTAGAAAAGTCGACCCAAGTGACTTGGGAATAATAAAGGCTAGGGAGAAGAAGAGGTAGCACGAGTCAACGGTGTTGACTGCACGGATGGCGGTGGTTTAAATGGTCGCCTCGCCACTGCTACTGCGCCGAGTGTTGTGGGTTCGAATCCCACACGGCACAAAATTTTGTGTGATCCACAAATGTTTGTTCCGAGTCTGGGTATCCGTTGTTTGTAAAGTCTCCCGCGACACAGGAATTATACGTGGTGCGGGTGTTCCCTTAAAAAATGTGCTACGTTGTGACCACGATCGATGCAAGTCGGTCGAAACGTCGGGTAATCAATAGTTACCTACATATATAATTATTACCTACTTTTTAAACAAAACCATAGTAAAGTACCATATTTTGAGCATGGCTTCGGTCGCGTAAATGTAGGTTAGAATAGGTTAGGTTAGAAATAATACTTTTTTCTGAATGAAAGGTACCTTATGTCTTTTCTGTTTCCCTGAGAACGTGTATGAGAAATTTCAGGACGAGTGGTTGAGTAGTTAAGTCGTGAAAGCGGTGCAAACAAACTCACAATCTCATTTACAATATTGGTTAGGATGTGTATAAAATGCGAAAGTTTGAAACGTTTAGTGTAAGTTTTATTTAAAGATCCGCTCGCTCAAGCAAAATACTAGCTACCCACACAGCTTTGCCCGCGTTACGCTAAAGAGCGCTGGTAATGATCATATTGATGTACAGTAATTATGTCCTACTCGATGCACGTGTAACAAAATGGGGTTAATGTAACGATAGATTTGAAAGCAATCAGTTAGGCTAAGCTAGTTACGCATATTTTGGATGGGTGATCCACATCGTCTTTGGCAGCCTTTAAGTCGGTAGACAGGTTTGGGTGCGATGTAAGCTACTCTCTCTATATCCCTTCAGCATTGGTTAAATATATATTCATGTCATTTTTTTACTGCCGTGTTGGTAACGTGGCGGGTGTGCCTGTTTGCCGCTTCTGGGCAAGCGATCGTAAGGTTACGGGTTTGATAAATATCTCGATCAATCTAAGAAATTTGGGTTTGTGCCCGGTAGCTGCAAATAAACTTCTCCCATTTAAATGGAACTTAAACGCATATCCGAATACGCCTCTGCCTACCCCTTTACGAATATAATCCCGTGAGTATATGTCCCTACAGGTACTGTTATATAGTGTTTTCCTTCAAGGATAGACCATGTAAGTTTTCTCAATCATCAAGATGTAGATACGATTTGCCTACAAAGACTAGCGTCTATTTCCCAGAGTAAGATTTTTATCATATAAGAATAAACAAATATAAAAGTAAATACAACCAAAGAAACTAAAATCTAAGTCCCAGACGAGGGCGTACAAAGCAAGGCTATACAAAAATACGTTTCATCCCAAATCCTATTAGAATATTCCTTTGAGGACAAACACAAAAATGTAAACCACATCTCATAATCCCCGTTACCTTTAAACTGCTTAGGGTGCTTCCACGTATGGATCGATGAATACTAAAGATATGTGTAGACTTAAATATATCGAGGTATAACTTAAATATATTGACTGAATGGATAGCGTAATAGTTTATGTGGCCGCCTCGTCACTGAATGTTGTGAGTTCGAATCCTACACGGGACAAAAAGTTTTGTGTTTTGCAAATAGTCTGTACATTATGTCCCGTTGTTAGAATGTTAGTAAAGTCCGCCGCGACTCAGGAATTATTCCTAGTGCTAATATATATAATAACTCATCTTATTTTAAATAAGAATATTCTTATGGTTTACGGTTTAATGCCAGGTCGGACAAAGTATTATGGGTTTTACAGAATATTCTTTATAGCGGTGTAAGGACTCTCATAGATTCATCCTCCATTAGTATATAGGAACACAGCCTTGCGCCTATATTCACGAAGGGTTTGGGTTTGGATGGGTTTAAGCCCACAGTAATAGCTCATTGCCAGATTTCGTGTAAATGTGGCTGTATGATTATATTTGTATTGTTGTATTAAACTTACTTTTTTGACTCGAAATCTGTTTTAACTTCCCTAACAATGGATGCCTCTGCGGCACAGCGGTGGCGATTCCAACTACTATCCATGAGGTTTGGGGTTCGATTCGGTCGAACAAAGAGTAATCGGGTCTTTCTCCTAAGAAATTCTTAGTAGCAGAACGAAGTCAGGAACGCTACCCAAAAGACGGCAATAAGCTTACCCTCTATTAAGTGGGACTAAAAGCTGGCAAAACAAACAGATTTTGGCAGCTTTTAGTGGCAGAAAGGTATTATTACTATATATATAATAGTCTTCTGCCTACAAGAGGCAATATATTAGTATAAGACCTGTATATAAACTGTCCTACTGCTGGGTATGGGCCTCTTCTCAGTGTGGATTAGGCCATATTCCACCACGCTGGCCCAGTGCGGGTTGGCAGACATCACATATCTTTGAGAACATTATGGCGAACTCTCAGATATGCATGTTTCTTCACTATGTTTTCCTTCACCGTTAAAACAAGCGATAATGAATCGAGTAATACGCCCATGAATTTAAAAAATCAGAGTTGCGTGTCTCGGGATTGACCTCGAGATCTCTGCGTAGCAGTTCAACGATCTCCCACTAGGCTCAGTGGATATAGCCGTGAGATATATAAAATACAAGATTTTCTTAATGTACACGTGTGTATGATCGAACCCTTACCGTTTTATTCCTAAAGTACCGTTGTAGAGCCTACCACAGTTCCACAAAGATGGCGCGAAAGGATTTGCTTTCACAAAACATAGGAACCGTTGAACGTACTGCGTAATACCCTCGACACATTCAACTGGATATACGCGGGGCTATAGACGCTGGATGGGATTACTCGCTAATGAAAACTGATAGGAAAAATTGTGTTAACGAACAGTTAAGTCTGAGGATATGTGGGCGGGATAAAAGAATGCAAGCGTCAGTGGTAATGGGGTGTTTATTAACCTATTGAGCTAAGAATGTATTATGTATCTTTTTAGTTCTGTATTGTAAGCTCACATGGTTAAGAAGTGTAATTGCATTTTTCTAATGGGTAATTCTAAGTAGCACCACGGTGAAGATAAATGAAATCGCTGGAAGTCTAAAACTTAGCTGGCTAATACGCATTTCTGCCTATCCTTTTAAGTATATACAAGCATGAGACTACATATTATTTACATGTAATATTTTATGTTTATGTCATAGGTGTAAATTACATAAAGTTTGAAAAGATAACCACCCAAGTGTCGGCATGATTTTAAAGCATTTAATTGTGAAATTACTTAGTATAATTTTAAATAGGGAATTATTAAAAAATAACATTTTATAAACTATTCAAGTTCCTGTCTTGTGTGAATTTCGATATTTAGAAGAAGCACCTACCAACGAATATTTGTATGCCTGATATATACATTATGAAATAAAACGCTGGAAACTTTGAACTTTTGATCTCAAGTATAGCACTTTCTGCAAACAGTTTAAGAGCAAAACAAGATAATATAAGTTCGATAAATCCGAAACCTTTTCCATGGACTCAACATCCGCGTACCGGTATACATACAATAAAATGTTACGAAAACACAATGAGGATTATAAGAAAAAAAATACACAATGGAATTGTAAAAATAAGGTACAACCAAATTATGTTCAGTATAATGGTACAGGAATCAGTTGTTTTGTTACAGTTTATTATCGAAAATAATGATCTATTTGTTTGGCGATTTAATAATATAAAAGTTTTATTAAAAAAGAAAACAGTATCTTTGTTTGTTTTTTATACAGCTTAGGTGGCAAAGAACACGGTTCAACTGTAATCGGTTACTGTAGGCTATGATCGTTTGTAATAACAGGTGTATCATTCACGCATTGCCGATCTTTGCAAAAAGTATTTAAGATGGCAGAGAGGTGGATACGTGAACCTCTGGAGCTTTTTTTTAACTAGGAAAATACAGTTACAGTGTTGTTTACTCTCGCTCTCTCGGTGACTAAAATACTACCCTTTTACATGAATCTTACATACTTATGTAAGATTCATGTAAAAGGGTAGTATTTTACTAATCGACCCAGCTCAATCCTTTAGTTACCAAATTTTTAACAAAGATAGGCTCTTCCAATCAGTACATACACTCCTTACTTATATTATAAATGTGGAAGTTTGTGAGGATGCATAGATGGATGGACGTTTTTTACTCTTTAACGCAAAAACTACTGAACGGAGTTTTTTGAAACATTACAGTATTATTGTTTTATACATCAGAATAATATATAGGCTACTAAAACTTCTTCAATCTTCATATAAATCTACATTATCTATACTAATATTATAAAGCTGAAGAGTTTGTTTGTTTGGTTGAACGCGCTAATCTCAGGAATAAATGGTAATATGGGTAGCCCATTTATCAAGGAAGCCTATAGGCTACATAACATCACGCTATGACCAATAGAAGCTGACAATGAAAAATGTGTCGAAAATGGGGACAATTTTCTAATGTGAAGCAGATGCAGTTGCGCGGATCAGCTAGTATAAAATAAAGATCTTTTTGTTATGAAATTTGGTTTAATCTTTGTACACTCATATCTCTTAAAACAAGAAGATACTAAGAAGAAATTTAGTGTCTCGGGAGACTTGACCAATATTTAAAAACCGGACTCAAAGAACACCCAGGTTCGAAAGAACCATTTGTGGGTCACATAAATTTTACACTGGGCGCAATGACAGTGGTGTGGCAAGCACTTAAACAACTGGGCCATCCGTGCAAACATAATAAAAGTTATATTAATACACCCAGTGCCATCTCTCAGCATTGTGGGGAAGACTCGACAGTTTCGTCTAATAATTTATTACAGCGCCACCTATTGACGTCTTTCGGAACTACGTAGTTCGTCGATACGCAAAGAGTAAACAGAATGCTGGCACATTCTCGAATCTTCGTACTGTTTACATACC
The DNA here is from genome assembly GCA_963675205.1 of Catocala nupta. Taxonomy (NCBI): domain Eukaryota; kingdom Metazoa; phylum Arthropoda; class Insecta; order Lepidoptera; family Erebidae; genus Catocala; species Catocala nupta. The sequence goes on from OY776104.1 coordinate 17,019,398, forward strand.
GGGTATGGCATTACTAGAAAACTCTAGAAACGCTTTAACCGCGTATAAAAGGGGAAGGGCAGCGCTTGCCGCGTCAGTTTACAATCGTAAGCGGTCAAGTATTCATCGAAGCGAACCTAAGCGAAAATACTACAGAGTTTGAAGCAGTTATAGTGAAAAAGTGTTATATAGTGTTTGTTGTGTTTTAAATTTAATTGTGTGCTAGAATAATACGTGTTAAGTCGGTAATATTGTTTACATTCTTATCCCTCGAACCCAGCACGTAACAATATTATACAATTAGGAGTATTACTTTCATTGGCGTGGTTTGCTTTGGGACGAATAAACGATTTTAAACTTTCGCGATTTGTACATATATTTTAACAATAATAGGTAATGGATCTTACTATACTTATCTATTATAAATATTTCAACGGGAGTGAGACACATTACCTAGTATCGTAATAAGTATGCCTCGAGACGTTCATGTTGATATCAATATCAAAAATACCCAGGCTCAATGCCCAGGACGGGTAGAGTTTATATATAGTATACTCGTATATGTATGCCTAAGAGAAGTAAATAGGTACATAAACAACAATACGCAAAACAGAATAGTTACCGTATAATAAACATAAATTCAAACGAATTAACACTCCAACAAACCGAAGCACTAAAACACTCGTATCTTCAAAATAGCGGAATAAGCAAAACTTATTCACGAAACTGAAATTATATTGCGGCACAATTGCATTATTGTGTTAGTACCTAGTGCTCACTGTGGGACCATTTTAATTGCACTTTTTGCGCGGTACGTAATTACCCGGTATTACTCGGTATTACCCACTACCCACAATACCCACCTAGGGGAGGAAGTGTATGACGATGTTAATGTGCGGCCCGGTACATCGCACGATAAACGTAACACCGTTTTGTGTTTATACTGCCTGCAGTTATAGGGTTAAAGTATTTTGCGGGTCTGTGTAAATATTTTTTGTTGATTGTACTTTTGGTTTAATTTTCGATTATAGCATCGGGGTTAGTGAATTGCCAAGTGACACCGCGGTATGTGTATACTGACGTCATAAGGAAATCTTTTTAAGTTTTGCTGCCTGATGCGTCTTTTTTACTGATTGCAAATAGGACAATTTTAATATCGAAAGAAATTTTGGATACATCTTTATCGTTATGACCTGCCGTCATAAAGATAAAGAAGTATCAAACATTTTTTTTATATACATTTAAATAATATAAGAGATTTAAGCGTATTAAATGCGTTTCAAATTAGTGAAAGCTCGGTGGAAGCCATTGGATTTACGCTCGTAAAGCATTGAAAGGCGTTGTCGAAGTTTAAAATTAATTATAGATGTAGATCCACTCCTAGTATAAGCATCTTAGTTCAGCTGAAAGGGGTAATTAGAATACCTACAAGTAATTTGTATATTTGTATAAATGCTAATTAGAGAAGTCTGGAAATAGTATTTCTCTGAAACAGATGCTATTTTATAAATAAAGGAACTGCACTGCACTACAAGATTGGGTTGGATACGTAATTTTTAAGTAATAACCTTTAAACTACTATTATTTTTATTTGTATTCAATCATTGTATTTCAATGTTAATTTTATTGTATCGTTTTATTATGATGTTTAACTACTAGCTCGTTTTCACTATTTTTCTCTTTTATTAATGTCTTCACTATGTATTTTATCTGCAATAAAGTTATTATTATTAAACACTGTAAAGTTTCAAAATTATGTAATGAATTTCAGAATTATATAAATAATCCGTATAAAGCATGTAGTTTAATTTCAATGTATAATATTCGCGTAAACATGAGATAATATTAATATTTTTATTTAATAATATGTAAACGTCTTTACAAAATGCATTACTGGCTAATTATTGGATAAAATTAAAAATATATTTAACTCATAGAATAGCAGCGGCACACCGGTGGCCAGACACAATAGGTTTTCAGTTATGTCTGGCATTCCAAAAATTGACAGGTAAATCTATAGAAAACCATCTGAAATTTAAATATTGAATATAACAAACTAGTTTATGATGGCTGTTATTTTGAATGAATTTCCTGAACTAGGTCATAAATCTAATTGACTGCTCAGATGGTTTAGTGGTTTATATGGTCGCCTCGCCACTGCCACTGCGCCGGGTGTAGTAGGTTCGAATCCCACACGGTACAAAAATTTGTGTGATCCACAATTTTTTTGTGCCCGTTATTTAAATGTTTATAAAGTCCTCAGCGATACTGGACCTATTCCTAATGCGGGAAGTTTATAAGAAAAAAGACATGTGCTTTAGGCATGACACGTAAGTAGTTATTTCTATTTGAATTATTAATATAATCGCGAAAGAATTGCGCAAGTGCGTTTATTAGTTTGTCCGTCTTTCACATAGCAACGGTCAAATTAATCAACATGATTTTATGCATTGAGATAGTTTATAAGCCGGAAAAAGGCAGAAGCTACATTTTATCCAGGCAAAATGTAGAATATTTGTAGGTTATTTTTCCCTTAGGACCACGCAGCCGCGTACATATGCTAGCTTTCCATAAAACCTAATCCTATCTAATATTACGAATGCAAATGTAAGTTTGTTTCTCTTTTACTCTTTCACGCCATAAATACTCGACCGATCATCGGTAAGTTTCGTATACACGTTATCAGGGGTACAGAAAAGGACATAGGGTACCGTTCATCCAAAAAAAAGTACCGTTACGAGGGTTTTATTTTGACGAAATATAAATTAACACGAGCGAAACCGCGGGTTACATATAGTGTAGAATTTTTGTAAGTTATGTTTAGGACCACAAGAGCGACGACAGGCCCTAAAGCTAGCTTATTATAAATAAAAATTAAATAGACCATGCAGTATAAAACAATGTCCGTATTCGAATCCAGGACCGTTAGTTACAATTGCATATGCGTTCAATAAGGCGCTCTATATATTACTTTTATGACTTCGATATATCCTTGCCCTGTCTAATAACGAATTTCAAAGAACTTACAGGGCTGCCATCAATTCGTTGAATGAAATGTACTGGAATATAATTGTGCCCTCATTTCCGCTACGGCGCAGGTGGATTGCACCCGCATTTCGCTAGAACTTTAGGTTCCTCGTAACAGTAGTTTTTTACCGTCTATCGGGAACAATTCTATAATTTATCTTGCTGTTGAGAGTTATTTGAAAGGAAAGATTATCGATAGCAGGAATGAAGAGAATTTGAAAAAAACAGTATTATAGAAGAATGATTGGACCGTGTTGTGCAGAAATGATCCATCCACAAAAACATAAATAAAAGTTATGCTGATTTGAAACATAAGTTCTTGTGACTGTTATCTTACTACATCATGTTATGCATATAGTTTTATAAAAAAATGAATATAGATTTTTGCATTACTTCTGTTTATTCAAAATACCTTCATAATTATAGATAAATTAAAAAAGAACCCGTGGATAATTTCTGCACAGCACGGTCCAATTATGCTACAGAAAACAGCCATTGTCCATAATTATAAAAATAGACGCTTGTTTATACAGGGTTACTGGTAACTCGTCGTATTCCCGGCAATAATAGATTGAGAAGCTAAAATGCTATAAATTTAACCCCCATCTCGAAAAATGTTAACTTGCCGCCATACATATGAAAGGGTTAAGTTTATTGCATTTAAGCTCCTCTATCTGTTATTGCCGGGAATACCTCGGTCGAGTTAGCAGAAACCCTGTATATCCCCGGCGGGAGGTATACTATACATTTCACCAGATATTGCTTTAAGTCTCACGTGTAATGTAAAGCAAGCCTATTGCCGTCTGCTGGACATATTTCTAGACTCCATTTTGACACGGAGAATTTTCTATAATACTTTGTTCGACTCGGGAATCAAAACCCAGACCACAACAAACAAACCCAGGTCACGGGACCAATAACACAGTTGTTGGTATCCCCACGTCTATCGCATCTGAGACCTCACGACTAGCGTATGCCTAATACACTCTTACAGTACTACATCGACAAATTACGCAAATGTATAATTAACATCCAAGATTAAAACAAATAAAACACCACTAAAAGTTAGCGTATAAAACTATTTACATTAAAAGTCTTGACGAAAAGCGCTATCCATCTTCTTTAAAAGGCGTTGTAGCAACTTTAAATTTCAACCCTATACACGCTACGCGGTCTATACGGCCCGGCGGTGACGGCGCACAACTTTTAGTGTTCACATTAAAACTGATAAACCCTTAATGCAAATTGAAAGCGTGCGGGCGTGAAACACGCTGTGGTGTGGTCGAGAATACCGACTGTGCGGGAAAAATAAGTGCTGGCTTTTTAGACTACACGACGCGTACAGGGTTGAGTTTTATTCATGTTAAGTGTAGTGGGTACCTAATTGAATTAAAATTTATTTATGTGATGGAATATTTTATAGTAAAGCTTAGATATAATGAGGTTTACAAATATAATAATTTCTGATGAGCGCAGTGTTTTTATATGTGAAAAAAATAAAGTGTTTCATTACATGAAAGGATTGTTAATATTTAAATTTAACTACTTTATACGGATTTTGTCGCGTTGTTTATTTTAAAACACTTTTATTACATAATTTTGAAAGTCTAACACTACTATTACTTACTGAATTCAATGTATAACATTCGCGTAAACATAAGACAATATTAGGATTGTTAATAAATATAAATCTTTATAATAACATTCGATGTTTTTAATTACACTGACGGACTCATAAACTGCATCAAAGTTCAGTATTACTTGCGAATTAATATTTTTGACAAGTATGCAAACTTTTTAGATTAAACTAAATGAAAATGTCGAGACTGTCCATTAACCATAAACAAACAACATTTTAAAATAGAACTGCAGTATAAAATATATTAATAATTAAACATACATAAAATTATAGCCAGGTAATTAAAATTTATGCAGTCTCAAATTGGTGTGTTATTAGAGTAAAGTTTGAAATGAATACGTTTTGTACGTTTTTTAATTTGCGATTTAAATTATTGTTACCATTAATATTGATTATTAGTCTTTTAAATTCAACAAAAGTTTCGTAACCATAAATATGGATACTTCGTCCGAACAAGCCACTCAAATTATGGCATTGGTGCGGGATGTCTTGGATTAACGAAAGATTACTAGAAATTTAAATTTAAATCAGTCTACGGTTTCTAGAGTATACCGAAGGTTTGTAGAGACAGGTTCTTACGAAAGGAGACTCGGTACCGGTAGAACTCGAGTAACCACCCGTCCGCGTCGTTACGACTGATTTATGGTTTCAACTTCCCTACGAAATCATTTCCTCACGTCAGTAAACATCAAAATAGAGCTGAATGAAGTGCGTGGAGTAATCGTGAGTGCACAAACAATAAGAAGGAGGCTTAAGGAAGCGGCGTTCACCCCTTTTAGACCAGCAAATGGTCCAAAGCTGTCTGCAGCTCAGACAAGCTCGTTTAAGATTTGTGCGGAACATCTTAATTGGACTGAACAGTAATGGCCTCCATATTGTTCACCGATGAGTGTAGGACATGTTTTAATGGTGCAGATGGTCGCAAAATAGTCTATCGACGTGGGGAGAGATATGCTCAAAGTTGCATTGAGGAGCGTGTTCCTTTTGGAGGCGGTTCGTGTATGGTGTGGCCACCCCACACCATACACATATTTCGATAATCGGGCGAACGGAACTTGTGTTCATCGACATGATTCGTCAAAACGGTAGAAGAGGTGGTTTGGTGGCACAATGCTATATAACAGAGGTTTTAGAAGCACACATGGTACCCTACATGGGATTAATAGGCGAAAATTTTACTCTAATGCAAAATAATGCCCGAACCCACAAGTTCGTCAATATTGCGAAGAGGTTGGTATACGTACCATGAATTGGCCAGCACGCAACCCAGATCTTAATACCATTGAGCATGCTTGGGATAGTTTTAAAAAAAACTGTATATGCGAGAAATCCTGTGCCCACAACAGTGGCAGCACTAATAACAGCGATTTCACAAGAATGGAACAATATTCCGCAAGACCGTTTAATAATCCTAATCAGATCTATGCGGAACCGATTAGAATCTGTAATAACGGCACGTGGAGGCAATACACCTAATTAAAAGAAAATCCTGTGCTTCAACTTTTTTTAATTGTAGAAACCAATTTTCTATAAACCGACTAAACTAAAACCAATTTATGTTACATTTATCGTATTTGTACAAAAATATTGAATGGTCCTGTCCAGTATACAAACATACACTTAAGGATATGGTACTACGTTGTTATGAAGTTAACGAACCAAACTATGGGTTTCAATTTAAATTTGTATAAAAAGTTTGAATACTTAGTTAAAATGTTTATTTCAAAGACGTTTTGAACATTGATGCAGTTTATGAGTCCATCAGTGTACCTTACTTTTGTTTTATCATCATATGCTTGTATAAACTTAAAATATGAAAGAACTTTTCCTAAGCTAGCTTCTGTAAATAAAGCCTTGTAAAATCAATCTTTGCCACATACCTCGATTTTTAAAAGAACATTTTAAGTGACTAAATTAATTATTAATCTCTTTAACAGTAGCGACTCTCCGGAGACCAGAAACAATTGGTTTTTAATTATGTCGGGCTTCCCTACATATGGCAGGTTTTGTGGGTTCGAATACCACACGGAACAAACATTTGTGAGATCCGCAAATGTTTGTTCCAAGTCTGGGTGTTCTTCGTGATCGTTAATAAAATGTTTGTAAAGTCCACCGCGACACAGAAATTATTCCTAGAACGAGAGTCGTCTTCTAAAAAACTATAAAAATCGATAATTACTTTATTCAAAGAAAAATTGCAAGTATTAATTTTATTTATACAGGGTGATTTTGAAATCGTGTAATTCCTTTTAACCACGCATTCTACTGGTGATATAGAATAACCCTGACCATATTTTTTCTTAATTAGAATAATGGTTTCGGCAGATTTAGAGTACAGATATTTTTCATGAAATGATTTCAAATAGTCATATTTTAACCACCTTTTTTTTTTTTTTTTTTTTTTTTTTTTTACGTGGGGGAATGCAATGACGCATATCCCTCCGCGGGGGCGGGCGGAGGGATTATGTCGGACTCGCCGGGGTAAAATAAAGATGTTGAATGAAAAGATAATGTACCTCCCGGAATACCGACTAAACCTACCACGGTGTTCCTCGACAAAACCACTATCGACGGGGCCGCGCGAATCACTTTCGCATACGGTCGCGACCCCGCCGAGGTTTCGGCCCGCCGTATGAAACGGCAGGCCACTACACGAAAGACCTACCCAAAATAGGCACTACTTCACCTACTGTCTCCCCCCTAGAGGGGAGACGGACTCGAAACAGAGGCGCGCGTGGGAACACGCACGCCGCCTCTCGGACCTGGTGCTGAACGGATGGCGGGCAGGCCCACAAAGCCCGCCACCCCCAGGTCAAACCTCAGGGTGGCTGGAGGTCGTCTCGCGCCCTCCGGCGCCCGGCTCTGCGGTTGGGGAGAGGGTTTAAACGCTCCCTCTCCCGCTCCGCCGCCTCCTTGATGGAAATTACTTCCTCACAAAAGGAGGCGACGGCGTTCCACGACCTCTCACTCCGGACCATAGACTGAACTACGGCCGGGAGCGAGAGGGCAACCGATCCGACTGCCGCGATCAAATCACGGCGCTGCGATGCCCAGGCGGGGCAAACCGCCAAAGTGTGCAGCGCCGTGTCCTCAACTACGTCGCGGCAGTCGCCGCAGTGGTGACAACCGGGCGCCTCTTGCCGGCGTATACGACACAGGAACTGGCCAAAACAACCGTGGCCAGTTAGAACCTGTGTCAGCCGGAAGGTGAGGGCGCCATGCCGCCTCTCCAGCCACTCCTCAAAAACGGGACTTACCGCCACGATCGTGGCGTGCCCGATATTTTAACCACCTGACACAATCTTAATATTTTACTAATTTAAAAATAATAACATAACAATAACTGATGTCGTAAATAATAAGGGGCAATAAAAAGGACCACCCGTTCTTATTTACGACATTAATTATTAATATGTTTTTTTATTTTAATTAGTAAAAAATTAAAATTGCTTCGGTTGGTTAACATATGACTATCTGACACCATTTCACGAAAAAAAACGGAACAATAATTTTTCAAAAAAATAATTCTAATTGAATAAAAATATGGTCAGGGTTATTCTATATCACCAGTAGAATGCGTGGTTAAAAGGAATTGCACGATTTCAAAATCACCCTGTATATACATTTTAAAAGGTAAATCGCGCTGTTGGATTGTGTCTATGACTTGGCAACGGGGAGTCTCCCCGTGAACATGGCTGCTGTAAAGCAACCGAAACGTCGAGGCAAAGTGTAAACTTAAATATAAATAGTTTTAATTAAAAAGTATATAGCTTAAATAGTAGTAAAGTTCAATAATAGTAGTGTTAGAGTTTTCAAAATTATGTAATAACAGTGTTTAAAGTAAAATAAACAACGCGACAAAATTCGTATAAAGTGTTTAATAACAATGTATAACATTCGCGTAAACATAAGACACTATTAAGCTATTTGTACATCATAGAATTTTTTGTGTTATTCATATATGATCGAACCCGCAATACTCGTTGCAGTGACGTAGCAAAGCGACCACCAAAACCACTACAACTGCCGTGCAAGTCATATAAATTGCAAACTACAATATGACATACTAAAATATCTATAATATACAAAAAGGTCAATAAACTCGGCCTTACAATCTGATTGCGTGTCTAAATTCGAATAAATTCATACAATTACAATGCATATCAGTCTATCAACATACCCTAACCGCATGTTATATCGAGTGTCAAGCATTTATCACGATAATTGATCCTCAATTGTGCCGGTCACAAACAAAATGATACTTAACTTGCGCCAATTTAACAACTGCAACTATTGAATCAGGTTAAATTCCGAAAATACGCGGATGTCCGCACTCTCATTCATTGAGCGGGCTGCATTGAAACGTACCCTGTAGGGTTGACAAACCCAAAATTGTCACGACTCTATACAACGACATTTGAACATCATACCCTAAACTTTACAAATATCTAGCAACATTCTACCAAGAAGATAAAAATTTCAGACATATTATTTCCGTCTTCTCCAAAATCGATTAACCAAATTAATAGTATGATAATATAAAGAGTCAAAGCCGCCGTTTTCAATTTCGACAGCCCTAGGGATGGTTATCCCGCCTAAAGGTTATTATGAGCGCAGTACGGCAAGCCTCTATGCGGATATTCGGATAGATAGGCCACTTAGCGAGATATTGCCGACGAATTTGGTTAATGCACTCGCTCCGTCGTGGTCCGCTACTAATATTACGCTGTTTGTTTAGTTAAAAACTTTTCACGGACCGAATTGTGGCGTTATTTTAATAATTGCAATACGTGATTACTCGAATAAATATAAAAAACCGCATTGTATAACTCACAAATGATAAAAGAAAAAGCAAAACCAACATTGCGGTCGCAATTATACAAATTAATCGACAGATAAACAGTTTTATCAGATTATGAAAACATTTAACATCGGAAACCGACTATTCTTTAGCACGTTTCATCGTGATAATAAATTAAACCAAACAACGGCCACACAAAATTAATCAATCAACTGCATTCGACACGTTTTTAAATATATCGTCGTTCGTTCGACCGGCTGGCGAGGGTTAATTATCTGAAAATCGCGGCAGCATCTGACCAGTGACCGGTGTCGTATGCGAAATTAAAATTTCAGTGTGTGATATGTTAATTAAGCGGGTCATAATTTGCTAGTGTGTAATTGAGACTCCCAGTCGCTGTTGAAGGGTTGATTGAGCTGAGTATAATGTGGATAATTTATTTTTGGCATATATTGGGTCAGTGGTGAAAGGTTAAGTAGAAAGGCTAATTATAATGAGAATTTACTGAGATTTTCTGTCAAGATACAAACTTTACGCGCCATGAAGAATTTTATTTTTATACTTTAGGTAGCAAACATATGTCACCTAAATTAATGGTAGTGGCCAGTCACTTTAATATTGGTGGCACGGCGGTAGTGTATGCAACTTGGAATGGGGTTCTAGGTTCGTGGCTCGGTCAGGTAAAAAGATGTTTTCTGTCAAGAAATTCATAGTAGCAGAACAAACTCTAGAATTGCGCCCTATAACTACAAAAGGCTGGCGAGTGTATTGCTGTTAATAGGCACACTTATAATATACAGGGTGTCCGGTAATTAATGGATAACCTGGAAATGTCTTATAGTGGAACTGATGGCCGTTCAGAAAAAATATGAAAAGAATCTATCCTAACTACCTACTACCTGAGACATGTGTTTTTTTTTTAATTAATATATAACTTTCTTGTATACTACGACCATAAATGAATGAAATCCATCCGTTTTCTGTTGTTTTATTATTAAACACTAATTATGCTAATAGATAGACTGTCAAAAGTATGCTATGCTAATATAGCTTGCACTTTTTAATATACATATATTGTTTTTTGTTTTTAGTTTTATTTTCATTTTTCTGAACGGCCTTCAGTTCTACTATAAGTCATTTCAAGGTTATCCATTAATTACCGGACACTGTATAGGGAGAGCCCTATTACGTGGACCCCTAAACCGTAGCTGGTGAAATTACGTGATACACACCTTTGCCAATCTCTTCGGGAACATAGAGATAACACTATAAATATTATCATAATCTAAGTATTATCTATTTATTATGAGGTAACCGTAGCTAGGGTCAATGCAATTATGCCTTTTTTTTTCAAATTTAGCTTAAGAGTGACTCCGTAATTCTTTGCCGAACCTTTAGAGACATAGACGAAGCATTACTTACTAGATGTTTTGCCCGCGGCTTCGCCTACGTACCTAAATATAGGTTATATTGACTAATATACTAAACTTAGTATAGTACTTTTTCCTAAATGAAAGGTACCCTATGGGCGTGGACACATGTCTACGGTACGGCACCGGCCACCGTGTAACGGCACGGCGCCGCTACCGGGAGACGGCGCGGCGTCGTGCCGCGGCGCGGTGCCGTGTACGATGCACCGCGGTGGCACACTGCGCACCGTTCGGTAGTTAATTTTTTGCTGTTGCCTAGTTCGCACGTTTTAATTAATGCATAAAAATTACTGACAATTTAGATGTCGACTTTTTAATTTCACTAGTAGAAGCACGTCCCGTTCTCTGGGACAAGACAAAGGAAGATTATAAGGATCAAAATTTGAAAACAATTTTTATCACCAAATATATTCAGCGCATCTTATTTCCTCTTAAAATGACCTCCATCATGGTTCATTAAAGAAAGATATGGATTCACCCAATATTTTCTTTAATTTTGTTTTTCTTAATTCGCCATCTTAGCAACAGGAGCAGAATAATACGTCTTTCGCGGGCCATATCAAAACAAAAACTGTATCACAGAGTACTTTATATATACTGGTATGAACTGTATGTTTGAAACGGTGGTTACAGCCGTGTGCCAGTGCCATCGCGGTGCATCGTACACGACACCGTGCCGCGGCACGACGCCGCGCCGTCTCCCGGTAGCGGCGCCGTGCCGTTACACGGTGGCCGATGCCGTACCGTAAACATGTGTCCACGCCCTATATCCTTTTCAGTTCTCCTGATAACGTGTATGCGAAATTTCATGATAATCGGTCGAGTAGTTTAGGTGTCAAAGCGTAAAAAACAATCAAACAAACTCACATTCGCATTTATAATATTAGTAAGTTGAGATTATATTAAAAAAGAAAACGTTTTGGTTTTGTTTTACTGAGATTATTGACCGCTCGTGATGTATGGAGGAGATAAAATGAACGAATCAATCACTTTTAAGATTATGTCCGTCAGGGTCTGTAGATTGAAATGATACCGCGTACCATATCACACCAGGTGAAAAATAATAAAAATATAATTGATTTATTGATATAAAAATATATTTGATTTGCGCGTACAGCCAAAACGTATATATTTATACAAATTAAGGAGTGTATATACAAATTAAGGCTTGTATATTTTGTTATTTTTTTGTTTTAAAAGGTAACTGCCTTATCGAGATCAAATCTTGAGTCACGGGGATTTTACAAACATTCGAACAACAGATACAGTGACACCTAAACTCGGAACAACCATTTGTGGATTAGACACATTTTTGTCTCGTGTTGGAATCGAACTCACAACACCTGGCGCGGCGGTACAGGCGAGGCCACCACTTAAACGTCTACGCCATCCATACATTATATTTTGTTTGTCTGTACCATATGTGTTCTAATATTATACATCCACACTAAATGTAACTTTGGCAAAATATGCGCGCACGCATGGTTCTGACAATAAAAAAAAACAGTATAATCAGGTATTGCTACGTACCCGCAGCATTAACTAACTGGTATAAAATTTATACAAACTGCAACCCAAAGGAAATTAGAAAGCTATATTATCAACACACTTTACTATATAATTTAGACACTGTTACACTACTACTGCTATTAAACTTTACTCATTTTTAGCTTTTAACCTAACCTACTTTACCGAGTTAAGCCGTGGGCAAAAGCTAGTATAGAATACACATGTCCCCTCTTACTTTTTAGCAAAACGACATGAAAATAGGCAGACAGCCTTTTAAAATTTTAACCTAACTAACATCAATACCGACCTCATCACAAAAAAGTCTCGCGTCGAATCGAACACCTCAAACTCTGCTCACCCCATTTTCTTCAGAGCAAAGCGCGAGACGTGTTACAGGTCCTGTTAAAAGCCTTCGTGTGTCCAATTTAGCTTTGGTGTGCGAGGCTAGAATAATTACACGCGTCTGTACCACTCTGTACATGTGAGTCGAGTATACGTGATGCCATTTGTTCTCGGATTGTGGCGCTCAAAAAATATAAGGCGAGATTGATTTGTTTTTTATTGTTTAAAAAATATATTGGTATTGGACAGGCTATTGTAGGTATCAGCTGTGTTACTTTGTCTTTGGGAACATAGGCCTATTTGCAAGCCACGAACCTATTCGAAGTCAATGCTATGAGAGGTCGTTGCCATCATTGACCCTTCCTTATATATGTACATACCTATAAGGAAGGGTCAAGTGAAACATGGCCAACCCAGAATTTTTGGTGACTTCCTTTTTCAGGTTCCATTTTAGGTTTCAACTACTTTCAACGGTAGGTAGTAGTTGTATCGATGTCCATCGGTGTTTTTGGAGCCGGGTTTTCCCTTTGGAAAATAACCCTATATAGAGCAAAGGTTACCATTAACTATCAGGTAGGCCCGGATCATTCATCGTCAACAGCAATAAAACGGTTGGCATTGAACCAGTGTGAGCGGTGGCTTATGCTGGTCGTGAGATTCCGTAATTATATTAGAAGCTGAGCATATTCCTATTAAAAAGAATCGTCGCTGAGAACTCCCATTGCTAATAAAACAACAGCTATATTATAAAACGTGTTCAGGATGACTAAAGATCTCGCTGAAGATGATCTAACAATGTTGTAGAGCTATTATCAAACCCAGGCTTTTATTTGTCGATGAAAATCTGAAGTAATACATTTTAGGGTATTCAGAACAAACCTAAATATTACACACTACATAGCTGTCCCGCGCAACTTCGTCTGCTTCACGTAAGAGAATTTCTCCCATTTTTGCAACATTTTTTATTGATTCGCTTCGTTTATCGCTTCCTTTGGTCGTAGCGTGATGTTGTATAGCCTATAGCCTTCCTCGATAAATGGGCTATCTAACACTAAAATAATTTTTCAATTCGTACCATAGTTCCTGAGATTAGTTCGTTGAACCAAACAAACAAACAAACTCTTCAGCTTTATAATATTAGTATAGATTGTAAAATTAAACTGCTATATTGATTTAGTGGTATTTTTTATGCTACCAAAGTTTTTTATTTATTTATTTTTTTATTTATTTATTTATTGACCATAAAAACTTACGTCTATCTTTACAGGCAAGCCTAATGCGATAGAGTAGCTGAACTTAGACTATCTTATATCTATATCTATACTATACATACACTTACTATACACTTAAACTAAGCTAGTTACTGCAGTGGCAATAAGCAGCATTTGTGAATACGTTCAGTGGACATGTGAACAAATCTATCTGGTCAGACAGTGTGTTGAGCACACGCAGCGCCCGCACGAGCGGTGCGCGCTGCAACAGGTTGGTGCGCGCGCGAGGCACCGCTAGCAGCGACGGCCGCCGGCGACGACCGAGGTACTCGTTCGGAACGCACAGCTGCACCGTCTCTAAGATACCCGGATTGTGGATCTTACCGCGCATTACACTAAAGACGTAGGTAGCAAGAGCTACTTCCCTTCTTACTTCGAGTCTGTAATATCCCACCATTCCTAAAACAAATAAAGTAGGATACAGCAGTGGGTACCCTGGGAACACGCCGTACTGCTTCATATATAAAAACCTAAGAAATTTGTTTTGTATGCGTTCTAACATTAATTTGTACTTTTCTTCGTGTGGAGACCAAATGACCGCATTGCACTCCAAGTGGCTCTTTACGAGTGCTTCGTACAGAGCTTTCAATGCCACAATGTTGGTAAAATTATTACCCTGGCGTAAAACCACTCCCAAATTTCGGTACGCTTTCTTGCATACGTCTGTGATGTGCTGCCGAAATTGTAGGTCGCGCTCAAAGCGCACGCCCAGGTCTCTTACCTTTGTGACGCGCTTTAACGGCCACCCATCCATGACATATTGGTACTGGCTCGGAGCTTGTGCTCGGCTAAACGATAGTACGGAGCACTTATCCACATTGAAGTACAGCTTATTGTCTTGGCTCCACGTGAAGATCCTATTGATATCCTGTTGTAGTATGCTATGATCTGTGCTGTGTTTTATTTCTAAAACTAGTTTTAAGTCATCTGCAAATAATAAAGGTATGGACTTACATACTACTCTCGGGAGGTCATTGACCGTCAGAATGAACAGCAGGGGTCCTAAATTGCTGCCTTGACTCACACCAGACCTTGTAGGGTAGGGGTCCGAAAGGTGTCCACCACAGTCGACATACTGACATCTGTCACGCAGGTAAGAGGCAAAGAATGAGAGCGTGTGCGGGGTGCACCCCACACCGGCCAGCTTGGATAGAAGTACGTCATTGTCAACTGTGTCGAATGCCTTTCGGAAATCAAAGTACGCGACATCAACCTGTAGCCCTGCGTCCACTGCCGGCACCAGATGCGTCATCAGATTCAGTAGGTTACCCGTTGTCCCCCGCCCAGGACGGAATCCGTGCTGCGCGTCGGACAACTGAGAACTAATCTGCGGATAAAGACAGCCATGAATGGCCGCCTCGAACACCTTGGCCGGAGTACACAGAACCGCCACGGGTCTATAATCAGTCGGCGCAGGCCCTCCCCTTCCCTTCGGTACCGGTACTACTCGGGTGAGCTTCCATCGGTCGGGATACGTTGCAGTGTTAATACACACGTTAAATAAATGTTGTAAAGGCTCCATCAATACTGCTCCACAATCCCTAAAAATGTATGGTGGGATGCCGTCCGGCCCCACCGAGCGCTTTGGCGGCAAGCGCGCGAGCGCGCGGCGCACGTCACTCGGCGCGAGCGGCGTCAGCGCCACGCGCGCTCCCGGCGCCTCAGCCGCGCCCTGGCTGGCCGCCGCCACGCTCAGCGTGGCCGGTTCCGGCGTATATACAGACTCGAAGTAACGGGCGAACTCTCCGGCGCTCTCGCACTCAGATAATACCCTACCGTCTTTTATGATCTTGCGGCTGGACGAGTTTCCTGTCTTAGCTCTGATAAAATGCCAGAACGCTCGCGGTTCGCTCACTAGGTGGTTTTGAACGCGGTCCCGGTACTCGCCGTGAGCACGCGCCGTTTCGGCCTTAACTCTCGCTCTACACTGTGAGAATGCCTCGTAGTCCTCGATAGATTTCCTAAATTTATATCTTTTATGTAACACGTGTTTAAGTTTTATGTCTCTAATAATTTCGCTCGTATACCACACTGGGTATATGTACCTACTATTTTCTAACTTTGCCTTTTTTATCGGCACATACATGTTAAAAACTCGATATATTCTACTATAAAATGCATTTAATATAGCGTCCAGGTCATTTAAATTATATACATCACTCCAGTCTATTTCACCTAAAGATCGGTATACGCTATGGAAGTCAGCCTTATTAAAATTCCATTGCGTTCGGTTTATCGCCTCATGCAATAGCAGTGAAGCCGGCTCACTAGTATCAGCTGACGTGACCGCGGCGGGCGCGGGTCGCGCGAGCTCCAGGCGCACGTGCAGCGGCGGGTGATACGCGTCCACTGGCTGCAGCCCCTCGTCCGCAGCGCTCACCGCAGCGCCGGCGCCGCGCGCACACAACACGAGATCTAACTGCCGACCACTACAGTTCGGCACATCATTGCATTGAACGTATTCGCAGAATGACATAAAGTAATCGAAATAATTCACAATATTACTGTTACTAGAATACAAATTAAAGTCACCTATTAATACTACCTTATTACTATACTTAACACATATTTTTTCTAATAAATTAAATAGTACCATGTACTCATTCTCATCACATTGTGGAGGAATATACACTGTACAACATGTAAATAAAAAGTTATTTCGCTTATACACATTAGCACAAACCAATTCGAATTTAAAACAGTCAATATTAATGTCACCTGGCAGCGTCACTCGTCGTAGTTCAAACCGCGGTGTGGCCACTAAAAGCACGCCTCCATGCTTGCGCCCATCCGCGCGATCGCACCTCAGCACATGATAGCCCGGGACTACGAACTCCGCGTTTTGTATGCTTTCATTAAGGCCTGTTTCTGTGATGGCAAATAAATCGGATCCAGAAGATTCCAGTAGCGACAGAAATTGGATAGTTTTTGTCCGAAGACCTCTTATATTTTGGTATAATATACTAAAGTATCTACTGGGTTTTCTGTAAATTGGGGTTAATTGAGCGGCGAAACCAACTCCACTCACTATATTCTGTATTCACTGGCCATATGTCTGCATCACAAAGTTTTTCAAATTTACCTGCCGTAACGCCAATCTTAAATGAGGCATAGACTCTTTCCTTTTTCGGCTTCAATTTCTCAATAAATATTTCGGTATCATTACCTAATATTTTCTGAAGATACTCCTTTAAATTATCCTCCGTCGTGCATTTATCTAACCTCCAGACATGAAGATATTTTCTTCGTTCAACTGCTTTTAAAGTCTCCACCGACCTGCTACCACCTTTCTTTATTGGATTCCGTCTTTTAACTTCAATCCAAGTATTTTCACCGCTGTCGTTTTCCGCCGTTTTCCTGGCTATCGCCGCATATGTAACCGGCGCCGGTGGCCGCGCGGGCCTGAGCGCCTCGAGCGCGGGCGTTGCGGCCGCGGACGCGAGCACGGGCGACGCGGGCGGCACGATGTTGTCACTTTTGCTGCCTATCGCTGACTCTTGGCTAATGGTAGACCCTGTCCTAGGTTCCGGGCTTGTCTTGATTTGTTCCGGGTTACATTTTACTACTTGCCGTTCAGTGAACATCGTAATTTGCTTTTCATACAAATCACATTTAATACTATATTCTTTCAGTTCTTGTCTAAGTTTTGTGTTTTCTAACGCCAGAATGGTCACTGTAGATTTAAATTCATCCATAAGTTTCTCTTCAAAAGCACAGATTCTGGCCGTTAAAACACTATTCATCTTTTCCACTATTCTTTGCACTACGCTATCCAAATCCTGTGATCCCGCATTATCCTGAGAAAGAATCTCTTCATAAGACTGATTTAGTAGCTCCTTCGCCACCACTCCTGAACCAGCACCACGCCCGGGAGTTTCGTTCGTCACTCGGACTCTTCTGGTGACGTTCATACAGGAATTACATTTAAACGTACGCTTTATATGACCATCCTTGAAAGCAGTAGCTGTAACATCCACACACTTGTAATGGTACCCCATTTTGCATCCATTACATTTGATTATCTCTCCAACATCAATTTTTTTCGAACAAATTGCACAGTTCATTTTA
Source organism: Catocala nupta (assembly GCA_963675205.1). Lineage (NCBI taxonomy): Eukaryota > Metazoa > Arthropoda > Insecta > Lepidoptera > Erebidae > Catocala > Catocala nupta. Next base: position 17,037,464 of record OY776104.1, read on the forward strand.
ATAATGAGTGATCTTAGTCCTTGCCGCTCGCAGTCCTTGCCGCTCGCAATACCAGGAATAATTACTCACGCGTTTTCAAACCTTGAAGAAAGTAGTTTCTGTGCTGTCAGTGCTAGAGGCAAAGAACACAGGTCTTTAGAAAGGGCTTTACAGACGGTACACCAGATTATGGAACACAATACGATATTATTTGGTTGCGACTTTCTGGGGCACAGAGCCTTTACATAGGTACTTCTTGTGTCAGTTTGTAGCAATTTGAACAAAATATGTAATGCAACACGCGCTTTCTGGCAATTGTGTGATCGATGATGTCCAGATTATATTATGAACTAATGTAATCAAAGTCATTCATCCACAACAAACTCAACGAAATAAAATCACATTTTCCACTATTAGGCTTACTTATACTGTACTTGCATACTGGAAAGTTTACACAACAAAACCTAGCAACGAATTTTGTATGTTAATAATTTATTTATTTTCTTATCTTAAAAAAGACCAATCCTGCATCAGAAATCGTCCCTGTGTCGCGAGGGATTTTAGAAATATTTAAATAACGAATACAAAGAAAATCCACTCGAAATAACGATTTGTGGATCACACAAAATTTTGTCTCGTGTGAACCCACAGCACTCGGCGCTATAGCAGTGCCGAGGAGACCACTTATACTACGCCATCCGTGCAGTCATATGACCACTGGTGGTTCTTCTTCTTCAGTTTGATCAATGATGAAATAAATAAAATCAAAAGTTTAGATTTTTGACCAAAACTCTGGTGTCACAATAACCCTGCGACATTCATAATGTAAAGCGCCAGTTTCCCTACAATTATTCGTATTGTAGCTCGCAGGTGTACTTGTTGTAAACTGTTTAATTTATGAGATGATAGCGGACTTGTTATTTGCGAACGACTAATTTGCTCTCCAATTTAGATTCAAGTGTTACAAATAATTGGGGACAGTAGGGCCATATTTTTACGTAATAGAACGTAAATTAATTAATTTTCTTTATCTGTAGGTAGTCGTATATTATAGGAGACTGAACCGTTATTTATAAACATTATTTCATTTTTTAAAACGTTCCTAATTGATACGTAATTTTAAAAGAAAATATATTTCATATTACTTTATTACGACAAGGAGGGATTTACCAACGATATAGTGCCTTTCGTACATTTACGGCCACGAATATATGGCGACAATATGCGGCATTGAACCAGCAGCAACGATAACTTAACTAGTTTTGGTGCAAGTTCAATTAAAATCTATCGAATAATTTTATATACATACTTCATGTATTAGCCGCATGTATTTCTTTGTAATTTTATGTCCAAATGAATAATTATTAAATTATAAAGAATATATATTAATGAATTTTGATTATAATCAATCTAATTAAAAACGTTTAGACGTAAGATCTTTTTCTTGAGACGAACAAATTTGGAATCTTATATCAAATATCTATTAAGATTTTGGTGCAAATTGGTAAATTAATTGTTAGCATTATCGAATTTATTATAGTTTAAATGACATTTGTATACTATAGACCGAGAGATAGAGATACAAACCGGCTCGCCCAGGAAAGCTGGCCTAAAGCCGAGAAACCAGGGTTTCAGACAGTATTACTATTACATACTCTGTTAAATACCCCCGTGCTTCGTCCTTTGCTTGATCTCTTACCGGTCATGTTGGATTTTGTTACATCGGACTATAAGAGTGCGGCAACTCTGAGTGCCTTTATGTACGTTTGCGCCCACATTTATGCATAACTACTGCACATATGGCTGGTTTCCCATGAGATTAGCCACCGTAACCAAAAATGGGTTCCTAGACTTAAAAGTGTAAGCATGGTAATATTTATAATCTCCACATTTAATACAGTAGATTGTTAAATTTTTTTTTCATACTTGCACCATACACGTTAACAAGCTCAGAACATTCAAATTACGCTAATTAGAATCATTTGTGTGGAGAAAAGACGACGACAAACAATGCCAGCGTTATTTCTTTGTAAAGAAAAACGACTATTTATATAATAACAGTGTTGCTAACGTTTAAAGCTGCTGGTGTTGCTACACATAAAATATACTGTGTAAAAACCAGTTGGCTTGCACGCTTATTTTGTATAAATATACGTTTCTATGATGTAAATTATATGTTTGTGAACACATTAATAGTGTATGTAGTATCTAAAAGATATAAAAAGATCAGAGTATGTAAATTAAAGGTATTTTGTATGAGCTATTTTCTTTGACAGTCACCGTGCTAATAATGGTATATAGAAAAAGAATGCGCAGCAGAATACGCAATAAAATATTGCGAATGTATCGATAGATATTATATTTCAATCAACAACTGCTTTATTTACAAGGTAAGGTGACAATATGGCCGGTAGACTACAATAGGCTCTTCGCATTTACTTCGATATAGTACGCGAAAGGTAAGCGTAAGAAATATGTTATACATTTCTGCCTAGGCAGGCAGAGGTTCAAAATTATTTTCAAGAATGTATACATATAAATCTATGTATGTATATGTATACGTGTGAAAAAAGGTGTCTTAAACACTTTGCCTAGTGGGATATATACCTACATAATTGTGTATCGGTATCTATACGTATGGAAACAGGAAACACTAGCAACTTTTATAACGTAATTGGATGCATATCCAAGTTTTGGATGCATATTCGCGTTGTATGGATTGGCATCGAAACTCTTTAATTTAAGTTAAAGAGTTTCGATACCATGTTTTAGAGCTTAATCGCTAAATCATGGTAAATCATCTCAAAAACGACAAACCGGTCACTCTCCACAGACCGAGAGACAAATGACACAGCACGTAAGCACAGCTGGCGACAAGATTCATTACCCCGAGCGTCAGATAGCGACAAACATTACGTCACCAACATTACAGTGGTGGGTGTTTATGCAAATCGGTACATGTTCGGTTAGTTTAGAACCGCCGGTGTCAATTAGTGGCCGCTGTGTACAGCACAAGTTAACTCTCAGACTGTCTTGTACGCCAGCTTATATACAGGTTGGGCTCTTTGATTTAATTACAATGATATAAATTACACTGCAAAGTGAAAATTACCTTTATTTTTGTACGTGACCGATATTTGAGCCACCTACTTGATTTGTGCTTCTTAAAATCTGTCTTTTTAAAACTTTGAAAATAAATCTGTAAATAAATTTAATTTAAACGCAGTTCAGCCGTTGAATCAGACACAAATTATTTGCAAATTTAAACATGCATAAGTTTCGAAACCAAAATGGTATTAGAAAATTAAAATACATTACATATGTATTTAAAGTTATTTTTTACAAACTATAAAACTATAGGCATACTTTTCGCCAAATATTTTTAAATCAGGTTACTTTAGTTTTCTAAGATACTATAGTGCATCTCTGAGTAATGATTTGGAGTTAAACAATAGGTCGTCATTCAATGATAAATAAAAATGATAATTGGCGATTATACGCTCGGCATACGTATATCGTCTTTGATAAACTCAAACTGCCGGTACTATTAACTTATTGAGTTGCAGCAGCACACCGGTGCCCAGGCACAATAGATTTTTAATAATATCTGGTATTCTAAAAGACTTGAAACATAAAAAAACAAATCTTACATATAAATCTGTATCGTTTGCTGCAATTTAGATACCGCTGTATATTTAATTATTGGAAACAAAAGAAGACTGGCGGCTATAACATTTCATCTAATATTATAAATGCGAATGTGAGTTTGCTTGTTTCCACGACTTAACTACTCTATCGATCATCATGAAATCGTATACACGTTGTCAGGGCAACAAAAAACGATTTAGGGTGCCTTTCATCCAAAAAAAATACTGTTACTAACCTACATTTACACGAGCGCACCCGCGGCCAAAATATGGTCTCTCATAAATCCAATTTATACTGCTAGGACATTTCAAAGCACAGCCTGTATATCAGGTCGTATCTCTTGGTGCAATTTGTAGATATCACTGTATATGTAACTATTGCAAACAAGAGGGAGCTTTTGGCTGTGCCAGGAATATATATAGATAAGTTTTAATTAATATATATTTTGCATGTGTAAGTGTTAATTGACCGCTGAATACGTGATTGCATGTTTATTAATGATGCTAATTATATGTTGATATTTTTGTTTCACATATGACAGAGATTGGTACGTTTATATTTTTAATTAAGTAATTTGGTATTACAACTGTTATTTTGTGACTTAATAAATATTTAATTGGATATATCGCCTACATTATGGTTTTGTTAAACATTTTGATTGAAAATTCAAATCGGATGTGATTTTGTTTATTTATTACGCTTTCACATCTAACTACACGTCATGTCAGTTCATCATGAGATCGTTGTCAGGTAAACAGAAAAGGTCATAAAGTAACTTTATCCAGAAAAAGTACCTAACCTAACCTACGTTTTACACAAAATCTAGTAACCAGTATAATACGAATAGTCAAAACGTTTTACCAATTTTAAATCATTTTGCTAGCACAGAGTAGTCAGATAGATTTAGTGTGGACATGAATTTGAAATAAGTTTGTAAGAGTTGCCTCTTTTTTGTACTGAGCCAGTACAATGTCCCACTTCAAATGAGGCGAGGCGTCTTGAAGCACAGCGGTACATTTGAAGTTACGAGTAATTTTGTCATCTAGTGTTGCTGTGTTGATTGTACCTTACAAAATGAGGCGAGGCGCGTCTTGAAGCACAGCGGTACATTTGAAGTTATGAGTAATTTTGTCATCTAGTGTTGCTGTGTTGATTGTACCTTACAAAATGAGGCGAGGCGCGTCTTGAAGCACAGCGGTACATTTGAAGTTATGAGTAATTTTGTCATCTAGTGTTGCTGTGTTGATTGTACCTTACAAAATGAGGCGAGGCGCGTCTTGAAGCACAGCGGTACATTTGAAGTTATGAGTAATTTTGTCATCTAGTGTTGCTGTGTTGATTGTACCTTACAAAATGAGGCGAGGCGCGTCTTGAAGCACAGCGGTACATTTGAAGTTATGAGTAATTTTGTCATCTAGTGTTGCTGTGTTGATTATACCTTACAAAATGAGGCGAGGCGCGTCTTGAAGCACAGCGGTACATTTGAAGTTATGAGTAATTTTGTCATCTAGTGTTGCTGTGTTGATTGTACCTTACAAAATGAGGCGAGGCGCGTATTGAAGCACAGCGGTACATTTGAAGTTATGAGTATTTATATCATCTACAATCTTACAAAGTGTGATTAACGTAAAACTAACCACAAAGTATAAGAAGCGAATGTCTTAGGAGAATAATGATAATATTTTCGTAACATTTTAAACAACGTGTCGAATGTAACTTGTTTGTGCAAAGCAAATAAAAGCACCTGTCATTTTGATTATTCGATTAAATATTTTATTTTACTAAATAGGCAATA